>CM031237.1:835187434-835850351 GCA_018340775.1 Taxus wallichiana var. yunnanensis | reverse complement strand
TGATGATTTGAAGTGATTTTAAGATGAAACTTTCCTTATTGAGTTGTGTTTATGAAGTGACGGTGACATGTTACTCCTTAAAAGTGTGAAGAAAGTGAAGAAAAGAACATTTTGAAAGACTAAGTGAGAGAGAAAAGCCTAGGTGAGGCTTGACAAGGTGAAAAGACTTGCTAGAAGAAAGATGGAGGATGATATAGCAAGGAATTGCTTAATTTGATGAAGAATAATGAAAAAGAGAAATAAATGAGAGAGAAGAAAAGAAAAGAAGAGAAAAAGAGAGATATGGAGAGGCAAAGAAGAATGTGGGAAGAGTAAGGGATAAGAGAGTTAAGAAGAACTATGGAGCAGTTAGATGAGTTGGAGAAACATGTAAGAGAAATGTAAAGAGAAGTAATGAAAGTAGTTATGAATAAGGTGGTGAAGTGGCCTCAAGGTCACTCATGGAGAAAAGAAGAAAAATGCAGCTGAGAAAGAGGATAAAAGAAGAGGAAAGAGAGTTAAAAATGATGAATAAGAAGGAAAACAAGAAAGAAGAAGAAGAAATTAGAAAAATGGTAAATGAAGAGTTTAGTTGTGAAGAAGAATTTGAAGGAGAGCAAGAAAAAATTGATTTTCAGTCTATGTATATAAATCAAGAACAATTAGAGGCAGAGTTATGGGCACTTGAATGTGCTTTGAATGGTGAAGAAATGAAGTATGAGGAAGAGAATGATGAAGAAATGAAGGAGAAGACTGAAAGGGAAGATGAAAGTTAAGAAGAAGCTTGGAAGGAGACACAAAAGTCTCTTGTTTTTACATCTAAGGTTTTGTGCTCATGTTTGATTACAGTGTGCTCTTGATGAAGAGATGAAAAACATTGAAAAGGAAGCTCAAATGAAGAGAAGAAGACATGAAGACCTCATTTTTTAGGGTAAAGACAAGAAGAATAAGATGAAGATAAAGAAGGAAGAGCAAAAGAAACATGAAGTTGATGAATATGAAAAGAATGTAGTAGTGAAGAGAATAATACTACAAGTGGAGCATAACTAGAAAAGAAAAAAAAAAGAAGAAAAGGCCTTCAGACATAGCCTATTTCTCTCCACATAGGGAGTATTATGCAAGAGCATCATGTGCATAGCATAATTTTGGCTTGATTAGGTGTGTAGGAAAATTTAGGATGCTTTTGGGTCCTATTTAGTCCATATGGACCCTTCATGATGTAATAAGTGGCATTTTGGAGGTTTCCCTCCAAAATCCACATTTAAATATTCAAATTAGCCTAGTAGTGTATCCTAGCTATAAGTGTTAGTGTGTTAGTAAGTTAGGGGTTAGAATAGGCTTAGTGTTAATGTAATAAGGTGGATCATGTGGTGAACTCACTTACCTAGCCTCACCAAGGTGAAAACTCACTATGGTTAGCTTGTACTAGGGTGAGTTAGGTGGTGGAAACCTAACCACCTCTCCTTTCTTCATAATCATGCTAATGCATTCGAATGGAAGGTTGTTTTTGAAGTTTGTAGAGGGTGTGAAAGGAGTACATCATCCTGTGACAGAGCCTA
Source organism: Taxus wallichiana var. yunnanensis (assembly GCA_018340775.1). NCBI lineage: Eukaryota > Viridiplantae > Streptophyta > Pinopsida > Cupressales > Taxaceae > Taxus > Taxus wallichiana. The sequence goes on along the minus strand of CM031237.1, from coordinate 835,848,813 downwards.
AGAGGATAAGGAAGTAATTTATATCAAGATTCATCATAAATGAAGCTTCTTAATATGTAAATCTGTGTTAAATTCTATTATGTTCATATGTGTTTAATGATGAAGAAATTATGCTTGTTTCATAAATGTTTGTGAATGGATGTTCATACAAGTATGAAATGTTTGTACATGTCTACAAAGCATGAAGAAGATTAGGGAAGAGTGAAATTTTGCATGAGACTGTCCTAGTTTAGAGAAAACAATGAACTATGTTGGAAGGTGACTGTGTATGGAGGTGAGTTGATTATGGAATGAATGAATGATAGAAAGTTTTCAAGGAATTTCTTTCTTGTTAACCTATGTGAGAGAATAACCAATAACATGCATTTTTGTAGAATGCCATGAAGGTGTATAAGTCTTGATTCTTACAAATGAAGGCAAATATGTACTTTGTGTTTTATTGGGTTTGAGAGACTCATTCATAAAGATAAACTCTTGCTTATAGCCAATCTGAATATTATTACGGTGATGATAGATCATCATAGTGAATTATTTTGAAGGTTAATTTGTACGGGGGTGAGTTGATTATGGAATGAAAGAATGATAGAAAGGTTTCAAGGAATTTCATGCATGTTAACCTCTGTGAGAGAATAACCTATAACATACATGTAAGCACAATGTCATGAAGGTGTATAAGTCTTGATTCTAGCTAGTGAAGGAAAATATGTACTTTGTGTTTTATTGGTTTTGAGAGACTCATTCATAAATATAAACTCTTTTCTATATCCAATCTGAATATTATTACAATGATGACATACCATCATGGTGATAGCAATGTTTAAATGTTTGGAAAGTTCTTGTGTCAATGCATTGTGAGTTATGGTACCAAGAATTAGAAAACACATACCATAACTATGCATACCTTGTTCTCAAGGGTTTGGTATTTGAGAATTAGCCAAAGGACTCACAAAAAAATTCTTAAACCAGTTAAAAGAAAGACTCATGTTGGTGTCTAGTGTAATTTTGATGGTTGGATGATATATATATGGAAGGTGATTTTCAATGTAAACTTGAAAACCCTCATATAACTATGACATCATATGTGATACTAGTGATAAGAAATGTTGGTGAAAGTTATTATAAAGAGGATGTTAAAGGTAAGTCACAATGTTTTGAGGTACACAAGAAGTATCAATGTCTTTTAAAAGAAGACTCGGGTCAAAAATCATGAAATCACATCCTTAGCCATGCATACACATTCATATTCTTAGGGAAGGTTAAATTATCTTGATGGAAAGTTAACAAGGGTGATTTCTAATCACTTAGTGATGATGATGTGAAGACTGTATAGGTGTTTAAATCCTTAACCCAAAGAGTTCATAGTGATTGAGAGGACAAGAATCCAGTGTATAGTCATGAAGTAAACACTATTACACCAGTTGAGGGTTAAAGTGACATGTTAAACATACTTGTGGAGTATAGAAAACAAGGAGGAAGTAATAGAGGGTGTCAATGTGTATATCAAGTGATGAGAATGCCCGAAACCCCCTACTTGAGTGAGGAAATAGAGAACTAGGTTGCAAAGAATCCTAAACACACTCATGCACAACTATGAGAACTAGGAAAAGGAGTTTTACTTTGGGTGGTGAGACAAGTATATTATTTGGAGGTTTGTGCGACCATTTTTAAGGTGGATAATAATATATATGATCAAATACACAATGATACATTGAAAACTAAAGAAACTAAGATAATTTCCTTGTTTAGTCCATTGAAGAGACTTGAGGAGCATTCAAGAGTTGGAAGGTAGTATGTGAGGAGGTTAATGAGTGATTTAGATATTGTGAGAGTTGGTAAATGTGTATATAAATGTAATAGAAAGGAAAAGAGTGCTAAATCCATATCTAAGCCAAGATAAGGAATGAAAACAGAGTGCAATAGGACAATTAGTGCATGATAGTACTAACTAATCCAAAAACATGAAAAGTTGGAGTAATTGAAACTAGAGAGGTGTGGAGACATTATAAGCAGCAAGAACAAGTGTGTTGAGATATTTTAGGTGTTTGAGAAGTGAGTAAAGTGAGAAGAAATCAATCCTTATGGTTTAGCTCAAGAAACCCTAACACAATCTAGTAAACAAGCCAAAAGGTGAAAAAATTGAGTTGGGAATGATAAAATAAGAACTAGGTCATAAAAATTGGTGAAAGGAAAGATGAGCCAAAAGGGTATCTGGAAAATGTTTTTGTTTTCTTTGAAATTTTGTACATTTCTTCCTGTTTCGGGATTTTTACTACAGGAGGGCTAATTGGGAAAGCTAGGAAAACACTAAAAAGAGCATAAAATATTTTCGGTAAGGAGTTGAACCCTGAAATTTGACATGCATATTAATGGGCCAAATGTATAACTAAAATGTTTACCAAAAATACTTGGAAGTGAAAATGAGGGAGTTATGTCAGAAAATCATGTTTTTAAGGCTACAAGCAAGAATTGAGGTCTACAAGAAAAAGTATGTAAAATGATGAAGTGAAATGAATTGGATGGTTTAAACATGTTGACATTATGTATTTAAGCATGTTTAGAATGATTTTGTCTTTTGGTTCAGTGGTTTATTCAATTTAGTGCATTTGAGCAAGTTTTGCCTTCTAAGAGAAAAGTGACAAGTTGTTGTTTTTGAGTGATTGAATGGTGGATTTGTGACTTCTAAAGCAATTTGTTTTGTGAATTGAGATTATTCAGTTCTCTACTTCATTTTTCCACCCACCTAAGCTACACTTAAGGGGGTGTTGGTGTAGGATATTATTTATTCCATTTATTTATTTATGTGGATTATTCCTACACTTTAAGAGTTAGCTTGTTTAGGTGTACTAGTCATAGAAGTTACACTTAACCATCTTTGTTGGTTAAGCGAAGCGTTACTCTTAGTTTGACTATGTCAAGTGTGTGAGTTATAGTTCTATTTTGGGATATTTGTCCACTAATCATGGAGGAGTTACACATTCACTCTCCTATATGTACATCTTCATTTGTGAGCAATTCTAAGTAGTGTATTTGGAGAAATATTGGCTTTGTTGCATATTGAGTTATTTTTTACACTTTCATGCTTGTTAGTTATTTCGTTTTTTGCAACTACGTGTGCACTTATTTTTCTATCATCTTTTATTAGTTTTTGCACTTTCATTATATGTTCATTGACTACTCTCTTGTGTTGCAAGTTTCTCTCTTGGGGCATCTTTTTCCATCAAAACAATTAAGCAATTGAGAAAAGATAATGTGTGTTTACACAAGAAAAAATCATTTACTAGCTTAAAGGGGGAAATGTAAATTTGGTAACAGGTACTTGATGATTTGGCTTATACCCCTTAATCATCACTTAGACAAAAAAATTAAACACATTATTCCACTCTCCTAAGGATTCGCAAATACTTGTTATTCTCATACTACGGTACTCAGACACCTACATGATTGACCTCATTGCTCATGAACAACTTACATCTCCTATAAAACTTCTACAACATTCAACCTACTTATATGTATTACCGTTTAGGTCGGATAAAACCGGCATACGGTTCTCTCCATAGTTGGATGATGGTCATATTTTATTATGCTTAGCTTATTTCCACTTCCTAGTTAGCCTTAACAATAAATCACATCTTGTGTAATGGTATAAATGCAAGTTAAACACACTCATTTACTCACATGTCATTGTTAAGAGATATAATAAATACTTACCAAGTCTTAAGAAAATTTACCCCAATCTTCCCTAAAACAAGAGCATACATTAGGAAAACCTTTATATAAGTCCAAAGCACTCTAGTCCAGGTTAAGAGTAGACCAATCCAATTCAAAAGCACTTCAAGCCAAAATCGAGAACTATCAAGTATTTACACACCAAAATACACTTTAATGGTTTTTATATTGTAAATATTGATCTACAAGCACTCAACATTCATGAAGATTACATATAAAGTATTCCTATTTATCATGTTATTGGTCTCAAGGTAGAAGGGAAAATATAGGGTAAGGAAATCTACAATTACATTCACTCTTACTGAAGCATTAGGATAACTTCATGGAGTTTAAGACCCTCATTTAGGAAATGTATAACAAAACTTGGTCAAAATCATCAAGGGATTGAGCACCATGGGTAAGTCTACAACTCAACCACACTCTATTTTTTGTTATCTAATGTCTATTTGAGTGTTATTATAAGAAACTGGGGTTTGATCATTACAAGAACACACATGAGTATTTTGGAACAAGAAAAAGTGTAGGAGATATTAAAGATGAAGAAAAAGTGACATGGATTGATATAAAAGTGCAAATAAATGTCAAACACTAGTATGTAGATGGACATAAATGTTTCACTATGGTGTTTGAATGTGATGCTGAGTCTAGGATAATTTCAACACTTTGTTTACGAAACATATTCATCTTTTTCAAAACCTATTTAACCTAGTTTTAGATCCAAATCAACTCTGTAAAGAAGAAACAATTATAATTACACCCATCTTCTTATGCTTTACTATATAATTTAGCATGTACCCTAATTAAAAACAACTTCTTGATATCATTTTACATGTATACTTGTCAAATATGAATGGTTAGAGTATCTATCTACTAATTTGATGGCACACATATATTAAAAATATTAATCCTAATTAAATTAAATTAAAATAATAATCTTTATTTTGGGTTTGATCATTTAGTGAACCCGCTTTATTGATCTTACATAACCTTTTCTAGCCTCAAGGGTTTCAGGTTTTTTTGTTTTCTAGGGTTTTGTTTTCATATTTAAATTTTTATTTCTATATCGTAAATCTAATCTTCCAAAATTTCCCTAGCATTTCATCCTTAATATATATGTTTTATGGTTTACATACCTTTCATGCTTTATAGGGTTTGGGATATTATTACCTCCAATGCATGCATCAAGGATAAACATACTTTTCACATATATCAAACTCCTCTTCTCCTTGTTTCCCATCATAACAAAATTTAGTATGAGGTAATCCCCATCACCAATGAATCCTATTCACATTATTTCCAATGCAACAATGTATTGTTCTTAAAAGGTTTATGAAGTGTAAGCTTATATTTCTCCCTCCTCCCACAAATTTTGATATGATAAGACCTCAACCCACATCATTCAATCTTTGTGCATGTTTTGACTATCACCGATGCATTAGTCACTCTACGAATCATTGTTGAGGTTATTCTAGACTTTCCCGATAATTAAAATATTTAATTTCAAAATAAACTACCCTCATTATCATAAATAAGTACAACTATCAATATATATTAATCCATCACTTATCTATGCTTGGATGGAGTATTCAATAGGTTATATGATACATATTGAATCTAATATAAAACATCTCATTCACTCTTTTCAATGTAATAATATTCAATCCAAAATACTCCCCATTCATACTCATTGCTAAAGAATTTGTATGCATCATTTTATTTTTTTCCCTCCTTGCTCTTTATATTATGCTAGATATCTTTCTTCCCCCTTATCAAGACTCGACTTATATTGAGTTTAGTTGTCCATACTTTCAATATAAAGAAAGGAAGGCCACAAAATGGGATCAATCAACATAATCCTCCACCACGTCCTCCCATTGACACACGTGAAGTCAATCCATTGAGACGGTATGATATATTATATTAACTAATTAATAATCCTATTAAAATCTTCTTATTAGAGTTATTACGCAATAGGGAATTACAATCAACAATGATACCTAATGACACAGAGCCACCCTATGTGAGATCCATTCTATACATATTGTGAGGAAATGATACCAACATATCTTTTAATATATATAATCTTCTTCCCAAGCATATCATGACCGATACTTCCCACATTATATACAAGTTAATGTATGCAATAAATTGCTTGAGAGAATCCTTGTGGAAAATAGGTCAAGCCTTAATATTTGTAAAATATCTTTCTTAAACATCTTAGGAATTTCAACTAATGGCCTCACTCTATCACATTTGAACATTTTGGATGTGATAATATTAAGACAAATCACACTACACATAATGGTGGGTCGCAAAACATTAGCCACATTATGTCGATGATATTAATAATAACATATTACTTGGCCAACCATAAATACATGCAATACATGTTTTACCTTATAACCTACATGCCTACCTCAAGTTTAACTATACAAATTACATTTATACTCTTCCCTCATATTAGAACTCGTTCAAATATCAATTTTTACCACCTACACCATAAGGAATGAATGAAAATTATTCTATGATTAAAAAGAGGCCACCCGAGGAGACATCCCCTTTTACCATATACGGATTTGGTCACTATCATTTACAAAAATTGGGGTATATAGACCTTTTCCTTAGAAAACACAAGAAAAGTATTCATTAACCTATTACATTTCCTACAAATGTCAATAAGCAAGGAGTCGGTTATAATTACAATACATGGCAATTGATGCGTAAGATTACACCTACCCTTACATTTTTTCAAGATTAACGCACACATGGGGTGCATGCCAGCGAGGTGCACTGCACTTCTACTTTAGGGCTTGTTTATCCAATGAAAAAATTTCTCCTAAGCTACGGAAATTATATGATTTTTCTAATCAAGAATCTATCTTGGAATACCTAGGGAAATGAGGATTCCCCTCCTTCTATCATAAGAATAGGTTTCGTTGTATATGTTTTGTGAAAGTGATTCTATTTCGCTCAAAATCTAGTTTTATGATCTTGATACAATCCCTAGGTACCACACCATATATTGAGCATAAATCAACATTATTAAATGCATTAAGTACATATTACAACTACGGTATGGAAGTGAACCCTCGACCCATAATTCGAGCCACATCATTACAAAATGACAAGGGGAATTCCTCCATCAAGTAATCCACGATTTTCTAAACTTATTTGCATGATCTTATACTAATATCCCTAGGATCGACATACCTATTACTATGCAAAAATAGTGCTTCATCATCTCTTAACGAGGCATCAAAGTTGACCCTGAGAAGATAAAATCTATTGTCGATATGCCTCCACCTAAAAATACTACACAATTGCGGTCTCTTTAAAAGTAAAATTAAAGCAATACAGTGTTTCATGGCACAATTGGTGAATAAAACAAAATCATTCTCTATTTGTCTCTCTCTCACACACAAAATAAATCTATGAAATTCGATGGAAATGAATATCGGCAAAAAAGTTTTGAAATTATTAAGTAGTATTTACTTAATCCATCAGTCTTCATGCCTCTTATACCCAATCGAACACTATGTTATGAATTTAGTATTCACATGGTTATGGGTTATTTAGTGGATGGTAAATTAGTACTTACTATTTTGTTAATACAGTTACAAGTTTATTTGTAACGTATTATATTTGGTTAGTCTAATATATTATGAATAAGAAGTTGTAATATATTACGGGTTCAAACAACCGCATGATTATGAATCATGGGATGTTGAATCCCTAATTATCAGCTTGAATCATGGGATATTGACTACCTAATTATAGGCTATCTCTTTCCTCTAAATTTTGCTTTATACCTACGGTATTTGTAAGGAAATATAATATAATGTATAATAAATTCAATTCAATTGTATCAATTATTTTATAATCAACCAAATCTATTATTTGGTATTGGAGTGAAAATATTTATGTGCTTGTTACACCAAAAGGCATTCCCCTATGGTAAAGAGTTTGCGGTCGTTCACTCCACTAGCCTAAATTTGATAGGTGTTTTGACATTTTTTGCATGTACTTAAATTTGATGGGTATTTTGACAATTTTTGTATTTTTAGTTGTTTTTGTTGTTATTAGCAGTTGCATGCTAAATGTGAGGCTTGATTTATGAATGCATAGATCTTGCAAGTTAATTTAGCACTATTAATTTGGCCGTGAGAAATGATAGATAACAATGTGGAGATGTGTGTGACAAGCAACATAAGATTGATTGTAAGTGATCTCATTTGTGGTCCGATCTAAAAGAGCTACACAGTTCGTACTACCATTTGCAATCAAGGTATTCCAATGTCATACATTTACATATTTACAGATTTAGCTATGAATCGATAATCAACCACACACATAATTGAAATTGGGTGGGGTTGGAAACAACCCATTTGCCTAAGCGAGCTACCTATTCAACAACACTTATATTGGGTTTATGAAAACTCTATTTTTCTTTTTCAAATCCTGTATTTTCTTGTAATTAGATATTGTGGAGAAGATTGGGTATCTGTGGGAGATGCTTGGCGCAAAGGAGAGGCTAAAAATAATGAAAGCAGACCTGCTAGAAGAAGGTAACTTTGATGAAATAGTGAATGGCGTGGATGGGGTTTTTCATATTGCATCCCCTATCTTCGTACCACAAGGTCAAAAACCCAAGGTCTGCTTGTTGACTTTAATTGAAGCTTTAATGCATGCATGCAAGGTGGTTTGAGCTCCTTTTTCATCTAACATAAATGATTATTGGTACATGTTTAATAATGGACCTAGATTTATGCTTTTCCATGTCAACATGACTCGGGATCATGCAAGAAACTACTTCATCAATGATTACAAAAATGCTTCACTGTTGTGCAATAGCTTGATTGATTACTTTTTTTTTGCAATTGCTAGTGATTATCACCTAACAACAAAACTTTCTTAATTGTGTATGTGGGGTATCGGTGCCTACATCTATGTGGGAAAGCATTATGCTCATTTTGTTGCAGGGGAAGAGTCAAATGCATTCCTTATAAATTCTCAGTGAATTCATAAATTGCATTTTAACTAGGTCCTTGGAGTCAATACAATGTTGGTAGCATGGATAGACAGTGGTTTTGTATCTTTTTAAATTTCATGATATTGTGCTAAAAATGGTGTCTAATAGTTGTTTGTTCTCTTGACTTAAATAGATGAATGGGGCGACCTTCCGCCAGACCTGAAAGGAGTTGACTTTGTTGTAGTATTTATATCTTGATGTCTGCTATCTATGGTATCCTGCTAAGTACCCAGATCTCTCTTCTGTTAGAGGAATAATCTCTAATTATTTGACTCTATATTTGGAGCTTATTGTCTAAGTATTTGATGCAAGTATATAGGGTGTCTTGTCTCTTGATCTTTCAGGGTTGGAATCACTGTTGGATTCCAAAAACATAGCTATTTCCTTTAACAGCCCATATTTTTTTCTTATTAATTCAGTCCACTTAGAACCCTTAAAATAGATAATATTTTAGTATTTTATTAATTTTTGGAAGTCAAGAATGACAGTAGTTGGGGATTGAAGTGAAATTTGTAACCATTTTTAAAATTTGTTAGTACTTGAATCAGAAGTGCAACTAGCCTCATGGATGTTAAAAGTTCTTCTTAGTTGTAGGATTGAACTCTTACGTGTCTTAAGACTGGTGTGGGTATATATATTAACTTGAATCAAGATTGTTCTGTTCCAGGTAATAGTTGGCAGATGGTTGCTTAATTGCATTTCTTTCAATGCAAAATGAACACATAAATATATATTTTCACATGTACGATTTGCATATTTTATCTATCACTCTCTGAAAATGGTATTATGTGCTATGTAATATCATATAGACATCCTTGAGAAAAAAATCCCTCACAATGATACATTTTACAAGTATTGTGTGCTTTACATTAGTTAGCAATACTATAAGTTGCACTTTTCTTGTCCAGAAGATGACTGTGGTACCAGAGCACTTCCCTGGACTTGTGATCGCACACTAGAAAAGAGGAAAATTCCCTTTTGTATATGGATGACAATTTCAAGGTCCCAAATTGCACTAGGAGGAGAATTTGTAACCAGTGCCTTGGAAGCAATGAGGAAGAGTTTCATCAAGATGACCCAGGCCCTTTGTTCATCAATGGTAAACCTTGAAAGAAGGGAGTGAGAAAGCAAGAACAATAACGGGGAAGATGAGCATAAAAAAACACCCTGAAATCATAGAAGGAAGGCTGACTATCATTAAATTTACAAAAATCCCTTTCCTACAGATTTTTATTCACTTTTCCAATACTTCCTTCAGGGGCTATCATACATAACATCGTTTGTGCATCTGGCTTACAGAAAAAGGTTAGGAAAATGTATAAACAACAGAAACCTTTCCTACATTCCCAATAATGTTGGTGCCAAACTAAGAAAGATCATTGTGAACTTTGGAAGAATGAAGTTGAATAATAGATGATACATATATGGAATACTTGAGGTCCTATAATAAAGAAGTATTTACTCTTGAAGTCATACTGCATACTCTTACCAGGTTATGCCTCAGGCCAGAAATATGTGATTGATTATTTTGCAGCAAAAAAGGTACCAAACTAGAGATGACATTTAAAATAGAGTGGAGTATATCAAAATAATCAACTCTTTAAGAATTTTTCCTTCTTCAGTTATTAATGATTAAGATAAAAATATGATATATCATTATAGATTATGTGCTACAACAAAAGAAGCCAAATCCAACATAGAGATATATGAAAGGCACAAAGTAACATATCATTATGGGAAATGTCTTATTGAATGGTTTTCCATTAGGATGGTTATGAGGAGCTCATGTATTATCTCAATGTTTCAGGGTAGCTTTAGTTCAGTCCTATTGGAGTTGTTATTATCTAATTTTCATCTTGCTTTAGCATTTTGTTTGTAAGTTATAAATTTCAAGTGCAAGTTTAGTTGACAAATTTGGTGTTGGCTTGTAATTTTTTATAGTAAAATTAAAAATGGAAACAGTGTCCTAAATATAACTTGAAAGAATTGGAACAAAAGAAAAAATCTGCTAGGGGCATGCTTTTGAGAAAACACCATGCACTTCCTTATTACACAAGATATTTATAAGGGCCCCGATATTGGAACATTACAAGATGAAATTACATGATTCACTCATTTATTATACTTTGCATAGAGAAAATGTTGACATTGGAACCACTAAAAGGCACGGTCTGACATTCACATCTTTCTCCAGAGATCCCTCCCTCGACAATCTGTGCATTTCCTCTCCTTTTTCATTTGAAAGGTACTAAAAAATGGCACACATATCTACACTTGGAGCAAGAAGAATGGAGGATTCAAGACTAATTTCACTTAACCAAAACAACCCATCGTAAATACTAGGCTCTACTTTGATAGCACCTCCACTACTACTATACTCAACACTACTTGTATCAAAGCGACAGTTGTCATTCAAGGGGTAACAAATGTATTCATGTTTAGTGCAAATAAAATTGCCCACAAAAGGCTACCAAAGTCATGATATAAAATTTACAAATGTGCGAAAGTCTTCATGTATTCATGTTTAATTCAACTAAAATAGTCCCACAAAGTGTTAGGATTATTAAATTATTATTAAAATAAAATAACTCATTTAATAATAATATAGTAGTTTAGAATAAATTAATACAATCTCATATTGAGTTGTATTTTATTATTGTACGTGAGTTGTAGTACAACTCACTAGAGATTTTAGGGAACTAGTAGAGATATTATGAGAGATATATGGGATAGAAATTGAGTGATATGTGGATCATGGAGAGATAAGGGGGATTCATGATGTGAGTTGACTCCTCCTTTGTAGGAGATAAAATTTCTATATATTGTAACCTCTCTACAATAATAAATTGATCCAAATGAATTGAGTTTGTGTGTTAAATATGTGTTTTAGTTAGAATTTTATTTAGTGCAATCTAATACCGAAATAATATTTGGTATCAGAGCAGGTGGCTCTTGGTTGTGCTCTATGGAGTTTTACATTCAAACGATTCTGATTTTTAAAATACGTCTGGTAAATCACATTTTTCTCCAAAACCTAGAATCCAAATTCTGTGAAATTTTGAGGGTTTGATTATTCAGATTCTGGGCACGATCTGTCAAAAATTTGGAAAAAACCCAGTTCTGGTTACGGAGAAATGAAGAAATCAATATCGGAGTAGCAGCTACGTTGAAGCTCATGAGATAGCAGTTGTGTTTGATAAAAAGTAAGTCTCTATTTTTGTTGTATCAAGTTTATTAAATGATAAGTCTTTGAGTCATCTGTAAGATTAATAATAATAGTGAGGTCTTATGTTTTTATTGTCTATAGTCAATTTGTAAAGGATGCATTTTCGGGGTAACCGACGTCTTCTATTGTTGAAATGGATATTCCATTAGAAAAATTTACTGGTTTTAACTTTCACACATGGAAAGTTAAAATTCAAATGCAACTAATGAATAAAAAATTATGGGGAATAGTCAGTGGTAAAGAAACACAGCCCACAGATGCAAGTAAGTTACTTGAATGGCAAAGCAGAGATGATAAGGCCAAAGCCATCATTGGCCTTGCACTTTCAGATTCGAACTACACTATGTAGATTTGGAAAAGTCATCCACTGAGATTTGGGAAAATTTGAATAAGTTGTTTGGTGCTAAAGCGGTTAATGCAAAATTTTCCTTAAAATTACGCTTATTCAAATTAAAAATGAGTGAAGGAACTACTATGTCTAGTCATATAAATGATCTCAGATCTCTCATGAGGCAACTAGTAGAAGTTAAAGCACTAGTTGATGACGAAGATGCTAAAGCTATTTTATTGAATAGTTTGTCTTCAAAATATAACAATGTTGTTTTCACTCTTGGTCAAATGCCATCTCAGTCCTTAGAAGACATGATCTCAGCTCTCCTAGTAGAAGGAAAAGAGCAATATCAGAAGATGCAGAAGAAGAAAGTGCAATGTACTCAAAGAAAAATCGTAAAATTTTTGACAAAAACAAGGATGAAGTTGAATGTTTTTATTGCAAAAAAAAGGGCACACATCTTGGTTTTGTAAGGCTCGAGCTAATGATATCCTCAAAGGAAAACTCAAAACAAATGAAGCAAATGTAGCTAATGAAAAAGAACCATCCAACGAGGAAGAATTGATAAAGGAAGAACCAACAAATGATGATAATGGTTATAATTCTGAGGATTTTCTATACTAAGTGAATAAATTCCTGATTGGAGGACGGAGGCAATGGAGGAAGGAGGTCAATCAGCAACCTCTTGCTAGCCACAGTGATGGGGCCACACAATGAAGTTGTGGCATTTTTTCAGTTGTGTGTTTGATTTCCACTATGTGAAAATAAGAATAGATGGATCATACATGTTCAAAATTCTAATGTGTGAGCAATTTATTTTATTTTCCCTTGGATGTAAGAAGGTGATGAGAGCTAAAAGAGTATTGTTATATCTAGGTTGTTGGTTGACCTTATAAAACCATTGTTTGTTATGGTTGTTGGTTAACCACATGTAAAACCATCATTTGTTTGTAGGTTGTTGGTAAACCGAGTGTAAAACCATCTTGTTTGTTTGTAGGTTGTTGGTAAACCGAGTGTAAAACCATCATGGGTATTTTTAGGTTGGTGGTTAGCCGAGTGTAAAACCATCATTGGAGTTGGGTAGCAGTACAAGATAATGTTTTCCCCATGTTCGCACTAAGGGGGGAATGTTAGGAATATTTGCTTTAGTGCTCACATTTGTTAGCATTATATTGTGTAGAATTATTATTAAAATGAGTTAACATAAAATAACTCATTTAATAATAATATAGTAGTTTAGAATAAATTAATACAATCTCATATTGAGTTGTATTTTATTATTGTATGTGAGTTGTAGTACAACTCACTAGAGATTTTAGGGAACTAGTAGAGATATTATGAGAGATATATGGGATAGAAATTGAGTGATATGTGGATCATGGAGAGATAAGGGGGATTCATGATGTGAGTTGACTCCTCCTTTGTAGGAGATAAAATTTCTATATATTGTAACCTCTCTACAATAATAAATTGATCCAAATGAATTGAGTTTGTGTGTTAAATCTGTGTTTTAGTCAGAATGTTATTTAGTGCAATCTAATACCGAAATAATAAAAAGGCTACCACTCATGATATAAGATTTGAAAATGTATAGCATGAATTTGTAACAAATTAGAAATTTACTGAGATAGAACCTTTCAATGTAATGTTTCATATATATTCCAACACTTCTACTATCAATCACGCCCTTATTAACATGGTATCAACAAGACAAAAAGAATTTTTAACAAAAACCTATGAAACAACCACCATCTCAAACACATTTTAAAACTAACAAAATTCCCCACAAATAATTACAAACCAAAAAAACTAAAAAGTAATTAACTATCCAAAGCGGTATCAAATGTATTCATGTTTAGTGTCAAAAAAATTGGCCACAAAAGGCTACCCTCATGATATCAAATCTGCAAATGTATGGAAGTCTTCATGTATTCATGTTTACTTCAAATAAAATAGTATGCAAAACACTACCACTCATGAATTTGTAACAAATTTGAAATGTAGAGATAGAACCTTTAAATGTAATGCTTCATCTATATTCCTACACTTATAAAATCAATCACACCCCTTATCAACATCAACTACAAAATTAATAACTATCCCTGTAACTCAAATAACATATATCATTCAACATTCACATTGCATTGTACACATGCGATTGTTAGTGATGGAAGACTAGGAGAATAAGCAAGTAGTCCACTATTATTTTCCTCCGGTACGAGATATATTTAGGTATGTTAAGGTATGGCTTTGTGCATTTTCTATCTAGATCAAATGCGTTGTATTATTTGAGATGATATAAAGTGTTTCCCAAAGCAAGGTGTGGGTAAACCATTTAGAAGTAGCTCAATAGCACAACCTATATAATATCAACAAGAGTTTATTACATTACATTATGTATTATCAATGCTTATAACCCGGATATTCAAATGCAACTCAAAATAGGTAGTTGTGATGATATTGTTGTGAAGGAAATTTGTAAAAGCGCTATCTCGAGAGTGTCACAAGATGGTCTATATTTTCTAAATATGAATTGAGCTTGTGATTAAAGGAAATCGAATGCATGTTTGTGTTATTAATTGTGGTTGTTATATAGTTGGTCGGAGTTGTTGGATGACTCCTTGACCACCACAAGCATTCGGGAAAATGATGTTATGCTATAAGAATGTTTTGAAAAGAAGTTAAGATGATGCTTAGCCTACCAATCACCATACAAAATCTTATTTCATGTACCATTCATGCTAAATGCAACGTGTCTTCACAAGGATTTCAATTACAACCATTTATAACATTGGTTTGAGTTTTTAATAATTATTTAAATAGTATATTCTTATAAGTCTAGTATTATAATATTTGAGTTTAGTGTCACTATTAAAAATGGTCAATTCCATTAATATAATGTGATAGTTTTTTAAAGTCATTCTCAATGGCATAACTATTAGTTTGTTCATCATGTATTAAAAACCATGTGTGTGTGTGTGTGTGTGTCAAAATAGTTTACATATATCTATTTCAATGTCAAAAGAGTTATAAGGTATTATTGTGAGTCGATTGTAAAAGTTGTAAAAAAATAAATTTTCCTTATAGACGCATTTTTGTGTTACCCAACATCCTAAAAATAAATGATTTCACTTTGTGTTGGGGAATAGTAAAAACATGGAAATCATTGAACGATATGATCACATTTTGCTTTGAGTTAGTAGCGCCACACTTTGGAGGATGGAGGCACAAGAGGTTGGAGGTCGATCAAAGACCTCTTGTTAGTCACCAATGATGGGGTTACACAACATATATGGTGGATTTTTTTATCTTGTGTGTTTCATTTTCAGTTGTGTATTTACTTTCGGCTATTATGTGTTGGGATTAGTAATAAGTGGGTAGTGATTCCTATATACTTATTTGAGGTAATGACATAGTGAAGAATAAAAAACACAATGAAAAGCAACATCATGATATTTTTAGAGTTTGAACAGTCATATGTGTTCATGTTCATACCTAGGTTTGTGGTTAACCTTTGTAAAACCATTGAAGGTTGTACAAATGGTTCTTGCTTGAGTTCCCACACTAAGTAGGTTAGATGTGTTCCCTATAGTGAATGGTTGATAAGAAGATGGTTCATGTATGTGTTCCCACACTAGTTCATTCATATATGTTCTTGATAGTACATGGTTGATAAGAATTTGATGTGTTCCTTCTTCTACCTTCAGTTCGAGTTGTATGCCAAGATCATGAGCAATCATAGGCAAACAAGTTGTAGAAGAAGTGTGAAAGTTTTTTTTTCTACCATGTAAACACTAAGGGGGAATGTTAGGAATTAAGTATTCACATGGTTATGGGTTATTTCTTTGGATAGTAAATGAGTACTTACTAGTTTGTTAGTATGGTTACAAGTTTATTTGTAATGTATTATATTTGGTTACTATAATATATTATGAATAAGAAGTTGTAATATATTACGGAGTTAAAACCACATGATTCTAAGATAGAATCATGGGATGTTGACTCCGTAATTATAGGCTATCTCTTGCATATAAATTTAGATATAATTGTAAGGAAATATAATATAATATATAATGAGAAATATTTTATTGTGTCAATTCTTTGATAATTTGAACCAAATCTGTTACACTATTATTGTATATATCATCTATCGAGCACGCCTCGGGATTTTTGGCTCAATACGATGATGATGATAAAGAGTGGGCTGTATATTACATCAATTGCACCTTACTTGACTACAAACACAATTATGGTAAAATAGAAAAGTTATGATTGACATTATTGTTTGCAACTAATAAGTTATGACACTATATAATCAACAACAAAATGCATGTCATCACAAAAGTAGAACTACTTCAATAACTAATGTATAACACATAATTATACAGATGTATAAAAAGTGGGTCATATTTCTCACCGAGTTTGATTTCAAATTTATGCCTTAGAAATATGTCAAAAGGGAAAATCTTTGCAAATCATTTTGATGACGTACCCTTGTGGGGTGCCTCTCCTATAAATGAGGCATTTCGAGATGAATTCACCACAAAAAAATATTGACATGAAGACATGGACCATGTATGTTGATCGATCCAAATGTACTATAGGGGCCAAAACAAGAAATGTGCTCACCATACCCCATTGGGAGACCATGTCATTTCTATTTAGTCTTGAGTTTTCATATACAAACAACATTATTGAATACAAGGCATTAATACTAGACCTCTCCATTATCCACATGTTTTAAATCAAATACATTAATATAAATGGGGATTCATAGTTGATAATCAATTAGGTCCAAGACATCTACAATACCAAATAAGAGTGATTAATATCCTAAAATGCAATGGTTAAGAAACTACTCTATAGCTTCAAATCCTTTACAATTAATGATATACCTTGTAAGGAAAATATATATGTTAATGTCATGGCTAGTGTCACATCACTCATCCCCATCAATATAGAGGATGACCATGTCATCTTTACTATACATGAATTAAGACATGCATCAATAAATATTAATACCATAAATACTTCAAAAACTATGGTAATCATCTATAATAGCAATATTATTCCTAACATTGCACTAACTATTCTATTCCTTGTAAATTGATGACACTTCGTCAATTAGGCTCATTTTCCCTTCAATTCCTCTTAATTGACCATTACACATTAATTAAACCTATTTTCTTGCAGTTGACTAATAAATCTTCTTATTAGCTAACTCTTGCTTCCAATGCTTCCAAAATATTTTCAAAACTCCTCAGATGCCCCTGAAAGCTACCTAAGCCTATTTGGGACCCCTAATTAATCCCACAAGATTAATTATCCTCTAAACCTAGTCAAATCTTGCTTTGACTTGCTAAAAGTGCTTTTTGGACTTACCTTTTGTCCCACATGCACCAAAAACATCCCTTTCTTGAAATCAAAAACTATAAATAGACCCCCTCCTCCTCATTTCTAAGAACACTTCTCCTCCTCTAACATAAACTATAGGCAAATAGGATTTGAGTATTTCTTCCATTGTTATTGAGTTATTATCTTCCATTGCATATTCCAACTCAAGATTGAGTAAATGAGGGGAACCATATGGTCTTGTAGCCATTAATGGTGAGCCTTCACTCTCAAAACCTTGAGCATCAAACAATCAAATTTGATTGCTAGGATCTTCATAGGTTCATGTTTTGTAGCATTCAAAGAGTAGAGAGTAGTATATACATGTTTAGTTTGATGTTTTGTCAAAGTTATAATGCATGCATAGGAGTAGCTCTTGTTTATCTCTTATCTTGATGGTTCATAGTTAAGTTGGTAAAGCTTTGAGGTTTATTTAGTGTTCTAGCCTCATTTCTATAGCTTTTCTAATTTATACATGTTCACATATGGCACGCCGGTGGGACCTTACTCCATGGTCTCTAGAAGTTGTTTTCAAACTTTTTACTTCAAGTTCTAACCATTTTCATGCATTTTGAAGGTTAACTAGTGTAGTTTCAAGCTTTTGATAATCTTAAAAGTAGTAAATCTTCCTTTTACATGCATATTTATTGGGTTTATGTTAGAAATTGAATTAAAAGGAAGAATCTAACCTATTTACAGTTTTAGATTTCTATTTCTCATCATTTTTTGTGGTTTTCAGGCCTGCGCGTAGGTGTTTTGGAGGGATGCACACATGTAAAAAACCCATGCACTTGTTTGATAGCATGTGCACATGTCAGAGGATGACACACATTTCCCCTAGCCGCGCACCTGTTACCTTGTATTTTTGACCCCTGTCAAAATTTAAACCAAGAGACGTGCATATGTCATTAACAACACACACATGCTTACATGCACACACATATGTCTCTCGGGATGCATAGGTGTTTATTAAAAATTCTGTGTTAACTCATTTTTACCTTGCATGCAGGTGGGCACATGCATTTATAGTCACGTGGACATGGTTAAAAGAAACGTGCATGTGTCATTCTTCTCGCACAGGTGTAATTGCTAATTGTTCTTTTCCATAGAGATGCGCACTTGTCATTTTAGGTGTGCATATGCTCTTAGGGGTGCGCACATGTCATAAAGGGTGCAGTGTTGCTTTTTAAAATAAAGCTTTGTTCTAACACTTGCAGGGGTTGATTCTTTGGATTTTCTAACACTTTGTAGGTTTTGTTGATACTAATCAAGTGGTTTTGCATGTTACTTTGATAATATTGTAGTTTTGTGCTAACTTTACTTAGTTGAGTTGATGAATGTTACATTATTATTTATAAGGTTTTGAAATATGTATGCTCTTCCCTCACACCTTCTAGGTGATCTTGGGAATAAAAAATGGTTCAATACCTTTTCTATGCTTTCAAAACACTTCATTAAGTTTTCTAAAAAAATTAACTTCAAAGTTGGTTTAAAAGAACTTACTTTTTCACAATTTGATTGAGTGTTTTCCATTTCCACAAAATTAGTGAGGTATTTTGTTGTGTATGCTCTTTCCTTGCATCTTAGGATGATCTGGGAAATCAAAAATGACATTCTATCTCCTTTATATGATGTTTTGATCACTTGGAAAATTACTAATCTTTGTTTGAAGGACCAAAATCATGTATGTAAAAAGAATCGAGTCTAAACCAAATCTAACATGTTTTTTAGGTTACTAAATGGTGTGTGAAAAAACCACATTAAGCTCAAAAGATAAAAAACACACCATATTCAACACACTTGATTTACGAGGTTTAGATAAGGGTACGCCCCATCCACTTTAAACTAGGACATAACCCCCTTGGCATAAGCCTTAAGCTAAAAAAAGGGGTGGTCCTAGGAACCCCAAAGTAGTCCACGTAAGAGGGAACCTTGTGGATGAAATGGGAAGTGCTCCACTTACCCACTTGACTAGATTTTACTTGTGAGTTTAGCACCAAAACATTCTCCATTACGACCCCAGTGAAAGATACACATGAACGCATTCATTTCTCATCGTATTTGAAGGGGGTAAAGTAAAGCCGAGATACTCAAGATTAGTCAGTGTGAATTTCTTGGTAAATTGAGCTCGTGAGAGGGTGTTTGTGGTACCTAGTTGAGAGAACCACCTAGGAAATCCATATCGTCTTGGAGCCCACTTTGTCATATCAAGCCATCGTGTTTTATAGAGCTCTCACAAAGTGATGAATTGCTTGGAGTCAAAACCTTGTTATTCGAACAAGGTGAGAGTCCACTTAAGTTGAAACTAAGTGTTATTCATCATGGGACCTATGACGTGTTACTTTGTCTTAGTTCTTCACTTACCCTAAGGTAAGGTGAAACTCTACCAAAGTTATACTTAGTTTGTTTCATCATCACTTGGTCTACACCTTTGTTATCTTGTTTGCCCATTTGGGACAAAAGAGAAACAACACGTGTGGATACCACTAGAAATAATCATGTCCACCACTTTTGTAGTCTACTTGCATGACTAGGTTGCACTTGGAATGCAAGTGTTGAAAGTGTGAATGGTACATCATCATGTTCTAGTAGGCCCTATGTCTCAAACTCATATTGAGACACATTATCAATGTAGTTAGGCTTGATTCATCTTTTGATCTCCCTTATACATGTTACTTTTTCCTCATTGCATTACATTGACACAATTATGATACTTATATCTCATTTCTAGTAAATGTGATCTAAGTGTCTCTATTGTGGCATTGTGTTGCCTACATCTTAGAAAATCCTTAGTATACTTGCACTTAGTTTTGTTTCAAACATTACCTCAAATCTTGAAGAGTGGTGGTTATGTTGTTTGTGTATCATATCCATATTATTTCGGTGCTAAAACCTTGCTTTCTCTTGAAACTTGGTTAACGTACCTTAGTAGTATTGTTATGTTCCTTACATACGTAATTTCTACCTTTTAGGACTTAGGTCTTGCTTGTTTCTAAACTTTTCATAGTATCCTTTGATTGGGAGTCACATCTACCCCTTGTTAATACTTACGCCATTCATCTTGAACTTGACATAAGTGTTGACATCGAGTTGATCATTTATATGTCAAACTACCATTGAGAAACATAAGGTGTAAAATTGTTGGTTGATTGATTGGTTTACTCATAGACTTGCATGATTGTTCCTTGTGTGATAACAATTACATAGACTTATATCTAGGACAAATTCATTAGATTCTTTGATTCTTTAACCCATTATTCATTAAAACATTGATTGGTGAAACATTGAGACTTTAGGAAACTTATATTCCACCTAGGTTTGTTACATCTTGATTACACTTAGAAAAAACCTAGTATAGAAGAGACTAGTGATGCCACCTATCACAAAAATGACATCTAAGAGAGTTGAACATGAATTAGAGTTAAATCCTTTTAGCACAACTATCCCTTTAGTGGTCACAACTTAGGTCCCTCTTTTGGAGGTTAAAGACATAAAAGTATTAATTGACCATAGTGGGGACGATATTGATTCATCTGAAGAGAAACACACCCTTGATCTCGCTCGCTTTGATGAACTCCTATTCTATAATAGAGATCAAGTACTCGCATGAGTCCTAGAACTAGGATCCAAATTACCACAAGAACGTGAAGCAGCTATCAAAACCATTAACCTAGAGGAGAAAGAACCACAATGACCTCCCCTTATGACATGGATAATCCTTTTGATGGAGGATATGCTTCCACTTTTGGTGCTCATAATAAAAACTTTGAGAGTGAAGGGCCAAAACAAATAGATGGTTCTGGAGACCATACTTTAAAGTCCTCTTACAAATTTAGGATCAAACATGAACACAAGGAGTTACCTCCTCAATATGATGAAGAAGATGATCCTCAAGCTAAAGAAGAGGTTATACAAAGACAGATACTAAAGCTTAGTCAAAATTTAGCGAACTTAGGTTCCTCGAGCAAAGAGTACACGTAAGGAAAACTTAAATCCAAATCTGGTGAATTTCACACCAAACCTTACGATGATGAAACATTAAAGGTTACTTGAGTGAATAGACCATCATCCCCTACGAAAGAGAAACTCATTACACAAGAGTTACAATCCATGAAGAACATGCTCACAACCCTCCAAGAGAGTAATGTAGGTCATAGTAAAAATTACCAATACGAAGAACTATGTCCTTATCCCTTCGACAGAGACATGTTATGAGTGTCATTCCCTAAAAACTTTGATTGTCCTAAATTTGAAAAGTATAAAGGTAAAGGTGATCCTTGTGATCATATTAAAGACTTCTACATGGCTTGTCAGGAAGTAGCTTTTAGTGAAAACTATCTCATACATTTGTTCCCTCACAACTTAGGAGGACAAGCGCTAGAATGGTTCCTCCACATACCTAAGGGAATGATCGCAACATGGCCCACACTAGCTGAAATTTTTGTGCATCATTTCTCTTTTAACATGGAGAGTGACATTACCATGGTAGATCTTTGCAATGTAAAAAAAATTGAATGAGACCTTCGTTGGTTTGGTTTTCTTGCAATGATGGTGGGGGTTAGCAAGTCGTTTCCCTTGTCCCATTCTAGAAAAGAAAATGGTCAACATCTTTGTTCCAAAATTGAATCAAGACATAGCCTTTCATCTATAAATGCATTGCATCACTAACTTCGAAGAAGTTATTGAGAAGGGTAGCCAAATCGAGAAGGATCTCATAGCAAAAGTAATGATCAAGCCATTTTCAAAAGATAAACACGAGTCGAAATCTATAAACAAACCCAAGTTCTTCAATAAAAAGAATGTCTTCAGAGACGGCATCAAAACTCCAAAAGAGTTCAAGATGTACAAAATGGCCCCTCTTGAAGCTTACATAAGGACCTCACCCAAAAGTACCCCTGAAACAAATGTTTACACCTTTAACTAAATCATTATCTACCATCCTTAAATAGTTAGATGTTGTAAACATGGTGTAGTATCCAACGCAAATACCTTATCTAGATGATGCACCTAAACCAGTATGGTTCAAAGAACATGAATATTGTGACTTTCACCATGTCAAAGGACACAAGACCGACAAATGTCTGAAGTTGTGCATTTCATCCAAGACCTTATTAAAGAAGGCAAGATTTAAGTGGATTCACCTGAATAGGAAAAGGTCCCAATGAGAAGATGGGAATATTCAAACAACCTTTTCCCAAACATGATACAAAGAGAACAAGATGCTAGATCAAGGTCAGTCCTCTAATGACTATAGAAATGCTAACTATGTGTATCATCAACCGATAATCCCTTTGATTCCCTCATAGGATGTATTGTTCATCTAGTGAACAAGTCAACACTATTAGGATCTTGGGAAACATTTGCATTGTGGGCACACGACGTGTTTGATTAGTGATCCCATAAACTCCTCTACCTATCCCTCAGGAAGGTTAGTATGACTTATTAGAACAATTGAGAGAAAACCATGACTTAAGATCTCAATCTTAGACCTTCTCAAAATCTCTAATTATCATAAGGACATACTATATAAAACAATTTAGGGATCAAGAATATCCAGATGTAGATCCTACACACCTCTAATCCATGGTTGCAAATATTAATCCCAATGACTATATCTCTTTCGATCGAATGAAATCCCACGTAACAATCCTAAACACAACTTACCTTTATACATAGAGGTATTTGTTACTCATCGTAAGATAAAGAGAGTGCTTGTGGATGGTGGATCCGGTCTGAATATTTGTACATTGAAGCTTGTTAGGTAGCTAGGCCATACAGAAGTAGATCTAGATGCTAAGACCATTATGATCATGGCTTATGATAATGAAGAGCATGAGTCAGCAGGTACCATAGTGATCCCAATGGAAGTGGGGCCAACATATCATGATACAAAGTTCCATGTCCTTGACTTGGACCTTCCATATAACATGCTCTAGGTGCCCATGGATTCATGCCATGCAGGCCATTCCTTCGACCTTCCATCAATGTATCAAGCTATGTCACGGAGGACAGACAATCACCATCCTAGGTGATCTAGAACCATTTACACATTGTAGAGCACTGCACAGTTTTTCTCATGTAGCATATGAGTGTCCTTCTGTTGATATTATTGTCTCATTATGAAATGAGGCTATGAAGGATTGTATAGATCCAGATACATTGACTCTTGCAATCAGAATTTTCCCTCATTAGTCAATCCCTTTACCTCATGGGAAGCAAAGATTTGGAAAATATGGCCCAAATGATGAATTCAATCTTCAACAAGCCCTTTTGATATCGATCTTTCAAGTGTCACCTAAGACACGTGGTAGACCATACTTCCAGTTCAAAAGCACTTGGGCTAGTTTCCCTAAACCCTTTGAGAGGTTTATTCCTAGTGGTCTCTTGTCAGATGAGAAGATGTTAGATACACCTACCGATGGGTACCTAAAGGAACGATGGCTTCATGTCACCAGGCTCCATAGTATATTAAGGGTCCCCAAATGATGCATTTCATGGGTTATAAGGGATTTGGACATGGCACAAATGCACAAGGCAGGTTAGAGATCATTCCTATAACCCATTATAAGTCAAACAAACATGGCCTTGGTATCAGACCTCATGACGATCCACCCTTAGAGATATATGCTACCTCTTCTGAATGTGAGGATAGCTCATCTCATTTAGATAGTGACACATATTCCTAATGTAGCTTATACGAGGACCTTGCCTCTACCAATCTGTTTCTAGATTCAGCTATCTTCACCCTTTCTGAATCCAATTCCCAAGCCAATTTTCAAGTCACCCTTGTATATCTCAACCTCATTGATTGGGATCAACAACTTCACGTGTCAGTCAATTTCTTTGAAAATAATGAGGCCATCACTGATTTCTTGAGACTTAGAGATGTCATTCCAAACAGTGACCATAACAAGGGTTTCACCATTAGATTAGACATATGTGTGTAATTTGGGGAAGAGGTAGAATTATGTAGTCACTTAAGAAAAAAAATAGTAATCAAGGGAAAGGTAATATAAAAATCCTTATAGTAAGAATAAACATAAGTCCCATAGTGAAAACCTCTTTGAGGCGCTTGTGGATGAACAAACAAAAAAATCAATGAAGAAAATAGTTCCACCATGTGAAGATAAAACTCTCTTTGAGCCACCTGTAGAAGTGGATCTTACTCTCCCCCATCCTACATGGATGGAGGATGCATCAAATATGTTAGTTGAAGAGACAATCAATGTCAACATTGGGTCAGAAGAGGATCCTAGAATGATAAAGTTGGGAGCTTCACTCTCAAAGACAAGAACAAAAAAATTCATAACACTATTACGAGAGTTTACATACATATTTGCATGTTCATATGTAGATATGCGGGTTTGGACCCAGCGTTGGTCATGCACAACCTTGTTGTACACCCAGATGCCAAACATATCAAGCAGAAACTAAGAAAGATGCACCCAAAAGTTGCACTACTTGTCAAAGAAGAGATGGAGAAACTATTAGCAACAGGTTTTATCAAACCTATTGACTATTCAGATTGGATATCTAACATAGTCCCAATCCAGAAGAAAGCAATCAACATCAAAATATACACCGAATTCAGGGACATCAATAAAGTGTGTCCAAAGATGACTTCCCCTTACCCAACATCAACATGATTATCGATTCAACTGTTGGTTATGAGATGTTTTCCTTAATGGATGGATTTTAGGCTATAACCAGATCAAGATCATAGAGGAAGACCAACATAAGACTACTTTCATCACCCCTTGGGGGAAATTTTTCTATCAGGTAATGCCTTTCGGACTCAAGAATGTCAGGGCTACATATCAACAAGAAATGACCATCATCTTCCATGACATGATGAGTGACATCATGGAGGATTATGTGGATGATATCTTAGAAAAATCTAAGACCAGAGAAGAGCATCCTCGAAGTGCCGAGACGTATCTTTTAGCATCTCCGAGATTATAAGGTTCACTTGAATCCCAAGAAATGCATCTTTGGCGTATAATCAGGAAATTTATTGGGTTTCATTGTCTCACAAAGAGGGATAGAGGTAGATCCCACCAAGGTTACATCTATTACAGAGATGCCTCCACCAATGAACCTTAAACAACTACGAAGTCTATAAGGAAATATTTAGGCAATCTACCGATTCATATCACAACTTATGGATAAGTGCCATCCATTCACACATCTGTTAAAGAAAGATGTCATCTTTAACTGGGGACTTGACTGTCAAAAGGTCTTTGAATTGCTTAAGCAATATCTAACAAGTCCACCTGTTCTCATACCGCCTATCCAGGTGAACCCTTACTGTATTATATTTCAGCTACCCAATTTGCTATTGGTGCACTTTGCTTGCCCAATATGATCTTAGCCACAAAGAAAGGGTAGTTTATTACCTTAGTCATACCTTAATTTCCTATGAGTTGAACTATCCTCAGATCAAGAAGGCATGCCTAGTTGTGGTCTTTACATTTCAAAAGCTTCGCCACTATCTCCTTAATAATAAAACCAAGCTGATATCCAAAGTTGACCCTCTCAAATACCTCCTATCTAAACCTACCCTTACATGATGGATGGCTAATTGGATCATCCTCCTCAGTGAGTTTGACATTGAATTTTTAAACTAAAAATCCCTCAAAGGATAGGTACTTATAGATCAATTGGTTGAATCTCCCCTACCAGAATGGAACCATTGTGTCTAGATATTCCAGATGCATCTATGATGTACATTGAGGAATTTGTCATGTGGCAAGTCCACTTTGATGATTCATTCACCTTTCATGGTTTAGGAGTAGGAGTGGTACTTATTGTAGACACTAAAATTAGGTCACACTCCCTTGGTCCCTCGATAAATAAATACCTTTAACACATCCACCTAGCCATGCCCCCTTCACCTCACTATAATATTAATTTAATTATTAAAATTAAATTAATTAATTATCCTCACTATATTTATTATTTAAATATCATAATTGAGATAATGCCCACATACCCACCTCACCTGACACCTCATTAAGCCACCTCACCCTAGGACCTATTCTTAGTAAGTTGCCATAACTAACTAAGACTTACCCAAACCCTAAAAATCAATGCCTACATTCCCTCTAACCACATTCCCATCTATTAGAAGGAATTTTCCATGCTAATCCATGGGGAAACGAAACAAGATCCCAAAAATCAAGGCGATCTGCCTAGTTTAGTAAACCTAGAAAATCCCACCCTAACCGACGCGTCGGTTACCCTTAACCGCCACCGGTTAAGCTAGAACAACCATTGGTCACCTTTTAACCCCCAAAACAACCTTATTTTTGAGGTTGGAAAATTCTTGAGAGATATCACATCTTTTGAGAACAAGTTTCAGGGAGAACACACATGCAAAGAAGGAGATCAAGTATTTTCTCTTGCATAGACATCCAACATTCACCCAAAGAACCATCCAACACTCACCCTAACACAGATTTGATCTAATCAGGCAAAAAGGAGAGCACATGCAGCCCATACAAGAGCTCCCCAATGTTTGGTGACCCTCTACAGTATTCAACCTCTTATCAACACCTTCATTCATCACTCATAGATGTCCAAAACCTGATTCCAAGTAAGTAGAATAGTTTACTCCTCTAGTTCACTTATTTCATCATTGTATTTTCATCCTTTGTTCTCCTAGCCACCCATTGACCTCCATTAATACTCACCCCTCCATATCCCTATTAAAACCTCACCAAATCCCATCCAAACAACTTAATACCTCATTCGACCAACCTAGTCCTTGGTGTAATCATAAGGGAGATCTAAAGCTCATTCTGTGACATTCCCAATATCCCACATTAACCAGCACTGGTTCTCCCAAACCGGTGTTAGTCACCCTTAATCGGCATCGGTCTCTGTATTTACCAATACAACCTAGAACAATAACCTACCCACCTATTCCCACATCACCCTTACTCACCTGTGACTTGCCTAAGACCTTTGTCAGACCTACAGAGACCCAGAACCAGTTACTTGACCTTTGGATCTTATTTTAACCTAGCCTGTTAGATTAGATCTTTCTTATTGTGTTTTAAATGAGATACCTAAATCATTTTAACTACAATAGGATTTACTTTATTACCAGCATTAAATTGTTTTAAACAGTGGATTGACAAATGCTCAGAAGTATCACACTTCCGGATCTAGCATACGCTAGTCCACCGCATATCTTTGTTTAACTCTTTCTGGTGGTCTTGCTTTCCATTTCATGTAGTTCCTCCCAGCCAAAAGGAAGCTCTCATGATCAGATTTGGATTCAGAAGTCATACACACGTAACAACCTATCAACCAACATTTCAACAGGTATTCCTCCTATGCCTGTTACCCTATCTATTTCATCATTTTCAAAGAAACATCTAAGAATCAGGTGAAACATTTTGGCACGCCTGGTGGGACCCATCCGGGGTTCCTTGCATTTTTATTCATTCCTAGGAAAAGTTGTGTGTTTGTTTCCCTTCTGAAAAGCATACACATTAATTTTCTTCCTTGGTAACCTTCTTTTTCTTTCTATTTTCTCTAAAAGAAACCTTTTCTTTTGGTGTGCGTAAAAAGAACCATTTCTTCTTGTTTTCTGCATTTTAGTGAAAGAGCATCCCTCTCCCTCTTCATCTATTTGTGTCATCAAATTCCATATTTTGATTTGGGCTTAAAAACAATTACATTTCATTCTAATTTTATGCATTAGCTCATATTAATTGAGGGCAACCTATATCTTTGGAAGTCATTCCCGGTGATGGTTGACAAACGAATCGTAGAAAGCACATCTCTCTCTCTCTCTATGTGAGTCTTACCAAATTGTAAAAATTCAAAACAAATACATATTCTTAAACAACATCTTTCACGGGAATGCTCACATCAATGATCATGACTGATCGAGGATGTAGGTACTCCCCATCTCGTTGCTTTGTCAAGCCATACTTCGAGAGTGAAGCCCGCCCCCGCCATAACGTACCTTTTAGATCTCCTTCTTTGTAGGAAGCCATCCTCACCAAAAAACTCTATTCTACAGTTCATGAGTCAGTCCTTAAATAGCATAAGCTAAACAAACATAATAGAAAAGGCACTCTTATGATCGCATTTTTCTTAGTGTTTTTGCTTGGCTTGCGTTTTGAGGTGAGAGGTCACATTCTTCATTTTTATGGTTTCTCCTTGCACGCTCCTCATCACAGTTGGTGTATTCCAGCTTCATCTAAGTGTGCCTAGACCATATTCTCATCATTCTCAGCATTTTGGGTTTGATTCCACATCAGATTTTAATTCACAACCACTTTTATTTCATCATTGTTTCAGATTTTAAAGTGACTAAGGTTGGTCCAATGACCATCGTCAGTTACCCTCTAACTATCATCGGTTATACCCAACCAGCATCGGTTCCCGGTCCTTTTGGTTAATCTACCCAAAAGGACATCTATTCATCTTCTTCGACTATTCAGAGTCCATGTCACTATTATCATTCTCATTAACCTAGTAAATCTCATCGTATTCAAAGCATACCAGCCGATTTGGCCTTATACCTTGTTTTTGACCAATTGTCCATTTTCCACAGTGATGGCAGTAGCTACTTACCTATGACCGGCGCTTCGGTTTACCTAATCGACATCGTTAGCTCGTGTCATTTTCCAACTGACATTTTAACCCCAATTCACCTACCACCACCTATCTATCCTGTCACTATTGTATTTGTGTCATTTACAAAAAGCAGTCTTACCACGTTAGTGCCTATTCACATGGTGCTGATGCGTCAACAAGAAAATGCCCTTATATTCCACGTCAGTTGTTAACCACTCCCACCTAGTCCTTCACCACCTTCCATTTTATCACCCGTCATGGAACCTATCCAACCTATCACTATCGCTACCGAGAGATGAGGAGTTCGCACAACTCCTTGACCAAAACCCTGTCACCTTGTAGTTTTATCTTTCACACTCATCCACTCGAGATGCCTCGGGTTAGTTGATATATGACATGCCCGTATCTATCCCCCAACTCTCATTCCCACTCCTGCTCCAGCCCCAGCTAGCTCCACATTGCCCGCATCTACCTTACCCCCAGTCATTTCATAGCTAGGTCCTATACCCGCTATGACTACCGTGTCTGCTACATCCGTTGCACCCGCCACATCCACCATACCTTCAACAACCACCCAAAACACAACCTCATCTGCCCCTATTATCTCACATATACCCATAGCTACACAACCACCTCCCATGTCGGTGACCCCTACCCCTTTTCAAAACGTGGTCCTTTCTATTCCATAATCGTTGGCCCCCATTTCCACTAGGGTCACCACGACCCTTCCACCTCCATATACGTACTATCAGTAGCCTCTTGTTTCATCTATTATTCACTTTGGGTATGTACCCCTATTTCACTACCTTCTTCTTAATCTACCTACACAAGCAGCACCATATATTGGAATGCCACCCTTGTTACATGCCCAACACCAACCCTCTTACACTACAGGAGGCACCCAACCATCACAACCTACCAATGACCTAATCAAGTTAATGATGGACAAGATGCAGACATTGGAGGCATCGGTTTCTGGCTCCCAAAATACTCTCACCTACGACGAGATTTGTAATGAGCCTATCCACCCATCCATTCCTATTCGTCCATACCCCATGCATTGGGAGATGCCTAAATTCAACGTTTCAATAGCAAGGAAGACCCACAACAACATTTGTGGTCTTTCAAACATGGGTGCTACCTAATCACCCATGATGATGCTTTTCTCTTAAGGACCTTTCCCATGTCTCTAACTAAACTGCGTTAGATTGGTATAGTGGGTTACCTAGACACTCTATATTTTCATTTAATCAGTAGCCCAAGCCTTCTTGGATCACTTCTCCATCAATATCGTTAAGAAGGTTACCATGACTGACCTATACTCTACACGTCAGTATGATGATGAATCTATCGCAGATTTTGTCACTTGTTGGCGTAGCCTGATCAATTAACTCACCTTCCAACTACCACAATCAGAACACATCAAGCTCTTCATGTGGACTTGTGTTAGACATATCTCACCGACCCTGCAGGTCCAAACTTTCCAAACCTTCGATGAAGCATTCACCATGGCACGAAAGTTAGAGATTCGGGCCATCGAAGAGAAGAAAATCCATTTACATAATAATAATTCGACATTCAAGTTGAATGACACCTCTTCTTCTTCCAAACCGCAGAAAAATTATTCAAAGGCTAAGGGCACCGCTAACATAGTGGTACTCAAAGATGGCCTCGGCTCATCCATCAAATCAAGCTAGCCCCTCATCTAATCTCTCACCCGTTCAGACTTTTCAATTCAGATGAGAACAATGGAAATACACCCCAATTGGGGAGCCTTACTCTTCTGTCTTAGAAAATCTCATCAAAGTTGGGGCCATCACCCTTCCGCCTATAAAACCACACACTAGTTTTGACCCTTCTAGCCCCCACACCGCATGGTATAAAGAACATGACTTCTATAACTATCATCAAGTAAAGGGTCATAGTGATGACAATTGCATCACTTTCAAAAACATTGTCCAAGAAATGCTTGAGAAAGGCGAGTTAACCGTGGATAATCCTAACGCACCTGCTAATCAAAACCTACACATCTTCAAGAAACCCTTTCCCAATCATTCCCCTTTGTCTGATCAAACCGGTGAGACCTCAACTCATGATAGCCATACCCGCGAGGTCCACACTATTTTCAACGACACACCCATTGCTTCCCAATTACCTCATATTCCTTCCATAGAGGAAATTCTAGCCCGAAGTCCTCCTTCTACATTAGAACCCACCTCATCTATTCCTCCACCCACAAAGGAGCACCTTTCACCTCCTTCCTCATCTGTGGAGGAGCCCTTTTCTAATGTTGATGGTATTTCACCTTTGGCTTCTCCACCTAGGGAACCGTCGGTCACAAGATACTTCTTCGCCCTAAGGAGGATGCTTGTTTATCTCCTCCACCTGAGAGGAGCACCCATCATCTCCTCCACCTACAGAGGAACACCCATTTCCTCCTCCACCTATCAAGGATCCTAGTAGAGATACCTTTGCCTCTAGGTGACCATTCTCCATCAGCTACCCAAGATCCCGCAGACCTACTCTCGGCTCTCTTACCCACGGAAGCCGAAGCCAACAAATTCCCCGTCTCTAAGACACATTTCACAGGAATTACCATTAGGTCCTCATCAACCTCACCAACATACATGTCGTTCTCACGCTTAGCCGATCCCTTAGATTATGTGGACAGAGCCTTACTGTGGGGGCATCTTTTTGCTTCTGTTTCAACACGGATGTAGATGTCACTTTGCCGACATTTCCACCATCTACCCAAAAATATTCCATCCAGTTGAACCGAGCACAACCACCTCTATCACTACTTATTCCATAACCCTCAAGACCGCTCAAAGATACATCTAAATCCAAACCCACACCTACAACATCTTCCTCCACTAAACCTATTACTACCTTAGAGGAGTCACCCCAACCACTAGCCTTACTCATCCACCTATCAAACTAGATTTAGCTACATCTTCCACAGTCAATACCTAGCCTACTTCAGCACCCAAATAGAAGAACCAAACCCATAGAACTCATACCCTGCCTACACTAATCACACCTACATCACCTTCACCCTTTTCGTCTGTTTTAGGACCTCAACCTCCCAACACGGTCAAGAAACCTCCATTTGTCAATAAACCAAAAACACAACAGCCCATTCCTTCCTCGCAAACCTCTAACATATCTAAGCACCGACATGACTCACACCTACACCCACCTACAAACATCTTTACCACCGATACCTCTCGATACCCTCAACAACTTCTTCACTACCCACTACACTTTAGTCTTTGTCCCTCACACCCCCTACACAACCCACATCACCTACCTTCACAGCACCTCTATTATCCCCATGGGTAACTCGCCCTCTTCCCCCATCCACTTTTCCTTCTAGATCTCATACACCCATATCACCTCTACCCAAGAAGGTGCAACCCAAAGACAAAAATCTGCTACCCTCCACTAAGGTAGCCAAAACAACCATACACCCTCCTACCCGTTCATCTACCATACCCCTACCCAAACAAACATGACCGACATCCAAGACCACTCTAGCACCCAAAACCATAGCTCGACCCACTCCCCTCTTCTAAGGACCATTCCTCAACAATCGGCCGCACCTAATCCCACTCCACTTTCACTTCCCATTGTGACCCACTAGTAGGGTCCTATGCCAAAATATTAACCAACCTCCTTGAGACTTCTGTCATCACATTACCACTGCTCAGACCTTATGACCCCCTCAAACCCAAGCCAAAAGGGTTTGATGACACTAAAATTTGTGCCTACCATCATGTGTCAGGGCACGATGTGGAGAAATGTAAGGCTTTGAAAACTATCCTTATCCAGTTGTGTCCTCCTGAAGCCAACTTTGACGATGACAACCTTCTTGATGAGGACCCTACTTCACCAACGCCCATTCCCACAGTCCTTCCCTCACTGCCTACTCAACAACCACGACCTCCACCCCCACAACTCCTAGAACCACCCCTAAGATTCAAAATTAACATGGTTCGCATCAGAGAACTTGCCACACCATTACCTAAATGTCATTGCCTTGATTCACTTTGCAAGGATTTTCTCTCCTAGTAGGTTTTTTCCCGTCATGTCGTTACACCACTCACCCTACACCTTCTCCATTTTCCAACTCCCCTCAAATCAACATGATACATGTCACTACTCGTGCTCAGAGAGACAAAGGAAAGGAAAAGGCAACTGACTTGCCAACCAATCCTATACCCAACATACCATTTACACCCACACCTAAAATTACTATCGTGGCCCCACATACCCTATTTCTAATGGGGTCACACATTGTACCATGCTCAAACAATTACACCAATCTCCCCTCAAAATGTCCCTATATGACCTCATCCAAAACTCAAAATCCCATCGTCAAGCTCTCATGGAGGTTCTTCAATCTATTGAGGTTTTACCCAATGACCCTACACCCGTAGCCTCCATTAACACACCCCATCATGTAGCCTCTCTAGCAAAATTTCCACCTTTATCCACACCGCACCCTACTCACCAAGTAGCCTCCCTTAGCTTCTCAGAGGAAGAGATCACACCGCACCAAACCGATGACCTAGACCCAACCCTCTTCATCTCTGTCCACATCAATGATATATGTGTATGACATGTAATGATCGATGGGGGTGCTAGCATTAATATCATTTCATCCCATGCATTCACTCAAATGTGCATACCTGACAATTACATGCATAAACATCTGTCATATTACATTCATTCAATGATGCTATCACCTCTACACTAGGCACCATCATCCTCCACGTTCGCGTGGGCCCCCGCACTATTCCAGAGCTATTTTATGTCTTAGAGGGGGAATTTCAATATAACCTATTACTTGGTAGACCCTGGATTCGTGTCATGGGTTGTGTTCCTTCCACTTTGCATCGTTGTGTAAAGTTTGAGCATGAAGGGCACACCTATACTATTCTAGCTGATCCATCACCTTTTAAAACATGCAACATGATTTACCGACCCAATGACGTGCTTATACCTATTAAGGCATCTACCTCCACGACCACTACCACTTCACCTACACCTCTCGTTTACCAAGAACAGTCGCTACCTCAACCACACATGCCTCCTCCCTTCCTACCGCAGCCACAACCTCCACGGCTGACCCATCAGCCTCCCAATCCATTAGCTCTACCTCTGTGTCAACCTCCGACACATCATCTATTCCAGCTACCCACATACCAACCACCGATCCCTTGGAAGGCATTTTTCAATGCCTCACTCTAAGGGAGTATCGCTATATAGTGTTAACACATTTCTTACTCCACAAGAGTATGGAAGTCTTCACCAAAACCCTCGCTATGATCACCGCATAGGAAAATGTATCATTTATGGTCATTGTCATCTTGTACCAGTCTTACCTATGGGGGACTTGATACTACCACTTACACACCCAAACCACCATCACAAACTTGCCCATTTTTCACTGACTTCCAATCACTCACCAATCACCATTTCACCCACACCTTCCTACACCGATGTGCATAGAAAGGTTTTGGTTTTGGATTTTACGAGCAAGGCCGCCATACTGTTGTTCCATGTACTACCCGCAAACATAACGACTGTAGTGGTATCGAATTTCCTAAACCACCTACCAAATAGGCCCACTTTGAACTTGTCGAGGACATCAACCCTTCTCCACCCTCTTCACCCGCTCCACCTCCATCACCACCCTCACCGACGAGTCGATGGATCCCAAATCTATCCCTCCTAAATTTTTTTTTCATAAACACCATTTCCTTGGGGGGCCTTTGACTTATCCACACGAGGGTGAGGCTCCTTCCTCTCTTCCCTTCCTGTATCCTAAAATGATCGAGGATTATACACCTTCCATTAATGTCATTCAATGTCGGGGATGCTAAATCTATACTCACCTACCTTGGTGCAGAAGACTCATATATTCATTAGTCGTTACCTTTTGAGACACAAACCATGTTGAATGAATCGACTATAGAGATCGACATTCATACTCAGGATGACCGCACATCCTAAAGATCGGTCAATCTTTAGATGCTTCGTTGAACAGAAGCCATCACTTCTTTTCTCAAAGATCATAACCACGCTTTCGCTTGGTCTTACGCAAACATGCCCAGTATTGACCCCACCATAGTAGTCCACAATATCATAACCATTCCCGATGCCAAACCCATCAAACAAAAGCTAAGGAAAATGCACCCTCGCATTGCCCTTCTCACAAAGAAGAACTTCAACACCTTATTTTTGTTTCTTTCATATTACCCATTGATTATCCTCGTTGGATTTCTAACATTGTCCCTGTCACTAAGGCGACAGGGGGACTCCGCATTTGCATGATTTCCATGACCTCAACCTAGCTTGCCCAAAATATGACTTCCCTCTACCTGGTATTGACCAACTGGTTGACCTTACCGTTGGTCATGAGATGCTATCACTCATGGATGGCTTCTCGGGTTATAACCAAATCTTGCTTGCCCAGAGGATCAACACAAAACCTTGTTCATCAACACTTGGGAATCTTCTCGTAACGAGTCATGCCTTTTGGCCTTAAAAATGTTGGTGCCACATATCAACAGGCTATGACTTATATCTTCCATGACATCATGCATTGTATATTGGAAGATTACGTGGATGATCTCCTGGCCAAATCTAAACACCACTCCGAGCACCTTACCATCCTCAAAACCATTTTTGACTACCTCATTAAATATTGCATTCACCTTCAGCCAAAGAAGTGTGTCTTCACGGTTCTCTCAGGAAAGCTCCTGGGATTTATCATTTCCTACGTGGTATAGAAGTTGACCCTGCTAAAGTCAAGGCCATTCTGGAAATGCCTCACCCACTAACCTTAGGAAACTTCGTAGCCTGCAAGGTAAGTTGTAGTCTATTTTGTCATTTCATTTCAAAATTATCTGATCGGTGTCATCCATTGCATCATCTGCTCAAGAAGGATGACTCCTTTAAATGGGATGATGACTACCATAAAGCTTTGAGGCCTTAAAACAATACCTTCTCCAACCACCCGTACTCATTCCACCTAAAGATGATCAACCTTTCTACCTATACATCTCTGCTACCGATCACTCCTTAGGGGCCATGCTCACTCATCGTGATGAACAACATAGGGAGCAGGTGGTTTATTACATAAGTTGTACTCTTTTGGACTATGAAACCCAATACACCCATCCCAAAAACTTTGCTTAGCCTTAGTTTTTGTTGCCACAAAACTCCGCCATTACCTACTCAACCACAAAACCTATGTTGTGACCAACACCGACCCCCTACACTTCATGTATGCCAAACCTTATCAAAATCAGCATGCCACATGATGGCTTATGCTTTAGCTGACCTTGACCTCGAATTCATTCATCAAAAGTCCATCAAGGGCTAAGCCATCGCCTGACCAATTGGCCGACACACCTATTTCGGGGATCAACCCTCTAATTTTGACTTTCCAGATGAGTCAATTGCTACCCTTTCCCTAGACGAACCCACTTACCAAATGACACTTTTCTTCGATGGTTCCAAGTGTCGCGGGTGTGGGGCTGGTGTTATCCTCATTTCACTTGATGGTGAACCCATGCCTTTGTCTTTCAAACTTGATTTTGATTGTACAAATAATATTGCCAAATACAAAGCGCTTGTATTAGGTCTCCAAGCCACCTATGCCCTAGATGTCAAATCAATCAACATCTTTGGTGATTCTCAATTGGTTGTAAACCAAGTCAATGGTATATACCAATGTCATAATGAGATACTTAAAAATTATAAACATCATGTAGACATACTTTTGACCACCTTTGACTATTACGCCCTTCAAACCATCCCTCGTTCAACCAACAAATTTATAGATACCATGGCTTGCTTAGCTCTCAAATACCTACTTCACCCGTTGATTCTAAAATCTTTGTCACCGTATAACGACTCCAATCACCTTCCTATTTACCTCGCAATGTTTACTCTATCAAAACCGCTACCCCGACCCAAGTGACCTTTGGTATAAACAATATTCTGACTATCTTTCTCTCTCCATCTTACCTCCTGATCTCACCGTAATGGACAACGTGCCTTCCTTAAAAAGGTCTCTTGTTACGTCATCATGGGGGGCCTCCTCTATAAGTGTGACTTTGATGGTATTCTCTTACGATGCCTCACGAGTTTTGAAATCCCTTATATAATTAAGGAAGTTTATAATGGCATATGTGTAGGCCACTTTGGTGGCTTCTTTGTTGCTAAGCATAGTCTTTGCCTAGGCTATTATTGGCTAACCCTTAACTATGATTGTTGCGACTACGTCAAACGTTGTGTAAAATGCCAACAAAATGCCAACCTTCATCATACACCCAAATCACACCTTAAAGGTTTCTGTGACCTTCGGCCCTTCTCTCAATGGGGTTTGGATCTTATCAGAGAGATTAACCCCCATTCTTCCCAACGACAATCAATGGATCATTACCGCTATCGAATACTACACAAAATGGGTGGAGGCTATACCACTCATCTCCATGAAAGCTGAGAAGATATGTGAGTTCATCAATCATCACATCATTTTCTCTTTGGTGTTCCTCATCGCCTCATCATTGATAATGGAAAACAATTCAAAACAAAACATTGCGAAAACTTTGTGACGCCTTCGGCATTCATTTAAGTTTCTCCTCGCCTTATTACCCACGGACCAACAAGCCAAGCTGAATCTACTAACAAAACCTTAAACAAAATCCTCATGAAAGTGGTTAATGATACTAGGAAGGACTGGCATACACACATTCCTTTTTCCATGTGGGCATACCGCACTACTATTCGCACTTCCACTGCTGCCACACCATTTTCTTTGGTCTGCATGATGAGGCTGTTCTAATTCTCCAAGTCTAGATTCCCTCACTCTGCATTTCTCTCCATGACATGCTCAATGATGATGAATTTCATCAAGACCGTTTAACACAACTTGAGTTATTAGATGAACGCCATCTTAACGCTCTTGATCACCTTCAAGTTTACCAAAAATGTATCAAACATGCCTATGACAAACGTGTCCATGAACGAACCTTCCAAGTCAATGACCTTGTCCTGAAAGAAAATCAACATGTAACCAAAGTAGAAAAAATTAAACGGGGAAAATTTGCTCCTAATTGGCTTGGACCATACATCATGACTCATACTTATGGATCAGATGCTTACCGCTTATCTTCACTCGATGGTAAACCCAAACCTGAGCCCCTTAACGCCTTGCATCTTTAACCATTCTATTGTTGACTTTTAGTCCTACATCACTATTTGGCTCTTTCTATACTCGTCCCTTGAGCACTATCCACTTCTTACACCTCACCAACGATTAAACCAGAATCATGTGAGTACCCATCACTTGTTATCTTCTCTTGAATATGTGTACCACAACATTGCACATAGCATGATTCTCATGGATACTTTTTGTCTACCTTTAGATGAGATCCCATGGTTGTTTCACCCTGCTATCTGAACAAGAATCCTATTCCTCACCTTGGTCTTGTCCATGACTTCAAATCCCTCACTTGGGACCCAACTCCTTGAGTCAAACTTCTAATAAAAAGATGACTCCCTCAAAAGGACATCTTCCTCTTGGTAATCGCTGCTATAAATAGACTACTCCCTCGAAGGACAACTATGTAAAGCGTAAAAAAGAAGAAGAAGAATAAAGCGAGAGAATTTGAAGCTTCCCGCATCGATCAGCTTCATGAAGACCTCAAGGAGTTAATTTCATCATCCCATATAGACTTCCCATCGATCAGTCTATCTCAAATACAAGTCAAAATAGAAGACTTTTCATCATGGACTTGCCCATTGTGACCTTGGATCTCTTGCCCAAAGAGCATGCTACCACATATCATATAAAAATTACCCACCTTTCACCCCTCTCACCATTCACACTCCCATTTCCTACTGCCTCAAGGGACCTCTTGGAACTATGACATTTAGTGATCATGTGTCTATTATTCACCCTTAGAACAATCAATCATGCAATGCCTTTAGGGTCTTACATTCATCACCTCCTCCAGGGTATGATCTACTCGGTATGATCCTAACCAATCAGGTGGCTTTATTGCCCCCTCGTATCTTTTAACCATATTTATTTATGTTTTTATTACCTTATACAGGACTTGGTCCTCGACACGTACCTTTGGGGTAATCTTCTTCTTTTGCCACAATTGACACCACCTACACCAATTTTCCTATAACCCACCCATACCTAATAGACCTAAACCCAAAACATGCCTAAAACCTACCAACTCATTTTCATACCTCCTCATATTCTTCCCTAGCTTATGGGAGAACTACATCGGCCTGAGGTCCCTTTTCGCTAGGACTATGTAGGCAACACTCCAAGGGCATGGGGCCCTTGGAGGTTAGCTTGGCCACTCTCTACCCTAACCAATTCATCTTTCATTTTTCTCAAATCACACTCTACCCTACTTAGTTTCCTTTTTATATCCAAAATTGGAAATTAAACCAAACAAATAACAAGTTGCTTCACATTTTTATCATCACCACACCATACATTTATTATGACTTCCATTTCTCTACCATCATCATGCATGTATTATAAACATGACCCATATCACCATTCATTGCATAAATTAATGAATCACAACTTTAGCCCATTTAGACTCGATCCATGCCTAGACCACAAACCTAACTCAACCATGCCTAAAACCTAACTTGATCCATGCCTAAGACCTGACTCGATCCATGCCTAAACCAACCTAACTCAATCCATGCCTAAACCAACGACGACTCGATCCATGCCTAAACCAACCTGACTCGATCCATGCCTAAACCAACCTGACTCGATCCATGCCTAAACCAACCTAACTCCATCATGCCTAACTCACCTAGTTTTTGTCCATATCACAACAAAAATTAAAATTCTCATAAAACACCAACAAATCAAGCATCTCATGTATCTCATCATATAAATAAATATGTGTGTCTCAATACAATATGCATGAATATCCCATCATGTCCATCTCAAACAACTCGTCGGCATGCAGGTCGATACTCAATACAAAATTTCATCGCACGTAGGCCGGTCTCATATACAATAAAATAATAATAAAATACAAAATCTCTTCGGCACAGGCCAGTATATGCTCAAAATATATAAAAACTCTCATACATCCTCACTCTCTTCAGTGCACGCAGGCTAGTATATATAAAAACTCAAAACTATGTCAAAAATCAGGAGCCATATATCAGGCACCCTCTCGGTGGACATCCTCCATATCGGTCTCTCTAGTCTCCTCCTCGGCCTGTCCGTGACACCGTATCATCTCCCCACCCATCATAGGTGGTGGTTGGGTCCCTACTAGCACATCACCTAGAGATGGTCTCCGTGAGCTGGTGGCCTCTCCCTGATCCTGTCTCGGAGCTCGATGGCCCCCTATGCTCTCTACACTATGAGTGTGGGATCTCATCCTCTCACTCGAGGCCTACTATTCCCTGTACTCTCCATAGGATAGGAAATCTATCCGGTCACCATCAATTGATCCTGGTAGTATCTGGCCTCACCTAGGGCATCCCGTAACCTGGATATGGGCACGGTCTGTGGTGGCCCCATAGGCCTCGGCCCCTGTACCTATCTCCTGTGGGACCCTATCCCGCCCCTACCTATGAATTGGGACCCTATCCCGATGCTTGTGGTGGTGCCATCGACCCTCCTTTTGTGCGTGCCTATATCTCGGGCCTATAAAGCCCCAATCTATTCTCGTGTTGTGGCCAAATGGCCCTACAACCCTGTCACATGTTCCTGTAGGGCAGCCACCTGACCATTATCTCCATCTCCATCTCCATCCCCACCTGGGCCATCTGGGCTCAAGATCGCCACTGTACATGTAACTCGACCACCTCCACTCTCGAGCCGACAAGCTTTATCTCGCACCATACCCAATCGGGTAATCAAATTCACCACTCGCCTCGTAGGGTGTCCTCTCGCACCATGATGGAGGCTAGATCTGGCTGCCCCAACCTAGGTGGTACTACTCATAAATGAGCCGCCCACCACTGTCTATATCTGTCTATGACCCCGAAATCATCAATCTGCCGGTCTACTTCCTGCTCCTCCTGCCCTATGGGCACTTTCGGTTGTGGTAGAGGTAAGGGCCTCTCCACGTCGTCTCTCCTATACTATGGGAAGGGCGTAGGTATGTCTGTAGCATCCCAAATTACCGCCTAACTCTATCAACCAGGATCATCTTGTGCTCCCCCGACACGACGACCCTGTATCCATCTTAGTAGCTAGAGGCCAGCTAGCTCATCACACATATGCCTATATGATGGGAAGCCCACATACGGCCTCCATATGATGTCCACTCTAGAAACCCTCCAATAAATGCCTGTAATAGGCCACATCATGTGTGGGCCTATCTGATCTCCACTCTCCAATAGCAGGCACCCATTGCCTATACCCCACTCATACAAAGCATGGCGGAAAGGCATTGACCTAGGGCATACCCACTAGACGCACACAAATAATGTGCTCATATGGTCGGTGAGTGAAGTAAAAGGTACAACACAAAGTGAACTGCGTGCGCAGCCATCCATATGCCCATAACTCCTTGTATAACTGCACTAGGAATGCTAGCACCTAGGAAAAACCAATCTAATCTATCATCATGTCATGTAATACCCCCATCAGCGAGTGGGGAAACCACCCACCCTTTACATCTGGCAGTGCAAAGCAACACACTACCTCCATTAATAGAACTACTAGCCTCGTCTCCTCCGTATGGACTAGGTACATCTCTAAATAGATCAAGTGGCTCTATGGAATGTCGGCCTAGCCATCCCCTCTTCGAACACTCATCAAGCATCAACTCCTCTGAGGCCTCAAAGGAGATCGAATAGACTTGTGTACCCAATATGGGTAGCCACAAAATCCTAAAAACATCCTCCAGGGTGACTATGATCTCACCCGTCGATAGGTGGAATGTGTTGGTCACAAAATCCCATCTATCGATGAGAGATACCATCGACTCGACTACCATAATACATGTTGGTAACGTCGGACCCCACTCAAGTGCCCAATGTCACAACTCCTCAGGGGTCACTACACCGTGAACTGTCACGAGTAGGGGTGGAACCCTATCCCGCATGCGTAGCTAATCTCTCCTCGCATCTAATACAAACAACAAATTAATCTACATTTATCATACCCATACTCACCCACTCTCATTTTTCTACACCCTATTTTACCCCTACCCATCTCAACCACCCAACCTGTGGCACTTTTGGCCCCTTGCTCTCCAAAACCCGATCGCACCTGTTGGTTCTCTCTAACTAACCACGGTCACCCCTAAACCGACATCGGTCACTTGTTTCGTGACCGATACCGGTTTAACCCTACCGACGCCGGCTAAACCCGACCGACGCCGGTCACTGTCGTGGTAAAACCCGTGACCCCCAAACCCTCCCTTCTCAAAAACTTACCACCCCTAACACTTCTACCCACCCAAAATCACCTACAACTCCCCTACACCTCATCCCCTCCCCTCTTCTCCCACTTATATCTCCCTGCTCCTATTTTACCCAATTTACCCTCCCATCTTCCAACTTTTATTTTCCCCCACCCAAAACAAAAAACCAAAACCCAATTTACCAAATCACCTAATCTATCTAACAAAAACACAATAGAGTTGGATGCTTACCTCATCATGATACCATCGTCATGGTGGCACATTGGCCACTACACCGTGGCCTGCCCGATCCCTCTCCGGCCTCTGCCATCACCAAATCGCTACCCACGACTCCAACCAATCAAATCACACACACCGATCCCGTGGACCCACCTCTCAACAACCAATCACCCACCGTTTGGCTCACCAACTCAACTCTCCATTCCATCTAGACACTTTTCCCTTTTCTCTCTCTCTTGTGTCATTTTCTCAATTCACTAGATGACAAATGAATAACAAAAACACATATTTTTTTTTTTATACTAAACCCACCTAACCGACATCGGTTTTACATTCACCAGCATCGGTCTTATGCCCTACCTTATCATGGAAGGTTAGCCTGTACCATCGTCGGTTACCCTTAACCGCAAGCATCGATCACATACTTTTCCACATTCCTAAATTTTACCCTATTACCCTGCCCGTCACTCTTTTCTCGACACCCAATCTTTACCCTGACCATTCCCTCACCCTCTTGCCCTCATCATTTATTACCTACCCGCGTCCTCCTTTGGGGACTCGTTATTTTACCCATACCTTGGCCCTACCCATGCCATGACCTAGATTCTTGGACCTGGACCATCGCTAGTGACCTTTGACCTCATGTGTTTTTTATACCTTACGGTAATGTTACCTGTGTTGATTGACATGTTGACCTTACCTTGCCTCTTGCCATGACCGTTTATCCTGACCCTACCTTTGGTGTACCGGAACACACCTAAACGTTCTTGCACCTGACCTATGTCATGTTTCCTGACCATATCCTATACCTTGGATACCAGAATCACCTCAACCTTGTTTGGATAAACCTATCGACCTTAGACAATGTATAGTTTGCCTGCTCTTCAACCCGACATGTTGTAGTTTATACGTGTGTGTGCATTTGACTATTACTACCTTTGACCCTGACCCATTACCTAGATTACCCGAGTAGACTTTGCTCCTTTTTCCCCTGTTACCCACCTTCCTTTTCATCACATTTACCTTTTATCAAACCACTCACCGATTCTACCTTCTACCTCATCAGTTCTTGGTTTGAGGGGGATCACCTCCATCCACACATGGGGTAACCACATCTTATTTTTGTCAGTGTCGCTTACCAATACAAGCTATGCAACAAAAAGGGGAAAAATGTAGACACTAAAATTAGGTCACACTCCCCTTGGTCCCTTGATAAATAAATACCTTGAACACATCCACCTAGCCATGGCCCCCTTCACCTCACTATAATATTAATTTAATTATTAAAATTAAATTAATTCATTATCCTCACTATATTTATTATTTAAATATCCTAATTGAGATAATGCCCACATACCCACCTCACCTAGACACCTCATCAAGCCACCTCACCCTAAGACCTATTCTTAGTAAGTTGCCATAACTAACTAAGACTTACCCAAACCCTAAAAATCAATGCCTACATTCCCTCTAACCACATTCCTACCTGTTAGAAGGAAGTTTCCATGCTAATCCATGGGAAACGAAATAAGATCCCAGAAAATCAAGGGGATCTGCCTAGTTTAGTAAACCTAGAAAATCTAGCCCTAATCGACGCCTGGTTACCCTTAACCGCCATCAAGTTTTTAACCGCCATCGGTTACCTTTTAACCCCTAAAACAACCTTATTTTGAGGTTGGCAGATTCCTGAGAGATATCACATCTTTTGAGAACAAGTTTAAGGGAGAACACGCATGCAAAGAAGGAGATCAAGTATTTTCTCTTACACAGACATCCAGCAAGATTCACCCAACAACCATCTAGCACTCACCCCAGCATAGATTTGATCCAATCAGGAAAGAAGGAGAGCACATGCAGCCCATGTAAGAGCTCCC
Source organism: Taxus wallichiana var. yunnanensis (assembly GCA_018340775.1). Classification (NCBI taxonomy): domain Eukaryota; kingdom Viridiplantae; phylum Streptophyta; class Pinopsida; order Cupressales; family Taxaceae; genus Taxus; species Taxus wallichiana. The sequence continues at coordinate 835,803,974 of CM031237.1, read as the reverse complement.
CAACGTTTGGTGACCCTCTGCAACATTCAACCTCTTATCAACATCTTCATTCATCACTCATAGATGTCTAGAATCCGATTCCAATTAAGTAGATCATTTTACTCCTCTGGTTCACTTATTTCATCATTGTATTTTCATCCTTTGTTCTCCTAGCCACCCACTGGCCTCCATTAATACTCACCCCTCCATATCCCTATTAAAACCTTGCCAAATCTCATCCAAACAACTTAATACCTCATTTCGACCAGCCTAGTCCTTTGTGTAATCATAAGGGAGATCTAAAGCTCATTTTGTGACATTCCCAAAGATCCCACAAGAATCGGCACCGGTTCTCCCAAACCAACATTGGTAACCCTTAACTGGCATCAGACTCTGTATTTACCAATACAACCCAGAACAGTAACCTACCTACCTATTCCCACATCACCCTTACTCACCTGTGACCTACCTAAGACCTCTCACAAACTTCAGAGACCTGGTAACCGTTACTTGACCTTCAGATCTTATTTTAACCTAGCCTGTTGGATTAGATTTTTCTTATTGTGTTTTAAATGAGATACCTAAATCATTTTAACTACAATAGGATTTACTTTATTACCCACATTAAATTTTTTTAAACATTGGATTGATAGCCGTCTAGGAAGTATCACACTTCTGAATCTAGCATACGCTAGGTAGTCCACTGCATATAATGTTTAACTCTTTCTCGGTGGTCTTGCTTTCCATTTCGTAGTTCCTCCCAGCCAAAAGGAAGCTCTCACGATCAACTTTGGATTCGTAAGTCATACGCGCGTGCAACAACCTATCAACCAACATTTCAACGGGTATTCCTCCTATGCCGTTACCCTATCTGTTTCATCATTTTCAAAGAAACATCTAAGAATCAAAGTGAAACACTTATCACTCCCACTAGAGAAGTCATTACGTAAGCATTTCGTTTGGGATTCCCTTATATGAATAATATTACAGAATATGAGGCACTCATCATTGGATTGAAATTGGCTATCACATTGAACATCAGATAACTACGAGTCATTGGTGACTCCCAATTGATCATTAAACAAGTTAATGATGAATACAAAGTTAAAGATGAGAAGTTTGTTCCATACAAGAAATTGGTTGAAACTTTGAAGGAGTACTTTGTGTAGATTATCTTTGAACAAATACTAAGATCACATAATCGATCAACAAATGTCATGGCTACAATTAGGTTTTTACTACGCATTCCACCTCAGGAAAACAAGATGCCTTTCTTTTTTGAACACTTGCATGAGTGCTTGCATATGACATGTTGGAATCTTGTCTAGCATGTGAAGTTGTTGGTCCTCTATCCCCTTGGTATGATCCCATTTTCAACTACTTACAAGATAGCATTTTCCCCGAATATCTCCCATACTAAGAAAAGAGCCCTTATCCACCGTATAGCTTGTTATACCCTCCTAGGAGGAACCCTCTATCATCATGGCTATGATGGGAATCGATGCATTGTCTTGATGTGATTGATTCAATCCAAGCAATCAAAGAAGTGCATGGAGGTGTTTGTGGAGCAAACACAAGCAAAATGGTCCTTGCTAAGAAACTATTAAGAATAGGTTACTATTGGCCTACCATGTAAGCAGGCTGTTGTAACTTTGTCAAAAGTATGGAAACTTAATACATGCACTAGCACAGATTTACTGACCCATCACAACACCTTGGCCATTTTCAAAATGGGAACTTGATCTCATAGGGAAGCTCACTCCAACTTCCTCATATGGCCACACCCATATTATCACCGCCACCAATTACTTCACCAAATGGGTAGAGGTTGTACCTCTCACTTATGTAACCAATGTATAGATCTCTAAGTTCATAATGAACCATCTCATTTGTTGTTACGACATCCCCTCCACCATTGTGGCAAACAACGGTAAATCCTTTAAGAACAAGACAGTCAAAGCATTATGCCAATGCTTCCACATCCGACTCAAGTGGTCAACTCCCTTTTACCCTAAAGGTAATGGAAAATTTGAAGCTAGTAATAAAACCCTTGTTCATATAATGGAGAAGATGGTTAGCAAAACCGGTCGTAATTGGCACCTAAAGATTCATCCTTCCCTCGGGCCTATCAAACCTCCATCCGCACCCCTATTGGTGCTACTCCTTATTCATTAGTCTTTGGGAACTGAGGCCATTATACCCTTGGAAATTGAGCTTCCTTCCCTGAGAATATCTCTCTAGGATTATCTGGACAAAGATGAAGACTACAGGGTAGCTCGGCTAGCAGAGTTAGAGCTACTAGATGAAAACGATGAGAACACTCAATAATTTGAAGGTTTATCAGAACCAAGTTTCACGAGGATACAACAAATGGATCATACCTCATCAATTTGAGGTAGGAGATCTCATTTTAAAATAAAACCAATTTAACACGGTCAAGGATCGAGAAAAGAAAGGCAAGTTTGAGCCCAACTGGTTAGGACCATATGTTGTGGTCATTAAGTATGGTTTAGGGGCATATAAACTAGCTCACTCGGATGGTGATGAATTAAAGGAGCCAATGAACACAATGCATGTCAAGCGGTTCTATTCTTGAGTATGATTTTCCTCATAAAAGAAAGAAAAAAAAAGGAAAAAAATAAAAAAATCAAGATTTTTTTTTAAAAAGTAGGTTATCCAACGTGCAAACCACGCAATTGTGGCACATTAGGCAAGTCCTTAGGTGAAACCCAGATTTCGGTACTTAAGGAGGATTTTTTTCATAAGCAACTCTCACATCTGGATAGGTAACAATCGATTTTATCTAAGCCTAGTTTTTCTAAAGTCTAGGGTCCTCTTGAGCCTATCTTTTAGGGCTTTGATCTAGCTGATCTATTCTTGTATATATGTGAAGGAATCACCTTTGTATATTCCCATCTAACGCTGGGGGAACCTTTTCATTTTCACCTTTTTGCACATAACGCATGACATTATTCCTTTTATATTCCCATCTATTGTTGGGGGCATCCACGCTTCTTCGTTTGTTGTACATAGCTTCAAAAATAAAAAAAACATTCAAATATGTTAGAAAACTCTAAACATCTGGAAAACTCTTTTTAGGGACAAAACTACAAAAATAATGTGAACAGTAGCCTTGAAAATTATCTTTGAGATAACACCAAAAACAATAGAAAACATTTCAAAACGTCCTGTAAAAACAAAGTAGTGGTTTGCTTACTTTTAGTTGTCGGTTTGTAGAGTTTTGATTGCATTATCTTTCCATGTTGTGTGCTTTAAATTGGATTCATTTTCTTAGTTTAAAGTGTTTCTTTAATTTGTTGTACATAGGCATTGAGTTCATTTTATCTTGCATACTTGTATATAATTGTGTTGTGTTAATTAGATTTGATTAAGTTGTATTTGTTGTTTGTGTTGTACAATTTGTTGTCATCATAATATCATACATATATCATCTATCATCACATCTATACATCATATATCAATAAAATCTAAGTTGCATCGTCATGAACATGAAATTCAAACATGTATGCTAAGCTAACATCATATAATATCACCACAAGGGGCAAGAGGAACCTCCTTTTATCCCCTCCTCAAACATAGACCATAATAAAAACGTGGAAAATCATAAGTATCACATACAAAATAAATGATATAATCTATTGTTATCTCATACACAAAATGTGATAAGTAGAACAATGAAACATCTCATCAAAACATGTGATATCATCTATATGCTATCTCATAAATCAAATAACATGTGATATAATCATAAACACATCATAAGAATAGGTCCATAATCATCATCATCATCATATAACATGTCAAAATCAAATGTCCATATACAATGTGTCTCGATACATACATTTGGATATAAAGTATGCCATCATGGGCATGAGTCAAAAATGTGCCTTCATCACGAGGCATAATCAAAATAATACATGTACATCGATAAAAATCAGCCTTCATATCGAGGCATTTATCTAAGGTACATACATCTATGTATACCTCATACATAAAGAGTCATATCTTACTCGATCCCTCATGAGGACTGCCTGGTCTCCGAGATGGTGGAGGGCCCATCGCCCGTGGACCATGTTTCCCTGTTTGCTGATCTCTTGGTTGTTCTATGAGATCAAAACCATACCTTCTTATGGAATTTTGGATAATATCTGGAGCTCTCTATCCCTCTAGGACAACCTCATAATATAGTGATCTATAATAGGTTATATGTTCAAGTAGTTGTAGCTAAATCCATGTGTACCGAGGTGGAACAATTGCTTCGTCTATTTGATGAAACAATGTTATCTCTACTAAAACCATGGCTAACTTGGCCTACACTACTAACCACTCATCTCGGAGTTGATCTCACTCTATTATCACTACCTATATCTCTGTGCCCCTACGACACACCACCGATCTCTCTTTGTCTAGAGTTGATCTTGCTCCGTTGTCATCTACCGCAACTAAGTTTTCAACTAGTCTTTCTCACCCTAGAGTTGTGCTTTATCCACCACCGCCCGGTCCTCTAAATGATAATATTGTCTCTCTCTACAATGACCTATAGCTGGATAGCTATGACCTATCAGTAGCTACTATTGCAACACAACTAGCTTACCCGCATGTTGTGGAATTTGATCATATCCCCCACCTCTGGGACTCTGTGGTGGAGTCTCCCATCCATCTCATCTACCTCCTCTTGGGTTGTGTGGTGGAATAACAATATGAACCTGTTGTGGAGGCTGTTGTACATGGGCTAGTGGAAGTACATGTTGTAAGGGAACATCTAACCCCACCTACATACCCATCTTTGCCATCGAATATGTGCATGTACATGTAACTATATAGGAACTTGTGTAGGCACTCTTTGTCCATGGCCATGTCCCTCTCTCTATCCATGACCCTTTCTTTGGGCTAGTCCATGTCCACCCCCATCATCTCCATCATCATCATCACTCTCATCCTCGCTCTAGCTATCCTATTGGCCCCTCATTATCCTCTCTATCTACAAGGAGGTTTCTATAGTGGTGGCCACACTCCTACATCCCATGTAGCCTATGGAATAGTGAGCCGCCTAGGAAGGACTGTAACGTACCATGAAACATAAGCTAATGTAGAGCCGAGATCTATAATTTTTCATAGAAGAGCCCGTACTATCGTAACCATCGGTCAAAGCTATCTCTAGACCCTCGCGGTCCGATAAAAGGGCCAATATCAAAAGTCTCTCTCGATATGATTCCGTGCCACATCACAGTGCAAAGAAAGATCCTCTATCGCTCTAAACCTGTCATTTTACTCAGTCAATCATATAATAATCCCTAATATATCCACAAATTCCAATCATAAAATGCTCAACCATATAAAGACTAAGCTCAACTGCATCCTTTGGCCACTAATAATGTCTATATGGCCTCCAAACAACCATCCTCACCAAGGTCATCTAAAGAAAAATGATAAAAATATATATCCCCATGTGTCTGGATACATCATCACCCACGGGATCCCAACCAAACACCGAAGGATCATCCATGGTCTAAGATCGTAACGCTCCTGCAGAGTGATCGATAGCTATATGGTCCCATGCCCATATTTGTAGAAGTGTCGTTAGACCTACCATCTTCTGATGCTAGTAGGTAATCAAATGAAGATCCCAAAAAATGCGTAAGTATGCACTCGACCCCAATAATAGCACTCTCCTATGAGTAGGCATCAAATCACAATAATCAAACATAAAGGGAATTATGTACTTATCTTGTCAAGAAGGAGGATGTCACCGAAAAGAGCCATGAGATAAATCGGCACGTGATGTAACCTCGGATCAACAATACAATGATGCATATGTACCATCATACCTCATCAACGTATCTCATCCATGGTAAAGAGCTCAATCAATTTATAGGTAATTTGTGTAGCATCGGTCTCATACTCAATCAAGTTCCCCATGATCGGGACTCGTAGGATCCTCCAAACATCCTCCAACGTAATAGTCATCTCACTCGGTAGGAAGCCTAAAGCACTAATTCTCATTGTGCCACCGCTTAGCTAAAGTTGTAATAAGGCTATGATCTACGGTGATGTGTGGCATCTGCACCACGTAGGTGAGACTGTCATGTACAAATTAATGTCCAAATACTTCCTCTCGCATCACGAGAGGGTAGCATCGAGGTTGGCGCCGGCCATGTTGCTCCCACACCGCAACACGGTTGATTTGCCTCTATAAAATTGAACAAAACACTTGTTAGATTTTATTTCTATCTCACATCGGCTAAACACTTAGCCTATTCATTTACTATGTTCTTCTAAGACATTTTCCGAGTTCTTCTACATTCTTCAAACACTTCCCAGCTTTTCTTCTAAAAGTGCTCAAAAACATCTTTTTGATGCATGCGCACCCTCGACAACACATGTGCTCCCTATTAGCATATGTGCACACAACACAATGCATGCACCCACCTTTTTGATGTTTGCGCCCACATCCTGGCATAGGCACACATGCATTATCACCCTCTAAATGCTAATAAATGTAATTAAATGCTTAAAATTAAAAGGACAGATAGGGTACACACATAAGGTCTATTGGTCAACATCCATACATACTCTCGAATAGTATCTACTCACCTCGTGCACCTCTGTACTCTCGTCATCTCTCCTCGGGATCGAGTGAAATCAATAGTAAATCGAAAAAGGGTTGCTATCAAATGAATTACTCACGATGATTTTATCCTCCTAGGAGGGGTATATGTGGTCATTTTGACCACCGCGATGCATTCTCACCCACTATGATGGTTGAAATGCATAATTTGACCGCCGTGATCATTCTCGGCTTCCTCTATTAATCGATGTGATGATTATTTTTATTAAATAATTATTTTTGACCCATTTTCTTCTCTTCAGGGAATATTTTTGCTACCTGACACCCGTTTCTTCTCCTTGGGGAATTTTTAATGCTTTTAGGTGACCTCCTAATCCATTAATTCTTCTGACCAATCAAAAACTCTAAAAATTGTAAAAAAATCATAATTTTCCAAAAAAAAAAATTATAATTGGAAAATCCAAAAAAATCATAAAATTGACAAAATTTGGTAAAAATCTCATACACAACTGAAATTTGTGTCACACACATGGTATTCATCTCATATCTTATTGGCATTTTCACCTTTTTAGAACCAAACAACTTGTGAATCATCTAGATCTACAACCACTTACAAAGCTAGACCGCTTACTTCATCTCGTACTCTGGGGCACAACGAGTTTCCTAGTACTATTTCGTAGTGTACAATGATTTTTCATAGGACCCAAGTGTCCTCCATTATTCCCCTCGCATGTATCCTTTCTTGGGGTACCACTTTTAAACCTTATCGTATTGCATTGCATTTTGTATGTTACATGGGGTTGGCATTTTAGCAATGGACAGATTGTTTGTACTATGGATTTTCATGTCATTCTACACTTTTGTCGTATGCTTATATTTTAATAAGGAACCATGATGAAGATCACTAGTAATGTGATGAAATAATATTGTTTTGCATGATATTGGATCGCTAATAGCTCAATATCCCTTCCTCGTTATTTTTCTTCTATAACATGTTTTTTTCTTCCCGATTCTAATGCCTCACTCGGGGCATCCTGTCCCTCCTCATTCTTCTATCTATTTCAATTGGGTCATATTTCCCATGCTTCTTCTTTACGATTGTTGATTGACCTCTTTCATCACCCCGTCGACACTCGAGGGGGCATCCTTCACTCTACTAATTTTCCTTCCACTCTTTTGAAAATTGTAGTTGTTTTTGCTTTTCTATGTCTTTGAAATGGTGTAGCTTACACCATCCCAAAGAAGGGAAAATGTAGACACCTATTATTTAATCAAATCAATATTATTCCTAACATTGCACTAACTATTTTGTTCCTTGTAAATTGACGACACTTCGTCAATCAAGCTCATTTTCCCTTCAATTCCTCTTAGTTAACCATTACACATTAATTAAACCTCTTTTCTTGCAGTTAACTAATAAATCTTCTTATTACCTAAATTCCACTTCCAACGCTTCAAAAATCTATTAAAAACTCCTCCGATGCTCCCAGAAAGCTACCTAAGCCTACTTGGGACCCCTAATTAATCCTAAAAGATTAATTAGCCTCTAAACCTGGTCAAATCTTGCTTTGATTGCTAAAAGTTCTTTTTGGACTTACCTTTTGTCCTATATGCACCAAAAACATCCCTTTCTTGAAATCAAAAAGCTATAAATAGACCCCCTCCTCCTCATTTCTAAGAACACTTGTCCTCTTCTAACATAAACTATAGGAAAATAGGATTTGAGTATTTCTTTCATTTTTATTGAGCTATTATCTTCCATTGCATATTCCAACTCAAGCTTGAGTAAATGAGGGGAACCATATGGTCTTGTAGCCATTAATGATGAGCCCTCACTCTCAAAACCTTAAGCATCAAACAATCAAATTTGATTGCTAGGACCTTCATAGGTTCATGTTTTGTAGCATTCAAAGAGTAGAGAGTAGTATATACGTGTTTAGTTTGATGTTTTTGAAAGTTATAATGCATGCATAAGAGTGGCTCTTGTTTATCTCTTATCTTGATGGTTCATATTTAAGTTGGTAAATCTTTGAGGTTTGTTTAGTGTTCTAGCCTCATTTCTATAGCTTTTCTAATTTATACATGTTCAAAAATGACAATGGAGAAATAATGTTTTTATGACTCCAAATTATGCCAACAATGTCGAAATATGTAAAATTAATTTCATATACCAACTCAAGAGTAAAAACCCGTCATCATACCTGGCCCTTTTCCTTTTGGGGTTTCGACCTTGTTGGTAAAATAAATCTTAAATTTGCACAAGTTCTTAAATTCATCATTATTAGTATTAAATACTTTACCAAATGGATTGATTCTATACACTTGGAAACTACCATGGGAAAATACGTCTATAATTTTTGATAACTCACATTATTTCATGCTATAGGATATGTACCACAATTATCACAAATAATGGATCCTCATTTAAATATTGAACACTTAAGATTTTCCCCCTAAGTTCAAAATCAAACACACTTTACCTACCCCTTATTACTCATTGGGTAATGGGAAATCCAAATACTTAAGTAAAATAGTTATCAAGATTGACACCAATTGGAAAAATTTAAACCTCGTATGCACTTTGGGCTTGTCTGGGAAAGTGTGTGCACACCAACGAATGTGACACCCTTTTCCCTAGATTTAGGAATAAAAAAAGATTACTTATTGAATTGGAAATCCCATCCTTATGATACACTCTCAAAGATATCATAAAAGATAATGATTACTACAATAAACATTTGCACAAACTAGAAATGTTAGATAGAAAGTAGATACAAGCTTTAGAACATGCGAAAAAATATTAAGAACAAGTCATGAGAGAATAAAGTAAGTTCACAATCAATATTTTCAGGTCAAATACCTTATTTTGAAAGAAAATCAAAAGATTACCAATGTAACAACTACGATGAAGAGTAAATTCAAATCCAACTTCTTAGGCCCATTTGTGATTCTTGAAAAGGTTAGAGCAGTGTGTCTATTCTCTCGGCTATATTAGAGGGAAATTTTGATAAGAACCCCATGAATATCATACGCTTATGAAATTATTACCTATGACTAATATGGATCTAAGACAAATACAAAAATAACACATCAAAATATCTCAAAATTAAAAAGCATTAAAATATTCTAAAAATATAAAATTAGGACATAAGAATAGCTTGAGTTACTAGTTTCTACTTTACATATGTTATAGCATATTCTATTTTCTATACACATGTGCATTTCATGAGGTGTATTATAATGATGGAATATACAAAGAACTCTATATGATTTCAAATGTTGGACTTTCCCTTCACCTAGTGGCCTTTCTAATATATAAGCATATTCTACATTTTTGTGTGCTATTATTCTATTTACTACACAAAACTCTATTATTCTACTTCCATATCCTAGTTGTGTTAATATTATGAATTGTGATATATGCTATTATCAAGATTTTTAGATTAACACATGGATTGTAAAAGACTAGTATATATTGTTTAATACACACATTGGCTACTATTTATTTCTTCTTTGCACATTGAATTACTTACTTCTTGTCTTGTGTGAGTGGCCCTTGGCCTAGTCATGTGTGTAACACTTTAGTGTCCCTTGTTTTTGGTGTTAGTATCCTTTTTTGTGAGGTCATTGGCCTATTGTGTGTGATACTTACATGTACCTTTGATGTAACCATTTTTTGTAACACCCTATTTATTACACTTCTCAACTAGGATTTTTTTATATTAACTTCATGCTTCACTGATTTAAATACCCAGTATCTAAATCCAACATAAATCTAAAATTGAATCCATCTCGATAACTCGCAGTAAACCGTGTGCGCACTGCAATGGTATACGTGAGATCGTACTTGATCCCCTCAAATACTCTATATGAGCCATTACACTATGTGTATCATTTAGTTTCCTTTTTCAGGTATTGAAAATCAAGTAATGTTTTCTAAGTGCATACCTAGAACTCAATCATTGAATCCCATTAGGAATCTGACATCTTAAATCCTTGGTGACTCCTGGACAGTGTAATCAACAACTTACACTACTTTGGCCAAATTTTTAGAGACATGCATGTCATGCTCAGTTCCGTGATGGCACATTCATCATTAGGAACTTATCCATCACCTAGTTCAATTATATAGATTCTCTTCCATCTTATTATGTTCATAATTGACAACTTAAGCATCCTTTTATGCCCATTCCTATTTACTAGGTTTATTTATTATTTTAATATTGGTAAGCACTTTTGTACTACCCAAGCAATCACGAAGTGCCTAAGTGTTTCATTCCGTATAATTGTGATTTGGTTGTTCACGAAGGTACTCGCCATGTAATTGTATGTTGTTGTTATTAAGTAATAACAACCTATTTGTATTGATCAAAACATACATCCCGCCTTATATCACACTTATGGTTATCATGAAATGTATGTTTTCTTAGCAAAGTATAAAGCAACCATAAACTAAACTTCGGGATAGGCTTGTAATCAACCCGAGAAAGTCGCCTATCTAAGTTTTATTCAATGATTCAATTCATATTCTAAAGATAGTAAAAGTGATTAGATGTAAATTATTAACTATCATTGCTTCTTTTGAATACACCATGAGCTCTTGTTTCTTACGGTTGATAATACATTTATTTAGCTCAGCTTATATGTATTTTTATTAAGATCATAATCATCATCATTATTACTCATTTGTTCTCTCACTAAGAAGGAGAGTATCATTTATTAGAACCATTTTCCTCATGAAGAACCATGTATATTTAGGACAATACAACCTAAGCAATTATAGACTTATTTCCACAATAATAACATCCATATATTATTTATTTAAAAGACTCTCATAAATGTCCCATACCACCTAAGGGAGTCTTCATTGCAAGAACCCTAAATCTAATTTGTCATCACATTAATAGTAGTATTATTAATCAAATATAAATGGAATATAAGGTTTATAACAACTGATTTCATAACAGAGTCATAAATAGAATATCATTGATTTATTAATCTCTTGCCAATCAATACTTATTACATAGTCGTAGAAAACTATCAACATTATCATTATTAGAATAATAATGATTGCAATACAATATGTATTATCGAAGATAATACTTTATTAATAACTGGAAAAATTTACCTTTCCATCATTAATATCATATCAAGTATTACCTTTGCTTTATAGTCAAATACAATACAATTAATTGCATTTCTCAATTCAGAACAACATCATCAACAGATAATCACTAATACATGTCCACAACTGATTATCAAAATAACCACATCTTGTTTCAAGCATCATGCCTTACTAAAATACAATTCTTTTCATCTTTTCACAACAAGAACAAATTTATAGATTTCATCAAGACACATAAAGAAGTGAGGAAAAGTGCAAGTCACATCTCGCCTTCATAATCAACCCGCATGGAAAATATTCCATTGTACATGGTCAGTTCCAACCGAACTGGCATGATAAGATCTATTTATCCCTTAATAGCTTATGCCATTTAGTATTTACATATATGAAATATTGCATTAAGTTAAAATCACATAAATGACCTACAAGGATACAAATAATAGTTGTAACATATCCAAAAACACTTTACATACACATTAGGGTTTACTTCATATAAATCTAATTACTTAAAATATAAAGGCAAGTGATAATTACATATCGCTTAGTAACAATCGACCTTATATAGTTTACCAAAATGAGGGTATTAGTTATATCAATATTTTACAACTTCCCATTATCAAATCATCACTGTCATCGTATATTCACAAATATCTTAAACAAGATTTGAATAGTTTTTATTTCACATAGTTGATTCAAGTATTAAATGATACAAAATTATTCTATGCTTTACAAGCATAATTATTATTTTATTAACATTCCAAGGTATTCGAGTAATAATCATACTTTACAATAGTTTGAATATCACTATTTATTTCAATCTAATATATATATATGTATATAGAGATAATCTATATATATATATATATATATATATATATATAAGTTTATTTAACTTTATGTCACTTTGACATATATCAAATAATATTGCTAATAGCTCCTAGATCAACAAGGTCACCATTATCACGGTTTATACATACCTAAGGCCATCAAGAAGACCTTCACGCAATTATTGACTAACAAAGAATACCGAAAGAGCACATGTATCATAATGATATTTTAAAGCAAAATTCAATAGGTTCGACCATAATGTGGTAAACTCTATTACCTTAAAAACTACGAAGTAACAAAGTAATGTAGTTACTTTCCAAACGAGTCATATTATTCAACAAGTTTTACATCACAGTCATACTCACCTTGTTAAAACTCGGTTGAGTCCTGGGAAACATAGACTATATCACCCAAGCTATACTCCCATAACCAACATAGCCAAGTACCATTCCAAAATAAGTCTTTCACAGATGGTAGAAAAGACACAGAGATCGTGAGAAGCAACAATGATAAAATCAACTTACGAAATCGATATTGAATTTTTTATCATGCCTTAATTTTTGCACGTTTCCCATAACCAAAGGGAGACCACTCAACCTATATGACATTGAGGAATTATACACTTCTATAGGATTCCAACCAAGTACTAAATATACATACATACCCAAAATCACTTACACCGAATTCTTAAGGATTCAACCCCAGTTTGTATTTATATTTCTCAGATGACATCCCAATTTTATGGGTATCTTTGTTTATAACAACTAAGCCAAATACACATATATAAATAAAAAATAACCATAGATAACAATGGTTAACATCCATCGATAACAATGAAGGAAACAAATATAATCAATATACTGCTGCATTATAGAGGGATTTTGACCCAAACCAAAGCCTTATAACATCATCCACGTTAACCCAGAAATCTATTATTGTATAAAGCGTTCGATATGCCCTAATACAACTTTAATATAACAACCCAAATCACGAGTTCGAAATAAATATAAGCCATTGTATTTTTCTATTGATTTCAAATTTATGTAATGGAAAACACATCTCACAGGTAATATCTCTAAGATCATTCCATTCTGCAGTTGCTTTGATATTACATGAAACAATCATATTGATTCATTTCCGGGGAAATAGATACGATAACTCAAATCTTAATCAAACAACCAAAACCCAAACCCACAAATAGTCACAAAACTTAAAGGTGGTTTTATATATGTAATTAAGAGATAGATAAAATCACCGAGGAAGAGATAGATCATATCATGCTTGCAATAGGAATCCTTCCTCTTTCCTTAGGTTTCCAAGCCTTCTTAGAAGTCATAGGTCCAGAAATTGAATCCACTAAGTCCAAAATCTTCCAACATTTCCCACCTTTATTTATTGCCACATATATAAATGAAACCCACTATTTTCTCAACTCCTAGTTAGGAGATGCATGCAATAGACCAAGAAAAATTGATAGAGAAACAAAATAATAGGAAAACCATTTACATGCAAGGTTCGACAACACCTCCCACCATGGAAACGATAACAATAAACTCGAAACCCACCAATTTTCCCTCAAAACCTCTTGTGGATTCTCCAAGGTGGTGGAGGAGGTTTGAGGTATTCAATGCATGGAAGGGCATTAAAAGTTGCCTCATAGATTCCCATCACCCATTATCTCCATTCAAATTTAGTGGAGTTTCAACTTCACAAAACAACCACTTGCCAGTTAGCTTATCCATGACCATAGCCGTGACCTCCAAATTTAGCTAGGATTTCCACCAATTTTGATGGCGGTAAATATTAAATGAAACCTCATTAATATTTCAATTGGTACCAGATTCAGTGGGTGACAACTCACCCCTTGTCCCTTAGACCCATATTTCGAACCATAAACCATATAGTTTTAGGCCCTCAACATTATAACCTTAGTTTAAGCTTTAACAATTCAAAATATCCACATAGGTGTTCACCATTAAGTCCTTTAATTTATATACCATGGCTTTATTAATATAATCATGAATCAATATAGCACCATTAACCTTAGCTAGTTATATGCTTAGGTTAGATTCCTTACCAATTTGGGTCTAGAATTATCAAATATAATACGATTAGAGCCTTATAAACTTAAGCAAAGCCTTGACCATATTATCAAACAAACTCATTATTATTATGCCCTTTGGACATGAGTTTGTAACCATAAGAAACATTAATTCATATGTCAGGCCCATATTTCACTAAGACCATGTTTGGTTTAAGCAAAACAATAGTAATAACTTTAGGACTTACCTGGAACATATCCCGATCCATTATTTCCTACACCTTAACTATTGTCAAAGCATTTCAGCTTTGGTACCAGGGTCATACTTGAAAAAGTACCATAAGTCCTAGAATTAACAAGAATGATCAACAAGTACTTGATTAAGCTTAATTCAACAACATTTCATCAAGTACAAAATCTTATTAACAATGATAAGAAAGTATGTTAGATCAAAAGAGTACAATCACATTGTGCCGACATGCTACAACAATGCACTCACATACAGTCCATGCAACGAAAACCAAGCAGAATGTAAGTCCATTGTTGAAGCATGTCAAAACCAAACACATTTACCACAACAAACTGATAAAACAACGGGGGTGTTACATTTTCCTTTTACGTGACATCATATATGGCTATGTGTGTGAGGTTGTGTGCTTATATGTTGATTGTTTTTACATCTCTATCTCGTGATGATGTATGTCATACAATCTCTATTAGCAACAAATCTACAAATGTGTCCATATACATCCACCTTCTATATGTGTTGCAAAGATGGTTATCTACTATATCTAACATGACAACACTTCAATTTTTTCGAGTCAATTGATCTACAATATATCTCCTCACCTAAAAATAGGGGAGTTCAATGGGATTATCACAAAATTATTAATGCAAATGAGGAAATTAGATAGAATTATAGGATACATAAAACATAGGAACATGTTATAGGAAAAAAATCATAAGATGACAAATTGGAATATGTACAAGTTCTATACGTGGACAATAACATGTATTTGGATATAGCCATGGTATGGTAATGTCCTAAGCATTGACCATTCTATTCAATTCAATTTTAATAGTCTAAAAATATATTCTTAGAAAAGTTAATATTTTATATGGGTTCGGACAAGAAATCACTTATAGGAACATAAGTTATAAAACAAATTCACAACATTTTATTGAAAATTCATGTGGTATGGTTACTTCTATTTACCTATTAACTACATTTTATCACAAAATTTTTGGGGCATGGTTAATTATATTTATATATTCACTATATGTTATTACAAAATTCAGGGGCATGGTTACTATGGAATGTCTAGGTTACATATTTATTAATTAACATGTTTGTATTTCTATTTCAAGTTTTAATATTTGAAGAAGTTCAAGACATTTGAGAAGTACAAACCTAGATTTGTCTACAATGGTATGGTTTATGGGAAAAGGAACAAAAGGTTTTGGTGACACCTAACATCCTATGGCATTATAATTTTTGCCCCCATGTGGTTCCACCTTTCTTTGAGTGTCGGACATACTTTAACCCAAGACTCTTGGTTTACATTTATGATTTCTCTTCTAGTTGTATGTGTTAGGGTTTCTACATCCCTCGTCTCTCTTGGCATTTCTAATTGGGCTTGTTACACTACCAACCTTATTCTAATTGGGGATTTTATCACCCTTAATAATTTTTGGATTCTTCTATATCCTTTCACTAGTGCATTAACAAGAGGACATGGTCTTGTAGATATGTAGGAATAGTTAGTCATGCACATACACATGTACTCATTCCTTGCTCTTTAATATTTAATTAATATTAATATATTCAGAGTTAAATTTTCAATTTTCATTATATGGACATTGAATACACTCTTCGTTATAAGATTTTATCTTAAGGGCATCTTGTGGCCATTCAAACAATCAAACAACCGAGAAAAGAAAAATTGTGTTTACATACTAAGGTACATTTTTTCTTTAAATCTAAACAATTTCAATTATTATATTAAAGGGGGTCCTTATGTATAAAACTAAATTTGGTAATTAGGTACTTGACAATATTGATTTTATTACATCCCTTAATCATGACTTATACACACAAATAAGGCTTAAATGCATTGTTTCACTCTCTCCTAAGTCTTGCAAATGATTCCTATTCTCTTATTATTTTACTCAAACACTTACATGAATAATCTCATTTCTCATAGACATCATGTGTCTTTAGTCAAAATTCACTAGATTTCTAGTTACAAAATTCTACCCTCCTCGGACACTATGATCCAAGTTGGAAAACGATCATATAGTTATGTCCATGTTCAACATTTTTGTCTACAATGGGCTAACAATAAGATTTTCTTATGTTTATCTTATTTCCACTTCCTATTCAATCCAAGTGTGAAATCACATCCCATGGAATGGTGTAATAACAAGTTAGAGACACTAGTTTACTCACCTATCATTCTCAAGGGCTCCTCTAGAAAATACTTATCAAGGCTTAAGAATAGTTTCAGTAATATTTCCTAAATCAAGATAAAACATTAGGATTGACCTCTATACAAGTATGAAGCACTCTAAAACAAGTTAAGAGTAGACCAATCCAAGTCAAACTCATCTCAAGGCTAAATTAAGTATTAAGTATATATACACCAAAGGGCACTTTAAGGCTAATTTAATATAGAAAATATCAATCTATAAGCACTTTATTTGGCACTCTTTTCAAAACCCGTGAAGGGTACATCTAAAGTATACCTATTTATTCTTGTAATGGTGTTGAGATATAAAGGAAACATAGTGGAATGGAACTCTAGAATTGTATTTACTCATGCATGAGCACCATGATAACTACATGGAGTTTAAGCTCCTCATTTAGGTAATGTAGTGTAGTGCTTGGCTATAATTAATAAAGGGTTAGCCACCAAGGGTAGTCTAACTCAAACACACACTGATTTTTACTATCTAATGTCTATTTGAGCATTAGTATATGAAACTAGGGTTCAATCATTACAGGAGCATGTGCGAGTATTATGTAACAAGTGAAAGTGCAAGGATCCATTAAAGATAGAGAAGACGCTACCTTATATTGACACATAAGAGCATAACAATGCCAAACACTAAATCTAGGTAGCACCTAGAGGGTTCAACACCTTGTTTTAGAGAGAAAATATCTTCAACCTAGTTAGAGTGTGTTTAACCTAGTTTTAAATCCATATCATCCCGTGAAGCAATAAAAAGGTAAGTACAAGTCATCTTCTTATGTTTTACTATCTTTAGCATGTGTCGTTATTGAATTAAAATTATTAATATAATTTTATGTGTATTGTCATATCTAAATGTCTAGAGTATTTTTCTTCAATATGATTACACTTCAATTTATAAAATGTTAATCCTAATTAGAGTAAATCACTTTAATTTGGGTGTAATCTACCATAAAATCTTAGCGTCAACCACACAACATTATGTCACCTTAACAAAGTGTCAAAGTTAAACATCATTGTTAATGTCGCATAAGATTATATATACCACAAGATATTATCCTTGACTACATAAAGATATATTTATTTGCACCATATCCCAAACCACATAACATTAAAACTATGCACTTTGAAGGCATGCATGTCTTGCATAGAACAATTGATCACACCTTGTACAAAACAACTACACATGCCATTTTATACCAATAATTCTTAAACAACACCATTGATGATTACCCATGTAGATATATGCTTCCTAGACCACTAATCACTATCAAAGCCTTAAAACCTTTATATTCATTCAACACCGGTATTTAGGAGGGTTCAACTCCCCATTTAGGAGATGAAGAATCTTCAACCTAGTCATAACCTATTTAACCTAGTTTTAAATCTAGATCATCCTAAAAATTAGCGAGTAAAAGGTAAGTGTGCTCATATTCTTGTGTTCCACTATATTTATCATGCGTAATTGAATTCAAATTACTAATATAATTTTACACGTATTGTCATATATGAATGGTTACAATGTTTATCTATCAATTTGATTACACATTATTTTATAAGATTCTTACACTAATTAGAGTATATCGTTTTGAATTGGTTGTAATCGGGCTGAAAAGATCGTGTCAACTACACAACATCATCTCACATATGCAAAGCATTGAATTACCATAACATTTATAAGGTTGCATAAGATTGCACATGTCATAATACTTTTTTCTTTAACCATGCAAAGCTAGACTTATGCATGGAATATCCCAAAGCTATGAAACATTATAATTATGCACTAACACCGCACATGTGTTGTATAGAGAAAAAATCATACCTTTCATTAAATAACCACACACACCTTGTGCAAAAACTAATACTTGACCAATACCATTGATGTTTACCCACTATGACACTCAAATTTGGTAGCTTACCTTTTAACATCATTAGTTATGACAATGGTCCTTTCGCTAAGATAAATATCCACATTATATCCCCCGTTCAGTACATCATATTGTCTCTCTCCCAAAATTCTTATTTCTATACAATGAAGTGTCATCATATTCTAAATAAAAATGCATAAAATTATTATTTAACCTTTAGTTATCATGAGACATATTTCAGATTACATACATTAACACTCTATCCAAAGCTGCATAATATGGCCAGGATGTAATATCTAGTCCTAGCTGACCTATACGTTCTTATACCGACACATCATCCAACTGTTATTTTAATTATATTATCTTTTTGGATCATTTTATCCTCTTAGGTAGGATTTTTCATTAAAAATACCTTCGAAACTATATATAAGCAAGTTAATATCACTTCATTTACTCACCTAGCACTCTCATGAGCTCTCATTACAAATACTAACACAAAAGGCACTCAAGGCTCCCTAAATAT
Source organism: Taxus wallichiana var. yunnanensis (assembly GCA_018340775.1). Taxonomy (NCBI): domain Eukaryota; kingdom Viridiplantae; phylum Streptophyta; class Pinopsida; order Cupressales; family Taxaceae; genus Taxus; species Taxus wallichiana. The sequence goes on along the minus strand of CM031237.1, from coordinate 835,784,550 downwards.
TCCTAAATTTGATGCACATCCATTAGGGCAGTCACTAATATAGTTTTGAAGCACTCAACCAGGTCAAAGAGTTTAGATTCCCTATTTTCCAAGTATCTAAAGGTCCCAATGCAAAGTGTATTAGGAAGAGAAAAATCATCGTAAACATTTTAAAGTGGTTTAAATTACCAATCTGGTTGCATCCATATAAATATCACATGCTAGGTTGAGAACTAAATGTGGTTTGAGATCTCTTTGAAGTAGTGATGACATAATCAGTGCACGAATTTCACTTCAACCCAAACACTAACCTTTTACGGGGTCTTCCACCCATGGTTACGATTTGGGTTTGATTGAGGTTATGTAGATGGTTTTGCAACCACATGACACTTAGCATTTGATAGTGACATTCATTTATGAAAATGTAAGGGCACATGAAGTTATAGAGCCAAACTTTGAGTAGGTCCAAAACCATACGAAAATTTGAGATCGTACAAACACTCCTAGAAGAATTATACTTTCTAGACCAAGGCACTTTCCAGCCTAGTCTATAAAATGAAACATCTTTAGGTTCAATGCTTCTAATTTATCTAGTCTATACACCCATTTATCTCCTATTTCACTCTATACAAATAATTTCATCTCTCCTTTTGTGTTTTTGAGCTTATAACATATTGTTATGACTATCTGCAAGTATTAATGTATTCTTATGATATTGCGTGATTAATTTTGGAAGTTAATTAATTAGAATAACCCCTATAACAAACCTTACATCCTCTTTTAGTGTATTTGTAGAAGATATTGATTTAAAAAGGGTTTTAAATTTTGGTGAACCCAACTCTTGAATCAAACATTTTGGATCAAACCCTAGTTTCCTAGGTTTTTCCTTCCCTCTCGGTGTATGATTATTTAAACTTTTCTAGGATTCCTTCTTCTATTTTTGGGCACATTAATGTATTCTTCTCATGAACCCACTATTCCATTCCTTGAATTTCTTCAACATAATCCCACATGTGAGGATATAATCTTTGAGGTCTTTCAAATTGTTTGGATCCATCCTCGCACATCTCTTAAATATGTATAGGTATTCATGCAAAGGGCTCTTTATTTTCAAGAAGAACATGTCTCTTTTACTTCTGCTGATCTACCCCTCAAGATGTTATTGATAATGGAATTCTTTGCATGTTCAAGTAACTATGCATAAGACCCAGTTAAGTGTGTTCTCAATGAGCATGGCTTGGGCCTTGCACTGTAATATTTATTTTCTCGCATCATTTCATTTTCCCTACTAAATATTTATCCACTTATACCATTAGTATATGCAGTTTTGATAGTATACCACATCATCCATTAATAAAAATTATGTTGATATCACCATAACATCTCATACCCTTATTACAACTTGTGACGTTATGCCAAATGACTTTAGTTAAAATCAAGCTTGGGACATCCTTGGATACATGCCATGCATGTTGTCACCTTTACCCTTCATGTTTGTCTCAAATATTCTTATCGAGAGAATTCTATATGCCATCATAGTTGATCCTTAGCCTTGTAAGTATTGTACTAGTACAACTACCGATGAATTATTTATTCCCCACATATGTACCCATTCTCCTATTTATCAAGATTATGGCATGGGTTATTATTATTTTTATAAATAGGATTTAATGTAAAAGGGCTTGGTTATCATATCCGAGCATTCACTAGCACATTACACTTAATTCTAGGTTTACTAAGGAAGGCATCAACTTTACCTTATGACCTTTTTGTAAACCCTCGTTAGCCTTGATGTTTCTTCCAGCTTCAAAAAAAATTTCACAACAGTTTGTACAACTCATATGGATATAACCTTGGAACTCATAAGATTGGGTCACAAAGGAAAGGATAATAATGACAATAAGGATACTAATAAAGACATTGTTAATGTAGCAACCCACCCTACCAAGATTCAATTACAACCTACAAGAAGGAAGTTTACATTTTTACCATGTGCTCCAATTATATTGCTTAAATAATTACTTGAGTGTAATCTCATGTCTCTCCCTCCATTGTTTGAGGTTGATGCGAGTAAGCCTCATGGTAAGAGTTTTGATGTTAATGCTTATTATAACTATCATAGATGTATTGGTCACTTCACTGATCAATGTATCAAGATTCATCATGTTATACATGATCGTATTAATAAAAATGCCATCAAATGGGATGAGTTCATTGAATCCACTAAGCCTATTAATGATAAAGCCAAGCTAAAAATCTCCAATGATCCACTTCCTCATCATAACAATGAAAACCCTACTTCAAAAGTACATATTGTTTATTATGTGGTACCACCTCCATCTTCTTACAATCACCCATTGGATGCAATGATTGACACCATCATTCATATGTCACCTTCTCCTCCATTTTTTACTTTTGATGAATCTGATATGGATGAAACATTTGCCTCAAATACCCTGTATAATTATGCATCTATTAATCAAATTCCTATAGAAAATGTTTTGGTTGATCCACATAACAAACATAATCTATGTACTCTCAAGCTACTCCATTCTCTTGGCTATACTAAAAATCAAATCACATGTGATTCTAATCCCAAATTTGGACATATTATTCTACCTATAATTGTTGGATTTGTTACTATACAGTCCAATTTCTAGTAGCCTCCACTCTTAGTATATGTAACTTGTATTTAAGTCTTACTTGGTTACATTCCCATAAGGTTATTCCATCTATCTTACACCAATGTGTCAAGTTTGATCACCAACAATTTTTTTCATAATTTGAGGTTCCTTTGACGCTCTTCTTCATATGTTGCATAGTCACAATTATATATTTTGTATTCCTACTCCTAGGTCTATAGATAGGCCTTCCACTTCACATGTTATATATAGTGGCTCTTGCCCTCCTATGTCTCTAGATAAGTCTTCTTATTCCCATATTATTTCTTGTGGCTTTCACCCTCATATGTCTCTAGATAAGCCTTGTACTTCACCTGCTATATTTATAGTGGCTCTCACCCTCCTAGGATTCCTCATAGGTATTTTAGTGCATATGTTCTCTTTAGTGGATCTCACTCTCTTAGTCCTCCCCACTGTGCATTTTTGGGCACACATTGTTTTTCATGAATCTAATCCACATAGTTCTCATCTTAGGGATTTTATGAGACATATTATGACTTCTTCCCCATTAACACATGAGCATCATCATTTGGCACAATTAAGGCCCACACCTCCCTATTCTTTAGGACATTCATCACCTCCTCATGAGGATATAATTGGGTAGCTCTTGTGCTACCCTTATCCTATACGTGTACATGAATTCAAAATAACAAAAACATTCAAATATTTGCAAAAATTATATAAAAATATAAAAATATTTACAAAAAAACATGACCTATACACATAGTTTGAATTATCTATACTTTACATTACATATGTTGTTTTTCATTATGGCTCAATACATATCATATCTTTTCTACACAATCTTTACACATGCATTCACAAGGTATATTGAGCTTGATTTAGGACATACAAAGAGCATTACATAGTGATGGTGTTTGCCTATACCTTTGCGAGATACCCGTATTATTTAGGGAATCCCCTATACATTCTATATAGGTACTATTGTTTCATTATAGCTCTATTAGTGTGAAATCACAGCACCCCCAAATGAGTTCTAAAAATATGCTTTTCTAAGGCAGGGTCATTTGGTGTGATTTGCATAACATTGGATCATTCCCAAGCTGTGGGACTTGCAAATGGGAATGATCCTCCAGAGAAAGCTGGTTCCTATTCCTAAACTACCTGCCACGAGCTACTCCAGTGTAGGCAAACTAAATCTAACCTAATCTAACCATTCCAAGGAACCAAGGAGAGAGAAAGAGGGAAAAATAGAGCCTACACTAAAGTGGTGATACACTAGCAAAGGAAGCGAGATATTCTATTGAGGGAGAAAGAAACAGAAAAAATGGAGATGAGGGAGGTTAGACAGAAGTAACATGGCCCAAATCTTCAAATTCACCATTAAACTCCATGAAACACAACATCCTGCACCTGCAAATGTGAAATACATGCACAGAAAAACAAATTTGGAAGGGAGAGGCACAAAGAAACAAAAAAACGATGCAAAGGGTTGAAGAACACCACAAAAACACGTTTTTATTGCTCTAGAAGGTGCATAGACCATTACATTTCTGGAATAGAGGCACAAATACATTTTCTAGGCATGGGAGAAGGTTTGCTCAAAAATGGCATCGAGAAACAAATTTGACAGAGTTTCTCTATGCCCAGAATGTCTCTCTTTCTCAAATGAGAAGTGTTACAGTATATATAGAAAGAAAAGAGAGAGAAGAGGGAAAATTTGAATCCTGTTTCAACCACCCCAGGATATGCATTGAATCCTACCTTGAAGATTCAAATGCCATCAATCAATGCCCCCTTTCAAATCCGCCCCAAATTTGTCGATTCCGCTCCTCTCACAATCCGGCATGTTAAAGAAGAATGGCGAGATCAAATTGAATTAGATCTTGTAGGCTGAGAAAATTGGATTTTGTATTAAAGGCCTGAATACGTTTCTCCACGCTCACCTACCAAGGCCTAAAAATGATTTTTTATCTTTCCATGGCGTAGAAGATGTTGAGACGCTTCTAATGGTGTCAAATTTGTAATATTTCAAGCCCTGAGTTGAAAGATATGCCCCTCCAAAGTTTGTATCGAGTCCGTAAAAATGGGTGGGAAAATAGTTTGAAAAATTGGGTCCCCTTTTAGACTTTGGGCTACATGGCAAGCTCACGCTCATTTGGGTCTCCATCCTGGGACTGACTCTTTGGAGATGCACCACACTGACACTTGGCATTCTCTCGCTTACACTTTTATACTTAGCCAATTTTGAGGCCCGCCATGTCCACCTTTTGACTCTGTTTGACCATTTTCCCCGCCACCATTTCGCCCCGAGACACATGGAGATGCGGCACTTTTTTATCTTCTCTTTTTGGATTCACCTTTGGAGGAGTGTCGTTAGGACATGTGGTTCTCTCCGTTGCTTCCTCCATACTTAGTCAATTTTGGACTCTTTCCTGAACGATCTTGAGCCCGAAAAACTTTAAAACTTCACCATTTTCTCCCCTTCTTGCTCCTGATTCCTTTGTGGCACTGACACTACTCGGCCTCCTTCCCCGACCCTTCCTTTTCATTTTAGAGCCTACTTGAGTCTGTCAAATAGATTTAAGACACAAATTTGCATGACAGAGTTGTTTCTTCTCTTTCTTCTCGCACAGGGTCATTTAAACTTTTGTAGGCCCCATCATTCCATTGTAGAGTCCCTTTGCAACCAGTTTGCAAGATTTAAACGGGTTCTCTTTGATTCTTTCTGTGCAAGGTCGTGGCTAATCCAATATTTTTCCTGGGGGTGAAATATGGATAACAAGCTCCTTTCTACTTCCTCATTATGTTTGATTATATATATTGTGTACATTTTATATTTTAAGCTAATAGGGTAACATATGTGTCTTGTGTAGCATTGACATATCTTGCTTTATGTTCTTCTTTAGTACTTAATATGATGATTTTAGCACTATTTGACATCACCATTTACTATACATATTTTCTACCGGTTTATGTCACTACTTATCTATTTCATTGTATATGACCTAAGTGCATTGATTGTCTTATGACACTATATTGGGTTTTTCTGTTTTTAGTTCTATACATTTCTTGCATGATATTTCTTCTATTGTTTTGCGGCCTAACCGCCTTAATTATCTTTTGACATTGTGGGTGTCTTGTGTTTGTGCCTATATGCCTTGATAAATTATAACATGCTCTTTGTGACCATTTTGAAGATAAGTCAGATCACCTATCACTGGTGGAACAAATGAAAGCAACGAAGAGAGCCCCTAATGAGCTAATGATTGATTTCAATATTAGATTTCAAAAGACTTGGGACAGAATCCCACAAGCGGTAAGGCCTATGGCCCAATATGCTTTCCTCTATTACTTGAGAGATTTAAATAGTGATATATCTATCATGATTCAGATATGGAAGGTAGAACCTTACCAAATGCCTATGTTATTGCCATTAGAGCATAAAACAGTCTCATACAAGTTGGGAAACTTGCTCCTAGACCTCCGATGCCCATATTCCCATAGGTAGAGACATCCACTCCTCATCAAGCTCCTGAATTAGCTCCCATCCCATCTTCAAGAAGCCAAATTTCAAGTCAAGCATCTACTTCCTAAAGCCCTTCCACCAAATTAAAAGAGATAATGAAACATTTACAATTTTTGTGAATTAGTTGGCATCCTTAAAGAGGAAGAAAACTAAAATTTTTAGACCCTACCAACCTCAATACCAACCCAATAAGCCCCCTTATCAGCCAAACAAAATTCCATGCTGAAAAAACTCCCCAACTCAAAATTAATTCCCCTTTAAGGCCATTTCAACCATATAATCCAAAATGTGGCTAGTTCATCCAAATCCTTGGTTCCCATTCATAATAACCTTGTGCAAGATTACGAGTGGTGTTTCCTTGTTATATTCCACACAACCAAGTAACCTTCTCTAACGGGATTTTAAACCAAGATTTAATGGTACAACATTATCTCTCAAGATGCACCCACGGAGAAAAATCAACAACAAGTAGTTACTCAAGAGATGCCACCAAGTGATACTTCACTCGTGAATTAGCAAATGGATGAATTTTGTGGAATAAACCAAACTCATCAAAAAGGTGTGGTTGTTAATACTAGATCGAAGAGAAGAGCTATGGAAGAGGTGCAATCAACAAATGTATGCCCTTCCTAACCTTCTTTTACACTCCAAGGAGGTGGTAATTCAAACGTAGCTCCAAATGTGTAAGGCCAACCCAAGGGTCCTTCCACATCATCTCAAACACAAGAAAATGTTGTTACAAGTAAGGTGCAACATAAGGATAATTCCACTCCTTTTAACATCCTTGAACAAATGAAGAAGACCAACGTGAATATATCAAGGTTGGAATCATTAGCTATTTCGGGACAAAGAGACCTTTTGCAAGTGGTTATTTCCAATCTATCTTCAATAAATGAATCATCTAAGGATCTGGTTAAGGTTATACTCACTAATACACCTTAACAAAGGGATGGTTAGCCAAGTAAGGATGTCAAACCTCCACCCTTCTATGTATATTTGATCATCAACAATCATTTAGTTCACAATTGTATGATTGATTCTAGAGGAAGAAGTTTCTTCATACCCAAACAAATTATGGACCAACTAGGTCTCAATTATGAATCTCTCTAAAGGTGTGGTTCAACTAGATGGAACAAAAATAGGAATTGTTGGGGTTATCAGGGGGGCTAAACCTCACGTTGCATGTATGCCCCAATTTTTCATTTCCTTGAGATATTTTCAGAATTGATTTTCCTTTGTTGTTCGCTCTATGTCCGTTTAGGGACTTCACTATAAAAATTGATGGATATTTATCTAGAGATTGGTCTCATATGATTTCCAGGACTAGGTATGGCACTAAGGCTACCATCAAGTCTAAACCCATCACAAAATACCATATAGAGCCTTATGTTCCCAACCTCGTCAATGTTTATTACACAATTTTCTATCAAGAAGATTGTCCAAGTGCCCAAGAAGTAGATACTCAAATCAAACGTATTCTGGATTTACTACTCGATGAGTGGGGAAATGAATATCATGGTTTAGATCCATATCAACATGTGGAAGAAGCTGGTCTTAGTATTTATTATGTGCATGAGGATAATTCACCTTTGCATAATATTGGGAAATCAAATAATCCATTTGAGGATGACATTTAGTGAATGTTCTTTAATGGATCAAGAAGCAGACAAGGTGTGGGAGGAGGTGTGGTCCTTGTGTATCCTACTAACATTAAGTATTACTCCGCTTTCATATTTCAATTTAGCCACTCCAACAACATAACAAAATATGAATCCCTTATCCATGGCTTGCAATGGGTGAGAAATAAGAATATCAAACAACTGCAAACCTTTGGGGATAGTGAGTTGATTGTGAACCAAGTCAGAGGGTTAGACACAACTAAAAATGATTTACTAAAGGCCTACAAGCATAGAGTTTGGGACCTTCTAGAGGATTTTGAATCCTTCAATATTCATAGAATTATAAGAAAATAAAATAAATCAACCAACAAATTAGTGTTGGTAGGGACGAAGTTTGACATTGTTGAAAGTGTAAAAGGAGACAAGCTACAACCACACATCAAAGTAGTAGTGAGGCTCGCTTATATAAGATAATGACACAAATTGGAAAGTGTTTGAAAGTGATCAACATATTGTCAATTTTATCTAAGAAGAGGTTGAGTTTTCATCAAAAAGTAGGACAAATTGCTGCAGCAATATGGGAGCTAAATTGTCTAACTCGAGTCAAATAAATTACCTAAAGGATTCGTGACCTTAGAATAACATGACAATCAAGGGTGAAGATTATGAACTCATTTCAATTAACCAAGGAAAACTACTCAAAATTGGTAAATTATGCACTCCACAAGAAAAATATGATTTTGTAAAACTTTTCCAAGAGTTTTTGACATTTTTGTATGGAATTATGAATACCTTAGAGGTTTTGATCCTAATTTATCTCAACACACCATCGAGTTGGATTTAACTACCAAGCCTATCAAACAAAAACAAAGGCATATTAATCCATAGATCAAGTCTCTCATAAAAAATGAATTCAACAAGTTGATTGAGGCAAACATCGTCTTTCCCATCAATCATTCATCACAAGTAGCTAATTTAGTCCTAGTACGGAAAAGGAATAGAGAAATATGATTGTGTGTTGATTTTAAGGATTTGAATAAAGCATCTCTAAAGGATCATCACATGTTCCTCTATGGAACAAATCTTACAAATGGTAGCATGTTTGGAAAGGTTTTCTCTTTTAGATGATTACTCTAGCTATAACCAGATCATGGTAAAGGAGGAAGATCAATACAAGACAACCTTTACCACTAAATGGGGAACTTATGCATACAGGAAAATGCCATTTGGGTTATCTAATGTAGGAGCAAATTTCCAAAGAGCCATAGATATAGCATTCAAAGGACTAATCAACATCATTTTTCTAGTCCATATTGACGATATCATGGTGTTTTCTACAAATACAAATTTGATCATATTTTACATCTCGTATAGCTATTTGAGAGGTGTAAGCAATTTGGAATTTCTCTCAACCCCGAAAAGTGCATCTTCATAGCTCATGAAGGTAAGATCCTTGGACATATTTTTTCTAAAGAGGGATTAACCAGTGATCCAGAAAGAGTTAGTGACATACTAGCATTGCCATTACTCACCATAAGAAGGCACTTCAAAACTTCCTAGGAAGAATTAATTTTTTCAAGTGGTTCATCCCAAAATTCGCCAATGTTGTCAAACCATTAACATTGATGTTGAAGAAAAATTTGGTGTTCAAGTGGACTTTTGAAGGGAGAAATAGCTTCGAGGCCTTCAAGTAAGCAATAAAACAAAACCCTACCCTTATTAACCCATATTTACCATAGGACTTTAACCTTTATGCCTTTAGGGGCATAGAAATAATATCTTCCATATTGGTGAAGATGAGTGAGGAAGGTTTGAAATAACCAATTGCATTCTTTAACCAGGATCTAGAGGATTGTGAGGTAATATATTCATTTATTGAGAAACACGCCTCGGTTGTTATAAGGAGTTTGAATAAATTCAACCATTTGGTATCTAACAACAATGCCAACCTAATGGTTTCACATGCTGGTGTGAAAGATTTCCTTTTAAATAAGGATCTAAACAAGAAGAGATCTAGTTGGATAACCAAAGTAATGGAGTATGATATTTATATCAAGGTGACTAAGTGGATGAGAGGCAAAGGACTATGAAAACAATTAATTAGTTTTGAACAAACAAATTGATGAAGAGATTTTCCTCATACTCCAATACAATAAAAACAACCAATTGATGCCTTATTCACCCCTTGTCGACTCATGATGTAGTCAACTTTCTCCGAATAAGCCGGTGTCCTTAAGGCTTGAACAAGGCCAAAAGGAGGTATGTCATACTTCATTCCATTCCCTACATGTTGATTGATGGATTTTTGTTTAGAAAAGATGTGAATGGTGTTCTCTCAAGATGTATTAAAACATATCAGATAGAGAATGTGTTGCATGAGTTTCATGATGAAGAAGTAGGAGGTCATTTTAATCCAAGGAGAACAACTCTCAGGATCATGAGGGATGGATATTATTGGCCCAACCTTTTCAATGAATTCATGCATGGGTTAGAAAATGTAGAAGGTGTGCCATATTTACAGGTAAGGAAAGATTAACAGCTCTTCCACTCCACCCCATTTATGTAAATCAACTATTCGTACAATGGGGGTTAAATTTTATCGAGTAATCAACCCACACTCAAGCTCAAGTCATAAGTGAATCCTTATAGCCAATGACTATTTCACCAAATTGATAGAGGAAGTTGCATTAAAGGAAGAAAATGAGGCCAACATCTTGACTTCTCTGAAGGTATTGTGACTATATTTAGTGTTCCTTCCACCATCATTTCCGACAATGCTTTGGTGTTCCTTCCACCATTATTTCCCATAATGTTTTAACGTTCCTTGGCATAAATATTTTTATTGGGCCATCAAAAATGGAATCTACTTGAGCACCTCCTCAAACTATTATCCCCAAGGTAATGTTTAGGCTAAATCAACTAACAAGAACCTTTTGAGAATCATAAGGAGGACCTAGGACCTTGGATGAAAATCAACGGACATGGCTCCCAAAACTGAAATAAACCTTATGATCTGATAGGATCATCCTAAAAATTTCAACGGGAAGCCCTTATAAATTGGTTTATGGTAAGGAATCAAGGTTGTTAATATCTCTTGAATTGCCAACGTTAAAGCTCGTTAGGAAAATGGAAAATGTTTGAGGGCAAGGCAATGAAAATTAGATATGTAGATCTCATGGAGCTAGAAGAGATATAGATATCGGTCAATGTGATCTATCCCAAGTATTACTATCAAGCAAAGAACCTCCCTTGTATATAGTAGATTAGTTTCAATTACTCCAAGTGTTGTTTAGTACATTGCTTTGTTAGTAGTGTAATTTCCTTTCCCTAAGTGCTTTGCACAATGTTCTTGTTGTCTCTGGGTGAAATTTTTCATTGCACAATGGTTCATGGAGGATTCCAAAGAAGATATGTTTCGTAGAGTTGGAAATTGAAAAGGAAGAGTTGTAAAAGTAACATGATAGATTTCATACCAACTTTGTGTATTTAAGATGTTTAAAGGCATTGTTGTAACTCTATTCATGGATTTCTAAGGAATGGGGTGGAAAATCAATTTCAAGATAGTTTTCCACTCTCATTAAATCTAATTTAAGAACAAATCTCATGATCAAATGATCAATTCAAGCATCCCTAGATCAATTCTAAGTCCATGCATTGCTTCAGGAAGGATCAAGGGTAATATTTTCAAAGTTCTAGATCAATTTCTAAGTTTTCTGATTGACTCCATGCCCAATGGATGCTTTGAGGCCACCGACCTTCATATAGTAGGTGTTGAGTCACCAAATTGTTATCCAAATTTGCAACCCTTGCAAATCTGGACAACTTATCAAGTTTCTGGACTTGGGCAATATCTCATTAGGAAATAAGAGATAAAATATGTGGAATAATCCCTTACAAAATCGCAATAGTAGAAACTAATATGCAGAAAATATTACAAATCTCAAATAAAAGTGTAGAATAAATAACACAACACAGAGAGACAAGATTTAACGTGGTTCACCCAATTTGGGCTACGTCCACCAAGAATCACTTGCTCATATTTTATTACAAGCCTCCACTCTCTCAATACAATACCCAGATCCGTTTGGAGCTATGCTCAACAAACTCTACAGAATTCACACCCGAATTCAAAGCACATTTGCAATACATTTGCTTGTCTATCTATCATATGCATAAGACCATATAAATAGACAATTTCTTAAGCAGTTTGATACAAAACTATGGGTATCAAAACCATGGGAAAAAACCGTGGGTATCAAAACAATGGGCAAAAAACCGTGGGTATCAAAACAATGGGTACCGAAAAACCATGGGCCCAAAAATAGCCCATAACGGTTACCCATTACCCATGGGTTAATAAACCACCCATGAAAATTTTCTTTGGGGGCTTCACCCCTGAACCCCCTTGACCCACTCATGAAATGAGCAGGACCTCCATAAAAATACCCGAGTGTAACACATAGAAGGTGTACCACACTCTAACATGAAAATAGGCTCCACAAACATAAAAATATCGTTGAGATTCAAAGAAGAAATTGGGAGAACAAGGTACAATTCACATTTTGGGACAATTTCAATGATCTAAGGAATTCCTATCCCTCTGTTGGGCCCCACAATCTAACACTTAGTCAATTTTTGAGTGAGATGGGGAAGAACACAAGAAAATCAGCCGATCACCTTTGAAGGAACAAGAGGAATTGTTCTTTTGTTCTTCTTTTATTCCTCCTATTCTCTGCATTGCCACATTGACCAAAGGAAGGCGTTAGGAGGATTTATTCGATTGAGTTGAGTTTTTATGGATGGGATGAAATAGGTCCTGGGGCCTTCAATTCCCGCATGAGCGACATCACTTACTAGTAGGGGTAGTCATCCGTTGGAGTGGGTAAGTCGTGCACAACCGACACATAGAGGCATTGAACTACCTTTTCATGAGTTACCCGCCCACCCACTTTATCCGAACCCATTGCAAAAATATTAAAATGGCCTATCACAATCCATGAGGAACTCTATCTTGTTCCCCGCACACGTAAATCGGCATGGCCATAACTTTTCCATGTTGCTCCAAATTTGATAAAATTGGTCTTGTTGGAAAGGTCTCATCAAGTACTTCACTTTGACATCATGAAATTTAGAAATTAATGGAGTTTGGTGAGAAAAGAGGAAAATACAGGTACATAATTGAAAGTGCATTTCCAAGTAGCTCAACCACTAGAATTGGAGTATGGTGGGCTAGTACCTAATCCTGCAAGAAAAAGGACATGAGGAATGGTCTTGCAAGGGTGCCTATGCTTATTTTCAATGATTTAATGTATGTTGTTGGTGGTTAAAGGAAAAAATCTGAATTTCCCTCTCTTTTCCCTTTTATCTCTCTCTCTCTCCCATTTTCTATATATTTGGCATTGATGCTCATTTGTAAAGGTTAGACCCTCTTAGAATACAAGGGCATCATATTGAAGTGTTGAACATTTTTTTGAGTTGCAGGCCTCGATTTGGATCTTTGCAATGGTTTTATGCCTTCTTCCTTCTTCATTGTAATGGATTTTGCATCCTTATAAGGCAATATAATTCACGTTTTTGTGGCTATTCTCTTCCCTGGATTGTGATATATTTCCTCTTCTTGTCTCTTCATTTATTACAGGAATGTTGTGTATGTTTCTCCACTTTGTAAGATCCATTTTTGTTGTGTTTTGCATAGAAAATATAAGGTAAGGTGTTGTTTTGATCTATGGTACTCATATCTTCCCTCTTCATCATCATTTCCTCCCATGTTTCCCTCATTGAGAGTGTCTTTCCCCTTTTTCTTGGTGTTATCACCTCCCTTTAGCTTAGGATTTCCCTTTCATGCATCTCCTTCTAACCTTAGTCCTTGTGAATTCTTAGGATAGATTTAGATAGTTGTATTTCCAACTGTAGGAGTAAATTTAGCATTAGGAATAGGTAGAGGAACCAACCTTCTCTGGAGGTTTGTCTCATTTGTAAGGTCCCACACTTTGATATAATCCCATTTTACCCAAAATTATTGATTTCTTGTTTATGACAAATCGAGAGGGTGTTATTTTTGTGTGATGATAATTACTAGATAAAATGTGAAAAAGATGACTGATGACCAAAGAGGTGTTTAAGAAACATTACGTAAGAGTTTGAATCAGACAAAAGTGTTAACATGCCTATTAATCCTAATTATTCAAGTTAACCAACCATACACACAAAATCATCTAAAATCCATTATAAAAAGGTATTGTGCCATTTTAGGTATCTAAAAGAGGTAGCAACATTCTGTGAAGAATGAAAGAGTGACAAAGCTTTGGAAATATGGAAACATGTTATATATAATGTCTCTAATGTGCTTATAAAATTTAGAGATTTGGAAATAATCACAAGACATGATTTCCCAAGATAGACATAATTGATTAGCATTTTCATCCTCATGTGACCAATTTTTCCCTCTAGTATCCTATCCACATCTCAATTCTAGAGCCTAGTTCGCTTATGTCACTAGATCTAGAATTTGTGATCATTATCTAACAATCACCCTTTTATACCTACAAATGGCTTCTCCATTGTAGAAACCCTAGCTCCTTGAATGATGAATTGAAATGGGGTGAGTCCGATTTGGCTAGATTGACCTCAATAGTCCAAAAACTCGGAGCATTACCTATGTTGTACTACATCAAAGGGCATTAGGCCTATGTAGTTATCCCTTCGTGAATGTGTGGGACTGTGCATAAACAATGGTTTTTAGCAAGAACCTAATAAATCCTCCAATACTTGGCAATTATCATTGACTTCAAATATAACACATGAGATCTAGGGCAAGTAAATAGATATGTATTCATACTTTAGCCTACCGGTGTGATATAAGGGTTTGATACTTCAGTGATAAGGGCAAATTTTTTTGTTGGAATGCTTGAATGTGAGATCTATTAGGCTAGGTAAAATGTAGTGTGTTAAATAATGAATAGAATGTGCAAACCAAACCTTAGTAATCTCATTAGTTAAAATGTATGAATAAGATTACAAATAAATAAGGCAAGAATGGTTCTTCACTTTACTTTCAAAGATAACTCTTCAACTATCTATGAGAGCTTAAAGAGTTCCAACTATAAGTCAAAATATCTCCTAATAAACACCTAGGGTTATTTAATATTATATCCCACCTTAATTCATAGGGGTTACGATGAGACCAAGCATGCCTCTAAATTTTTCAATTTTCCTCATCCAAACACTTTTTTTAAGACATTTTTAGTTTCTTTGTTATATAGGCAATGGTGTAACATCACACTACTATCTTTCACAATGTCAAATAAGATGGAATTTAATATCAACATGCTTAGTTTGGTAATGAAGGATTGGATTCTCTTCCACTACAATTGTGGATGCGGTATCAACTTAGACACAAAATCACACACTTGGGTACATTTCTAGGTCCTAAAAGCATACTAGCATTTATATGATTCCTAAGCGAGAAAACTAGTAATTGACAGCTATATTTGGCCTCTTTGCTTTGTTTCTTGTCTTCTTTATGGTCTTTTACACCCTACAACCTAGTCAAAACTTTATTTTACTATCTTTTATGACTTCGGACACTAGTGCCCGGCCCAGGATATCGGCGCCTGCACCCTCATCCCCTCGGCGCCCTTGACCTCCTCTACTTGCTCAATATTTTTGGGCCTCTTTTATATTTTGGGCATCTTATTTTCTTATAGATCAGCCTTCCAGTTTTCAATTACGAAATTCAACGAAGGAAATCATATAAATACAAATCTATGTGATCAAAATAAGGGACCAAGCTCTAAACATCTATTATCATCACCTAAGCTTGCATCCAAAGGCATCTAAGAGCATCAAAGGCATCCATCTAACATCCATTCAAGGGACAAGGGATTGCATTTTCTACATACACTACATAGGAAGGGGAAGTTCATTATTCCATCCACACATCTAGCTACATTGTTACATCTAGCTACTGCTCATTATCAAGTGCACTTGCACAAGGGCATCCTAGGGCACGATTCTTTCACACACGCACAAAAATACATGGAGTCTGAGATGTAGTGAAATGTTTGGTTGTAAGTTCACTCATTTGGGTGACCGTTGGGGTTAGTTTGATTCCCCATATTGCATCTTTATTTTTGGATTTGATTTGGTATTGTGGGTTTTACAGGTGAATCTTTGTTTGGCAGTCAGTAAGTACTTTGGTGATCAAAGTGCCACATACAGTGACCAAAAATGACTACTAGGGACACTTGTGCGAT
The DNA here is from genome assembly GCA_018340775.1 of Taxus wallichiana var. yunnanensis. NCBI lineage: Eukaryota > Viridiplantae > Streptophyta > Pinopsida > Cupressales > Taxaceae > Taxus > Taxus wallichiana. The sequence continues at coordinate 835,768,526 of CM031237.1, read as the reverse complement.
ATAAAAAATCGATTCCAACCACCTGCGCACCACACTGTGCACCCAAGAGCAGACTTTAGCACCCAATTGCCCTCGACCCTACCAAGGCCCCTAGTCTAGCCTTATTCGACAACTCCAAAATTTACAATGCACAACAATAACACATTTTACCTCCTATTTAGCAATTTTCCCAGTTTTCATCGGGTCTTGGATCAAGCGCAAATCAACTAAGTCCTTTACTTTATTTCTTGCACTTAGGGTTTCATATTTATTTGCTTAATGCTTGTGTTATAGCGTATCTAGTAAACATTGTACTTCATTGTTTCTATCAATTACTCGCAATTAGGTTTTTACAAAAGATTATTTTTGTTAAATCACAACCATTAATGGTGTTGATGAAACTTATTGTACTGTGAGTTTGAAAGATCCCTTATGAGGTATAAAATCTCTCTAGTTACCTCTAAAGTTGTTATATACTGTGCTTCTACTAAAGAAATTGTCAACATTGACTACAACAACCTAGGAAGACAATATATATACATAATCACCTCTAAAATACAATCACTATTTAATATAGGAATCGATGTACATAAAAATATTATATCTATTATCTTATTTTAAGTTTATCATTAGAATCCACAATGTTATTGTCTTAAATAATAAAAAAATAAGCCATGTGACCAACTTCTACTACCCCCATATTTTCCTTATATATAAAAAAACTCGGATTGCCATACTCTAAGTTTTTAGTTGTTGACTTTTTCCCCGAGAAAAAGGTAAATTTGGGTTGTCAAAGGGTCCCCACGGAATGTACCAAGGCATATGAGAAAATAATAATATTCTTAAATCACATTTGATGGTTTAAAGTGTAACGTTGGTTATCTATTTAAACTTGAAAATAGTTATAATGTTTTAGAATACCATTGTCTAATTATGTTGATAAGTGTTCTTTAAACTAGATGAAGGGCCCCAAGTCTTGACAGATGGAAGGGGATCAATGGTTGAGGTTTTTTTTCATCAATGTATGGATGTAGGTTAACCCGCCACATGGAAATACAACTTGCCATTTATGCGCAGTGTGTTCAAGAGTTTACACAAGGGATTTTGCTCGACGCAGAGTGTGTAGACACAATATCACATAGTTTGGGTAATTATCTAGTCCTAATTACATACTACTGTTCATATGATTCCTAAGTAAGAAAAGTACTAACTAACCCATGTCTTTATCCACCTTTACTTTCTTTATGTTGCCACTTTTGGTCTTGCACACCTTCTTGCTCGCCCGACCTCCGACCCTTCGCCGCTAAGTTTGGAAAAAAGCGCCCGATTAGGACGTCAACATCAAGCGCCCCCATCCACTCTAGGTGCCCCGACCTCTTTGTACTTTACTCACATTTTTGGGTCCTTTCTAGCCGTTTGAGCATCTTATCTTTTTGGTATTCAGCCTTTTTTGGGGTTAATTACGAAATTCAAGAAAGGGAATCATATAAATATAAAGTTATGTGATCATAATAAAGGACCAAGCACTAAGCATTAGCTATCACCACCTAAGGTTGCATCCAAAGGTTATTCAAGAGCATTCAAGCATCCATTCTAGCATCCATTCAAGGGCAAGGGACTGCACTATTTTTGCATACACTTCATAAAAGGGGAGACTATTTTATTCCATGCACACATCTATTACATTTCTTTACATCTAGCTACTTTTCTCACTATCAAGTGCAAAACACACAAGAGCCACCTAGGGCACGATTCCACACACACACACACACATAACAACATTGGGTATGAGATGTAGTGCAATGCTCAGTCCTATGTTCACTAGTTGATAGCTGAGGATAGTCTGACCCCTCATTTTGCATCTTTCTTTTTTGGGATTTGATGTCTCTTTGAGGGTTTTGCAGTTCATTATTTCATTACAAGTTTCTAGCGACCTCGAGAGATAATTGTGTGATCTCATAATAGTCAAAGGCGAAGGACAACAAACACCTTGTGATCGTGAAAGATGGTTATCTAAGCATTTCCACAATCACAGACACCCATTACAGATTTGTGGCACCCGTAGGTGCCCCTGTCCAACATATTCTTCCATATCTACATTTTTCTGAGCTTCGATGCGATAATCCATGCTTCAGATTTTCCATTTTTCTAGCTCGTGCACCTTCAAGATCTTTGTGAAATAGCTAAGTCATTTTATCCCTTCATTGCAACTAAGGTTTTACATTTTACTAGCTTAATGTGCTTAGGTCATTTACTATACTTAATTTTTATTTATTTACCATTACAATAGCAATTAGATTAAGTATTTTCATAACATAAATCCACATTTTGCTTAATCATTTTGGTGAACCCCACTCATGATCGGTCATTTGGATCCTTTTTGGCACATCATCTTTTTTTTTTATCATGGCTCATAAAATTCCTCAAATTTCTTTTTCGATTTACTTAAGATGCATCCCAATTGTCGAGGTTGTTCTTATAAAATCCGTAGACACCATTTTCTCCCTAAAGATACGCCACCCGCTCAAGTGAGTGCTATTTTTGATCATCTATCTAATGAGTCTATTCGTCTTATTCTTCCATCCAATCAACCCATCTTTGAGTCAATTCAAGCTTTGCATTCTTTATTTCAAGACAAATTTCAAGATATGGAATCCATAATTACATCTCTTAAATTTGAAATCCAACATCTTAAGGATGCTTCTCAAGCTCATGCTAGTTCTTCTACTCATCCTCATTCTATGTCTTTTACATGTGCTCATATCAGTGAGCCTCAAGTCTTTCCATTATCAGAGCCTCTCACGTTTGATCATAATGCTAAGCAACATGATATTCTTACTAAGCTCCTTAGTCATCAATTGATCACCTTGCCATCTACTTATTTCTATCCTCCTTATTAGCTTGCAAAATATCAAGGTCGTCCATATTGCAATTATCATTGAATCAATGGACATAATGAAAATTACTACTATGTTTTATAACAAAGAATCAAACATCTTGAGCGTCAAGGCTTTATCTCATTCGTTGCACAACATTTTGTTGCATGCCCATCTACAAATGCTACATCCAAATGGGCTCCTAAATCTACTTCATCTATGTCCAATGAGCATCATGTTATTACTTCTAATGTTCCTTCTTCAGTTAGTCAAGCGTCACCTATTCAACCCATTACAACTAAGAAATCACCTCTCAAGGTTTGTCTTCCATCACCTCCTCCTACTAAGTCATCTACAGTATTACCGAATCAAACTAAGAAACCTCCTCTAAAGATCGGTACAACTCCTCCACCTCTACAGTCTTCCATGGTGTTACCGATCCCAAAAATCAACCACTTGCTAAGCAAGATCAATAGACTCTCGCTAGCCTCTATCGACTTCCGCCGCTTGAGGATCCTAAGTAATCACCACTTAAATGTCCAATAATTTTTGTCAAGGAAACTACTCCTTACATTGATCCACTTAGCGTCATCGACTAGATCTCCATCACTTACATACTTGGGGGCATCATAGATTTTTTCCCCTTACATTGCTATCAAATGTTTATATCATCTCATGCAATTGGTACTCCGCGCTTAAATGTCTAATATATCCTATGCATCATTACAAACCACTTGATACATTTGTATCATCATTCCCGATGACGCACTCTTGTGTTATGGTTCACACTTGACTATTGAGGGCATCCTATATACACGAACCTCACACAATCCACACTACACTACACACCACATTCAACATTACATACTACGTACTCAACACAATCACAATGCATACTTCTTGTGCTTATTCATCAATACAAACACAACACAATAGCACAAATACTCTTCACACATATTCAACACCACATACAACACACTCAACACAACACAACCAAGATATCATCCCTCTATTTCACCGGCATTCAACACATTGCTTTTTATACATTCAACAAATATCTCAACATACTCATGACACATTACATGCTGCACTACATATCACACTACACACTTGACATATTTTTCGCACATATTTCATTACTATACAATCAACATGCTTGCACCAAATTCTTTCTAGTGCACATCCAACAAGACATAATACACACTCAACATATTCACACTCACACTCTTTTGCTAACATTCAATAACATACTACACTATCGAAATATTCACAACATACAACACAATCGACAAAATTCACAACATTTTACACATGCGACACACATTCACGATGCCTTTCTCTCACACGTAAACAACAAGACACATTGCACATCCAACATATCTCTTACACAACCAACACAACACACTACCATATGACACACTCTAGTTCCACGGTCCATAGTCGACTGCTGAGGGTCTATATCTCAAATGGACCTCACCATACTCACACATTCAATCACTCATTCACTCACTCACTTTGTGCTTTGAAAATCACATATTTTTAGTACACACAATTAAAACCATTTCCCGATGACACACTCTAGTTTTGAGGTTCATTCTTGACTGCTGAGGGGGCATAAATAAATGAACCTCATCTCATGCATACACATTCACATCCACTCGAGGGACACGATGCTCCTATCACATTCACTTTGCATTCCATTCCATCTCCACTCCACATCATACTGCATGTCTTGGTCGCATTTAGTATTGCTTACATTTATTTGTTACATGCACACTTTATTACACATGCTAGATAGATATCTTGTATGTAATTATATTTTCCATACACACATGCACGTTCACTTGCTTTCTAGTTGTGATAGCAAACTCTACATATCTATACATGTAACATGGATGTTTGGCACAATACCTATTACCAGTCCCATAGCGGCTCTTGGGGCATCCACTTTCATACATTACAAGTGTTATTGTTTCATTTTGTTTCATAGCACATTATTATTAGATTATACATGTTTTGACATACTTTTTATCTCTCTAACATGCGAACGGGTGCTTCATGTGCAACATTTTTATACATGAGACCTATTTGCTTCCATGGTTGTCTGTTACATTTCTTATCATTATTTGCCATTGTTTGCATGGGATTTTCCTTTGTCTTGTATGCATAATTATCTGATTTTGGCCTAGTAGGCCTTGATTGTCTTGTGACATTGTGAGTGGTGTCCCATGTTTGCAACCCAATTTTCACGATCTACATTGTCTTCTTGCGTGTTGTATTATTGCATCTTAGTTTACACATTGTCTGCTTGTTTACTAGCTTACATTTTACATGCATGTTTGCTTGTACTAGAACTTTTCTCCTAGCCACTTTGTTTGTGTGTGCCTTGGTTTCTATCAAGCACACTCCCTCCCCTGTAAGGTACAATTTTGGCACAACGGTTGGTCCTCATTTGGGCCACATTCTCCTCAAAGTGATGTCGTATGCACCCTAAACGAGGGAGGCATCATTTGGGTGAATTAGTCACCCCATACATTAGTTCACAAAGTCATAGTTTAGTATAGCACAATACCAAGACAACACAGTCATCAACATTGGACAGGTGGCTCGTGTCCTAATTTGGGTTCTTAACACAACACAAAGACTAGCGCCCAAACCTAGATAGTAGCACAGGCTGTGTGCCCCGACCTTTCCCGGAAACCTATGACCAGGGGAAGTTACACATAATTCTTCAATGCAACACAATCTACAACACTCCACACAACGGCTTTTACAGGTAGAAAGTCCTTAGCACCCACCATACATACAACATTTAGCATTGGATCAGAATTGGTCGAATAAGATCGGATTTTTACACACCATTTGTAGTGGTGTTCCACATTATGGGAAGTAGTTAAAGGTTAGAGGATGATACCAAAATTTTCTCCCTACACTTCTTCCAAATCATTGGTGTGAGATCGCTTGAAAAACTTGTAGTCGACACAACTGGCGTGAGATCGCCCAAAAAACTCGGTCTTCTACAACATCTACAGGATCCTTTCTACACTCTTTTCCTCATCATGGATCATGTACATACATTTTTTTTTTCACATTTTTCATTTTACATACTTTTTTACACATATACATGCGTATTTGACTACTTGTTTGTTCTTCTCTTTTGCAGTTCATCCATATGGGAAGCGATAGTCAACATCATTCAACATCATCCTACATCAACAACATCACACACATTAGCATCGAAATCAACAACAGCACATTTGTGACATCTACAACATGCGTTTCCGCCCTAGGGTCATTATCTCATCACTTTTTTCACTTTCTTATCTTTAGTCTCCATGCTCCACCTTTTTATCACTCCACCCTTTTCCTCGTCTCTCGTAACGCTTCTCACCATCGATCTACATGGTTACAGGCACACATCTCTATATACTTTATGTTATCGAGCTTTCACTCAAAGCAACATAAAGTGGGGGCAAATGTAGACACAAAATTACACACTTTGGGTAATTATCTAGTCTTGATTATATACTACTATGTCCCACCATGTCCCAAAAATGTGAGTAGGAGGTTGGGTGGGATGAGAAATTCAGAGTGTTCGCATGAACACCCCTTTCACATGAACCCCTTCTCCTAAACCGCCATGTTGGCAAAAAAAAGTGGTTCACACGAAGGGGGTTTGCGCGAACACCCCTTCATGTGAACTCCTTTGGGTTCAAATAATTTTGGCGTGCAAAGAGTTATATATAGATATTTCTATAGTTGTGGGCGGCGGATTTAGGGTTTAGGGGTTCACGCGAACCCTTCGCGAACTCCTTCGCGAACCCCTCTATGTGCACCTATGTGACACATTTTGGTGCCAAATGCATTTGGAGGATGATTTTATGCAAAAATGTGCCACTTATGTGCCACGTAATTAGGGTTAACAAACTAGTAAAATTACAAAAATCTAACTCAAAATACAAAATTTTATTAGCTTTCTAAAATTATAATTTTCATTTTTTAAAAATGTGTTTTACTATTTATTTTTTATTTTTTTCTAACATATGGTATTTTAGGACAATCAATCATACACAATCAACCCAACTTGAAAAATAGCAAAATATATATAAAAAAAAATTGAAAAAAAAAAACTTAGTATTTTTGAAGTTTTCTTCTTACTTGTGAAAAAAAAATCAATTTCGATACAAATCTAAATATTTATTGGCATAGACATATGTACGCCAATTATTTGGAAATATTTTTACTAAATAATTAATTGAAAAAAACTATAAGTCAAAAAAATATGAAAATTTGATAGGACCTCAAAATTCAAATCTTGAACATATATCTAAAATTTCTTGGTGAAAAAATGACTTTTCATTTAAAAAACCATCGAGGACAGTCATTCCTCTTTTATAACATAAGAAACAACATATGAATAAAATAAAGAAAAAGATCATATTTTTTGCCGTTTTTTTTTTTAAATATACATGTATTCTACACTCTAAACACAACATTTCATTAGTTTGTGGAATTTCATGAATGTGTATGGTTTTGTGGCTATTACCTTTATAAAACCAATGAAACTGAAAATTCATGTTTATAAAGGTACAAAACATACCAAAAAATAGACATTTTATTGTGCTTTTACGTCTCCATGCTCCACCTTTTTTTATCACTCCACCCTTTTCCTTGTCTCTCGGCATGCTTCTTGCCATCGATCTACATGGTTACAGGCACACATCTCCATATACTTTATGTTATTGAGCTTTCACTCAACAAGATAAAGTGGGGCAAATGTAGAAACAAAATTATGCACTTTGAGTAATTATCTAGTCCCGATTATATACTACTATTCATATGATTCCTAAGTAAGAAAAGTACTAACCAACCCATGTCTTTGGCCATCTTTGTTTTCTTTATGTTGCCACTTTTGGTCTTTCACACCTTCTTGCTCGCCTAACCTTTGACCCTTCATTTTCTCTAAGTCCGGATACCAACGCCCCTCTCCCCTTTGGGCACCCCTAACCTTTTTGTCCTTTACTCACATTTTTGGGTCCTTTCTAGCTGTTTGAGCATTTTATTTTTTTGATAGTCGACCTTTTCGGGGTTAATTACAAAATTCAAGCAAGGGAATAATATAAATATAAAGTTACCCGATCATAATAAAGGAACAAACACTAAGCATTAGCTATCACCACCTAAGGTTGCATCCAAAGGCTATTCAAGAGCATTCAAGCATTCATTCAAACATCCATTCAATGGTAAGGGAATGTACTATTATGCATACACTTTATAGGAGGGGAGTCTATTCCATTCCATGCACACATATATTACATTTCTTTACATCTAGCTACTTCGTTCGCTATCAAGTGCGACATACACAAGAGCCACCTAGGGCACAATTATACACACACACACACACACAAAACTACATTAAGTCTGAGATGTAGTTAAATGCTTAGTCATAAGTTCACTAGTTGACAATTGAGGATAGTTTGAACCCTCATTTGCATCTCCCCTTTTGGGATTTGATGTCTCTTTGAGGGTTTTGTAAGTCATTATTTGATTGCAGGTTTCCAATGACCTCGGTGATCATTGTGCGATCTCATAATGACCAAAGGCGAAGGACAATGAACACCTTATGACCAGTGAAAGATGGGTTTTGAGCATTTCCGCATCCACAGTGCCGATTACTAGTCGTGGCACCCGCAGCACCCCCCGCCCTTTCTCGGGTGCCCCTATCTAGTATATTCCTCCAGATCTACATTTTTCTCGAGCTTGAAGCAAAAGCCAGGCTTCATTTTTCCAGCTTTTCAGCTCTGGCACCTTCGAGATCTTTGCGAAACAACTAAGTCATTCTATCCCTTCATTGCAACTAGGGTTTTACATTTTACTAGCTTAATCGCTTAGGTTATTTGTTGTACTTAATTATTATTTATATACTGCTACAATAACAATTAGATTAAGCATTTTCATAGCATAAATCCACATTTTGCTTAATCAGAGTGAAGGTGGTGAGTGATGACACAAATCTTCATCCGGAGGTTTATTATGAACGATGAGAATGAGGAAGTGAAGAGGTTTTGAGAGATGGAGGAGGAGGGATTCGAACTTCTTGTTGGTTTTAATTGGGTTGACCATCTACTTTGCCTAGACTTGTTGGATCCCCTTCAAATCCATATGTTGGTCATTCATATGGGGTGACCCTTTGGAGAATTTTTCATATGTCTATCACTTTTCCAACAATCTTCATCTAAAAGGTTGGAACCCATTACAAGTATTTTTTTCCATCTCGCTTCTCAATATTCAAAGTGTTCAAGCCCATTTCAATGATTGGAAATCATGACCTTATTTTTAGTACATGTTTCACCACCTTTCTCGATCAAATGGAGCTCTAAGATGTCTCACATTATGTATGTCTAGATAAAAATGTCTTTTTTGCCATATGCTTCTCAACAATCAAAATATTGAAGCCCGTTTCAATGTTTGAGAAACATGACCTTACTTTCACTACATGATTCACCGCCTTTCTTAATCAAATGGTGCTCAAAGATGTCTCACGCTTTGTATGTGTAGATTAGAAAAATTAAGATGTGCACCTACAATCCCTCCAACATTAGTCCACAACTAAACATATGCACCTCTTTTCCACACTTAATAAAACAAAAGTCCACTTTCCCATGTCTCCTTCATTTAGCTACCGTATACTCTTTTATTGGTGCTCCATGATCATGTTTGTCATTGTTTCGTTCAGATTCGCTCGTCGCACCTTCTCAAATATTGTGCACCATGAACCCAAACCATCATCCCACATCTCCTTCTCCCTTTTACAATCCAATTGCCTTCCCTCAATCATTTATTGGTATCTCCATTACACCTCTTCGATGTAGTGTTAGTTTTGTTTTTTTATTTTTGAATTAAAGTTTATGATGGGTATGAATCCCTTGGATGGGATGGGAAGGTGCTCTACTTATTTTGATCAAAAGTATCTTATTTTGAAAAATATGGATCATTTTTGGTACTTGTACAAACATACATACTAGGGGAAAGGAGCCAATGACTATGGGCCAATGAATGTGAGTGAATATGTAAAATAAAGTACCAATAGTTGTTTCAATTAAAGTGAGCACATGTCACTTTCAAACTTAAAATTAAATAAAAACTAGTCAATAAAACAAGTCACATCAAGTCACATCAATAAATTAACCAATGAAATGGTGACACATAGGCAATCCATAAAATGTGACTTTATTCCCAAGAAATGAGTCACCTTAAATTTCTTTGTATTCAAAGTACTTAATTTAAATCCCCTAAAATATGATTTCCATGTAACTAAAATTCTCAAAAGAAAATATGCATATTAAAAAATAATGATCTTTTAAAGGGTATTTAAAAAACAAAATATTATGAGAGTTAAGTGGCTCTACAACCCCTAAAGTTAGGGTTCACAATAATTGGCTCCTTTTCCCTATATATATGCACTTGGAAATTTGGAATACCATTTAACCCTAAATATTTGTATTCAATCGATAAACTATATTACTAACGATTGCATCAATTTGAATCACTCCAAATAATTTTGTTGTAATTGATGGTTTTAGGGTTTCTAATAAAGCGTTCTCATTCTTCGTAGGCAATATGGTATGTTTCATTGTTTGTTTTCCTTTTCATGAATTGAATTAATATGTATATTCTTACAAAACATATTAATTTTGAAGGATCAGAGTACTCTTATATTTCATATGGTGTCTCGCATTTCATAATTCAAAACATCTTGTTTTGGCATACATGATGATGCCCTTAGTATTGGAGGAATTATTTCGTAAAATTTAACCACACTTGGAATACCCTTCTCAAAGTTGTCGAAGTTTGCATGCTAGCAAAAGAAGCAAGTTAAAATAGTGGGATCAATTGTAGTTTTTCTTTGGAATTAGAGAAAATGTAATAAGTGTTTATAGAAATTAGGATTTGATGAAACAATGATTTTAATAACGTTCGTGAACCCAAAATTGCAATTCGTAGTGTACAAAGCCACATCAAAAGCAACCCTAACAATTTTGCATAGAATTTGTTGCCTTTTTGATGTTGCATCTCTTGCTGTGGGTCTTGACCAAGAAATTTACAGTTATGACAAGTCTTTCTTTTTCAAACAAAGATGGTAGGTTGTCTACTTTCAAATTGTCCTTATACTTGATATGGATGTCATCATATGTAGTGCATTTCATGATATAGTGCTATTATGTTTCCACTACCCCTTTTGTTGCAAAACATGCATGTTCTTTCTTCCCACTCTTTTTTTGGAGAGAGCTACCCTCCACTCATTTTGCACATATGCATGTAAGAAATGTCCATGCGACCCATGCGAACCCATGATGTCATGTTGCCACGTGTCAATTCGTTCCATACTTAGTTTTTTTTGGGGGTTGTTTAAAAACACAATGCTCTTCACCCCGTGCGTAGGGAGGTGTAGCTGAGTTTGAACCCGTGACCGCTTGGTCACAACGCATAATCCTTGCCATTCCGTCTACCACTAGTCGGCTATTTGAATGGGATTTGATTTGATTTTGTTATAATACACAAGACACCACTAATGTGACCACCGACATGCGGGACCCATCAGTGGCATGTGCATGCATGGGATGTTGTGGTTTGATGGATCGCACACCCATCCATAGGGGCATTTTCAAGTGGAGGGTATTTACTCCCTCTTCTTTCAGTGGATGTTCATCTCTCACTTTCCCACCTAAGATGATTTGAACTAGTCCTTAAGTGGGTCATCAACAAGAATAGGGTTAAATTGTACTTGGCCCAAATGAACCTAAATAAGAATGAGATTTAGGGAAATTAGGGTTTGATTTTAAATTGTACTTTGTGCTTCTATTATGCTGAATTGGAATAGGGTTTTGAGAAACCATTTTAAACATGTTTTATTCTGCTTTGTTTGGATCTGGGTTTACAAAATAGGGTTGATATTGAAGTGTACTTCGTGCTTAAATTAGGGTAAATATCACTAGGGTTTGATGCAGGGGGAAATGCAGATGAAATTTAATTCAGAGGATTGGTTTTGAATGGTGATATTGATTTGAGGCTTCTGCGAGGGTTCTTCTGTTTATATGTGAAAGATGTTCTTACTTCATTTTTAAATGGGTTTTGTGCAGTCATCTTTTGCTGCTGCCATAGCTAGTAGCTTTTGCTACCCAACAGAATGGCCTCCATAGAAGGTATGTAGATATCATCTCTAAGGTATCATATATGCCATTTAGAAAGGGAGCATAGTTGGGTGCATTCTGTTTTCAAAATTTATACCTTGAATTTCTTCTGCGTTTTTTTGGATTTTATGGTAGCAGGGATCACTAAAAAAGTTTCATGGGCAGCATGCGTTGCGGGACATAGCAAAAAGATCAAGGAGTGTATATTGATAATAAGGTAAAATAATTAAGGTTCCACATTTATAATGTGCCCTAATTTTGGAATTTATTAAAAGAAAAATGTTAGCTTGGTCAGATGGATTCTGCTATTACTACTATTTATTCCTGTTAATTGGTGTTTTGGTTCAAGCAGTTGAGAGTTTTGGTTATCATGTTTATCATATTTGAGCTCTGATATGATTTACATTGAATTTTCTAGGTCTATGTTTTCTGCAAGCTTTTATCTCTGTGTCTATTTATGTGGCATTTCGTAGCAGGATCGAGGGTTTACTTATCACCGACCATTAGGAATGTTTCGTTCCAGAACTGGGAAAATTTGCAGACCGTTTCTACAACACCAAAGGGAAGATTTAAGAAAAGGGGAAACTGCATTTCTGATTTAAATCATGAAGATGACTAGAGTAAGTGCATTTTTACATTTAACATTCTTCACACTTATGTTTTGTCGACTGAATTATGATCATAGGATTTGCGAACAGTTCCTTCCATCTTCACATCTTTTTCCCAACTGTCAGATTTCTCACATTTCGTTAATATTTTGCAGCCTCAAAGGACGCATATTGCCAATGGAGTTGCGTGCTCAAAAAGCCGTGGACTGGGTATAAAATTGCTTCTTGTCTCAAAGGAGGATACATATGAGGCTGCAAACATCAAGCTTTTCTCAAAATTTGAGAATAACAGGAATGACAAGCAGGCTGCTGTCAAGGATTCCTCAATACTTTCCAATGATTCTATCCCTAGGTCTATGGAGAAAAGGTTGGATTTACTTAAAAAGAGGAAAGTAATAGATGCATCTGGATTATCTAGGCTTGTCAAAGGAAAGTTTACATCTTAAACACTTATTCATGTTTCTGCTCTCGATTCCTAATTTCTACCCTGATGGAAGAATAGTCCATGGTAAGATGATAGCAGGCTGGAGAAATCACTCGTTGGTCACGGTTTCACACAGTTTTGTCATTTGAGTTTCTTCCTTTCATCAGAGGAATCCATTGTTGTTCCCTACGGTGGGTGAGAACTGTGGGTGAGAACTGTGATGTACTGTAAAGGACGTCCACTTGTATCATAAACTGGAAATTATTGTAATTTGTAAAATATTCTCCTTTGTATCATAGATGAGAATTGATTTTCAGTGTCACATACTCGTATTATAGATGAGAAGTGAGAATTTCTGTTTAAGCTCTTCCTCTAGCAGGAAGAAAGGCCTAGTAATCTCATTGGAGAAAAGTTCATAAATATTAATACTCTACACTGGCTACTTAAACTTGTGATTGTTATATGTGGTTTCTATTATTGTTCTGTTAGTTTCGTTTCAACATTCAGTCCAAGCGAGCAGTAGAAAGGAACATACCAGATATAAGATATTTCTCTTAGTAGAATTCTTTCAAGGATCGTTCTGTTTTGCCTCGATCCTACAGCAATATCACAGGATCCTATATCCGGTAAAACTATCCTTAACCATACCATAGTTAACTAAGTCTCGGGGATGGGGAACAAGAGGACAGAGGGACTGGGTTTCACAGACGGCTAAAAATTCCCACATTTTAGGGGCGGCAAGGGTATGGCTACTAAAATAACATATAGAAATTAATATTTGAATGTTTTAGCTTTATCAAATGAAATTTAGGGATTTAAACTGTTTATAATGTGTTTTTACATATTTTTGAGATTAGAATTCATTGTTTTTACAAAAATAACAACCTTTTAAAAGTAAAAACATCAGTTTTTTTTTTTTTTTAAAAATGGGGAACACGTCCCCCTCTAAGTCCTCAAGTCTCCAAAACATTTTGGGCATCATCAGAATCTAAGAGATGTGACCCCGCGTAAGACTGCCTTTAACATACCTGCAGTTAAATTGTCAACGGAGGTTCAGTTGACAGGTAGATCAAGGAAGATCAAGTGTCCTACACGGCCATTTGGGAAGATGTGTACAAGTTTTAAGTAAAGCTAAATTTCTCTCAAAATTGCTGATGCCACCACCTTTTTCATGGAGTCGGGGGGTTTTATAAGAGCTCTTAATAGATATGTTAGAAGAGAGGACTTGTGTTCTATGCGATACAGGGGCAGTTGAAATGGAGGAGCGTTTCATCCTTGAATGCCCAAAGGTACAACAGACATCAGAGCTGAGTATGAGAAAATTTTAAGAATTGATTTCGTGATAGAGCTGTTCCAGGAAAGTAGAATAAAAAAATTGGGGGAGATGCTAACTCAATTCAGCAAAAGAAGGAACAACCTTCTAAAAATATCGATTAACCCACAAATTTTTAAGTAGTTGAAATTTTTAATGGTCATGTAAACCTTATCTCTCGTAAATATAATTAAAACCATTTAATTCATTCATTTCAGAATCCACAAGGGTTAAAAATATTTGCAACCATTCTCTATTTAAAAAAACTCTTTTTGAACTACTTCTATTATAACCCATTATGCTTTCTTTTGTCATATTTGGGATCTTTTGCAATATGGGCGCAACTTTGATTATTATAGTACAACCCCATAGGAGTACCTTGTGAAAATCCTAAATTCTTTTCTAACCATGTAACTTCCTTTGTTACATGGAATATTGCCGTATTTTGCTTTTTTAGGTTGTAAGTGCAAAAGTAAAATGTTTTATTCTGTCCCATTCACCACTTTGTATCATAGATAATATATTTTAGTTATTTTTTGGTGTCAGAATTTACTTGTCTAAAACCACAATGTCTAGTTAACTAGTTTCCTCATGCGTTTGAAAGCAAACATCTTAGTCCAAAAAACCTTCTAAGGCACCTTAACAAATCTTTTCATTACAAATCACTGAACTGATCCTAGATTCATAATGTAGGGACTTGAACAGGTTATTGCATAAACATATGCTGAAGAAATTTTCTTTAAAGAGCCTAACTTAGCAATCACACTCTTCGTTTTATAAGCACTTTTCAGCTTTGGAATATCTCTTGCTAGTCATAAAAGCTCCTTTCTGGTAAGTCTTTTTTAAATCATTGTGGCTATTTGGGTATTTGTGTGGATACGTAGGCCTGGGTAATTATATAAATTTGAATGATTGATGGCGACTCATTTGAATTTTTATACAGTTGAAATGGTATGTACTCTTTAAAAATTAAGGGTTCATTTCCCAAAATCTCACAAAATACAGTTGTAGTAAAGTCCAATTTGTGGTCCAACGGCTGCACTCTCTTTGTAGGTGCAGGGTACTTAAATAAATTGTATTGATGATTATTATGTAACATGCTACGTTTTTTTCAAAGCTTACAAGGCTCATAATGACTGCTGAAAACCTTGTTGTTAGGAAGTTCTTCTTCTAAGATGAAAGGTGAAAATACTTCAAACGCGGGCAAAAGTTTTTTCTAAAAGTTTTTCTAACTGTTGTGAAACCCTTGATTGACAAAACACAAGAGGACTTGAATGATAAAATTCCACAAGAAATTTGGTCTGCATGAAAGGTTTAACTGTAATTTGTCAATGGTTAGTATATGTTGCTCTACTAAACACTCTTTATTTTGTTCTGGAAAATTGTGTAAACACAGAAGCAGTACGGTGAACTCTACCCTGCCTTTTTAATATGAACAGCACATATAATTTTGGAAAACCAACCAACCAGCATTAATGGGTATTGGGATGTTATATATTCATTTGACTATTCTTATTTAGTACATTTGGATTTATTTCTTGCACTACGATTAGGCTGTGGGATTGGTGCACGAGAATATCTAGGAAACAAGTTACCATGCATTTCACTAGTCCAAAGATTTAAGGCGTCATATTTATCTTTAATTTTTTTTTTTGGCACACACCCACATCTGGTATTAAAAGCTTAAAGATAAGAATACACCAAGAAGAAATATATTGGTTTATGAGGCGGTGGTGGGACATAAGTTATGTGCCAATGTGTTACCTGTAGTTAGTGCCAAAAGAAAAATTGAGGATTCAAAGGCCTTAGTATAATACCATAAAATTAAACTTGGTATAGACAAAGGCATTTCCAAGATCATTGAAATTGTGACATGCAATAATTTACACCTATTTTGAACCATAAAAAGTGCCCATCACTTATAAAGATTTGGTACGATTGAAGCATTGGATTTTTTGAGGAAAGATTCAAGCAAACGAGACAAACAAGAGCCATAATTATTTATGCCTAGAAGTTCTGAATATAGGAAAAGAAAAAGCACCAAGGGAGCCAATAATATCTGTGAGGCATGAATTTATGGAAAATTTCAAAGGTAACGTCATTCTCTTTAATTGTAAAACAAGGAACAAAGTACCCAAATTTTTCATCTTGCCTATAACATTGTTTGATGAAGCAGTTTGTGAGAGAGAGTCGAACTCCATGAAGCCCATTTTTCTGTCTGGGTGTCTCACAAAATTCTCCGTTATGATGAAAGCAAGGCATGTGATGGTCATGGCAGTGCTATTATTGATGTTAGTTGTTGCAGGCATATCTTCTGTGGGGCTTCCAGAGTTCATGGAGAAAAAAATGGCAAAAATTCAATGATGCCCAAAATTTGGATGAGTCTCATGCTAAATGTTTTGCTAAAGATGAAGAGGAAGAGATAGATTCAAGATATGGGATGGAAAAAGATTTGTCCCTGGAGGTCCTAATCCACTGCACAATTAATGATGTTCATGTATAACTGAGCAGCAAGTATAATTATATTGCTGTTGTTGCTCATAAAAAGGGTTAAACTGTTGATACATATTCAACGGACCTGTTAAGAAAATGCAAGCAATAGTTTGTAGTGGGTCTTATTCAGATGCTTCTTTTTGGCCGATATTCTGTAATGGGTATTCATACAAATGCTTGTAATTCAGTTTACTTGAAGTGAATTATTGTTAAGTTATGATACATTAGATTCTCGAGTCATAACAGGATTCAAAGATGATTTATTCATCTCCCTCTCTGTAACTTATGTGTAACCTCGAAGAAACAAGGCATTCTCATGTATATTAAGCTCTTGATATGCTCAAAGAGTATTCCTGGTCCTGCTTTGTACATTTTCTCTTAATTCTACTTGTTCCAGACTATCATATTAGTTTTCTTTTTGGTTGAATGTATGACATGCATCTGCAAACTCATGGTATTATTGTATGCATACAAGGGCAATCCATGTGACTTATAACGTGGGTTTGATTTAGGATTTTAGTCAAAATCAATATTTAGATTACAACTCAAAAATAAAGAAACATGCAAGGTAAGACAATTCTTCTGCAAGATGAGGATGAATTCAGTCTATCTTTCTTAGTAAGTTTTTTAATTTTGATTGAATCTAAAATTGTGGGGATAAGTTGCACAGAATCCTTAAGCTTAGTTGTTAAGGATTGAGGGGTCTCCATTCGGTCAAATTTATTTGGGGCAGGACCTTGGTCTCATCCCTTATTTATTGGTATCTTTTGGAGGTGGAACTTTGGTGGATGACTAGACAACACCTTTTACACTATCACCGTTAGGCAACAACCGATTCAACAATAAATTTTAAATAATTAATAAATTAAATTTATCAAATAAGATATACCAACAAGGATTTTGTAGGTGATGAATTATTTTGAAGTATGAAAGAAAATACAGCAGCGCCATCATTTTTCCTAGCCAGGGTGTCATGCAAGACATTGATTAAAAACATGCCACACGGTTATTTCCAAAAGCCCATTACCTAATAACTCATATTGCAATAAAATAGGAAGACTGCAAATCCTTTGAAACTAGAATTTGCAAGAGGGGTAGATAAGTGGGGTTGTCACCAATATAAATGCACCTCCCGGTATATATTTTTGGGCCCATTTTAGATACTATAACCGTGCTAGTCTGGCAATTATTTGCAGGTTGGAACAAAAAGCTAATATTGAAAAGCATGCAAGTACCAAGCTACAATCTCAATGTCATGTCACAGGCATTTCTCCCCGATTTTGGAGAGTGAGGAGAGCTCCTCTTTACCACAAATGTGGGGCTAACCTTGAACTGCCCAAGGCATTAATTATCGTCCCAAAATTATATATAGTTGTAAAGGCTATTGTAAGGAGGGATGCCTATTACTAGGTAGCTACATTTTGGGCTACACTCCATACCAGCTCACCACCACTTACCAAGTTACCATAACCCAATGGTCCGAAAATGCATTCCAATGCAATTACATGTACGTATGATTACCTTGGCTCAAATCTTGACCATATTTGTCGGTACCCTATACAATAGTAAATGTCAGCTAATCAAAACCTCAATTGTGGATTCACATTTTATCAATTTTTTTTTTTTTTTAATTATGGGTAAATATTTTTGATAGGACATATGAACAAAAAATGTATTCGATTAGAGTTATAACTCATGTTATTATCGAGGATCTTATTTTACACTTTTTACGTATCAATATATTATCAATAATACAAGATTGACAGACACTTATGATAAAAAGATGACCAAGAAAGTCACGACCTCAAAAAAGGCAGGAAAAAGCCACTGAGACGACAACCAACATAGGTTGAAGAGAAGACGACACCAAAAAACGGCTACAAACGACAACCAACATATAGGCCGGAGAGAACATGACACCAAAAAAGCCAAAAAAGCAATTGAACTACATTAGAACGAGCCTAGATAAGGCAACTACAAACAACAATAACACTTAGGGATGGTGGCGAATCATATTTGAGAGGAAGCTCCCAACATTCGATTGGTTTCACCATCGACAACTGGCACAATCCAACTATCTGGATTTTAAGAATTACTTTACAGGACTAAAGACACCATATTCTCTATCCTAAAAAAAGGAGCCAATCGTGGTAATGCCACTTGAAACTAGAGATGGCCAACAAAAAGATCCAACAATAACTTTTCTCCACAAAGAAAACAAACACCAACTACGCTAGTGAGGAGGTGGACTCCAACCACCCCATTGAAATCACTAAGAGGAATGATGAGGAATAACGACTCTAACATTGAATTTTAATTTGTAGCATTTTTCCCCATATATTAAAGGATCGTTAAAGGGCCCTCCCGACACTATCAAAGAAATACATTTGACAAAAATAATCACATTCTCTTGATATATAGAAATTGATAAAACCAAATCGTAACATTACATCATTCAATTCTAATTCAATAAACTAGTGTCCACTAAATAACCGGAGTTAATTTGGGGGCATTTTGATATTTGTAGATTGGATCTTGAAGAAGATACATGCTTTGAGTAGTAGTTGTGAGGATGATGTATAGTTAGAGTGGGCCTAATGCCCAAGGCATATATATATACTCTATAGTGAAATATCACATGTTTGAATGTGATTGTGCAACACAACACTTGTGTGCAATATCAATTGGTTTGTCTTAATATTTACTCTCAAACACTAATTTGCTTTCTTTACCATACACGTTGCCTCTCATCATCGGGAGGGGAAAGTGGTTTCACATTAACAATGCAATATTGTAATTTGGATCTATAATTTAATTTTATTAAAAATATTTTTGATGTATAAATAATTGGAAAGAGGGAACTTTAAAGGAATATAAAACATGTCATAATTTTACTTTTTTTTAGAAATAAATAATATAATATGGGTCTAAATAATAAGATGAAGAAGACTTGAAAAAGGTGCGAAAAAGTACGTGGGACCAAGAATCTTGATTATAATTGTTCTCCTTAGCTAGTACTATACCTAAGCACAGATTCGTAGTTATCAACTATATTGAATATGATTGCACGACTTTATTCGTTTACTTGGAGTCTCCGAAAAAACTTACTCTTTTTTCTAGAATTTTGTGTGGATCTCTAATATGACAACACCACCTTACAAAACTAACAAAGAAGGGTTGAAAATCCCAAAGAACGCAGATGGCCAAAACCACAACAATACAATCAAGAAACTCAAACCATATTACTATATTTTAAGAGAAAACCTAGAAAATTAGGAAAATAAGAGAATAAAAAGAAAATCAAAGGGGAACATAATAGAGGAGGACCATAAATAAGGAACACACGCCAATAACAAGTGTAATATGGAAAATAATTAATAAACACACAATCACACTAGAACAATACAAATTTATAACAAACAACTAGTACCAAAATTAGGTCTTTAAAGGAGTATATCTCTCTGTGTATGTGCATACATGTCAAAGTGCAAAATAGACACGTGGCTACATAGAACTACATAGAATCAACTTCGATGTTTTTGAAAACCCTTTGAGCATTCTCAAAGTTAATATCAAAATAACATTGCACCGAAAGTCAAAATAAAAGAGATTGCTTGATTTCCGTTCCATATAGCCATGAAGACTATGAAACTAATATCTATACCAATGTGCCAAGGGATATATAATGTTACACCCCTACAAACATATGAAGAACATTTCAAGTGAACATGTGTTTAAATAATCAATACCCAATGAACTGCTAAAATATATGAAAGAGGAATTGGAATGAATATATATGGTTTTATTGAAACTAAAAAAGATGCCCCTATGAAAATCCAATTTCATAACTTATTGATTTGTAAACGACAATAGACACCCTATTGTTTTACTTGTTTCAACAGATCCTTTAAATTTATAAGTTTTCATGATTTATATGCATCTAAAGTTGATTAAAATCTAAATTAAAATTGATTTAAATTTGATCCAAAAGCGTATTAAATGATTCACAAAATCACAGTTATTCACTATTCAATCAAACCATTGATTTCCTTTTTTACCGATTTTCACTGGATGTCATAATATGATAAATATGCTTGTCTGAAGTTAATTATTACTAATTAAATGTGGAAAAGTAAATCAGAAATTAGAATGCAAATCAGAAAGAAATATGACACCAAAGTTGTTTACAGAGTTCGGAAAATGCCTACGTCTTCCGGTTCATTCAAACCGATCCATTAAAATTGTCAAAATTGTAAGTACAATCAAACTCACAATTTACAATAATAGATCCAAAACCTACAATTTCGTGTCTTCAGACCTTTAAAGGACTCTAGGAAGCTTAGTGTTCGTCCTCCACCTTCTGAAGCACTTGTAGAAGCTCTTCCCTTTCAGTTCTCCATCTTCCAACGAATTACGCACTTCAAAAAGACATCAAGAAAACTCCAAAATTACAAAATAAGGTATACACGTGAAGTGTCTTGGAATTATGGAAAAATTTCCAGTTTACACCAAGTTCTCAAAATACTCCTAAGTGTCTCAAAACTCAGTTCTTCAAAATTGCCTTGTTATGCCAAATACACAATCTTCGACTTAGCCTCTATAACAACAAAGTCTTGTATTTATAGGCTTGTTAACCATCTATGGTCCAACGGTTGAGTATTATTTTGGTAAATGGGAGGTTAGGGGGTCGAGCCCCTCTAACCTCCACTCGACCCATTTCAAACTATATTGGGATCAATATCCCACATTTGCGGGTGAAAACAAACCATAAAGCTTTTTAAAGCCTTACCGCTCCGCTTAGCTCTTGGCTTGGGCCACACATGCATCCATTTTTATGATTTGTAATTCCACATGGGCACGAATGTTATATATGTGCCAAAGTTGGCGTGTCGAATGGTTGTGATGAGCTTGTTGTTAGGTTAGGTGGTGCATTGTGTGCGAAGAGCTCGTAGGTAGTGTGATTAATATGTCTAGTTGTTGAACTGTCCCCGCCAATGTTAGAATGTAGTCCGGTCGGTGGGGTGAGTTGGCCCAATGACATGGCGAGAGTCTGGTAAATCTCTCTCAAACTCGCTCCTCAACTCGGTCTCCATCCAACTTAGTCTATAACTCAGCTTCGATACAAAATTGTGATAGAAAATTCACGGACCCAGTCGAGGGTCCTCGGAAATAAAAGTGAACCCCATAGTTGAAACTTTTTTTTGTCGACTATCAAAGACCAGAGATAAACCAAAATTTATTTTTGCTCCATGCCATTTTTTGACACTTTGTTGACCCATTTGTCATTTTTGCAACGTGTCTCAGAAGCTGCGTCACACTGTGCCCATATTTCACTCTATTGACTCATGTTCTTACATGGATGGTATCTGGAGCATATGATGTCCATTTTGACCCATTCAAAAACCACTAGAAATATGACTGACTCTAAGCTCTTCCGTAAGGAACAAGTTCAGGGAAAATTTGAAAACATATGAAGTGTGCAAAATCCTCCGAATTACACCTTCCCAATGAGAAGGATTTTATTCCACAAAAATTGTTTTTCATCCACTTCCAATCATCTTCTGCATCTCACAAACATACATGATCCATAGAAATAACATTATAAGAAGAAAAATTTATTACAAATTTTTGATAAGCAAATCACAAAATGATCAGTTTAAAAATGGACAATCTACATGCCAATAGAGGCTAGAGTCCAACTGATTTTCCTTGTGAATATGCCAATATTTGCAAACAACTTAGATCAATTTAAAAAGACAAACCAATGCCAATACTATGCAAATGTATAACCTGAAACCTCTGTAGAAATTTCATCCCATTCATGTGATCAATTGTCATTACAAAATTGATCACTAAAAAAATAGACAATCAAATGCCAAAAAAGGTAACTATTAAATTGATTCCCGTGACATGGCCAATCACTACAAGTACAATTTCACCCAAATATAGATCAATAATATAAGACACCAAAATCCAACAACTAATGTCAATGACCTGTAAAACTTCCATATCAATACAATTACGCAAATGTTTGTTAGTGTAATCATAATGTGCTCTAACGTTGTTACCATATTTAGAAATCACATTTATTGCCCACATGGACATGTGATTTAAAAGTATGGCCACATCGAGATTTCACATTGTGAGCACAATTACAAACACTTCCCAAAATATGGGTCTTAAAATGCACCTAACATATACATGCCAAAAATAGATGCATTCACAAAACAACAATTACTCTAAATGCAAGTATGAAAATTGAACACTATCAATGTGCCCAATAACTGCGTAAACTACTCTAAAAAATCCCTTAAGATGAAATTATGAGTTTTATTCCATACCCAAATTGTACTAGAAACTCAAAAGCTAAATAAGGAGATTTAGAATGATTTTGTTTCAAATTCTCAAATGTAAGAAGATCACTGAGCATGATAAACCCGTCTCTCAGTTCCTCTCACGAATCGAACTCCAAAAATATTCAAAGCTAAACAACATGGGAAAATATTTCCTTTCAACATACAACAAGAATCCCATAACCAAAAGCTCTGAATTATTGCATGCTATCAACAATCATCAACTATGTAACATATAATTAAAGAATTGTTTTCCAACCCATTTAAGTAGATTTTCATTTTAGTTATCACCTAATCGGTTAAAGTTGACTCGTCAACGGATAGTGGATTATGAACTTCATTTACCTTTACAATAGGTCTATATTCCATCTTAGTCTTACCATGATTTTGATGGTGTGATGGATGAAGTTTCCAACAATTTTCCATTCGGTGTCCACTCATACAACAACGAATGTAAAAATTCCTCTTGTTCTCCTTCTAGGATGAGGAAATCTAGTTGCCATTTCTCACCTCTGAACGACAAGATTCATCTTTAGCACATGCCTTGTTTCTAACAAAAGGCATCAAATTATTCAACAATGTCCTTATATCCAACAACCGACAACATAATGATAAATAAACCCACAAAAGTGCGGGGAAAAACATGCCACATTTTCTGATATCAAAGCCATATTTTTCATCTTTGAAAGATTGGATCATAAGTTTTACAACAATTTCTCTTTCTCATGCTTAAAGGCGTGTAAGAAAGAGGAGGTAGTATTTCATTACCTCATCTCTATAATTTTTCTTACGAAATCCATCTGTGATAATGAATCACCATTTTCTGCACCAAGTCTTCTTGTAGGACTAGTGGGGTATTCACTTTGTTTGTCGGAAGCTTGTCTCCCTTTAACGTTCTTAGAGCACTCTCCAATTTCCATTCCTACACTTGGATAATAAAAACTGCAAAATGAGGACAACCCCTCTACTTGTATTGGGTTAAACATACCTTGGCCATTCTTACCAAGGCCTCTTCCATCAAATCCAATTTTAATCAATAATCTAGATCCAATGCATGTAGTGATTTTTTCAAATGAACCAAAAACATTACCTGAATCCAAATCTGAATGGGAGGAAGAAGAATCACATGGTGAATAAATTACAGTGCACTCATCGGTCATGGTTTTTTCATATGAAGTGGAAGGAAAATCCTTCTTCGGCTCACCACACCGCATTCGATAAAAACTCATCTTTGGATTCTAGCTTTGATTTCAAGCGTTCAATTTGTTCTTCGAGGAATAGAGCTTACATATCAAGAAATTATTTTCTTCTTGATCTTTCTATCGATGCTTTCAAGCTCTTCTAGCCTCTCTCTCTTCAAAGTTTTCTCCATATCTAGCTGCAAACAACCTGTACTTCCAAAACACTGCAAACTACAAAATGGAAGATCAAGAAACAAAGTCTACAAATATGATGGATTATAAAATCAAACTGATATCAAATGCAATCGAAAGCAAACAAATGAATGCAACCAAATATGATACCAAACTTGATATGTAAATAAAAATGGACCCCTATTGTTTTACTTGTTTTAATAGATCCTTTAAATTTACCAACTTTCATGGTTTATATACATCTCAAGCTGATTAAAATTTTAATTAAAACCGGTTTAAATATGATCCAAAATTGAATTAAATGATTCCCAAAATCATTGTTATTCATTGTTCGATCAAACCATTCAGATTTCCATTTTACCGATTTTCACAAATTTCATAATCTGATAAATATGCTTGTCGAAATTAATTATTACTAATTAAATGCCAAAAATTAAATGAGAAATCAAAATGCAAATCAGAAAGAAATACAACACCATAGTTATTTATGGAGTTCGACAATGCCTACACCATGGGTTCATTCGAACTAATCCATTAAAATTGTCAAAATGGTAAGTACAATCAAACTCACAATTTACAATAATAGATCAAAACCTACAATTTCATGTCTTTAGACCTTGAAGGACTCTGGCGAAGCTAGGTGTTCATCCTCCACCTTCTCGAAGCACTCACATAAGCTCTTCCCTTCAATTCTCTATTTTAATGACTTATGCACTTAAAAATATGTTAAGAAAACTCCAAAATTGAAAATAAGGTATGAACAAGGAGCATCTTGGAATTCTGGATAACTTTCCATTTTACACCAAGTTCTCGAAATTCTCCTAAGTGTCTCAAAAACTCAGTTCTTCAAAGCTGCCTTGTTATGCCAAATACGGTCTTATTACTTAGCCTTTATAACAACAAAGTCTTGTATTTATAGGCTTGTTAACCGCTTATGGTCCAACGGTGGGGTATTATTTTGGTAAATGGGAGGTTAGGGGTCGAGCCCTCTAACCTCCATTGACCCATTTCAAACTATATTGGGATCCATATCACACATTTGTGGGTGAAAATAAACCATAAGGATTTTTAAAGCCTTACTTGCTCCACTTAGCTCGTGGTTTGGGCCACACATGCATCCATTTTTATGAGTTTTAATGCCACATGGGTACGATAGTTGTATATAAGCCAAAGTTAGTGTGTCGACGGTGATTGTGATGAGTTGGGTACGTTAGGTGGCCGAGATGTGTGGAGAGCTCCCGGCCGTGTGGTTAATATGTGGAGCAATATGGGTGAGCTGTTAAACTATCCCACCAATGTTAGAATGTAGCCCGATCGACGGGGTGAGTTGGCCTAGTGACATGGTGATTTAGTCCGTAACTCACTCCCAAACTCACTCCTCAACTCGGTCTCTATCCAACTCGGTCTATCACTCACTCAACGAGCCGATAGAAAATTCATGGTGGTGGTGGGTCCCCTTTGAAATAAAAGTGGAACCCATAGTTGAAACCCTTTTTTGATTGCGAACACCGAGATAAACCAACATTTCATTTTTCTCCATGCCATTTTTCGAAGCCATCTCGACCCATTTGTCATTTTTACAACATGTCCTAAAGAATGCATCACTTGAGCCCATATTTCACCTTGCTTTATTCTGTTCTTGTGCGGACGGTATCTAGAGCATATGGTATCCATTTTGACCCATTCAAAAGCTGCTATAAATCCAACTCTAAGATCTTCCGCAAGGAATATGTTTTGGGAAATTTTGGAAACATCCTTGAAGTGTGCAAAATCCTCCATATCACTTATGTTAAGTCTTGCATACATCATTTATTAGTATAAATTTTAGTAAAAAAAATCAAAGTTAAATAAATCTATTGTAATATAAATGAATCAAAGTTAGAAATGTCTCAAATATATTTCTTGATAGGAAAAAGTGTCCTACATTGGGTATGTCTAGGAGAAAACACTGTGTCATCACCCCCATCTATGAGATTGAAATAATAAAGAGTGCCTTGTGTCTTGGATTTTAGAGATGAAATGAGAAGAATATATGCCCCCTTTTTGATTGTATGAAATTTGAAGCACGTCTCAAAAAAAGGGGTTACACGTATTATGTGTATGAGAGGAAATAAATGCGCCGATGCTTCGTATAATGATTTATCATCATGACAAAGATGAATTTAATAAGAAAGTTTCCCCATTTGAGCATGTGATGTAATATAAATGTGTATTATTCCCCAATGAGGGACAAACTATAAGAAATGTAAGTATAACAACCCTACATTATATGTGAAAGACATTAAAAAGAGATCTCAAATATGGTATGCCCCAAGTGGTTGAATATATTCAATGTAATAAAATGAGTAAGATTCCTTTTAGGAGAAATGTATGATTAGTGTAAGCACAAAAGGTAACAAGCCCTAAGTAGAATATTTTAATCATAGTTCAATAAGATGTCAGGTTGTGGGAAAGGTATATGTACGTACCCAAAATTGTAGGGTACTATGCTGTCGGAATGATGTCACACATGCCCCAATGATGATACAGGTCACCTCGTAAGGTGTTCGGGGTCCAGAGAAGCTCACGAAGTATATGTTAGCATCCCAAATGCTTTTTCCAAGTTCCTTGTGCTTTGTTTTATCCCTTGCCCCCTTTTTAATGCCTTTTGCCCTTTAGTGACAAAACCACCACCTTGCCAGGGCAGCGGTCCTGAACCTTGCCTTGCTCGAAGGCGGCATGACGGTCCTTCACGCATTTTCCAACATGCTCCTTTGATCGCGACTTGCGTAATTTTTCAACTTTCACCAGCTTTTCTCAACCGCCTTAGCTCGTATTAATGTTTTATGTCCCCTGGAATAGTGTTTCTTCATTATTTAATGGTAAAAGAGTTCTAATGGGAATTACCTTTGGGTGAATGTGAAATCTATAAGTATCCAACTTGTTTTCAAGAAAATGGCCCCTCAACTTCTCATTTCCATTGTTTAGTCTTTCAATTCCTTGTTTAGAGCTCATTTTGTTTTCATGTTTGCATCCATGCTAGTTTTCCTTTGTTGTTGGAAGCCATTCGATCTTCTTGCTTCAGTCTTGTTCATTGTTGTTCATGCAAATTAGTTTAGAGTAGAATAGTGTCATTTGTAAGTTGAATCCATTAGAGTTGCAGGTTGTGTTCTTCATGAAGGTAGATTCTAGAATCTCTTGGTACACTTGTGTTGTATTCCCGCAATAAATCCCGCTAGGAATTGCATACGCCAAGCTCTGTCACTTGCGCTATCCCTCTCCTACTCACATTATATTCGGTCTATATCCAAAGCTACCATTGTTCAAAATACCTTCTTCTGTTGATGCTAGCATATACACGCTCTTTTGGACTCATGTGAACATGAAGGAATGAGGAGATCATTTTGAGGGGACAAAATCATACACTACTGGATTCGCCACTGTTCTGCAAATTCCAGGTTTTATCTGTCAAAGTTCTAGTTAAAACATATCAAATAGAGTAGTGAAATATTTCATTTCAGTTAAGTTTCATTTTTGATATTGCCAAGGAAGTTGTGGGGATTGATAGTTTATGAGAGACTATGATTCATTTGTCACTTCTGAGGTAGGATCAAGAATATTTCAATTAATTTAATCAGCTATCTAGCTATTTAGGATAAAACTCACAACCGCATAGCAAGTAGCTACACTTTGGGCTACCTTGTTTATTTTAATTTTGTTGTTAGATTAGTTGTCATTTTTGAATGTATTAGATTAGTTGCTCTTTCAATTCTATTCAAAATTCTATCAAAAATACAAAAATAGAGGAATATATATATATATGTTGTAGATATATCTTGCATAGTTAGTTTATTTCATTTCAGTTAGGCTTATATTGATCTTGTATGACAATCACGGGACCTAGGGAGCCCAGGGAATACGTTTTTGAGCCAATCGTGCCTCAACCAAATATTGTGGCAACAATAATAATCGACATAGATCAAAATCTCGAATTGGTCTTCCGAGCAACAACAAACCTACAAGACATCATCACACAACTATCATTATTAAACGTAATACCAACCAAGCTAAAGATTTCTAGACTAGACCAGAGAATCGTCCATAAAGCACCAAAAGATCCACTACACATTTAGCCATTCCATTTTCATGACCTTGTTGGGAGGTATATACGAAGCACCCATAGGTCATCTTCCACATATTCCACAACCCATAGATCAAATCACGACAGAGCTCAATATTGATTAGAGCCTTCGAGCAGCTATCCTCGCCGAACGATCTATCACACCGATTCAGGTTAGGAGGGCCTTCTTTGCCTTAGATTCACAGATCCCGCTATTGCGTGTTGAAGAAATAAGATTACCTAACTAGCTTATCTACATCCCGCATGTATTCCATCCCCACCAGTTGTCTTGCACGACCTCGGGAGGTCGGGTGCGAGGAAGAGTTACTTGTAGATTCTCATGCTCACATGTCACTTTTCCATCATACAAAATTGGTGAACCTGACGTGAAACAAACAACTATTTCATCTTCTCTACCTCTTTAGCCTCCACATCAGCTTCACTAACAAAATTGGTGAACCTGACGTGGCTCAAGCTAATTTTCCTCTTTCTGTTCTTTCATCCACCCTTCACTCTTTCCCATTATTCTCATGGGTATTCATATACCCCCCAAATATGTCGGGATACGATGCATATGGCAGACCTCTCCTAGGTCTTGAAGCATACTACGATCAATTAAATAGACATCCATCACCCTCACTCTCAAAGCATGGGGTGACAACTATTCAACTAACCGATTTTCAACACAAACTCCGCCTCAAAGGACTAGATATAGTTCTTCTTTCCAAATAGAGGAGTTGGATCAGCTCACTCAAACGCAACAACCAGAGCCTTCAGGCTCGAACAATATGACACTCACTAGAGAATCTGGTTCATCTCCCCAGGTGTTGCTTAGACCACAAATTAGTAGACAGTCAGATCCATATCTGTTGTTAGATGATGAATACTTAGCACGTTATGCTAGGAGTGAACAACACTCTCAAAATATGTACCCATCTATAGGAGGTTTGCAAACACAACCCGAGGTCTCATTCCAAGAAAACACCCCCATTCCTCCACCTATGGGAAATGTCCTCGGTGAAACTTGGCAGGGCACCGATCAATTCATAGTAGGGTACCATATGCCTATACAACCTCAAGATATACAACAAACACCACTAAGGAAAAATACCATGTCTTCACCAAACGAGGTCATCTCAGCCTTAGTTGAGAAGGTTAGAGGGTTGGAACTTGCTCAAGCAAGTCAAAATTCATAGTTCATGCAAGCAGGAACTTCCAATCTTCCACATCATCCCAGCCAAGTAGACCTCCTCATAGGAATAGGTACGTTGGGTATGCCCCCTCAGTACTTACAACAAACACCAACTAGAACCGCGTTTTCTAATGCTGCTCCAGTTGAAAATATAATACCCCGGTTTAGTACAAAACAATCCATTCCTGAGCAATGCTCCTCCATACTTAAACATGTATTCCAAATCACCACAGGGAGATATGTTCTCTTCTCCCAGCATGTTCGCTTAACCACAGGGATTCTCTTATGCCCCTACAAATACATATGCTACGTCGTATCAACAAACCATTCCACCTCCACCCCCTCAGCAAACACCATCAATGGTTGAAACCTATGCAATAGGAACTTATTCAGAATATTTGAAAGAACCTTTGGACTTCACTATACGAAGCGTCATGCTTCCAAGACCTCTCCCGATCTACCCAAGTACAAAGGAGAGGGAGACCCAAATGCACATATTAAGGCCTATGCCACAACCATTCGAGAACTGCTCCCTTGGGATGGAGTTGTTGCTAAAATATTCCCCAAAACTTTAGAGGGTATCACCCTTGATTGGTATTACAGAATACCTGAAGCCTCAATACATTCATTTAAACAACTCGTGTCAGAATTCATCAAGGCTTTTGACATGAACAAGTTGTTGAGAACAGGGATCAGGGAATTCTTGCATATTAAGCAAGAACACAATGAATCTGTTGCTCATTTCATCCAAATATGGCGTACAATCCTCTATTCTTCAGCAAGTGCTCCAAACATGGATCAGATGGAACTATGCGATTTATTCCTTCATTCTCTCAGCAGAGAGATAAAGGAAGAAGTCCAGAAGTTCCCACTAAGAACTTATGATGAAGTGCTTGAGAGCACTCTCCGAATAGATCAAGCTGCAATAGATAGCGGTCGCAAGACATATGGAACAAATGGGAGGTTAATCATCCCCAACCAAAACACTAGGACTTATCCTACTACCACAAACACCAATCAAGGACCTAAAATCCTTAACAAAAACCGCGGAGTGAAAACAGATGGAGTGTGATCGGACTAAAAAAAAACGCGTTGTAAATGTTCCACCACCAGTTAACCAACGAAACAACAATTTCACCCCAACAATCAACGCGGTGGATTTTAATCGTCCCTAATGACAACAACAACAACAACAACAATGGCAGATCTAGACACAGGGTCCAAGTCAAAACTCAACTAGATATCAAAACCAAAACCAAAGACAACAAACGCAAAACTTTAATCCTAATAGTCAACAGTTTAATCAGAGTTTTGGACCACAACACGTGCCAAACCAACAACCTAGGAATTATAATCCCAACTTGTATTGTGGTTTCCACAAAATTTGAGGCCATGACACTAGGACTTGTCGCAATTACAATAAGTTCATGCAACGTTTGCTAGAAGAACAAAGACAACTCTTCATAGATATGTTCTTAACAGATTCTGTGACACCTATGCCGAATACTTTCACAGGGGTAGTTTCCCCTCAAAACACACCTCTCAAGATCTTTAATGATCCACTCCCAAATCACAATAATAAATTAAATCCGAATGGGACAAACAAAGGTGTAATGACAAGAAATAATGATCATGAAGCCTCAACTTCACTAAATCCACTTGTCGCACCACAATTAGGGAATCAACCACGAACCAAGATAGTTGGTCTAGTGGAGTTAGATACTGAGCTGCACGTAGAAGCCATAACAAGAGCACAAGAATATTCTTCTCAACCAAATCCAATCTATCCACTAGAGCTAGATAACACTCAACAAACGTTGGTAAAACCCGTGGGTGCTTATGATTTAATTAATGACTTAACAAAGACCTTCTCTCACATCTCCTTTTTGGACTTATTGAAAAACTCTCCTACCCATAGGGCTACTCTTTTAGAAGCACTAGGTCTAGGTCATTTAATTAACATCACTCCACCTCCCGAAACACAAGTAAACCATATAGACTTCGATATCCACCCTCCAGGGAAGCTAGATAGGGATATCGAGTTTATATTCGACATAAACAAAATGCCAACAGATGCTAAAATTACACGTAGAGGTGATCCGGCCTTGCATTTACAGGTGTGGGTTTACAATAATTATGTTAAATGCACAATGGTTTATGATGGGGCAGCAGTTAACATTGTCCCCTTCTCTTTCCTTCAAAAGCTAGGATACAAAGAAACAAATTGTTCCACAACAAGAAATATGCTAAGATGTTATGATAGCCTTAAAGCTACTTCAATTGGGACTATAGTATTATCAGTTACCTTAGGACCCAAGACAATCCTCACCAAGTTTTATATCATAGATCATGAAACCAACTATAATATGATCCTCGGTCGACCATGGATACATCGCATGAAAGCAATCCCTTCTATGTTATTCTAGGAAATAAGATTCTTACACCTAAGAAAGATATTCGTAGCAAAAGGTGACCCAAAACCATTCGACATACACCTAGTAGACCTGAAGAAAAGACCAGGCGTTCACTATGAGTTTGAACTCCTAACAAACCAACTTAACAAACCAATCGACTCAAAACCGGGAGAAAAATTAATACCTACAACAGAACTAGAAATTACGAACCTAGTCAAGGGCATCCCAACCCTCAAGGATGAAGCTAACGTTGTAGAAACAAGTGTCATTAGGAACTATTGCAAAAATTGTCAAATTACTGGAGCAAGATCTACCAATTTTCCTACCATTTGATTCC
This sequence comes from Taxus wallichiana var. yunnanensis, assembly GCA_018340775.1. Taxonomy (NCBI): domain Eukaryota; kingdom Viridiplantae; phylum Streptophyta; class Pinopsida; order Cupressales; family Taxaceae; genus Taxus; species Taxus wallichiana. The sequence goes on along the minus strand of CM031237.1, from coordinate 835,735,875 downwards.
ACAGGTATGGGATGTACCCTAAGAGTTGGTTCTCTTCCAGCAGAGGAACTTTGCATGGTAGAAGTAACCGAAACAAAAGAAACAGATGCAAAGAATGTCCCAACATCCATTTTTCCTAGTAAGTATTGGACTCTCCACTTCGATGGAGCTAGATGCCACTATGGAGTCGGGGTAGGTGTGATCTTCACTTCCCCTGAGGGAAAGATCCTACCTTTTGCTTTTAAGTTAAAATTTGAATGCACAAACAATAGCGCTGAGTACGAAGCCCTCCTCCTTGGCCTCATCATAGCCAAAAGGATTGGTGTTAATGACATCAGAGTGTTAGGAGACTCGCAATTAGTTGCAAACCAAGTCTCTGAAGTATATGAGACTAGAGTTGAGCACTTACAACTCTATAAAACAACGGTATTAGATCTAAGCAAAGGATTCAACTTCATATCCATTAAGGCAATCCCCACAGAGAATGAACCTTCTCGCAAATTCAATAGTAACCTCAACTTCACGTTTTACCCCAAGTAATGAGTTGGAAGATACAAGTTTCAAAGTATCACTTCATACTGAACCATTGGCGAAGAAAATGTCAACAAACCCTCTTCTAACACATACAGATGAGAATGAATCTTATATCTTACATCATGTTGAGTGATAAAGTCACTCTTGAATATCTAAATGCTTATGCGAGTTACACCTTGCTCACCCTATAGTTGATCTTTCCCTAATAACACAATCCTCTTCCTAATTTGGAAATCCCATGAAGGATCTCCCCCTGCAAAAGAATCTTGATATTTACGAGATAGAAAATGGAGAAGACTTGGAACTACCTCCAACCCCGCCTGAATTTGAAGAAGGTAACGCTTCTTTAATCGAAGGAACGATTGATATAAACATCGAGAACGGAGGAAGAACCAAAGATCTTGAAACTAGGATCTTTTCTAACTCTAGAAAAAATAAAAATACAGACTCAAATTCTCAAAGAACATCAAAAGGCTTTCACATTTAATTATAAATAAATGACAAGAGTTGCACCGCACATCATAATACATAATCTTGTCACCAAACCAGATGTAAAGCCAATTAAACAAAAATCAAGACCAATGAAACCAAAAGTAGCTCTCATGGTAAAAGAAGAAGTGATGAAGCTTCTCCAAGTAGGATTCATCAAACCAGTCGATTATTCACAATGGGTATCTAATATCGTCCCCATTCTCAAAAAGAATGGGAAGATACACATTTGCATAGATTTTCGGGATATTAACAAAGCTTGTCCCAAGGATGATTTCCCATTACCATCCATTGACGTCATTGTTGACACAACAGCTGGATTTGAGATTTTGTCTCTCATGGATGGGTTCTCGGGATATAATCAAATCAAAATATCCGAACAAGACCAAGCCAAAACCATGTTTATAACTCCTTGGGGAACTTATTGTTATGTTGTCATGCCATTTGGTCTTAAGAATGCCGACGCTACGTATCAGTGGGAAATGACGTATATATTCCATGATCTTATCCATAAAATTGTGGAATCATATGTGGATGACTTGTTGGCCAAGGCCAAGAAGCGCTGTGATCACCCGGAAGTACTCCGCATCATCCTCTCACGACTAATTGAGTATGGTGTCACATTAAACCCATAGAAGTGCGTTTTCTGTATAACAGGAGGCAAACTTCTAGGATACATTATATCTTCACGAGGAATTGATGTTGATCCAGCCAAAATACGGGCTGTTCTCGAAATGATTCCACCTTCGGATCGAGTCTGGAATTAGGTCATTTCTCGGGAAACTCGGTGCAATCCGAAGGTTCATCCCAGATTTAAGCTTTGCCATTCATCCAATCAATAATTTACTCAAGAAAGATTATAGTAACGATTGGACTGAAGATTGCAATGAGGCCTTTGAAGCAGTTAAGCACTTCTTGTTGTCACCACCCATGCTAATGCCTCCCAAGCTAGACCGCCCTTTAATCCTATACTCATGAGCCACTCATGTCTCGTTGCTTGCATGCTGGCTCAAGAAGATGATGATAAATGAGAACGCGCGATCTATTTCATTAGCCGAATGTTACTCGATTATGAAATGTGTTATACACAGGTAGAAAGAGAATGCCTTGCCATAGTCTTTGCCACAAAACATTTAAGACATTACATGTTAAATCAAGAAACAAGGGTCATTGTGAAGACAGACCATTTATGGACATTCCTCACACAAGGGTCCTTGTCTAAGAAGGTTGGACGTTTCATAACCCTAATGGGAGAATTTGAGTTAACATTCATAAACCAAAAATCTGTTAAAGGAAAAATCATTGTAGACTGGTTGGCTAACAATCCACTAGATGGAGGCGAGCTGGTAGATCTAGACTTTCCGATGAATGTGTATACTTTGTCGAAACCAGACCCCCCATCTCTACATGTCCCTGGTATACTGATATTATCAATTTTATCATGGACCATACGTATCCAGAAGGTGCCACGCCACAACAAAGAAGGCGGTTACACATTATCGTAGCTAAATATGTTGTTTTAGACCAAGTACTCTATCGTAGAGCCTTCGATGGCATGCTTCTAAGATGCGTTGACATAGAAGAATCCAAGAGGATTCTTCATGAATCCCACAGTGGGATATGCGGGGGCCACTTCGGTGGTCACGCCACCGCTCACAAAATACATCGGATGGGCTATTTTTGGCCCACTCTCGAGCATGACGTAGTGGAATTTATACGCAAGTGCCACAAATGTCAAGAATTCTCTCACGAGATTCACATGCCAGCACAATCCCTGCAACCAATAGCGACTCGTGGCCCTTCTCCACTTGGGGTCTAGACTTAATAGGGAAATTCTCTCCCTCATCAACCGATGGCCATAATTTTATAATCACAGCCACAGAATATTTTACCAAATGGGTGGAGGCCATGCCTCTCACCACTGTACTAGGTTCGGTGATTGCCAAATTCATTTTGAACCAAATTATCTGCAGGTATGGTGTCCCACAAGTCATTATCTCAAATAATGGCACATCCTTTAAGAACGATGAGGTTCATGAGTTATGTAGCAAGTTCAAGATAAACCATCACACACCTCCCTTTACTACCCTCAAGCCAATGGGCAGGCCGAAGCGACAAACAAAACATTGAAAGCTATTCTCCTTAAAACAGTCAAGGAGAATAAACAAGATTGGCATTTAAAACTATATCCGGCCTTGTGGGCCCACCGAACCTTAATAAGAACACCAACAGGAGCAACTCCTTTCTCACTGGTATTCGGAGTAGAAGCAGTTCTCCTGCTTGAGGTTGAAATACCCAGTCTCCACATCTCATTACAAGGGATTCTAGACGAGGAAGCTTACAGGGAGGCACACCTCTCTCAACTAGAGAGCCTTGACGAAGCCAGGCTAAACGCCGAACAACGACATAGAGCCTATGCTGACCGGATGTGCTGGCAGTATAACAAAAAGTCTATGAGTGAGAAATATATGAAGGAGATCTAGTTCTAAGACTAGACAACTAGATCGATAAGAAAACCGGTGAGGAAGAAAGTTATGGCCCAAATGGTTGGGCCCATATCGAGTCATGAAAGACTACGGGAATGGTGCGTATCTCTTGTGCACACTGGAGGGTGAGGAGTTCAATGAATCAGTCAATTCCTTACATCTCAAACGATTTTACGCATGAAGCATCGGCACTATTTGTATAATTATATCTACATTACATATTCATTTAGATAGGTTCATTTTGTTCACTCATTTCGTAAAATTTGGTGATCAAGGGACTTATTCTTAAGCAATTCATTACAAACTTCTGATAGTATTGGCAGGAGCATTCAAATCATACTTCTTCATTTTCATAACATCATCAATTGCTTTTAATCATTTCATCAATTAAAGCAAGATATGACAAAGTCCTAATGGTAGCCATACCAAGGCCTGCATGCTTGTTCTCACTTTTTGGTTTCTTCCTAGGATAGGTGTCTTGCCTATGGTCTATTCTAGAAGCTTCATGGTGTCACATCTATCCCGTGTATATATCTCGTTGGAAATAAGAACATCCTGACATTTTTCTCAAGTAAGTAAGTCAAATGTAGATCAAACAGAAAATTTTACTTTTACACATTTCCTTGCCCTACCAACCTTCGGTGTTGAACTTGTGTCTCTTACTAGTGACGTAGGGTTGGGAAAGGATGGGAATGCCTTTACTCACCTATGCCTTGCCCATGGTGATAAGCCCATGCTTCCTACTAGTAGCATGGGGCAAGGTGTAGGGGGTCCGCTTGATAGAAAATGTTAAAATTCATAAGCAAATAGTTCAAACAAACCTTTGAAATCTTAAGTCAAAAACAAATGAATCAGATGTCCGAAATTCCAAGAGAGTTCAAAACCTTGAAAATCAGATTTTGTCAACCAAGTGGTCATCTACGGATCTAAGTCTGGATAAAATGCAAAGCAAGTTGCATTCTAAACTATGGAGTCACTTGAGTAAGATAGGTTTGTAGTGTCCTAATTTGGTTCTACCAACTCTTTGTTTATCTCCCATCATTACCATTTCAACACACCTCATAGTTTGTGCCCTTTCTAGCTTTCGGTGGTGAGCCCTCGCATCTTATTGGTTGTGTGGAGTTAGGAGTGGGGCAAGTTCATCTGCTCATCATATCAGCTTATCATCGCATTTTGTCAAAACAATATGAAGTACCGGAAAATTTCTTATAGAAACTAAAGTTCAAGATCACATAGTGTCCACATCATCATACATCAGCATCACAAAATACAAAAAGAAAACATTTGTGATATTTGTTCTCCATTGCATACATTCTAAAAAGCATATAAAAATATTTTTTTTTATAAACATCTAATATACATGTGAAAGTAAATCTCAAAACTCTAGGTACAAAGAGATCTAGATCCAAAAAGAGATGTGTGTGTGTGTGTGTATATATATATATATATATATATATATATATATATAATTAGGTTTTATGTACAATGCCATCATGCACTAGGCATGGTCAAAACGCTCAATGAGCCCGGAAAATACAGAATGGTCGTATAAACAATCTAGCAAGAGTCACTACAAAAGGAACCAAATGGCCTCTCAATCCCTATGAGATCCCTCAGAAGGCACACGATCACGCTTAGGACTCTCGGCTACGCCGGCGCTCTGAGTGCACTGAGGGCTCGCATGATCCCGAATAGTAGCTGTAGCCTCGCTATGAGAGCGGCTCCTCCTCATCAGGCACTCTACAGTCCTATACCGGATAACTTGGTACGAAGGGAGGTCACCATCTTGGCCACATGCTAGACAGGGGAAAAAACATCGGTATGCCTACCGGTGCCAAGGCTCCCCTGCATCCGCAGATAGCTCGGCACGAGTCTTCTCCATGGGGAGCATCAGGGTGTCAGTACATACCCGCGAATCAAGTCTCGCCACTCATCAGTCTCTACAAGTAAAGGAGAAAACAAATTATAAAATGATCAAAAGGTGAAACCAAGGATGAACAAAAAGAGAGATAACAACTAAGGAAATCCTAGCTAAAAACAAATATCAAAAGAAGAGTGACAACTCACTCGGATCTCCAGGCCTCCAAGAAGGATCTCTGGGATCCGCGCGCACTGGGACGCCGCCGTTGAATGGTATCCCCTCCTACATCTCTGGGACAACATGGCATCCTGCCACTGAATTTTTCCTCTCCACCTAGGTCCTGAGAAAGTAACTCCTCTGAGACTAGAGTCACCCTCTCCATGCTCTACTCCGCCCTCTCAGCCTGTAAGATCTCCTGAGTATCATGCCACTCGGGATTGCTATCCTCTTCCCCACCCGACTCGCTGATCTCCATGTCCTCGGTCTCCTCCTCCTGTCTCTCCCCCTATGAACTCCTCAGACTCGGAGTCTATATCAATGGGGTCGTCACTGCATGGGTGGACGGGGCCAATAGTAATCAAAGTAAAGGTGCATGAGGAGCACCGGCTCTCCCTCAAGCGCGTACCACCCTCTTGGCTGCAATAGGGACGCCAGGAGTAACAACGGTCCAACCCTAACCTCTAGGACCTCCCCTAGCCTCCCGAACTGATCTGAACACTAGCACCATTGGGGAAGCATGTCAATGTAAGCAAGGTCAAACTGTTAAGGCACTCGATCAAAGGGGTGTGTCTCTACCTTCCTCGTCCTGTCCACAAGTTGTCCCTGTAGTAGAGTAGGAAATCAAAGTAAAGGTCTCCTTACCCCACAACCCTACCATGGCCTGATAAGGTGTGGCCTCCATATCCTCAGTAGTCAGGGAAGCAACTGGCTAGTGGGGTGCTCTAAGCACCGTCATCTCTATCCATCTAGCTGCCCTCACGGCCCCGGGATCCTCCACCTCTATGCCTCTCCCATAAGGGGTGATGTGCTCATAGACCCAGCTCATAACTAAGGTCAGATGACTCAACGACTGTCCTTGTAATCGAACCACCCTGTATAAGTCATGATAGGTGGTCCCAAGTATATCAGCTCCCTGCATAAATCCAACCATGTGCCTCAATCTATGCGATGATGGGGGCCCAGCAGTAGAGAAAAGTATCCCCTCCCTTGTCTCCGATCAATCTCGAAGCAAGGATGCCCATAATGGCCTAACGGATCAGAGGGATGGGCAAGCCAGGAATAGAATGGACCTTCACCCCCTTCTTCGAACCAGTGGAGACAACTGCGTCTCCCATATAGGTGGCCCACTGAGTCACCTGAGCTCTGGATACTGCTGTATCAAATGAAAGTCTCCTCCCAATAATCGGGACTCCCAAAATGTGGTAGACATCCTCTAGGGTGATAGTCCACTCACCCCTAACACCTGGAAATTAGAAGGTGTTCGATCTGCATCCTAATAAGAAAATAAGTCACATAATATGTGACTGGCAGGTGCAACGTGGGGGACCCGTGCAATCCTCAATATGCCTGCCCTCTGGAGAGTATCCTGCTCATCCTGAGAGAGTGCATCTAACACTGTTGGAAGCCAATCACACTCCCTCTCTCGGCTCCATCTAATGTACTCTTCCTTCTTCTACAAAACACCCAAAAACACACAAAAAGAAGCAAGTTAGCATCAAGATTGCATTAGAAAAATCATTAAAGCAAGTAAGGACACTAAAAATGCAAAAATGAATTCAAATTAGTGTTGTTTTAGCATTTTGAAGAGAACCGCCACCTGAGCAGGGTGGCGGTCATGTCCCGCGACTACAAACGGGTCACATGCCCTAAAATGCTTAAAAATACAAAAATTTGACCGTTTTAGCTAAAACAAAAGCCTACCCATTAGGTGCCCCCTAAGAGACACGTTTAAAATTGAAATTTCTAAAAATAACCCCCACAACAAAGTTTTCATCATTTTTACATTTTGGGTGCAAAAACATTAAATCGAGAAGAACTAACCTGGGATCTCGCAGTCGAGGTTCTGCTCGTGGAGGCATGATCACTATCTTGATATGAATGTTTCAACTATACTCTCATTGAAAACCATCACCGTGGGTCCCAGAGCTCAAAAACTATCAAATCGACATGCACAAATGAATAGGAAAATGGTCCCATATATATATATATAGTGTTTTGACTCATTTTGAATGCCCCTTTCGCAGGTTTAGAGCGCCGACGGAGGTAAGTTCTCATCCCCGCGCAAATGGTAAGTCCTCATTTCATACTAATTTAGTATTTATTTTTCAATTTATTTTATCTATCTGCACTTGAGTCCTCTTTCCATTTTCAGAGGTAGCAGGAACTCGGATGGCAAAATTTTGACACACGGGCATGTCAAGTATAATTTCTAGCTTCCCATTTTGGGACCACCATACTCAGACCCACCGTTTTATGCCTCTTCATGGTTAAAACGCTTCTCCGAGGGGGAAATATGTACATACCCAAAATTGTAGGGTACTGTGCTGCCGGAACGATGTCACACATGCCCCAATGATGATACAGGTCACCTCGCAAGGTGTTTGGGGTCCAGAGAAGCTCATAAAGTATATGTTAGCATCCCAAATGCTTTGTCCAAGTTCCTTGTGCTTTGTTTTATCCCTCCCCCTTTTTAATGCCTTTTTCCCTTTAGTGACGAAACCGCATTTGCTCTTCTAGGGCAGCGGTCTCGTGACCATCGCCCGTTAGGGCGGCGATCTCAGTAACCGCCGCCCTACTCAGGGTGAGGCAACGGTCCTTCATGCATTTTCCAGCATGCTTCTTTGATCGTGACTTGCGTAATTTTTCAACTTTCACCAACTTTTCTCAACCGCCTTGGCTCGTATTAATGTTTTATGTCCCCTGGAATAGTGTTTCTTCATTGTTTAATGGTAAAAGAGTTCTAATGGGAATTACCTTTGGGTGAATGTGAAATCTATAAGTATCCAACTTGTTTTCAAGCAAATGGCCCCTCAACTTCTCATTTCCATTGTTTAGTCTTTCAATTCCTTGTTTAGAGCTCATTTTTTTTTCATGTTTGCATCCATGCTAGTTTTCCTTTGCTGTTGGAAGCCATTCGATCTTCTTGCTTCAGTCTTGTTCATTATTGTTCATGCAAATTAGTTTAGAGTAGAATAGTGTCATTTGTAAGTTGAATCCATTAGAGTTACAGGTTGTGTTCTTCACAGAAGGTAGATTCTAGAATCTCTTGGTACACTTGTGTTGTATTCCCGCAATAAATCCCGCTAGGAATTGCATACGCCAAGCTCTGTCACTTGCACTATCCCTCTCCTACTCACATTATATTTGGTCTATATCCAAAGCTACCATTGTTCAAAATACCTTCTTCTGTTGATGCTAGCATATACACGCTCTTCTGGACTCACGTGAACATGAAGGAATGAGGAGATCATTCTAAGGGGAAAAATCATACACTACTGGATTCGCCACTGTTCTGCAAATTCCAGGTTTTATCTGTCAAAGTTCTAGTTAAAACATATCAAATAGAGTAGTGAAATATTTCATTTCAGTTAAGTTTCATTTTCGATATTGCCAGGGAAGCTATGGGGATTGATAGTTTCTGAGAAACTATGATTCATTCCTCACTTCTGAGGCAGGATCGAGAATCTTTCAATTAAGTTAATCAGCTATCTAGTTATTTAGGATAAAACTCACAACTACACAGGCAAGTAGCTACACCGGGCTACCTTGTTTGTTTTAATTTTGTTATTAGATTAGTTGTCATTTTCTGAATGTATTAGATTAGTTGCTCTTTCAATTCTATTCAAAATTCTATCAAAAATACAAAAAATAGAGGAATATATATATGTTGTAGATATATCTTGCATAGTTAGTTTATTTCATTTCAATTAGGCTTATATTGATCTTGTATGACAATCACGGGACCTAGGGAGCCTAGGGAATACATTTTTGAGCCAATCATGCCTCAACCAAATATTGTTGCAGCAATAACTGACATAGATCAAAATCTCATAATTCAGGTCTTCCGAGCAACAACAGACCTACAAGACATCATCACACAACTATCATTATTAAACGTAACAGCCAACCAAGCTAAATATTTCTGGACTAGACCAGAGAATCGTCCATAAAGCACCAAAAGATCCACTACACATTTAGCCATTCCATTTTCATGACCTTGTCGGGAGGTATATACGAAGCACCCATAGGTCATCTTCCACGTATTCCACAACCCATAGATCGGATCACGACAGAGCTCGATATTGATTAGAGCCTTCGAGCAGCTATCCTCGCCGAATGATCTATCACACCGGTTCAAGTTAGGAGGGCCTTCTTTGCCTTAGATTCGCAGATCCCGCTATTGCGTGTTGAAGAAATAAGATTACCTAACTAGCTTATCTGCATCCCGTGTGTATTCCATCCCCACCGGCTATCTCAGCATGACCTTGGGAGGTTGGATGCGATGAAGAGTTACTTGTAGATTCTCATGCTCGCATGTCACTTTTCCATCATACGGTATAATTAGTGTAAGCACAAGATTATAATGTTCCCCTTATGGGAAAGATGTAATCAATATAGAGATAAGAATATGTTCCCCTTGTGTGGGTGGTATGTATACAATATAGCTAAGGGAATAATATGCCCGTGTATGAGAAATACATAAAAATTGTAGACAAATATTAATATTCCCCTATGTGGGCAAGATATAAACAATGTAAGGCACAAGTGTATGTCCTTGCCCCCAATAGATGAATGATATGGCACATGATAATATAGGAAAGTAGGAAAGACAAAGATGGGCATGATATAAGTCATGACACTAAAAGACAAAAAATACATGATGAAATTAAACATAGTAAAAACATATCATGTGTATAAAGGTACACATAGAGAAAACATCTTAGGGCGATGATCATGGAACATACACATAAGATATGGAAAGCATGCTATTCATATAAAACACATAGATATGTGAATATACATTAGAAATGGAGTAGTCATGTAAACTATGTGACCACTCTTAGCATAGATCCAATATAGAACATGAATACACACACTGTGCATGCAAACAAATGCATATGCACATGTGCACATACACAAACACATATAGATAGAAATGTGATTACGCATCGGACATGGAGCAGTCATGTCACTTGTGCGATTAATCACAAGGAAAACATGACAAAGGCACAATTTAAACAATCTAAGCATATATCCAATATAGAATGCAAGTACATATATATCTAACATAATCAGAATACTATGTCAACGTAGCATGTTAGTAGAAATTGAAAAATCAAAGGAAATATAATTTCAAAAGACATGGAACAATCATGAAACCAGGAAAACAAGTAGAATTATGTAAATACGAAAACAAAACAAGGGAAATACGAGGAATTCATACTTACCTACTACTTCCATAAAAATATGGGATTTTAGAGGCATTGTTCCCCCATAATTATATCAACATCACGTGAAAGGTCAAATGAGATTTTGGGATGGGATAAATGAAGCTAAATTAGGGCAATAGCTTAGAAATAATTTGAGAAAATAAAGTAAAACGATCTTAGAAAAGATCAAAGAAAGGAAATGAAAAATACTTGAAGATCAAATATTGGTGAATACAAAGTAAAAACTCAAGTTAGAGAAACACATAATTTGTATAATGGGGGATCATCTATCATAGAAGAAAAATGAAAGATGAAGAAATTGAAACTAGAGATCCCGAGAGATAATAAGACCCCAATTGGGCCTTCAAATGGTAACTAGGATTTATGTATAAGTTTTATGTAAATAGAAGCATAAAATCTAAAATCTATGTAAATAGAAGCATAAAATCTAAAATCTATGTAAACCCTATGTTTAAGTAAATAGAAGCATTAAGTTTAAGTATAAGTATAAGTTTAAGTATAAGTTTTATGTAAATAGAAGCATAAAATCTAAAATCTACAAGTAAACCCTATGTTTAAGTAAATAGAAGCATTTATACTTAAACATTTATTTATGTAAATAGAAGCATGTCAAAAGCATACATAATGTTTATACTACACAGACGTGTACATGTTATGTTTATACTACACGAACGCGTACGCATTATAACACATATGGGTTTACGTTTTCTCTTTTCCCAGCCATGCCTCCCTCAAGCTTTCGAGGATGGACTGAAAAAACACAACAAACAATGTGTTTTTAGAAGAAAATGTATAAATGCCACTTCCTCTATGATAAATCAAAATAAAACAATTGATCCATTTTAAAAAAATTATACCACGATGTAGAGCAGAGTCTCTTCTTTCTAAAAATATAATTTTTCAAATTTTCTAACTAATATAAGGTTTCCATATTATTTATTTTCTAACTATGCCTTTTTATAGCTATTTTTTGAAGTGTAATATGTCTATCTTTCATGGTGTATCTTTTTTTGGGTCATCGAAATTTAAAAAAATACATACTAGCCCAAACTAGGCATAATTCTATACATATTCAAAAAAATTCTAATTTTCGATATTTTTTGAGGTAGTTAGGGGGCACGGTCGGAGCTTCATTATTTTTCAAAACATAAAATTTATGTACTAGAAAAATCATAAATAAAAATACTCGCTAAAAAAATCTAAAAAAATGGAGCCCAAACTAGATGGTCCTAGCTATCTTTCTACTAAAGGGTTTTCAAAAAGACTAAATGGTGCTTAATGTTAGCACAGAGGAGTCATATAAAATAATGTTTGAATGAATATATTGGATGCATGAGGGGGAAATAAATACACAGGGAATGCGGTTAGGAGATGTAACCGCCTGTCCCAATAAACAATGTATTAGTTTGCTAACATTCCCCCCCTTAATATATTGTTTTTACAAATGTACCCTAGATTCATCATCTTTTTACGTCACGACATGTCCTATTTGCTTCTTGCAACAAGGACTGTGCCTGGATTTTCTTGAATCTCTATGACAGATGTGCTCTCGTTAGTAGAAAAGCAGATGAAGTGAGCTCGAAAGCTCGTGTGGTGCGCCACAGATGTGCCTTTTTCATCTGGATCGACACAACTCTTCTCCGTCTATATGTCGAACAAGACTCAGTCCATTATGTCCTCGGATTGCAAGTTTTGGAGACTGGCTAAGAGTAGATACCGATGCTCTTTGGTTCTCTCAAATGTGGCACGTCTCTATGGTTGCTTGCCAATCTGCTAACATCTCTCTGGGCATGACTTTCATGCTCTTAGGCTATTGCATGGGATCATAGGCTGGTTGTTCGCGTTCATCTTTGATAGAAAATTTGATGAATGAATGAAGGGCTTAATCTCGTTTTTTCCGATTTGATTCAAACAAATTCCACATGTCTCTGATCTTTTATACGATGCGCTTGCTAATGTATTGCATGATCTGCGAACAACGGATTTGGGAAGATGTTGGGGGAAGGAGTCTACCAATGCACACCTGGGTTTTGGTGGTCGATGCCACTCATGTCAAACTCCACACAGTGCTGATAAGTTGGTCAGTGGTCATTGCCACATGCTCTCTTCTCCCTCTTTGGCTCAATGAGACTACTTCTTCCTCCACGGTTGTGCTGCGACTCTTCAAAGTTACGTAGACCTCTTTCTACATCAATAGAAATGAGTGGAAAGGTAAATCATAACTGTCATAACCGTTCTGTTCCTTCCACTTCCATTTCTGTCTGGATGATCTGTCTCCCTTTCTCTGCTGCTTCTGTACCTCTTCTTTTCAAACGTATCCGAATTCCTCGATTTGAACTCGGGGAGATTTCGACGGTAGGAAAATCTGCCGTGGTCTCGATGGTCACGAGAAGTCCTCGTGTCTTCTTCCCGCGAATCGTTTGCCTCTGGTGTTGTATTGAAGAGATCTGTTGCCGTCCTCCAACGAGGGCGTGGGTTCAAACCCCACTTCTGACACCACTGTACAGCGCACGCAGCAAAGAAACTTCTCCAACTCGGCTGGACAGAAGAGAAAACGCGGGACAGTCCTCTCTCTCACGGCGGACGATGACGCGTTTTCCTTCACGCACCTTCAGACGGCACGCACAGCAGAACCTCCACGCATTGTTCTTCAGCTCTTCCTTCACGCGGGACAGGCGGCACGCACAGCAAAAGAAATGGCGATTCCAGCAAAAGAAATGGCGATTCCTTCACGCGCGGACAGTAGAGAAATGGTTGCTGAGTCTCCTTCACGCACAGCAAAATAAAAAACGGGTCTCCTCGCCTCCTCACGCACGCACAGCACGCACGGACAAAATAAAAACGGGACAGGGAACTCACGCGGGAGTCTGCTCTTCTTCTCTTCCTCCACGCATGACCTCGACCTGCTCTGATACCAATGTTAGCACAGGAGCTGTATAAAATAATGTTTGAATGAATATATTGGATGCATGAGGGGGAAATAAATACACAGGGAATGCGGTTAGGAGATGTAACCGCCTGTCCCAATAAACAATGTATTAGTTTGCTAACACTTAAAAAATGGTGGGGGGGAACGAAAGTCACTCTATTATGTTTTAAAAAAATAGGAGCATCTGTTGGTATTTTAGTTGTTTGACCCACTTAAAATTACTTGTTTTTAATAAAATTTAGTAGATTAGAAACTAGACTCAAAATGCTACGATTCATATTTCCACAACATCTTCCAATTTTGAGTGTAACTATTTGAAAAAATCGTACAAGTTGAAGTTTTTGTTTTTTGTTTTTTTTCGGAAAAATGCGTCCACTTAAGACCCCCTTTTAGCCCCCAACTTGGTGCACTTACCCTTTGGTCGAGGTTACCCAACCTTCCGATGGAGTTTTGGGAGGAAGAAATTTTTGTAGGGATTGCGTGGGCTATTAGGTATTTGATAGTATATGATTCGATTACTAATTCTAGAATGAGATTGATCCATGCTCGGGTTTGTGTTAAGTTTTCTATTGGTAGTTTGTTTCCTAAGGAAATTCGATTGAAATCTAAATATGGAGATGTAACCAAAAAAATGAATATGAGTCATATCCATTGTTTTGCCCAAAATCTTTGTAGAGTTGGACATGATTCAAGGAAATGTAAGGAAGGTCGTAAGGGTAAAAAATGTGGGAAAAAATGAAATAAGTCGAGAAATGAGACTCCTCCCAAAAATATGGAACTCCCTCTAATTTTCTAAAAGAGGTTGTAGAAGGGAGTTGTATTATTCCCGCTATCTCAACTACTTGCCTGTCTTATCTGCTTGATTCCCAAGCCACCTCACTCACTAACTCCTTAACCAACCAACTCACCACACTCTGCACCAACATCCTCCATATTTATCCAACACCGCTCACGGCATCGCAACATATCTTCCAACAAAAGTGGCTCAAACGGGTTGATTTTAAGAAGACCCCTCTGAAAAATTACTTTCGAATAATTAGTGAATATCATAAATTGAATTTTGAATCATTGGTGAATTTTGAAAAAATGTTTTGTGGTAAAGGCGATTTCACAGAGCATTGTTCACTCGTTTTTCACAATTTTGGCCACGTAGGTTGGATAGACAAGTTGGACGGGCGAGTTGGATGGGTGGGTTGGATGGAGTTTGGATGATCAATGATTAGACAATAAATGGTTGGACGGGTGGGTTGGATGGTCAATGGTTGGATGGGTGAGTTAGGCGTTCAATGGTTGGACGGGTGAGTTAGGCGGGTGGGTTGGACGGGTGGGTTGGATGGGTGGGGTTGGACGGGAAATGGTTGGACAGGTGGGTTGGATGGATAGGAGTTGGATGGGCAGGGGTTGGATGGGAAGGGGATGGACGGGCAATGGTTGGTCGGGTGGGTTGGATGTGTGAGGAATTAGACGGACAAGGTTGGACGTGGTGGGTTGGATGGGAGAGTTGGTCATGTGGGTTGGACGAATGAGGGGTTGGACGACATGGGTTGGGCATTGATACCAATGAATTTAATGTTCATTAATGATACCCCTGGGCCCTATAAATACCCTTTCAAGGTTCATTTTTTCACTTTTATACGTAAATTTAGTGCTCTGAGCTCTCTAATTTTACACCCAAATTTCACTTCTCCCAAATTTCAGCAATGGCTAGTACCACATCTATTCCTACACCCAAATTTCAATACAAAAACCTCATGTGCCCACAGATTTTAGCTCTACTAAAAGAAAAAGACGCTCCAAAGGATTGGCTGGAAAAATCAAAATTTCGGGCTTGTGAACATGCCCCAATTCGACATTGATACATCAGTCCTTGATTACCTACTCGCCTCTTACAACAACAATGATGGACAATTTTCTGTTCTTCTCATGCATCCAAAACATCGTCAAATTTATTTTCTATTGAACCCAAGGACATGCATCGGTTAACAAGTTTACCTTTCGAAAATAAGCCACCTGTTACTACAAAGGTTGTCCTTACAGAGATGAAGACAATTTTTTGGAGTCTCATTACAATGTACAGGTTGATGGTAAGTTTATTATTTTCAAATGATTTTTTCTTAACATTACTCAACCACACAAAGGATCTAACGTTTCTTTTTTGTAATTGTAGCTCCTCTTAATCGTTCATCAAGAGGCCTTCTTCTACAAGGTATTACAAACAAATTCTTTATTGCATTTGCTTCACTTTTTAGGCCAGGATTGTATTACAGGGAAGATCTATAGACATTCTATATCAAGTAGTTCAGTATTTATTACGAGACACTAGTAGGTCAACAATTTGATTGGTGCAATTATTTGTCCAACAAAATAAAATTAGATATCTCCCATGCCCGCAAAGCCAATCAAACTGATAAATCGAGGATTGTATTCTCTTGTTGCAATTTTATTCTTGCTTTCTATTATGAAGCGTGATCTACGAATTGATGCAGCATAAGATTCCTACTGCAATCAATGATAAGATGATTGGTCTTAGTCTCGAAGAACAACAGGTAATAATTACTTTTACTATTTACTTGTTATAACGATTTCAATTTCAATATTTTAAATAAAATAATAATTGTATGATTTTATTTTGTAGAGAAAAATTATAGCTGTAGCATCGCATAAGGAGGCAATTTCTAGAGGTAAAGCCCCTCAGAGGTCTCTGTTGATTCGACACGGATTGACGAATTAACACCGATAAGACAACATCCAAAAGTGACCTAGGGGTCGATATGCACAACACGTTTACCATCACATTTAACTACATGTATGATTAATGAAGTTATCTTTTTATATAAATTACAAATTCAAACAATTTCTATGGATTATGTATTCTAATATTTCTGTTGATATTTTCTACATGTATTGTATTCAGAAACTACTGAGTTTGATGATGAAGATCAAACTCATTCCGGGTGTGGAGATCAAAATGTCACGATTGTGTCTCCATCTATGCAAGGTATATTATATGGTAGTTTGATTTGCATGTTTTGTTTCCTTACAATTTTTAGCATTTACAAAGCCCAACTGTTATATTCTAAGAATTTGTTGTTTGCTTCATGCAGGTAATATGGCTTCAGGTCATGTTCCACTTGTAAGGAGGCCACCAATTCCTCCAACATGTCAAGTAAAAACACAAAGGAGGACTTCAGGAAAGAATATTAGGATTCCTATAGAGTCAGCAAGAACAGTTCATCCTGCTACAACCTGAATTTCCTAGACTGTCACTAGGTGGTGTTTTAAGTGTAACAACCACACAAATTTTCAACAACATCGCCCTTGACGAGGAGTATTTAGGCTTTGATAGTGGCGATGCAGACAAGAGTAACTATTTTGACACCCACGATATGATTCAATCTACTCCGCCTCAACAACAAAATGTGCATGGAATATAGGGAAGTGACTCTCCTCCTCCCCCAAGGGCTGCTCCACAAACAGATGATGAAAAACACATTTTATATTAGAAAATATGATATCAGATAGTATGGGGGCAACAATTCAAGAGGTTGTAATGTCTGATGTGGATTTGGTGCGGTCTTGGGAGAGGAGAGCAAAAATTTTGATAAAAGAAATAAATACAAGATACCATAATCATGCTCAAAGGAATTCATTGTTCACTTTTGTAGAGAGCCAACCAACATGGCAGGATGTTTTGCTAAACAAAGCTCAATTAGGGACAATTTCATATAGTAATGATTACAATGATGAAATTATAGACATAATGCTAAACAGGTTGGAGAATCTCAATGTTGAAGCACATGCTTACTACAACAAATGGTCTAAAGACAAGACTAATGTTTTAATAACAAATGTAGAAAAAGAGAAAGTTGTTGTGAGTGGGCATTTACTTTTACATGAAAAACTAAAAATTATCTGATATTATAACCACTGCAATATATTTTTTCATATTATCTGATAGACTAAAAATTTAATATTTCTATTTTACAAGCAAAATATGAAAATTTAAAGAAAGAAGTAGTTGTTTTTGAAGCACATTTGAAGAATGCCCGCAAAATCCTGAATTCTTTTATATAGTTGAAGGAAAAACACATTGTTATTAATAAACAAAATAATACATTGAGAAGGATAATAAAGGAGCATAAGATGGATCCAGAAGTCTTACTGAAGGAAAAGACAGATGCAGATGCAACACTTTTGTCTGCAGGAGATGTAGCGAGGGAGGAGATGAATATACTAGAAAATATCAACACTGCAGCAGGAGATCTTCAGGCATCGAAGTTATTCCTCCATCTCTTACGCAGGAAAAAGAAAAACCTTCACTTGCATCATAAAATTTGATAAGTTAGTAAAGTTCACCATGTGATAGGTGTGTTGTCACAATTCCGACACTAGCGTAGGAATTAAAATATAGTGGCCAACCCTTTTTAGTTTTTATTCCGTGTGGCAGACATAAGGACAACTATGATTTTGAATCATAGGCAGAAAAGAGGATGACCTCATAATGTGTCCTTATATGACAGAACTTGTCTGGAAGCTTTGATATGTTATTACAAACCCTTTTTGAATTGTATTGACCGAAAAATGCTTTATGAATTTGTAC
Source organism: Taxus wallichiana var. yunnanensis (assembly GCA_018340775.1). NCBI lineage: Eukaryota > Viridiplantae > Streptophyta > Pinopsida > Cupressales > Taxaceae > Taxus > Taxus wallichiana. The sequence continues at coordinate 835,717,547 of CM031237.1, read as the reverse complement.
TTTTTTCATAAAGTAATCCACCACATGAGAAATCAATTTCAAAAGAACTTTGGAAGTTAGAATTGTATAATGTTACTATATATTAATACAAACTATGTTTCTTTTCTATTGTTTACGTAAATGTTGCTTAAATTTACACTATTTTGTTTCTTTACGTTTTTGAATTGTTGCAGATGTAAAATAAATAAATTAACAGATATAAAAGATGAATGTGTCCTTATTTCAGTCTGAATTTGAAAACCAAACATAAAAAAACAAATGGCATAATTGAAACAGATAATGACATTGTTCCAATGGCGAAGGATCAAATAATGACAAATATAATATTGCATTTATTGAAAGTTGTAATCACTGAATGAAGTACATAAGTAGTCTCAATAATGTATAGAAGAAATGAAATCTATGTGAATTCGAACAATCCTGGAGCAACACTTTCATTTGTGTCTTGGAAATCAACTGCAACATGATTTGTGGATGTGTCTCGATCCCCTAGGTCAAGCAGAATATTACTTACTCCTCTTTTATCTACTAGTGAATTCCACAATGCCAGTGCTCTATCATAAGGAAAAGACTCCACTGAGTAACTCGATACATACAATCTAAGACATATTTCTAGATTCCTATCCAATTTGTTTCAAACTTTTGACTTTAAAAAGGATAGTGCACTAAAAACCCTCTCATCTTCCACAAAACCCATAATCATTGTTTGACAGAGCTCATACAACTTAATATACTCACTCAAATCTTCACTTAGAATACTACTAGAACAGATATCCTTCCAAAAATCCTTTTCATGGTAATTTGTAATCCAAGCTGAACTTTTCATATCATTGTATTAGCAAAATCCTTGATTTGTGAACTAAGTAGTTTTCTTTCCAAAATTCCTTCTACAGAAACTCCATTTATCTCTTCAGTCTTACAGAAATGATTAGTTAGATCACCCATGTTTTTGACAAATAAAGGACTGATAGATGTATAAGGTTTGCCGCTAGAAAAATTCCAGAACTATGGATTTACAACTCCCATTGCTTCAAGTATTTTATCATTTTTGAATCTTTCCCAGATCTCTTTAGCTAATGATTCAGAGATATTTCTCAACTTATTCCTAGTTTTGATTAATACTGCATCATATAAATTTCGTGTCACTTTTACTTCTTCTATTTATGAGTTAGCCATATCAATTCTTTTTTGGTACGTATGAAGTGGAATCTCTCTTCCATGTGTTGTTATACATAGATGATCATTTATATTGTACTTTAAGAAGCACCTGGAATTTTTCAAATCTGTCAATGCATTCCAGTTTTCAAAAGCAAGCACCTGAAAACTCCCATCAGAAATATATAAACTTTCTAGACTCCAACAAACACGTCTTCTGAGTCTTATAAAGTCTGTAATGTAGAAAGACCGATCTTGAGCATGCTTCGTTAAAATATTAAGCTCCCTCAACATGGGAAAAATACCGCAAAGTGTGAGTAAAGTTTCTATGTCAGTTAGATGGCACAATAGATCTTTAGATTTATCTACATCCTGCAGTATTTAAACATAAATCATGTCAGTGAAGGATATTCATCATATATTCTACAGGCAGGTTCATACATAGATATCCATTTGGTATCTACATCTTTGAGAAGTTTTTTTCCCTATGTCAATCCAATAGAAAATTTTTGAAATTCTAAAAATATCTTAGGACTACAAGAATAATAGGCATGGAGATCATGTATCAATTCCTCCAATTTAGCTACATTTTCAAATGTGCTCACAATTTTGTAGGCGAGATTCATTATGTGAGCCATGTAGTGGAAAACAACCATATATGGAGCAATAGTTGTTTGAAGTCTAACACACAGACCATTTCTGGCTCCTTGCATTACAGTTGCACCATCGGTTCGACACAAACTAATTTTGTTGCAATGGCAAAGTCATCCATTCCGGTGATATCCTTTAGATTTGACACCACCAATTTATAAATATTTTCAGAATTGCAATTCTCAATCATTTTATGAATTGTCAAGAGGTGTGGAGTCCTTATTTCATTAGAAAATGTGTAAACATGAATACATATCCATGAAGTATTATCGAATGTCAGTAACCTCATCTAAAGAAAGGGAAATATACTTTTCCTTTTGAACACACAGTTTCAGATCCTCCTTCTCTACCAGAGATAGACATTTTGCAATCTCCCAGCCACTGGTATCTGACCAATGAGATTGAGGAACGTTCTTTAAACCAATAACTTGATACAACATTTTATTTTCTCGAAATCTGACATCGGTCTTCCCCTTTTCATTATATGAAATACGGTTGCAAATTGAATACCCTTTGCTTGCATTTCTGCCTCCATAGCTTTGCTCAATTTTGCTACTATGGTCCCACCTTTTTCATTTACATATTTGATACGTTTTTGTTCCTTTTCATACTCTTCTATGTATTTGACATGTAGACAATCTTTTGCATCTTTCCATTTATGTGTTCTGACTATGCTACCATCCTTAAGCTTTTGGGAAATGTATATTTTCCCATAGTGTTTTTCAATTGTGTCTAGTTTGAGTTGCATCGTGTGATCCTTCCCTGTTTCCAACCACATATTTTACATCGACATTGTGTTGGAACATCATTACAATTTTCAGTGTGTACGAGTTCAATAAAAGATATTTTTTGCAACCCATTCGAAATGGAATTTGCTTCCAATTGTCGATTTGCCATCTTTCTTTTAACATATTTTATTTTTTTCCTTGGGATTCAACTTTTGCATCTAGGCTATCAAAGAAATATATTTTGAATCTCATGTCTCCTTTTTCTGGAAATAGACCTTGGAGTAGAAGCTTCCTCTATTGGTGTATCCTGAGAGTTTGATGAATTTTCTTGTACTTCTATTTCATCAAGGGATGAAATGTTTGCCTCAACATATAATGGATCATCAATATCTATAAATTGATTATTATGTGAAGGAATTTTTGAAACGTCTGCAAATAATTTTATAAAATTGTTACTTATATATAGTATTAATTTTATCTATAGTTAAATTTTTACAGAGTACAAATGTCAAAGAGTTCCAAGAACAGTATCATAAACATAATTATTAAATTCTATAAGATAAAATAACCAGTAAATAACACTTGCCACATACCAATATTTTCAGTTGAAGTAGAAACCGACTTCATTTTTTGTGATTTTCCAAAATAGCCAAGCAAAGTATTGGCACCCTTTTTTGAACTTGCTGAATTTGTAATCTTCTTGCCCTGATTTCTAGGATCCATGACTGCTTACTGCTTAGGCCCTTAGGGGTGGCTCTTATGTTCCAAGGCTCTGAGAATGGACGGTAAAGGGTTGGATGGCTATAGGTTGGGACGGTTCGGGGGTTGGATGACGAGGGTTAGACGGCGGGGTTGGAGCTTAGGGTTGGGGACGACTAGGGGTTGGACGGGTAGGGGTTGGGGTAGGGGGTTGGATGGCTAGGGGTTGGATGGCTCAGGTTGGATGGAATAGAGTTGGATGGTTCAGATTGTAGAGTTAGTCGGGTCAAGGCTAGACAACTTAGAGTTAGACGCCTTACGATTGGATGGATCAGATTTAGACTTTAGTATTGGCATATGAGGATTTTATTATGTTTACTTCAGCGAATATGTGCACAATATGATTCGAAATGGTGGCGAATTACATTCATAAGCTCTTATATATGTGTAAAATCTAGGCGAAAGGAATATTATAAGGGACATGTCGGCCGAATTTTTCAGCGAATAAGTCGGCTCTGAACAACATAATATTTGCCATTTGAATTTCCATAATCCTCGATTTTCGTGAGTTTACAAAAATTCGCCACTAAAATTTTCCCAGGTTCAAGCACTTAACATAACCGGTCATCCTATATTTAAACACTACCCATTCATAATGCCACAAAGTGTGGAATTTTTACCCCACATAGCAAATACAAAACAAAGTGGAGGAGGTTAGGGGGTTGACCCCAACCAACCAAGTTCAAAAATTAAACCATGTCATTGGGCCATAGGTGGTCGATGTGTATATAAATAGAGGATTTGATAGTGTTTTTAAAGGTTATTTTAATAGATTGGTCCCTTAATATGGACCGGAGATGTAGGATTTTCGGCGAACTTCGTTATCAATGGATTGTGTCGTTATTCATTGCATTTTATTATGTTTTTTCTAAATCCAAAGTCAAATTGCAACTTTTAAATAATTATTAAAAATATGGAAAAGTTGTAATGCTAAAATTTCATCGAAAAATCATTGTTTTAAAACAATTTTGGTGTGTGTTTTTAAATTGCTTATGATTATGGATCATTTGGTATCAGAGCTGGTTTATGATTAATTTAATAGTTGATTTGGATTACAAGTTTGTGTTGAATGTTGACAAGGTCCCACTCTAGAAAAGGTGAAGGAGAATTAGCAAGTTTTGATCCGGAAATTGGATTGAGACGGTCACGAAGCACAGAGATGGCCGAGGAAAGAAGAAGAATTTTTCAATCCTTCCTTCAAATGAAAGAGATGGTGGAGGAATTGTATCGGGATAGGAGAAGAAAGATGGAGAGAGAAGCCAAGAAAGGTAAAAAGAAAGAAGAGTCTTCTTCTTCATTTGAATCTAATTCTCCATCTTCAAAAAGTGGTAAAAAAAAATATGATTTTCTTCCTTCATTAAAACTGGATATTAAGTTTGAATTGCCAATGTATAATGGAGAGCTTAATGCAAAAATTTGGATAATTGGATCAAGCAGATTGAAGTATATTGTAGGGTTTAAAAAATTGTTGATGATGAAGAAAAAATTCATTTGGAAACTCTTCGAATGGGTGGCACAACACTCATCTGGTGGGAGAGTAAGCTTCAAGAGATTGATGAGAAAAAGGTAAAACAATCTCTTCTTGGAATGATTTTGTTTCTAATCTAAGACAACAATTTTATCCTTTGGGTTATATGCAACAAGCTATGATGGATTGGAAAAGTTTAAGGAAAACTAAGGGACAAAGTGTTTAGGATTATACACAGGAGTTTAGAAAAAGGGCTCTCATTTTGGGTATTTCTCTCCATACACAAGAAACATTGCTAAAATATATTGGTGGATTACATAGTTATTTGAGACATATGATTCTCGTGCTTAATCCTACTAACCTTGATGTGGTGTGTGTGCAAGCTACTCATTTGGAAGCAAGAGGAAAATGACCAAAGAGTCTTCCTCCTCAAAACACAAGAACAAGCAATCTGACAGCAAAGAGAAAGGTTCAAAAGAACAAGGTAAAGGAAAGGGTAAGAAAAAGAATAATTATATTGTTAAGAAAGAAGATGATAAACCATTTTGTAATCATTGTAAAAAGAATCATGATGAATCTAAGTGTTGGAAGTTACATCTGGAACTAAAGCCTAAATGGTTTAACAATAAGAAAGGAAAAGAGAAGAAAACCAACACTTGTGGTGCAGGATCTTGGATCTGATTCTAGGTGATGAAACCAAGATCACGACCATGGTTTACAAGGTTGTAATTCTTCCTCTTCTTCTAGCACTAGTTCATCTAATGTTGCATCTTCTTCTAAACAACAATCTATGCATGATGAGAAGAAAAGAAAATGATCTTTTCCACCTTAGAGTTGTTTCTAAGCATACAAAAATAGACACTCTATTTGATAGTGGATCTCAAGATAATATGATTTCAGAGGAGGTTGTGAAGAAATTGGGACTCAAACCAAGCCACATCCTAAGCCTTATCCTTTGGGTTGGGTTTGTGATGATGCAAAATTATAGGTAATGAAAACTTGTAGATTCAGATTTTCCATTACTGACAAGTTCATTGATGAGGTTGATTTGGATGTTGTTCCATTAGACATTTGTGGTGTGGTTTTGGGAATTCCTTATCTTTATGATCATAAAGCAATCTTCTATAGGGAAGAGAATAAATACTTGCTTGTTAAAGATGGGATTGAATATATTGTTAGAGCTCATCATGTGAAAACAAGTCTTTCTTTGGTTATTGCAAGGAAGATGAAAAGGCTTGTAAATTCAAGCAATAATTTTGTACTCATGGTGATCAAAGCCAAAGAGAAAGATCATGATCCAAGGATTTTGAGGATTGTGATCCTAAACATCGTAATGAATTGGTTAAAATTGTTTCTAACTATGATGATGTTTTTCAGGATCCACTGAGGTCTACCTCCTAAAAGAGGGTTCAACATGAGATACAGTTATTGCTAGGATGCACCTCTTCCTAACATTGGTATGTATAGATTTATGTGGTTGAGAATGAGGAAATCAAGAAGTAGTGATGGAACTGTTGGCAAAAGGAATTATCCATCCAAGTTCATCTCCTTGTGGTTTCCTATCATTTTGGTGCCTAAGAAAGATGGCACATGGCAGATGTGTGTTGATTTTCGTGCCTTGAATAAGATCACGGTGAAAAATTATTACCCTCTTCCTCGCATTGATGATTTATTGGATCAGTTGAAAAATGTTGTTTATTTCACTAAGTTAGACTTAAGAAGTGGTTATCAAGTGAGAATTTGAAGGTGATATTTGGAAAACTACTTTTAAAACAAAACAAGGTTTGTTTGAATGGCTTGTTATGCCTTTTGGATTGTGCAATGCACCGGCTACATTCATGTGTGTGATGAATGATGTTTTTAGGCCATTCATTGATGATTTTGTGATAGTCTACTTAGATGATATTCTGATTTTCAGTAAATCATGGGATGATCATGTCATTCATATTCAGAAAGTCTTAGATGCTTTGAGAAAGGAGAAACTATATTTGAAGATGTCTAAATGTGAATTTGGGAAAACATCTTTGGTTTATTTGGGTTATGTTGTGGGACATGGTAAATTGAAAATTGATCCTGAAAAAGTTGAGGTCATTGTTAACTGGCCTAAACCCAATAATGTAATAGAGGTTAGAAGCTTTCTTGGTGTAGTTTAATATTGGAGAAATTTATTGCTAACTTCTCATTTATTACATCTCCTTTGCATTCTTTGACTAAGCATTAAACAAGTCTTTCAGTGGGGAGGAAAACATCAAAATATTTTGATACATTGAAAGAGAAAATAAGTATTTCTCTGTCTTAGCAGCCTTCCTTATTTACAATAATCATTTGAGATCGAGATGGATGCTAGTGAATATGAAATGGGGTTGTCTTGATGATGAAAAAAAAGAAGCCTATTTGTTACCATTTTGAAACCTTCACGAGTGCGGTAAGAAACTATCCAACCTATGATAAAGAGTTGTATGCTTTGGTGCAGAGTGTAAAAAATGGAAACATTACTTGATGGGAAAGGAAACAATAATTCATATAGATCATCAGCCCCTCAGTATCTCCAATCACAAACCAAGCTGCAACAGTCTAGACACTTCTGTTGGATGGGTTTCTCTACAACAATTTCATCTCATGATCAGGTATAAGAAGGTATACAAAATAAGGTTGTTGATATGCTATCTAGACCTCAGTTGTTGTTGCATATGTTCTTTTACAACATAGTTCTCTAGTTCATGAAATTTATAAAGAACAATATGTTAATGATGTTGATTTTAAAGAAGTGTATGAAGATTTGATGAGTGGAAAACAAGTAGGAGAATTGGATTATCATGTGCATGATGGACTCTTGTATCATTCTTAGTAAACTTTGCATTCACAGGATGAAAGAGTGCATATGATTAGGGAAGCTCACACTTCTCTTATATTCTGGTCATTTTGGTGTTGGTAAAATAGTTGCACATTTATAGATGTATTGTTATTGGCCTTGAATGTAGGAACATGTAACTAGGTATATAAAAGGATGTGTTCTTTGTGCCATGAGCAAGCCTAGCAACAGGAAGTTAGGACTTTACACTCCTCTTCTTATCCCTACACATCCTTGGGAAAGTATTTCCATGGATTTTGTAGGAGGTTTTCCCATGTCACGAAGGAAACACGACTATTTATATGTGGTTGTGGATAGATTTAGCAAAATGTGTGTGTTGATTCCTTGTACTAAACAAATTATTGGTGAAGGGACTACACACTTATTCTTTCAGTATGTATGGGTTCATTTTGGTTTGCCCACTTCTATTATTTTGATCGGGATTCCAAGTTTCTTGGGAATTTTGGTCAACTTTGTGGGATTTGATGGACACAAGCTGAAGAAAAGCACTACTTTTCATCCACAGACCGATGGTCAAACAGAGGTTGTAAACACATAGTGGTACATCTTCTTAGGGGTTATTGTGGTAAACATCCTAAGTTATGGGATGAACATTTGTATTATGTGCAACATGCTTATAACCGTGCACTTCATTCTTCTACTATGAAGTCTCCTTTTGAGACTTGTTTTGGTTATCTACCTAAATCTCCATTAGATTTCTCTTTTGGACAAGAAATATGTTGTTAATGGACATAGTGATATTGAAAAAGCTAAGAATTTTGTAGAAGATACAAGTTGGTCCATTAGTTTGTCTAAGAACAATTGGAGAAAAGTCAAGAAAAATACAAGGCTAGGCATGATAAACATAGAACTGATCACAAATTTCAAGTGGGTGATTCAGTTTGGCTTCACATCAAGCAAGGAAATATTGACAGTGAAGGTAAAAAGTTGAAACCAATTTGGTATGGTCCATTTCGAATCTTGGAAAAAGTTGGTAATAATGCTTTCGGTTAGATTTACCTCCTTACATGTAGATTTATTCTAGTTGTGAATGTTGAAAATCTGAAGTTGTATGAGCCTCCTATGATTATTGATCATGATGCTAATATTTTGTACCTTTGTTGATGATTTTTCTCCTGAGTATTTGGATGAGTTGTAGGAAGATATCATTCTAGATAGGAAGGTGAGAACCTCACAAAGGGGTGATGTTGAATATCTTTGTGTGGGTTTGAAGGGAATGCATCGAATAAGGTGAAATGGATGGAAACCAGAAAGGTGAGGAGAAGTACCCTCACCTCATTACCAATTGAAAGTAATTTTGGAGGTCAAAAATTTCTCAATGGGGAGGAGTGATCCAGAGGATCCTCATTGAGAAAAATTGATCTATAATTTTATCTGAATCTTTTACAATCAATTTCTCTACGTAGAGCATATCGAGAGCTTTCCGACGGAATCTTGTATGTTAAAAAAAAGAGAGCCATATGCAGAAGTTATTGCATGCTGAAATTTTTGGTAAATTGGCAAAAATAAAGGACTACGTCATGAGGTTGTGATGACATGGACGCATGCACATCCACCATGTGGACCAATGAAAATAATGACAAGTGGCAATGTGGTATGGAAGAAAAAAGGTTTTTTGCACCTTCGGTCTTCAACACTCGTTATCGATGGGTGGGCCCCACTATTTGTTGGATGGATGGTGGGGGGCCCTCAACTAGGTTCGACACACTCTTTTTGTGGAGGGGTGCCTTTGCCTCCGTTTCTTCATATCACTATATTGGAGCTTCTGTATATAAGTGCTTTTGTTATTCAACCCATGGTGCATGTGGGATATATCATACTTTTTATTGTAAATTATATGCATTGCATGTATGTGAGTTGCTTTGGTGATAAACCCGACTTGGAAAGTCGAGCTTCTTCTAGACCTTGACCTACCACCCTTGGTGACCAGCCGACTTGCGACCTAACTAGCGAGCTTATTGCTCACCTTGCCTTATCGCTAGACCCGAGCCACCTCACTGCCAACTCCTCAACCTAACCCACTCACCACCACTCCCCTCCGCAGCCAACATCCTCCATATTTAGCTAACCTACCCATTGAATGATCCACGTGGACCAAAAAAATGGTCTGAAACCATTTAGCATTATCGGTCCACCCTATATTTAAACCCACTACCCCATACACACGAAGAATGTGGGATTTTTCCCCCACATAGCAAATACAAATGATGGAGGAGGTTAAGGGGGATCGACCCCTTAACCAACTAAGTGCCAAATTTAAAATATAATGTCATTGGGCCATAGGTGTGAACATGTATATAAATAGAGGAGTTTTTATATGTATGGGTAATCTGGAGCAAGTCTGTGTAAGCTTATAGGCATTTTTTGGGAGTTAGAGACATTTTGGAGGAAAATTTCCAAAGGAGACCAAGTTATTTTGCATGAGGAATATTGTGATAGGTTGAAGAAGGTTTGAATCACTTTGTACACCATTTGTAAGTGTTTTTAAAGGTGATTTTAATAGATCAGTCCCATTAAAATGGACCCGAGAGATGTAGGCTTTACGCCGAACTCCGTTATCAATGGATTGTGTTGTTATTCCTTGCATTTTCTTCTGGTTTTCTAATTCCATAGTCAACTTGCAACTTTTAAATAATTATTAAAAATATGGAAAAGTTGTAATGTTAAAATTTCATCCGAAAAATCATCATTTTTAAAGCAATTTTGGTGTGTTGTTTTTAAATTGCTTATGATGTCATTTAAGATGTCAAAATATAGCCACTTTTGAAATATTACACATACACTACACATTATAAATTTGTGAGATACATGACAAGTATAACCTAAATGAAATTACAAATTTTGGAATGTAAATAAAATAAAAAATAAAAATTTCCTTAATATCTTATAACCGAAATATAAACATCTTTTGATAAAATAGAAACATCTATAAAATTGATTTTTAATTAGTTTTGTTTGATTTCTTTTTAACTTTATTTGATTTCTTGTTTAACTTTTATTTATTAATTTTAATTTGTAATTGGTGTTTATTTTTATTATTATTATAAATAAAGATTGGCCGATGGATGAGATGCATTGGATTTGTGATTTCGTAATGAAGGTGAAATTTGAATATTGAACTTGCAAACCTGAATGATGGAAGTTGGAAGTTGGAGGACACATTTTCTTTAGAATTATTTGTTTGTACCAGTGATTGTGAGCGAGTCATTTTCTTCAATAATTTTTAAAAAAATTGTAAATTGAAATTCTTTTTTAAAATTCCCATAAACTTTAATGATGTCTATGGATCTTCAAATTAATTAATACAAACTAATTTCTATGGGAAAAAGTGAATATGTGAAAAACTATAAAATTGATTAGTCCAATATAATATTCAGAATTAAATAATAGCAGTAAAACTATGTGAACTACATCTATATAGAATTTAACTTAATTTATGTGTTTTGTAATAGTTATAAAAACAAATTTGACGTGAATATCAAATTTTGAACTACAAATGGCATCCATATAATTTTTCAGACCGTCAAATAATTTTATTGTGACATTTTGAACAAAAATTCCAACACCTAAAGTTCTAGTTTGGTTGTTTTGTTTTCGTTAATTTTTCAGGGGTTGCTCCGCCCCTGCACTATGTATTTGTAACATCTGAAATTGTAACAAATCAGATCACTCTTAAACTGACGTGAAGTTATCAATTGTATCAGGGCCATCGTCATTGTTGTTTCTGCAAAGCTTTTGTTGGGCAGCTGCTAAAGAGTATGAATATATTCATGAATCCGTATTTTGACTGTATATCCAGAGTTGGAATTTTCAGATTTATATTGGAGCAATAAAGCTTATAGGTATTAATAAGATAAAAATCCTTTTCATCAATTATTGGTGAGCAGAAAAACATGTCTTCCTTTAATAAATAGGTCTCCAACTAATGCTATGGTGCACCACTATCCTCCATTATTATTAAGATGCTATGCAGGTCCCCTTCACTTAACCCACCTTTTCTGCTACAACATTTTCAAACTTAATGTCCCATTACCACAAACAAACACAAGAAATATAGAGGCCCCATTTGAAAATTACCCATCAGTTATGTGTGGATGGGGCTGCATTGTTAATTTAGTTGGCTTCCACTCACCTTCCGTTGCATATGATCCCATCATCCACTCACCTTTCTTTTTCTTTTGATATTAATGTTTTTGGGGTAGTTATTACTCTTTTCACCAAATCCACTATTTGTTTTTGAGACTAAGTCATTTTCAATGTTATCTACCATGCACCAAAAAAATATAGCTCAATAACAACTATTTCAAAGAGGGTCCCTTTATTAAATGAAGATTTTTATAGGGTTGGTCAATGTGTTTAAATATTACATATGTTTGTCAATGCATCATAATCAAGAAGTAGAATAAAACATCTTTTTTTTTTTTTTTATCTACCCATATTTTAAATTATTCATTTGATTCTCAAAAAAAAAACAGCTCAATAACTACTATTTTAAAGAGGGTCCCTTTATTAAATGAAGATTTTTATAGGGTTGGCCAATGTGTTTAAATATTACATATGTTTGTCAATGCACCATAATCAAGAAGTAGAATAAAACATCTATTTATTTTTTTTTCTCTACCCATATTTTAAATTATTCATTTGATTCTCTATGTCAAATATCTAAAAGGATTTATTTTCTTGTAGATAATTAAACAAACCATCATCCTCACCATTATTTTATGAGACCAAGTCATTTTCAATTTTATCTTCCATGCACCCAAGAAAATATAGCTGAATAACCACTATCTCAAATTTACCTACTTTTTCTCTTGAAAAGGGCCCCTTCATTGAATGAATTTTTTTATAAAGTCTGAGAAGTAATGTTTATTCAACCGTTACATATGTTGGATTGATTATAATTAAGAAGTAAAAGATAACATCTAACAAATATTTATCTCTTAAATAATTAATTATTATTTTTATTTATTTTATGAGTAAATTCAGAATTACATGAATATCTACATTTTTGTCTATGTTTTAGATTATATGTGATAGATTATAATTACTGCACAATTGTTTAATTATTATTTTCTTCTCTGTCTATATTTTGAATTATATTTGATAGATTATAATTTCTGAATATTGCATTTATTCATTTGATTTTGTATATATCAAATATTTGGAAAGATTTATATTGTGATAAATAATTTAATAAACCATCATCCTTACCACTTCTACTACCAACTTTTAATGCCAATTATTATATTAAAAAAGAATGAAACATAATCAATTTTCAGCATCTCAACCATTACTTTAGTAAAAATTACTTCTATAACTATTTGTATTTATAATTTTAAAAAAATACATTTGTAATAAATAAAATTTAATCTTAATTCACCGTTCCATATAATAAAAATAAGAAAATGTTAAAAACAAATTATATAAAATAAAAAAATACTATAAATTCAAAATCACAAAAATAATGAAAATTTATACAGTGGTAATCAGTAAATTTATTTTTTAATTAGCAATATAATTTAAGTTCAATTCCACATTTAGCGAAACTTAACCTAACTTAAAAACAAGGTTAGGACTTAATTTCAGATAGGCTACAGTAAAGTAAAAACAGATAGTCTTATGTAAAAAATTAAGTCAGAAATCCAACTCTTATGGTTAAACTAAGAACCTTAGCAATTGCATGTCAGAAATTATTCCCACCATATTGAAAATAAGACCATGGATTTCCTTTCCTTGCAAGTCTGTGAAATGGTACAAACTAGTAAAACACAGACAATTTCAATACTTGCTGCAATAACAGCAATTCAATTTTGGAAATAATGCTATCCAGGCATTATGATGTGATCCTTTGCACTGCAGGAAACTAAAAAAAAGGAAAACACTGGAAACTGATCTTCCAGTCAGCCAACAAGATAACATCTCAACCAGAACAAAAGTTTTTCTTAAATTTCAAGGATGCCAAAATGTAAGAAAAAAATATGTAGAAGTTGAAACTCTATGGATTCTTGTTTTGATTTTTGGAGCACAGATTGAAAGAATAGAAAAATCTATATAATCTGTGAACAAACATTTGTATATAACTACTTACAAGGCTTTTTTTTTTTTTTTTTAGGCGAAGCCTCTGATCACCATCTCCACATGTATTTTCTTGTAGATTCTAAGTCTTTATCTATTGTGCAAGGGATCTGGTCCTGTGGGTACAAGCCTTTTATCAATCCCATAAATGGGATCTATGTCCCCCTCCTCTGCTGTATGGTTGCAGCTGCATCCATGATGATCAGAATCCTCCATTAATTTTTTCTTTTCATTCAACTCATCTGCAACTTCATCCCCTGCAAAATAGTAGTAATTGCTGACCTTCTTTCCATTTGTTTCTGCAAATAGCCTTGATGAACAACCCACCAAAATTATGGTTGCAACAAACAACAATATCATGCTACAAACTGCAATATTATACTTCACCATGCTTCACTCCAATCACCAAAAAAAAAAATTCTAATCTATCTCAACCAGGCTACATATGATACATAGGCCCTTGCAGTATACTATTTAAGAAACCCAATTGGAAAACACTGCATGAAGGTAGCAGAGGCAACCGTTTTGGTTTGTTTTCCCATTTCCTATACTTCTTATGTTGTGGCAGACAATAATACAAACAGTATAGCAAGGAACGAAGAAAAAAAAGGAAAAGTGGGGTAGCAATTTCTTAGTTTTTGTATGGTTTTTGGATTTGAACCAATCAAATGATAAACACATTTTTAGCTTTGTGCATCCATTTTTTTGTGAAAATGATATTTCATAAAATAAAATAAAATGTGGAGCTATCACATATGACCAACCCATGTGACCAACCTACCTCCAAGAAGGCAAGTGTCCACATATGCTTAGATGATGTGGGTAGCCATTTTAGCTACTGCATTCTACATTGGGGGACTACAATCTATTAAATTCATCTTACACTTCCATATATGTTAAGTCTGCTCATCTCACTGACAAGGATAGTACATGAAACTCAGTTGGCAAAAACAAAGGAACTTTTAACACTATCCTTGTACCATTTCTTGTCCATGGAGGTTCGACTTGTCTCCTTCATAGAGGGATCACTTCCTCTTAACTAATTCAAATTAATTAATTGGCTCAATGAACGAGAGGAATATTTTATATAAACATTCATATTTAAATTATGAAATGTTGAGCAATGTAGTTTCAAATTTACAAGAATTTATCTTTATCTTTGTATAAGCATGAATGGCCTACTTAGTAAGCAATCAAAATATTTTGGACTTAGAACCTGTGTGACTGGGATTTGGTAAAATTTTCATATAATCAACATTAAGTTATTAATTCAAAACAATTGGAATTAAGTCAATATAAATATATAAATTGAATAATTTATAAAATGTAAAATAATTATATGATTACGAATTGAGATTTTTTTAGAAGACCTAATATTTTGTAAATTAGAGAATTGCTCTTATTGAACTGGATTTGAGTACATTTTTACCACTAATGTGTCAATTCAACCTTTCTCTTTACTTGAATGTGGAGAACAATCTTTAATAATTTAATAATTAGATTTTGAGACACTCATAGAACTTGTCTTTTTGATGGAGCTTTAATACATCATATTTAGACTTTGAGTATTCGTGAGGTGGAGTTATAGATCCATTAAAGAAAGGAAGAGAAAGCAAGAGGTGGCTATTTTCATTTGGTGGCTTTTTATATTAGAATTGAAAAAATCTTTCTTGGAAATAGTTTTCATGCCCTTGACATAGACAAGGGGTTCACAAATAAAGTATAACAAGAAATATTTAGGGGTTAGGAAGTTTAAAATACTATTGGATGTGATAGGTGTCGAGGGCAAGAGGTGGAATTAAGGTAGGGTATGTGGACACCTAATATTTGAAACCTACGAACATTATTAAAGATCGATATCAACAAAATGGCAAAAGAAAAAACAAGGAAGAAGCATTGTATTTTCTTTGTGTATTTAGTAGTTGATTTGATGATGATGCTTGCGAAGGCATTACGTTCACAATCATGGATAGCCAAAAATAAAGTTAGACAACCCAAAATGTCTCTTTGTGTGTTTTTTTCTTGCTAAGGGAAAATCTCCTTCTTCCACCATCTTCCAAATCGACTTTATTTATGCAAGAATTATGGTGGAGGAAAAAGCAAATAAGAGGTTTTACATTTTATTTGTATATTTATCGACTAATTTAATTGTGATGCTTGTGAAGGCATTATGTACACAATCACAAATAACTAGCGACAAACAAACCAAAATGCGAGGCCTCTTAATGATATTGTTTTCTTTCTTAGGGGAAAAACTCCCACTCTTCGATTTGGTCTTCCAAATCTACTCTACTTATTAAGAGTTTTAGGAAACTTACTATGCCATGACCAATACTTTTCATTTTTACATAGTAAAAAAAATAAAATTATGGTTGGAAGCTATATGTGATATTTCACCTCCATTTGATGTATATAGTGTGTATACACTCTTAGCGTTGGATTTTCTTTTCATATAAGATAGAGTGAGAAAGTGTCATCATTCTTGAAGATTTGATATCTAACACATTTCTATATCTTTTGATATACCACTTTTGGTTGTGAACCTAATGAATAATATGTATAGTGCATATATTAATCAAAATTTACAAACAATTCTCATTTGAAATAGTTTTTAGTTTATTTGAACATATGGTTATATTTTATTGGAAGTGGCTATGAACACAATTTTCTTCCCCATTTCTATTCTATTTAATTACTAAATGAAAAATACCACTTCCACCTTTAGTAAACCTAGGGTATAGTATGTATAGTGAGTATATAAATTAGAATCTATAGATCATTTTCATTTGACACGTTTTTATATTATTTGAGCATATGGCTAAATTTTCTCGGAAGTGGCCATAAAGGCATTTCGATTGCTTATTTTTGTTATATTTAGTAACTAAATAAAAATACAACACATATATTGTTGTC
Source organism: Taxus wallichiana var. yunnanensis (assembly GCA_018340775.1). Taxonomy (NCBI): domain Eukaryota; kingdom Viridiplantae; phylum Streptophyta; class Pinopsida; order Cupressales; family Taxaceae; genus Taxus; species Taxus wallichiana. Next base: position 835,700,926 of record CM031237.1, on the reverse strand, counting down.
GATCTACAAACCCTAAATGTAATTTTTGGTCGATGAATATAAGGGATATTATATATAGTGAGTGTATAAATCATAATTCACATATCATTCTCATTTTGATGCAGATTTTTTAGATTGTTTGAACTTATGGTTAGGTTTTCTTAGAGGGGCTATGAAGGTTTTATTTCTTTCCCATTTTTATTGTATTTAATTACCGAATAAAAAATATAACACATATATTTTCACTCATTGGTGATCCCTAAATTCCGTTGTTGGTTGATGAACCTTAGGCATTCTTTAGGATGGTGAACCATCCTTCAAGATTCATGCAAATTTCATACCACTAGGTAAGATCAAGCGATGCGATTCATTTCTATTGGTTTCAATTCTAGTTTAAGCCAAGTAAAACCAAATACTCCTCATGTTATGAATTTTAATATCATATGTTTATCTATTCTTATTTATTGTCTTTGGAAGGAAAAGCTAGTAAAAATGTGTTTCATGTCAAATACTAATTGGAGGCTTCAATAAGATTTTTTTCTTGCACATTTATAAAAATATATTTTTAATTTAGTTATTTATTTATTTTTTTACCCTATAAGTATGCTTTTATAAATATTAAATATTTTTCATTATCTTTTGTTATCAAGGATGTAAAATTGATATTTTCATGAAGCCTACATCTTTTGATGGAAGGAATCCATCATTGTTTTGGAGGGGACTACGAAGCAACTTCCCATACTTTGATTTAACACGTCTTAATTGGAAAGTGATTAGTGTTGATTCAAAATATCTCATTAATTTAAAAATTCCTTGATAAGTGTGGGTTGGACATCTTGGTGACAAAAGGTGAAGCATGCAAAGGGATTCATCTTCACCACCTCTCCTCTACTTTGGCCATTTTGGTTAGCAATGGTGGATCTTTACTGAAGTTTTATGAGGTATATTATTACTAGTTTTTTTCTTGCCCCTTCCTTCTATTATGATTGCATTCCTTTTCTTAGACAATCTATGTTTGTTATATGTGTTTGTCTTGGTTTTCAAAAATTAGACTTGTTGCTTTGATATCCGTCACTTTAGTTTTTTCTAAATTTTTCCGTCAATATTCGTGGTTGAATTTTTTTGTGGGGAAATTTTTGCTTGTTACTCAACTTTGGTGGTCTTCACGAATTATGCATGTTTTGTTTTTTTGCATCATTTTGTGATCTTTTTGTTGTTTTATGGGATTGTTGGTTTATGACATATTTCATTATGGACAAAAAATGGATAGGTGTGGTGGAAGACGAAAGACCACAAGAGATGTGATTCATTGTCATTGGGAAGATGCATTAAGTACAAAAAAGGAAAACATCAACATAAGTGCATGAAAATGAGGGACCAAAAAAGGGTCAAAAGTGGCGTTTTTTTCTTGAAATCAAAAAAATTGAATTTCAATGAGTGATTGGACATGCCTATGCTCAAAATTTGACAATTTTCTAAGAACAAGAATTGTATTTCTCGGAATCTAGTTTAAAAAGCTGCTTATTTTTTAAATTGTGGATACTAAGAAGGTCAAATGTTGTGCACACACAAAGTGTTATTGTTATTATGTCAAACATATAACACGGTTTTGAGTTCCATAAAATATTTTACAAATCCCTTCAATAGAAAGTTATCTAAGATCGTGTATTAGACCCCACCAGTTTTCCTATTTTTCAATGAATATATTACTTTTAACTAATTTTCAAAGTGCACACATCTCAAAAATGAAATAACCACGTGTATGCCCCTTAATTTTAAGAAAAACAACAAAAAAATCATCTTTAATGTATAGAATAGAGCGTAGATCATGTCGATGTATTTTTAAAAAAATGGATGAGTGGATCAAAAATTACGTAGAAAACATAATACATGTGTTTTGGCAAAAAAGAAGACACTAATAAAAGAAATTAAGGATAAAAACCTTAATCTATTTGGACTTTAGAAAACAATACATTGACCGAACCTAAGACAAATACGGACATCATAGTCATTTTTATAATATTTTCTTAAAACACGTGATAAAATGGGACATACACTCCAATTTTAAATACGTTTTTTTATAAAACATATATTTAGTCATGGACTAGATAGTCCAAACCTTAGGCTTAGATATCCTAGCCAAATCCAAGCCTAAGGGTTGACAATTTCCATCCCAAATAAGAAATAATATGAGCATGTTATGACACACTCACATTATTTCTCTATAAAAAAAGAACATAAACATGCAAAAGATAAATTCACTCATGATTTTGATTCAATAAATCCCTGTGAATTGCACTTCTATCTTCACATTTATAAAATGATTTATTATTTTGAGACATTCCAAATGAAAATTGAGTACTAAATTTATGTTTCTTTCATTGATAGAATTGTTGGCGAAGTAATTTGTCGCAAGGACAAATTAGTGGAATTTCACCAATGCTCTAGGACTAAGTCCCTCCTCATGGTAATGGGGAGGCTCCCTTTATTTATTTCATAAAAGAAATTATTAGGTGGCTATGAACCCGGGATTGTACATGCATACTCCTATGGAAAATTACTTATACCTAGTGCAAAGGAGGAATTTTATTAGAGAGAGAAAAGGTAAAGAGGAGTAAGAATGTGGGGAAGGAGGGTTAGTTAGTGGATAGGAACTTACATATTTCCACAACATTAACCAAAATAGTTTTATACTCAATTAGAATAATTCAACTTCAAGAACAAGACAAGACAAACAAATCATAAACAAAGATTCATATAGATTCATTGATCAAAGACACTAACACCTTCCTTGGTTTACAATATATTCATGTCTACAAAGATGATCATGCAAAGAAATGGAAGAAAAATAGACAATGGAAATAGAAGAATGTTATATCTTTTTTATAGCTTAGTAGCACAATAGCTATCTACTTAGAGACTCACAATTGACAACCCCTTAGAATGAGGAAGTCTTCTAAATATATAGTTTACAAAGAGACATGTCATCTACCCCCTGCATGAATTTTCACCTACCTCATTCACTTGTGACATTTCATATTCCTAGGAAATAAAATTGAGTCCCCTTCCATTAATTAAAAATAACTCATTACAATGCCAAACCATAGGTCACATTTAAGTGAATAAGACAAAAAGTGAAAAGTACCTTCCCAACAGAGAATTATAATATGAGAGAGAAAGGAAGGATGAGAGAAGAAGAGGGGGAAAATAGTCATGTTGATGGAGATGATGCATCCACCGAAGAAGAGCTGCATGCCGATGAAATTTGTGGTAATGTACCGAGGAATATTTCTTCATTTTTGAACTCCTCACCGAAGCGTGCTTCTTGTAGGTGCCACTTTCTCTGCACGAGGAATATGTACAAAGCACATCACCTTGATCTAAGTTTCAAAATTGATGCCAATGTTTTTACATTATTTAAACCAACTTTGATGATCCTTAACAGTATTAGAAATTACACACCTGATCTCTCCAAGAGATTCCAAAGTTTCCTTGTTAAACGAAAAGGGATCTCCTGCTTCTTTCCTGACAAATTCCTCAAATGGCTTCAGAAGGTCTTCCATCAATGAATTCTCACTTACTTGGGGTGCTCCAAGTTTTGCACTCCATTGCTTATATTTTCCAAAATTTGTGAAGTGATCTATTCACAAGAATCAATCTCCTTGAGAGAATTTTTCATCATTTCATATATTGAAACCAATGTTTGAGAACAAATTGGGGACATATTCTTAGTTATAGAATTGAACACATTTTTTCCCACCAACATGAAAGAGTCAAGGTTACCCATTTCGTCACCAATGGAAACACTTGGTCCTAATGAGCCTTTTACTTTTCAATTTCATCTTTGGTCATCTTTACCTTCACAAGCGGTAGCAAGAACAAACTCAAATAGTGAAATAATTTCAAGAAACAGAGTTTTACCTTTCTCAAGAATCTTTTCAACCCATCGATCATTAGCTATTCCTTGTATGGAGTGACCTTGAGCCTTTTTAATTGTTGTAGGGTTAAAACTAATGATAGGAGCAACATCTTGATAGGGAGAGATGAAATTGAACTTGGATACATGAATGCCTGAGCATTGGAAGTGAGGATTTTCACATGTTCTTCCAACTGCGCAATTTTCCGTTTATATTTTTCATTCCTTGAAAGCATACAGGCAGCAAACTCTTTGAAAAAATGTGCATCCCCTTCATGTGTTGCTGGCCCCAAAGGAATTATTTTCATTTCATATTATTTCGAGTCATGTCCTCTATGGTTTTTACCACTTTAGGCTAGGAAACTTCTACATATTTATTACTAAAAACAACGGTGAAAAAATGAGAAGTTACCTATGCCTTCTTAGCCCATTTGGCTTTTACTGATCTTTGAGATGGCTTCAAATTATGGTACCATTTCGTGTTGCACTATTCTCAAATCACTTCCAATAAATTCTTGGATCCATGGGAGTATCTCCATTGTTGCGGGTTCAATGCTAGGCATGATTGCATTTAACCACATCTTACACTTGATGAGTTGACTACGTAGTAGAAGAAGAGATACTTGGAGACTGGTGTAGAAATAGGGGTTGCGAAGGATTAATTTATCCTTTCTCAAGATCCTCGATGAGATCTTGGTGAATTTGGAATTTTGTGAAGTCTCCTATAGTGAGATCCTTTCGTGTCTATTGTTTTCCTCTTTGCGGGCTCCCTAAATGAGTGGAGCTTGTAGTTTTCTCATATTCCTTCAAGGATGAGAGATGAGATGTTTGCCTCGAGAGGCTTAGAAGAACACTGATTCTATGAAAGTAAACCTCTTTTTTTTAACCATTCCTTATATACGGATCACTCTGCAGGTTATCTCGTTGATATCACTTGATTCCTAAATTCTCCATGAGACATGCGGGAGAGGTGAAAAATGTACCGCTTTATATTCTTGATCAAAAAATTTAAATCTATAATCTTTCACACCTTGAGGAACCAATAAAAACCAAAGCTCCTCATTTGATATGCATTTATTCTAAAATTATCTCTTTTTCTTACCTCAAGATCATCCACACATTTGACCCAATAATATTCAATCAAGGTAATATGGTGCAATTCAGGGAGATTAAATGTTTCAATATTGTTTTGGATGTCAAAATCATACATGGAGGTATATGAGTAGAGGCTAAGGGAAGAAAAGGAAGCTTTGATATTTGAGGCATCTACAACACTTTTTCATAAAAATATTCCAAGAGAAATGGGGAAGGAAAATTCTTTTTCATGTGGTTCTTGCACTTGTTATGGACTTGAGAAAGCTTCCTTTGAAAATCAAACATCACTATCTTCTCACTAAGATACGAGGAGTTTGAGATAAGATAAATCAAAGTCCAAAACACCGATATAAGAGAAAGTTGCAAATTAAGTGAAGAAACATCCATACCTCTTGATCAATGTTGCAGCTTGAGAAGATAACCTTAGCTCTAGGTTGCCTTCCAAAAGTCAGATCATGAACATGGTGAATGCATCATTCACCCTAGAAAAATGGTGGTTAATTTCCTTGAGAGTGTGATATGAAGACCAAATGAACATGAGAGCATCACGGATATGATATCGGATAAAATTGGGATATAAAAATTAAGATTTCCATTGCTTTGAGCATTACAAGATCGGTGTCCATCTAAAAATTATCATCCCATACTTGAAACATATCACGTTTGCTCTACTACCAAATAATTCTATAGAACCATATTTTCTGGGATCAATACATCAAATATGCACAACCTCCATTACATTATTTCATATGAAACCACTTACAAATATATAGGAGAGCCTTTTCCTATTATCAAGGAAACCTCCAATAACAAATCTAGCTATTGTTGATGAGTTGTTAAAACAACTCTCAACACACTCCGTAAATACATAGTTGTTATACCTTACGACAACTAATTTATATTTATATTGACATTTATAATGTAAGCACTAAAACAATATTCCTAACATTCTCCCCCTTAGTGTGAACATGGGGAAAACCTACCTTGCATACTTGCATCTTCTCATGATCGATGATTTTCACGGGATGATCACAAACCTCAAGGATGTTTTTGCAAATGGTTGACCAAAAACCGAGAATGATGGTTTTGCTGATTGGTTTACCACAAACCACAAAGTGATGGTTTTGCAAATGGATTACCAACAATCAAGAATGGTGGTTTTGTAATTAGTTTCCCACAAACCAAAAATGAAGGTTTTCAAGTGTTTTACTCTACAACCACATCATGATGTGCAAGTAATATTATCATTTCTCATCACATCTCACTTTGTAGGGAATAAAATAGGAAAATATGATGAATTTTGTTGCTCATACACAACCTGAAAGCTGGAAATGGAACATTGGATCATGTTCCCGCTCAATGTGAAATTTAAACTTATTGAAAAATGGAACTTTGAACATAACGGAAAGCACACCAAAAAGATTGAAAGCAAACTACACACATATGTCACCAAACCTTTGAGCGGCCCCGTCGTTGGTGGTGACCGACAAGAGGCGTTGATTGCCCTCCAACCTTTGTTTTCCTCCATCCTTTAGTGTGAAGTTGCTAACTCATCTTGATCTTGCTTTGAGGCTCTTTGAACAGTTCACCCCCATAAGGTGGATGTTGTGTACAAGCAAAAATGCATCAACTTATTGAAAAGTGAGGCAATTTTGTTTAAAACAATTTTTGACAACTGTAAAATGACCATGACACCTTGACACGATAATTCAACTAGAAATTTTGACAATAATGATAATAAACTTTACATTTACTTTGTAATAATATTGACTTAATGAAAACAAATTTATGAGGAAGACAATAAAATGATCCAAATGTACCTCTTGACACCGACTTTAACAAAGACTCCCTTAATGAAAATTTTGAATAAACATAATACATCTAATAAACACTCTTTGGATACTAGATGACATTTTCTATTTACCTAATAAGGCATTACACTTCATTGCTTATAATATAACTAATTACAAATCTAAGCAATTGAACCTTGGCATATTGACTTGACTAAGACAGTGATCACAAGAATTAAACACTATAAACCTAGACATTCAAATACATAATATCTTCTCTATCAATTCAAAGTAAATAATGCTATTAGTAATTACCCATAGAACCATGACCTTTTGGAGAACTGAGCATGACTTACAACATAATAGAATCATGCATGGAAAGTCGACGAGGATTGATGCATGCAGAATTATAAAGCTTTGTGATACTTGTGATTGGTCTTCTTCTAAGGAACATGGACACTATACAAAAAAATGTATGGAGCAATGCTTAACACAACAACAACGTTTGGTCCTATAAAACCGTCATTTTAAATGAAATATGTGGGTTGTGTCCAATAACACCTTCTTATATGATTATAAATGAAAAAATATCCACGTGTGTATTGTACTGTTAGAAGAACATGTGCTCAATGGAAGGATGGGAAAAAAATATCATGCAAAATTCATTGAGGATCTGCTTCAAACGTAGGGATTAGTATGGAAAACCACGTGGTGTTCCAGAGAAGAATAAATCACACATATGCCTTGAAGCCATATTCAACTTTAGAGAACATAAACTCATGGAAAATAAACCAATTATTATTCTGGCATTGACCAATACGGCAGATGCTCTCTAGATATGTCCCACAACAGCAAATTAGTGCTAAACAGGAATATATACAATGATAAACGATATTAGGCCCAAAATACCGTTCCAATAATGAGTTGATAGAATTTGATCCTCAAATGAACCCAAATACAGATCAAGTGTGATTTGAAGATCAAATGAACACATGATTGTCACGGATCTGATAGCAGATAAAATCTGGATATAAAAATTAAGATTTCCATTGCTTTGAGCATTAGAATATCGATGTCCCTCCAAAAATTAGCATCCCATACTGAAACATATCACACCTGCTCGATACCAAATAATGCTACAAAACCATATTTTCACATGATCAATACATCAAATATACACAACCTCCATTACATTATTTCATACGAAACCACTTACAAATATATAGGAGAGCCTTTTCCTATTATCTAGGAAACCTCCAATAACAAATCTAGCTATTGTTGATGAGTTGTTAAAATAACTCTCAACACACTCCCGTAAATACATAGTTGTTATACCTTACAAATAATTTATATTTATATTGACATTTATAATGTAAGCACTAAAACAATATTCCTAACAAAATAGAGGCACCAAAATATGAAACATTCTATTTTTAGTAGGTGGGGTTAGGAGCTGCTTTTTTAGAATTTTTGGTAATTTTACACAATCCTTTTTCCCTGAAGCTCCTAATCCACTTAAGATACTTCCATTGATGATGATTTTTTATTTTTAGAAAGTTTCTATTTTTGAACATCTACTTTTTCAAACCTACTATTTTTAGGAAGTTGTCTAATTGACCATGTTTTTGTGTTCCTTATCTTGTTTTAGGATGTTACGAATAGAAAGTTTTCTATTTAAGGAAACTTTCTATTTTTAGAATTTCATTGTTAAATCATATTATATTTTTAAAAATTGGACATATTGGTGTTAGATTGCAATGAAACCATCGTCATTTTGTTCTATTTTGCACCAGGATCTTGTGCTCCAATTTTCATCATTTTTCGTCCGCTCAATCTCTTGAAATAAAAAAATCAAGTCCCGGGGTTTAGATGTTCAAATGGATGTATTAAAAAAACAGGGCATCATATGAAATATAGCTACAATCTTCCCAAAGGCATTTTAGAGAAGAGAAATCTAAATTTTTTTCATTGGAATCTAGTTTCTAGTAAGTGAGATATGAAGAAATATTGGTTTTGGAGGCTATGGATGTTACGGAAACAATTTGCCAGATTTTTAGTAAAAATGATATTTTAAAATGTTTTACAATAGCATAAACAGTGGTATTTGATCTATGGTGAATGAATTCTTTAAAAATATGTTTTAAATCACTTTTACACTTCCTGCAAACTTTGGTTTAACCTTAGGTCGGATGAGAAATAATGTGAGGTTAGAAAATCAGGTTTAATGGTACAATGGAGACACAAGGATGAAAGGGACAATAGGGACAATAAAATGTTCCTTGGAGGAAGTGAGGATGATATGGAGGGGCTAAAAATCACATGTAGAGCATGTAGAAGGTCATATGGAAGTTCGGGGATAAGTTTGATCACGAGGAACAATTTCTTGTCCCCTATGTCAAGTGGTAAAAATAGAGTTACACACAGAAAACTTATTTATTTGATTCAGTAACCAAGATACAATTATATAGGAAAGACATTCCTATAATTATGGAGATTATATCTCCTGATGTAACTCAACCAAACAATATTCCCAACCACTAACTATTCGTAATATATATTGTTATAAGAATACACACACACACATACACACACGACTTAACCATCTAACAAACAATATTAATAACTTATTTTATTAATCATAGAGTAACAACAAATAATGTAAATAATAAGTTACCACATGGTAAATCAGAACTAACATGTGAACACTAGATTCCTAACATTTCCCCCTTGGGCCTTAGTGTATACATGGTAGAAAAAAATTCACACTTCCTCTGCACCTTACCGCTCGTGCACATTCATGATCTTGGTAGAAACTCAAACTGAAGGTAGAAGAAGGAACACATCCAATTCTTATGGACCAAGCACTGCCGGGAACACAACTGATCGAACTAGTGTGGGAACACATACAAGAACCATCTGCTTATCAACCAATCACTTTAGGGAACATATCTTACCTATTCAGTGTGGGAAATCAAGCTGGAACCATCTACAAAACCTTCAATGGTTTTACAAAGGTTTACCACAAACCTAGGTATGAATAGGAACACATCTAACTATTCAACCTCTTCAAGAATCATGATGTTGCATTTCACTATGTTATCTTTTCTTCACTATGTTATTACATTAGAGAATTATGTAGGAATAATCACATATACATGTGAATAGGAATGAACCTCTATTCTTATTTTTCACACCACACTGACAAGATGAAAAAAAAATTCACACCACACAACTGAAAAAAAAATTGCTATACCGAAGTGTGGTTATGTCATTGGTGATAGACGAGGCGTCGCCGATTGAGCTCCAACCTCGATGCATCTATCCTCTAGTTTCATGCTACTAGCTCATCTAGATTTGACTTGGACGCTCAATAGTTTCCACATTGGGTTTATTTTGTCTCCCCACAATGTGAAACACACTATTTTCCGGACGTTGCGTAACACCGAAAATGCGTCCATGAGGATTTTTTTGGACTTTTTACCGACTCAATTTTTGACTCTTTGTCACAAAATTACTAACATAAATACTAAAACAATACTTTCGATGACATTACAAATTTGAATATAACTTAATTATTTGATGACACATGACTAACAAATAATATAGACTTTTATAAAATTTAAAATCCACGTGATAAGACAAAATTGACTTTAGTTTTAAAGACAATGGACATTACTCTTTTAATTAGATTTGTAATGCGGACCAATTAAAGATCTATCTAGACCAAACACCAAATAACCTAAAACAAACATAAGAATAGACTAAGTGGTACCAAAGCACTAATGAGAAATGGAAATTTTATTCTATGATACTTATATGTGATGAACCTATAAAAAACGAAAGATAAACAAATCTAAACAATTAATACCTATCACTTTAGGTTTTCACTAGACACACATTGAGATTAGGATTAAGATCACTGATTTACACACCATCGAAGCGATTTGTATCCTCCACTGCATTGCATGAGAGGATTCTTTTGAGTTGAGGAGAGTTGTTAAAAATAACTAAATTGGGACATATTCGAGATAGTGAATTTAAGACTCCAATTATTTCAAGTATTGGAAGAAATCCATCTCTATACGTTTCCATATTTTGTATATATTGGATTGTCATATATTGGATTCCATTATTACTATTATCGGAATCCATTAGTAGCAATATTGGATTCCAATATTGTCATTATTGGAATTATTCTAGTTCCAATTTCACTATTATTGGATTCAATATATTATTTGGATTCCACTATTATTGGATTCCAATTTGGCTATTATTGGATTCCAATTTTGTCATTTTTAGATTTGCAATGTTGAGAGTATGTAAGGCTAACAACTTACTAACTATTATTTGTTGAGCCTATTGTATTAAGGTGAGTAGTTGCTAACTCTTATAAGTCATGAGCCTCGATGTAAGGTGAGTGGTTACTAACTCTTATAAGTCATGAGCATCGATCTAAGGTGAGTGGTCACTAACTCTTATAAGTCATGAGCCTCGATGTAAGGTGGTGAGCGGTCATTAACTCTTATAAGTCATGAGCCTCGATGTAAGGTGAGTGGTTCTAACTCTTATAAGTCATGAGCATGATCTAAGGTGAGTGCCACTAACTCTTATAAGTCATGAGCCCGTTGTATTAAATGAAAGTGAAAAATCCTCGATGTAAGGTTAGCTTTCAGTAACTATTATAAGTCATGATCTCGTTGTATTTAAGTGTGAGCCCCACACTCTAAAAGTGTGAGCCCCCACTCTGAAAGTGTGAGCCTCACACTCTCAAAGTGTGGGGCTCACACTCTAAAAGTGGGGCTCACACTTTTAAAGTCTGAGAGCCTCGTAGTTTGAAGTGTGAGCCCCATGATCTTGAAAGTTTGAGAGCCCCGCCACTTTGTAAGTGTGAGCCCCACACTATGAAAATTTTGAGCCTCACACTTTCAAAGTGATATCCCCACACTCTGAAGAATAAGCCTCACACTCTGAAAGTGTGAGCCTCACCCTCTGAAAGTGTGAGCCCCACACTTTCAAATTTTGAGATTCACACCTTGAAAGTGTGAAGTCTCACACTCACACTTTTAGAGTGTGAATCTCAAACTTTGAAAGTGTGAGGCACACACTTTCAATGTTTAGTATGCACATATCCTTAAATTTGACACTGGCCTTAAATGCTAGTGGTGTTATTTTGACTTCTGGTGGAACTCACAATAAAATTATGTTCTCACCCGAAATATACCTTGTAACAACTCAAGTATTTTTTTAGATTATACAAGTTCACTAGTGTTTATTATTATAAACTATACCTGTGAGTAATCATTAAAATCAAACAACAAAGTTGGGAGTTTATGTATATCACAAATTCTATTACTCGAAAGATAGTAGAATTTATGCTTGTAAATTGTTCCATTCTCGTATAAACAATGAGTCACTTCCATGAGCAAGAAAATGAAATAATCCTTGACACAATGCAAGAAAATTGTTTGTGAGAAACATTGTCTTCTTGCCCTCGAAGATACATTGAACCATTATTTTATAGTTTACATCAATCAAAACACTCATTGTGCCACAATTGTATTTTTTTGAGTCAAGAAATAACAAAATGATATGTCATCATCTTTACATTGAAAGGTTCTATCTATACATTTTAAATTTGTTACAAATTCATACATATATAGTTGTAAATCTTATATGAGGAGTCATCACCTTTTGTGGACAATTTTATTTGCACAAAACATGAATACATTTTTGCCTCTAGAATAGGACTATCGGTTTGGATACAAGTAGTGTTGAGTAAAGTAGCAGTGGAGGTGTTATCAAAGTAGAGACTAGTATTTATGAGTAGGCAACAACAGAAGAGTGTACTACAGATTTCTTATTCAACCTTGATGTTCTTGCATATTCTGGGTCAATGTAACAAATGGTACCCATAACATAGGTAGAGGTGTGGTGTTTGGCCGAGGAAATGTAATTGGAAATGCCAAAGTCTGAAAAATTTGTCAAAATTATAATCCAAAAGAATGTTAGAAGTCTTCACATCCCTGTAAACAATGTGTGGGTTATAGTCATAATGAAGATATGGCTATCCTTCTTCAACACCATGAGAAATCTTTATCGATCATTCAGTCTAGCTTAATCTTCTTTGATGATCCTATATGAAAATAAAAATTAATAAAACACTTGTTAGATTTTCCAAATATCCATTTTACTATGAAGGTTAGAGGTTGATTGGACACTTCTATTTCAAAAATTGAATCTACAATGTACATATTCATTTTTCTTCATAACATAATCATTTTACTCACCATGTAGGATGTCTCACAGAATTTTTTTTACCATGTAATCATAAAACATCAGGTTTCCAAGTGGAGAAAGTGAACATCCATGCAGACTCTCAAGATTTCGATGTTTGATGCTTCCAACTATTACCACATCAGTTTCAAATGCAAGAAAGCTTAGTGGGTAGGAATGATGTACATTCTCTTTATAACAATTGGCTTAGAATTCTTTAGATCACATTTATAAAGATTGCTTGTAGCACCATAGCCAATTACATATTTCTCTTTAATATTTTTTGTGTTTGTCATTATGTCATCATTCATGTAAAGAGCCATGTTCATGTGTAGTATGACCAACCTTGGAGAACCTAAATGCAACAAATAGATGTGTCAATAAAGAAATTGTAATATGATATTGCTTTTTTGATTTGTCATCGATAATCTATATAATATGAAATCATGTCTTGCCATGTTAGTTTTAACACCTAGCTCCATTTTTTTTAGAGACTTTTGTAAATACCTTTGGATGATTTGAATGGTACAAAGCTATAATTATGCACAATAGTAGTACTGAACCCTAACAGATGAAAACAATTTCAGTTTTGAGATGGATGTTGTTCATTACATTGGGCCACAATTTTGTTAGACAACATCATACATATCCAAGTTTGCCAAATTTTTGATAACAATAGAAGAATGTCTCTGGAACCTGAGCTATTTAAAAAAACAACTACTATTTCTTGCATCAATTAATTGGTGATATCCAAAAACCATAAGAAACAAAACTGAATTGGTACATAGAGAAAATTTGTGTTTATATCTACAAATGTATGTAGGAAAACATGAAAAGTTTTTAATGACAGGAATTTCCCCAGATAGATTGTTGTAGGAGAGGTTTTTATAAAATAAATAGAGCCATTTACATTATCTTCTATTATTAGGGAAAGAGAATTAAATTTATTCCTTTCTCAAAGACCTCCATAGATTTTGAAAGTGAAGACCTCTAGGTTTCCACAATGATGTAGTGTAACTCAATTTTTTTAAAGTGATGGGAAGATAGCCATCAATCCACTATTAGCTCCTCTATCCTAAAGTTGTACAAATTTTTTTTACATTGATGAAAGATATTCTATAATATATTGATGCTGCTAGTGCCACTAGTCTTCACTTCTAGCAATGAATTGACATCTTCAAACAAACCAAATTTAATAGCGATTAATTGTTGAAATTGCATAGTGTAACACACAAAAAAACTTTTATTAATGATTTCTTGATTTTTATAAGTGAAGGAGGGTTGAAGGGTCCCTTTCCTTTACATCATAGATACAATGAGAGGATCATTCTAAAAAACCCGAACGATCCAACAATACTTTGGTGAAAAAAATGCTTAGGGCCTATGCCAAAAAAACAAGTGATTGGGAATACAAAAAAACCAGACCAGTAAGAAGACAAACATGATGATTTGGTAACAATGCAATTGAAAAGGCTATATAAAAACCAAAACAAAGTTACAACCTGAAATGGATTTTAGAAGCACTTATTTATTTGAATCAGATGACACTCTCGTAACCTCCACTTTAATGGGGATGAAAATGGTTTCTACATGAGGTGGTTCAGAAAAAGATGCTCTTTTCAGCAATAACCCGACTCTTTAACCAATTGTATGCCTCATGACCTTCCTAGTGAAGAAGATCCCAACATGTGTTGGTTCCTCTTGCAAGTAGAGAAAACATATCATCTAGGAGTCGAGGGAAAGGGGAGTGAAATCTATCCCCCCTCGGTGTCTCACCCCATTTGGACACACAGACATGAATCACATTAGGACGTCAAACCATTTGTACAACTCTAAAAAAAAATGGCCACGCCCAAAAACCTTATTTATAATGAGCCTCAGATAGCAAGGGCCATGATGCACTCATGGTTTTTTCCATTTCCACTTCCATGCCAACCCTATACGTTGCTTGATCAGTGATGACCCATCTTCAAAGCCCAATCCTTCATCGGGTGTATGATAAGAAGATGAAAATGAATGTCAAAGAAACTTCCACATTTACCCTTGGACATCCCTCTAGAGAAAGATAATCATCTCAAGAACTCCCTCAATAATAACTAGGTCTCTATGTTTTAATTCAAAAAATGGATTTCAAAATGATGAAAATTTTGGTATAAAATGCCATTTCACGCACCGACGTGGAAAATTACATGAAAGGAAACATTGGAAAGGCCATGATAGATGAAACAAAATCCAGTGAAATAAAGATGAAAGGTGTGAAAATAAGGAGGAGAGGATCGGTAAATATGTGGAGTGACTATGCCATCGCATGCTTGTAATTAATACAAGCTTGCTAGGGGCTTTAATATCGACCTTTATTGGAAAAGGTGATGAGTCGGGTGATCAACATATTTATTTCCAATCTTATCACGTGATTTTCTATAAAATATTCCTTTTTAGTAGCCTCCCCATATATAACATGTAAGGTCCAATCTGTAATTAATGAAAGAGTACAAAAGGATTTTTATTCACACAAGTTTTTTGATGGTGGCGTTAGCAATAATATGAGAGTCACCTCCAATAATTAATTCATTACTATTCAATTCAATAGCAATGGACCAACAATGTTCCAACACTTTAATTTATTGATTCATACATTTATTAATTTACATTGGGTGGGATCAGGGTCTGTAATCTATAGTTGGGGACAACCTCGTAATCAATATCAAGATACTACACAATTTAATCTTCAAACTATTAATAATCATTAAAAATAAAAATTCTATATTTGGTCCTTGAGTAATCTCAATAATTTTTACATATACTTTTAATTTACTAATTTGGGATTGATGGTGTGTTTTATTTATGAATAACATCTTATATTCTATTAACAAGTAAAATGATATAAGAATATTCACCAAAAAATTTGGTGGTATGGAAGCACGACCCCAAAGCCATGAGTTCAAACTTGATAGACAAAAATCCTAAGAGTACATCCGATTACAAAACATCACAAGACAGAAAAGAAAAAAATTTAAGCCTCAACTATGAATTACTGACCAACAGTGCACAGATCTTGATAATGCCATCAAGAGCTAGACAAGTCTCGAGGATAGACAATTCCCTTTTGTTGCTTTCCTTTGAAATAAAAAATATCGGTGTGGTCTTGAAAAAAAAAACTCATTACTTAAAATTTAATGAAAATAGTCTAAAACTTCCATACTTCATCTTGTTTCATGATACAAATCATATAGTTGGGCAATATGAACCACTATATTGGAAAAAAATTGATCGATACAATATTGTATCGACAGGGTTGGTTAAAGACAATTCCTTCTACACAAATTATACACAACATGCTTTCCACTAACATTATTTTCTCAATACCCTCTTTAACATTCTCTGTAATAACACCTTCCACATTTGTGAATGACTTCTCAAAATTTACTACATATTTGCATAACCACACTAACTAACGACGCTTATCGGTTGCAAAAATTCTAGTGGTTAGTCATCCTTCTCGAAGGTTTGTATTCAAGGACTTGGCTCTGCCAAGGATAGTTCATCGAATATAATATAATTTCAAATAATGACTTCAAACCTGTTGAGATTTTTTTTGCATTTGTTAAAATAGATTCATCGACAATATAGAGGATAGTGGCCGATAGCCTTGTCATCAATGAATAATTGGAAATCATAAAACACACTTTGTTCTTCATGGTCTCGGATCATTCATTCTTGAGCAAGACCGTGTTCATCTTTTCCCTCCATTTTTAGTAAAATGTTTAGGACTATTTTGTTTAACAAGTTATTTATGGAAATATGTAGGGCCAAGATGATGAGGATACATCTTCATGTTTAAAATATGTACTTCTATTATTATGCTCTAAAACTCTTATCTTTTGTCAAAAGATAGAAAATGATTTTTATTTGGTCGATATTTTTAAAAATAGAAACAATATAGCCAAGTGAGTGCAAGCCACTCCTTTTAGTAAGTAATGTAGCTTAGTGGTCGTTATGCATTTTCTTTGATATGAACCAACATAAAAAATTCCTTGCGATGCCATTTCATCCATTCATATGATCTGTTATCTCGAGTGCTATGTTCTGTAAGTATCGTAGCTTAGTGGTCACTAAGCATTTTTGTAATACAAACTTTTTTTTTATTTCTATTTTCTTAATTAAGAAACAGTTTAGCCTAGAGGCGCTAATCTATTCCTTTCTCATTTATCAATAAACAATAATTGTAGAGTGTTATGTTTTGTAAGCATTCGAGCTTAGCGGTCACTAGGCATTTCTTTTATATGAAACTATTTTTATCTCTATTTTTGAAATTAATAAACAATTTAGCCTTGAGGCCATTAATCTATTACTTTCTCAAAAGACCTCCCTAGCTTTTCAATAGTAAACAATTTTTATATCTCACAAATTTTGCATCTAAAAATTTCACAAAAAAATCCTAGCACCCAATAATATCTATTACTATGATATATTATTAGAGCGCTATGTTGAAATAAGATATTGTTTAGCCTAGCTTCTAGAAAATCATTCCTTTATGTAAGTAATCGAGCTTAGCGAGTTCATTAAGCATTTTCTTTAATACAAATTGTTGTTTGATCTCTATATTCAAAATAAAAAATCAGTTGAGCCTAGTGGCCGCTAATCTACTCCTCTTGAAAAGTAGCGGAGCTTAGCGGTCACTAATCATTTTCATTGATGCACACCGATGTGTAAAAAGGAAAATATGCAAAGGTGTGTGCCTAGCAGTCCCTATGGTGTTATATGAGCACCCTGAAAACATTTTTATTAATCATCTTTCTTCGACTATGCAAAGACCTCCATAGCTTTTGAGAATAATTTTTTGTCCATATCTCACCTATCTGCCATCAAAATATATTATGGAAAATGCCTAGTGACCACTAATATCTATTACTATGATTTGTTCATAAAGCATCTATGTTATCAAGAAATTTTTAGCCTATTTTCCACATAATCATTCCTTTTGGTGAGTTTTGAAGCTTAGTGATTCACTAAGCATTTTCTTTCACAACCATTATTTGATTGATCTTGTTCAAGTAATGGAGCTTAGTGGTCGCTAAGTATTTTACTTGATATGAACCGATATAAATTATGTGTTAGACACAAAAGAACTTATGAGTAATATAGAAGTTGAGAAATCTTTATATGGTATGTAGTGCCACACTTGGTTGTGGAAGGAATGTATAGTCAATAAGATAAGATTATAGTTGATGAAAATACTAGTGATCGAAAACTATAAAGATATTTATTTACATTGTTGGAAATGAAACCTAGGAGTTGTAGAGGCTAGTGACCACTAGGCTTCTGCTCATCAAATAGAAAAAGACAACATACGACATGTAGAGTTGTTCATTAACATGTGTTGAAGAGAATACCCTGATCCCCTATAAAATCTAAGTATTTATTATTTTGAATTTGGTGTTGCAAAAAAATTATTCTAATGGAGCATAGTGTTTGCTATTTTCTTTCCTATCTATAAGGTACTCTCAAATTTGGGTGTAGAGTAAAATTATGTTTTAATTTTTCTAGAGTAATGCGTAAATAACTCCAAAATATCGATGATCAAGAGATATATTAGAAATTTCATGCCATGTGGCAACATTTTAATGGATTACAGTTACACCTTAATAATGTGGATTTTTATAGGTTAAAAATATTTGTTAATTCTATCGCTAATTAAAAATTTCTTAATAAATGTGTCAATTATATAATTGTGTAATTAACTGGTTCAAACTTTCAAGATGCCACATTTTATTGGATTTTTTTAATTAAACATAGCGATAGCTAAAAAATATCAAATTCACACTCGATAAAAATTAATAATAAATGAGGCGTATATCGCTCTCTTAATTTATTTTTTTTTTTTGTTTCGTAACATTCACTTCTATTTTCTAAATGGTTTTTATTATGCTTAAATTAATATTTTTCATTTTCCACGAGTTCACAAAGAAACTTTTGACGTTGTCCCACCAGTTTCTAAAGTAGGTAGTATTAATAAATTTTAATTCCCCTGTATCCCACGCTATTCCCGAATTAACGTGAATTATATTTATAAAATACCAAATTGCACTAGATAAAAATTAATAATTAATGAGGCGTATATCGCTCCTTAAAAATTAAATTTTTTGTTTCTAATGTTCAATTTTGCTTTCTAAATGGTTTTTTATTATGTCGAAATTAACAATTGTCATTTTTCCATGAATCCACAAAGAAACTTTTTGTCGATGTCCCACTTGTTTCTAAAGTAGGTAGTATTAATAAATTTGATTTCCCGAATCCCACGCTATCCCCGAAATTAACGTGCAATATATTTTAAAAATATCGAAGTCGCACTCGATAAAAATTAATAATTAACTAGGCATATATCGCTCTATTAAAATTTATTTTTTTGTTTCCTAATGTTCACTTCTATTTTGTAAATGGTTTCTTATTATGCTTAAATTAATATTTTGGTTTTCCTGAGTGTTCACAAAGAAACTTTTGTCGTTGTCCCACTTGTTTCTAAAGTAGGTAAAATTAATCAATTTGATTTCCCCGTATCCCACGATATGCCCCAAATTAAATGCAAACATTAATGATGGGTTAATTAAAAGTATGGTATATGCAAAATCCCCACATTAAATGCCAATATTTGAAATATCAAAATCCCACACTTTCACTTTAAGAAGTGGAAATTCAAATTTTGAGATTTCTATTCCCACTTTTTTTAGTTTTCTTAATTTCTTTCATTGAATGCATTTGGAAAAAACTAAATAAACTAGAGAAATATATATTAGGGTTTCTTTTTTATTTTGTAAGCGTAGAAAAGGAGCTCTTGAAATCAGAATAATACAACACACACAAACACTAATTTACTAGTCTGAGTGCTCGATTCCTGGAGGTTTTTTGAATGGTAAGTTGTGGCAAATGATCATAATCACGTTTGGGGTGCACAAACAAGACAGAAAATAGTGATTGTGGATAGATCATGGGTTGGAGTGCAGATCAGGAGGCCCACAAAGGATGGAATCAAAAGAGATGAGTAAAATAGGTTGTAGATAGAATCTCGTTGATATTGTGTTTTAGAGAGAATATGGAGCTTAAACAGACATTATCAAACATGTCAAAATATCATATATAACTAAAACATGTATTTATCAAAAGCATCTATGTTATTGTATGTGTATTATAGTTGATGGTGGGAACTTTACCACTTTGTATTCACCCAGTTCTTGTGTTTTACACCACAATCCATCTCCTTGCCTTTCCCTTTGGTGCCTTTGTAGTTCTGTTCCATCTTCTTGTCAAAACCACATTTTTTTCCACCCATGACCAAAGATTTTTGTCCACCCATGACCAAAATTTTTGTCCACCCATGACTGAATATTTTTGACCCATGAAGATTTTGTAATCCCTTTTAAAATATTTACTCCTTTGAAAACCCATTTTTATGTTCAGTCATCGCTCAAGTATTTGTGTCTATTAAACGGGTTCCCTTTTCAGCCCTTCTATCTATTTCTCTGGTTTTTTTTATTTTTTGTTCTTCTTCATCCATTTTTTTCCCGTAAGCGTTGGCATCTATCTCTAGCAACAAAAAATGAGTTGCATATTTTTTTTATAAATCGTAATGGTTTCTTTTGTATAGTATAGGTAATCATTTTGACTTCCTTTAATGATTTTTAATATGAAAGAAATAGTCGTGACTAATTCTTCAATATTCGATTCTAAATTGATTGTGGCGTTGATATACATAGTTTTTTTATATTTTTTTTCCCACGTAGAAATAATTAAATGTGTTGTCTTTAATTTTTTTATGTTTAGTAAAAGGTAAGCACATTATATGTACTCGTAAATATTATTAAATATAAATGTTAATCATTCTATTTACAAACATATATTCCATTTACAGTTAGTAATGACTTACTTGATAAATGAGCCAATCTAAAGTAACAATTTTTAAATTTTTAAATAACATATTCCAAGACTAGAGGCCGCTAAGCTCGATGTTTATGACATTGCCTAGCTATTACAAAACAACACAAGGAAACAAATATTCCAAGACAAGACAAATATTAAAGAGTTTCCTGAATACATTTTTCAAACAAGAAGGGAGACTAGCGGCCGCTAAGATTCTAGTTGACTCACATACGATACAACTAGGATGGCTCACTGAAAATTGAGCTAAGCACCATTATTATATTTAGATTTTCATATTAATTTATTAGAATCCTACCATGATATTCAAAGCCTAGTGGCGTTAATGTCGAAGATTATTAAATAACATTGGTGTAACATAACAAAGACTTGAGATTAACGGCTACTAGGATATTTTTTCCTTGCATACATGAAAATTAGTAATGACCCAATGAAAAACTAACTAAGCTCCTTTATTATATTTGGATGTTACAATACTACCTTCTAAGACTAGCGACCACTAGGGTGGATGTTTACTTTCTTTCTTTGATGTTTGAAGACAACAAATATTCAAAGACAAGATTAATTTAAATGATTTTCTAGAATACACATATTCCAAAAAAATTTTTGCATTACGATCCATTGAGTTCAATATGTTATCCAAGTCTATCACATGATATTTGAAGCCCTAGCCATGCTTAAGGTTGTAGATTATTCCACTACATTGGTGTAACATAATAAAGACTTAAGATTAGTGGCCGCTTAGGATAATTATTGTCTTGCATTCAAGATATTGATTAATGACCCGACTAAAAACTCAATACTAAACTAAACTCCAACACCAATAGTTTATCCAGGTGGCCTCTGAGTAAATAAAATGTTATTCAAATTTTATTACATGATATTCCTAGCATCTACTATGGTCAAAGATAATTACATAGTGCTCAGGAAAATCACAAAGACTTTAGGTTAGTGGCCGCTAGGATACATGTTGCTTGCATTCAGGACAATTTGTAACCACTCGATTGAAAATCTAACTATGCTCCCCATTATTATATTTAAATTTTAAAATACTATTTTCAATGAATGGTGACCTAGGGTGGTTTCTCACTACATTTATTTCTGAATACTGGTGATTCTAAATGGAAATTTAAGCCTAGCGGTCGTTGAGCTCAATAGTATATTTGAAGTCTATCACATGAATTCCAAACTAAAATTTAAGCCTAGTGGCTATTTGGTTCAACATGTTACTCAAATACATGACTAGAAACAAATTGCAAAGACATGATGAACTCAAGTTCTTGGGCTATTGGTGAGTTACAAGTAGTTTTTAATCATCAACCCAAGTTCCATTCCCATTGAGTTCATTGGATGCTTTCAATAAGTGGCCATGGGGACACCTTGAGGTAGGGGTCAAACTTCTCCATATGGACCAAGCGGAACATAGTGGGGTTCTTGAATGGATCACTTGGTAGACATTAAGGACCCAAGCCCACCTCATGTCCCACTTAGAGAAAGTGCTCCTACCATTATATTTAGATTTCTGTATTAATTTATTAGAATCCTACCATGATATTCAAAGCCTAGTGGCCGCTAATGTTGAAGATTATTAAAAATAATTGGTGCAACATAACAAATAATTGAGATTAGCGTATTGGCTAGGATATTTTTTCCTTTTATTCAAGACAATTAATTATTAGTAATGAGTGAAAAAACTAACTAAGCTCCTTTATTATATTTGGATGTTACAATACTACCTTCTAAGACTAATGACCACTATAGTGAATGTTTACTTTCTTTCTTTGATGTTTCAAGACAAAAAATATTCAAAGACAAGATTAATTTAAATGGTTTTTCCAGAATACACATATTCCAAAACAAATTTTTTTGCATTGCGGATGTTGAGTTCAATATGTTTTTTTTTAAAAAAATGCTTTTGACTGGAGCTTTGAACCGGAGGGTTATAGGACCCCACCCATACAAAAAAAACCAAACTGAAACCAAACAAGACCAAAGAGCCCAAATCCCACAACAAAAATGCTCTGAAGAAAGAATCCAGACAAGAACTAGCCAGAGAGCCAAAACAGACCCAGAAACAAAGAACCCTAGCCAAAAGTGAGCCGGAAGGAAGGCTCAAATAGTTCCTAAAAAACATGATCCCTTACTAAAGCCCACGAGTGGGGCCATCCACCACTCCAAGCTCATCCTCCTCCACCACTCCCTAATCTTCCTCCTCGACCCGACCCATGCCACATGCAGCGCCACGACCACGACCCACGGGACCTTGCCAGAAGTAGAAGGAGGAAGGATCCTTTTACACAATCCCTAAGTGCATTGAGTTGATAAATTGCTGAATCAATAGGAAAATGAGCTTTGGGGAGCTCCAAGGGTGGAAATCTATTGGGATCCAAGCCGCCATATGCTAGAAGGAAGCATGCACATTCTCTGCATGAAGAAGCTAGTTCCTATATTTCTCACCAACCAATGAATCCCCACCCAAATTCAATGGCCTACTCATCAAATTATTCCACCCAAAGAAGGGGTTGGGAATTCAAAAAATATCCAATTCCTCATGCAAACCAACACATGGTGAACTAGATAAATAAAATACTCTTCTATAGCTTGACTTCCATTCCACAAACCTGGATGAAGAAAAGATAGTTTGAAATAAAGGTCACTGCTATATCAAGAATTATCTCACCCCTAGGAGATTCCATAGAAAATATTCACCTAACACACATTTGATAGCTTTAGCCTCGTGAACAGAGGCATAGTAGAATACTTCTTGGATGTGTCTCGAGAAATGGCCGAGGAGTATGCCATTTCCTGCCTCTCGCCACGTAGAGAGATGAAGGGGAAGCCAAGGAAACCCATGATTTCTAGCATAGAAGATGAAAGGGAGAGAATGAGGAAAAAGAAGCCAACATCCATCTAAAAATTAGGAAGACATCGTCATTTCCATTAATGTTGAGAGCTTAATCACACCTTCCTTCATGTGAAATGATATCTACCAAGACCGACCCAATCTTTGGAATGATTCGATATCAATGCAATGTCTGGACCATCGATAGATGCATTGGAAAGAAATTTGGAGGCACTATTAGCTTCCCAAAAGACATGATTGATACTCCAAGTTTTCTATTTTCCAAGCCAAAAAAAAATGTTGGAGATGAAGAAATTTAAGTGCCAAGATATGGCAGAACCCTTAGAAATTACATGGACAATGACTTTTGAATCTCCTTCTACTTGGAGATGATCGTAACCTTTGGAAAATGCTATCTTGATACCCTCTCAGAAGGGTTTGGGCTTCAACGAGGTTGCAAGTGCCATTTTTAATGGAAAGGATCCCACCACAATTACATCCCCTAACCTCATTTCTCACAATACACCCCACCCCATATTTACCTGGGTTATTCAAAGTCTATCACATGATATTGAAGCCTAGTAGGCCACTAAGGTTGTAGATTATTCCACTACGTTGGTGTAACATAATAAATACTTAAGATTAGCGGTCGCTAGGATAATTCTTGTCTTGCATTAAAGATATTGATTAATGACCCCACTAAAAACTCAATACTAAACTAAACTCCAACACCAATAGTTTAGCCAAGTGGCCTCTGAGTACAAAATGCTATTTAAAGTTTATTGCATGATATTCCTAGCATCCGCTACGGTCGAAGATAATTACATAGCACTCTAGGAAAATCACAAAGACTTTAGGTTAGCGATTGCTAGGATACTTGTTGCTTGCATTCAGGACAATTTGTAACCACTCGATTGAAAATCTAACTATGCTCCCCGTTATTATATTTAAATTTTAAAATACTATTTTCAATGAATGGAGACCACTAGGTGGTTTCTCATTACATTTATTTCTGAATACTGGTGATTCTAAATGGAAATTTAAGCCTAGCAGCCATTGGGTTCAACATGTTACTCAAATACATGACTAGACAACAAATATTTGAAGATAGGATGAACTCAAGGTCTTGGGCTATTGGTGAGTTACAAGTAGTTTGTAATCATCAACCCAAGTTCCATTCCCATTGAGTTCATTGGATGCTTTCAATAAGTGGCCATGGGGACACCTTGAGGTAGGGTCAAACTTCTCCATATGGACCAAGAAGAACATAATGGGGGCTTTGAATGTGGATCACTTGGTGGAAATTAAGGACCCAAGCCCACCTCCATGTCCCGCTTAGAGAAAGTGCTCCTCCACCACTCCAGTTCATAGCTCTTGTATAATAAAAGTGTTTACCATCCAAAATTTACAAGTAGTTTTGTAATCATCAACCCAAGTTCCATTCCCATTGAGTTCATTAGATGCTTTCAATAAGTGGCCATGGGGACACCTTGAGGTAGGGTTCAAAATTCTCCATATGGACCAAGAACATAGCGGGGGGCACTTGAATGCGGATCATCAACGGACAAGGACCAAGTCCTACCTTTATGTCCCACTTAGAGAAAGAGCTCCTACCATTATATTTAGATTTCCGTATTAATTTATCGGAATCCTACCATGATATTGAAGCCTAAGCAAACCACTAATGTCAAAATTATTAAATAGCATTGGTGCAACATAACAAAGTCTTGAGATTAACGGTCATTAGGATATTTTTGCCTTACATAAAGGACAATTTATAACAACCCGACTAAAAAACTAACTAAGCTCCTTTATTATATTTGGATGTTACAATACTACCTTCTAAGACTAGCGACCGCTAGGGTGGATGTTTACTTTCTTTGTTTGATGTTCCAAGACAAAAAATAATCCAATACAAGATTAATTTAAATGATTTTCCAGAATACACATATTCCAAAATAAAATTTTCTGCATTGTGGCCATTGAGTTCAATATGTTATTGGAAGTCTATCACATGATATTCAAAGCCTAGCAGTCGCTAAGGTCATAGATTATTCCACTGTGTTGGTGTAACATAATAAAGACTTAAATTAGTGTCATAAGATAACTCTTGTCTTGCATTGAGATATTGATTAACGACTGACTAAAAACTTAAAATTGAATTAAGCTCCAACACCAAGATATTGAAGATAAGGTCATAGATTATTTCATGGTGTTGGTGTAACATAACATAGTCTTGAGATTAGTGGTTCTTTAGGATAATTCTTCACTTGCATTAAGGCCCCTCAAACCTAAAGCTATAAAGATTTTTTTTACATTAATGAAAAGATATCCTAGAATATATAGACACTAGCTAGCCACTAGTCTTCACTTCTACCAACAAATTGAAAACTTGAAACAAACCAAATTTAATAGTGAGTAATTGTTTAAATTACTTACTATGCAACACACAACATAAATTCTACTAATGATTTCTTGTATTTTATAGTTAAAGGAGGGTTGAAGGGTCCCTTTCCCTTTACATTATAGATACAATGAGATGTAATAACTTGGTAAAAATGCAAGGGAAAATGCCAAAAACACAAGTGGTTAGGAATACAAAAACCCCAGACTAGTAAGCTAGATAATATGAATAGATAAAAATGGAACTGACAATGCTATATAACAACCAAAACAAAGATACAACGTGATGGATTTTAGAAACACTTATTTATCTAAATCAGATGACATCTCGTAACCTCGAACTTAATGGGCATGAAAATGGTTTCCGTTGGTGGTTCTAGAAAAAGATGCTCTTTTCAGCAACATCTTGACTCTTTAACCAATCGTATGCCTCACGACCTTTCTGTGAAGAACATCCCAACATAGTTCTGTTGCGGTAGGGGGTAAACATAACATCTAGTTAGGGAAAATGGAGTGACCTACTTCCATCGATGAGTTCTCACCACATTTGTCCACTTCAAACAAGAAATGATTTAGGACATTAAATCATTTGAACAACTCTCTAAAAATGTTTGCATGCACCAAACCTTCCTATTTATAGAGCATAAGAAATAAGGACCACGACACTCAAGGTTTTGTCCATTTCCACTTCCATGTGCCAACCCTATACGTTGGCTTGATCAGTGACGACCCATCTCCAAAGCCCAATCCTTCGTTAGATGAATGATAAGAAGATGACAAACGAATGTCAAAGCAACTTCCACATTTACCCTCGGACGTCCCTCTAGAGAAAGATAATCATCTCCAAGAACTCCCTCAATTATAACCAGGTCTTGCTCATATTCAAACCAAAAATGGATTTCAAAATGACGATGCAATATTTTGGTATAAAATCCTATTTCACCCACACCAAGAAAATTGCATGAAAGGCAACATTGGTCGACCATGATAGAATAAATGAAATCTCATGAAAAAAACATGAAAGGTGTGGAAATAAGGGGGAGCGTTTAGATAAATATATGGAGTGAATATGCCATCACATGCTTGAAATTAAGACAAGCTTTCCATCGACTTTAATATCAACCTTTATTGGAAAAGGTGATGAGTATACCAATCAACATATTTATTGCAAATCTTATCACAAAATGGTTGGTGAGTCCCTCGATTTTTCACAAAACCTTCCTATTTAGTAGTTATCTTAATAGATAAGATTTAAGGTCCAATATGGAGTTAATGAGAGCATACAAAGGGAATTTTAATCACACAAGATTGATTATCTCGACAAGGTCTACTTTTAAATGATGACATTAGTAATAATATGGGAGTCACCTCCAATAATTAATTCATTAGTATTTGAGTCATTAGCAGGGAAAAATAACTTCTTCTATTATGATCTACTTGTGCTAGGGAAAAGGAGCCAATGATTGTTAGTGGGTATGTGAAATAAAGTACCATTAGTTGTTTGAATTCAAGTTAAAAATTAAATAAAAACTAGCCAATAAAGTAAGTCACATCAAGTCTCATCAATAAATTATCCAATGAAATGGTGACACATAAACAACCCATAAAAGGTGATTTTATTCTCAAGTAATGGGTTGCCTTAAATTCCTTTGTATTCAAAAGTACTTATTTTAAATCCCTTAAAAATATGTTCTCCATATAATTTAAATGTGTAAAAGAAAATCTGCATATTAGAAAAATCATGAACTATTAGGGGAGAGGGGCCAATAGGTGAACATGGTCCAATAGTTGACATGACTATCGATCACACAATACCCAATATTTGTCATAGTACTATGTAGTAGTTATTTATTTTTGACATAATAATTATGTAGAGTAGCTAATTACATCATGACATGTAATACCTCTCACACATGTACAAGTATAAAAAATTCAATGTTTAAGCATTTTCACCCATATTCAAGTATTGGTTTCTACCATGGTTATAGTGTAATTCAAATTTATTATATTAAATCAATTCAAAATATGGTTTTCCCTCCAATTGAACATTCCAAAGAAAAAATATAAGCTAACACAAATCTTAACTACATATTAGTGAAAAAATCACAATCCTATATGATAAACAATTGATTTTGTGGACCTCTTAACTTAAGGTGTACCACTATTAGCCCCTCTCCCCTAAAGGGTATTTTGTTGAAAATTTTTTATGACTATTAAGTGGCTTTAACAACCTCTTACATTAGGATTCATGATAACTGGCTCATTTCCTCTACTATGATCTAAACTTGCCTAACTATGTGTCTATCTTTATTACCAACCTTAACTAATGACACTTACCTTTCATTAAACAAATACGCTTACCGGTTGTAAAGCATTTTTGTTTATATGAAAATATATGGATTACATTTTATACACAAAATATCAAATGAGACCTACATAAGGTGTTAAACTTCTCGAAGGTATGTATTTGCAGTCTAGCTAATATAAAATAATTACAAACAATGACAACAAAGTTGTTGAGATTGTTTTTGCATCGTTAAAATGGATTCCCGATATTGTAGAGGCTAGTGGTCGTTAGCCTTCTCATCAATGAATAATTAGCAAACATAAAACAAACATTTCTCTTCACGACCTCTGATCCTTTATTCATGTGCAAGGTTCATGTACATCTTCGCCTTCGATGTTTAGTAAATTGTTATGGACTATTTTGTTTAACGGGTAATTTCTGAAAAATATGCAGGGCCAAGATGAACAGGATACGTCTTCAAGTTTAAAATATGTACTTCTATTATTATGCTCCAACACTAATATTTTTTCGATAATGTAGACAATGAATTTTTCATTGATTAAATACTCAGCGATTCGTTAAAAATTTCATTGATACTTTATCGGTCGCCAAGAATTTTCATTTCTTTGATGTTCCAAGACAAGAGAAGACAACTAATATTCAAAGACAAGATAGATATTTAACACTTTCTGAATACACGTAATTAAAAATATTTACCACTTTTCTAAATACACGTAATTAACACAAGAATATTCAAGAGAATACAATACACACGTAGATTTAAGAGAATACAATACACGTAGTCAAACACGTAATCTTAAACCTAGTGCTCATTAGGTAGATTAGCCGTTGCAAGGATCCTAGTAGATGTCATGGTTTTCCATGATTTGTTTGTTATTTGATCACTAATTCTAAAATAAGAAACTATTAAGGCTTGATACCGGGAAACCATAACTTTTGATTACTAATTGAACCTAGTGGTTGCTATACATTTTCCTATATACTAGTCGATTTCAATTATGTGATATACATGATATATCTTATGAGAACTATAAAAGGAACCTAATTACAACACCCAAACACATCACGACATGTAAGATTTGTTATTATTAAATATTCAATTCTCGACCCTTATCACCCATGTTGGTTTCCAGGTTTTCACAATGATGTAGTGTAACTCAAATATGTTTTTTACAATGATGGGAATATATAGATGCTAGCATCCGCTAGTCTACACTTCTAGCAAAAAATTCACTACTTGAAACAAACCAAATTTAATAACAACTAATTGTTTAAATTGCTTAGAGAAACACATAACAATTTTTTTTATTAATGATTTTTTGTTTTTTATAACTAAAGGAGGGTTCAAGTATGTCTAGTGACCGATATGCTATAAATATTTATTCCTATTGAATTTTACTCTATGAAAATAATGACATTAAGATATGACATCTCGCTACCATTACACTATTGAGAAACGATATTTGTCCTTTCAAATTACTTAAAAATATTAATTTTTTAATTCCTTTTTCAGGTAATATGTATTCCATTGGCCACACTATGTTCATGAAAATTCCTTGATTGAAGGAGAAGAGGATATGAAAAAGAGAGACGATGACTGGTTTGTAGAAATGCATTCCCCAAAAATTACCACGATGATATGTGGTTATTTTTTGTTGATGAGGACATTGTCAGTGAAGTCGGTATGGTACTAAATTCAAAAGTTATTGATGAAAACATTACATATTTAGGTTAAACATTGACATGAAATGAATAAGTGCCTTATTCTTGACATGGAGTTGGAAGTTTCATTATTCAAGAAACTGGAAATGAAGGCTTCTAGAGAAAATAAGGTGTGCTCTTGTCTTAAATATGGTTGGAATTTGGGGAATTTCATGCAGTCAAACAAAAAGGTTGTGGAAATTCCCTTGAATTTCATAACAACATGAATTTGGTATTCAAATTTTTTTATAGAACTGAGGACACCTCTTTCATTTTCATTATTTGAATAGAAAAGATTTTATTTCTCCACCGAAACATGCAAAGCTATTTACCTCACTGAGGAGATATTATTTGTCTAAATTAAAGATAGATCCATATAAGTCAAAGTTGCAAGGGCTTAAAAAGAATAAAAATCAGCTTTGATGTTGAAGAAAGTGACCAATATATTTGAGCAAACAGAAACTTTAAATGCTGAAAAATTAAAATTGTTTTTGTTCAATGGTGATGCTTTTCCAATTGAATTTTCTAGGTTTCGTTTGGCACCTCTAGAATATCAATTACATGTTGTGCATGATGAGAATGTTTACCTTCTTGTCTTTTCAATGTTGATTAATGTTATTCCTACATTGAGGGATGCACTTCTTCTTCCCTTTTTATCTTCTACAAAGGAACTTGTGCAACTCGAGGATCCAAATGACCTGAAAAGGGATGACGTGTAGTTCTACATTCTTGATGGTCAACATACCATTTGTGCCCAAAAATATTTTTGGCTTGAAAGAAAATACAAGTCATTACATACTAAGATGCAGTTTAGAAAGGCTTGCATTATGTCTTCACACACTCCTTACAAAGTCATTCTTAAAATTTACAGTAGATAAAATGATTTAAACAAAATTGGATTGATAACAATTTTATTGATGTACTCTGCAAGGATCGAATGATTTGGAGATCCTCGGATGTCCTTGGAGGCCCAAAGAAGGAAACTCAAAGTTAGATGATTTGAAGGTAACGAAACTTAATTTTAATGCATTTGTTCTTAAAATTTAATTTTGTAATATGCAGAAAGTAAATATATTATTTCCTCTTTCAATGCGGTGTTTCAAAATGCTATTTTCCAAGTGTCTAAGAAAAATACCCTTCATGATAAAATTACATTTCTATATTTACCTAAGGACGTATGGACAAATGACAACAACCATTGAGTTATTTAAATCCTGGGGTGGCTTGTTTTCATTTTAAGGATAACCAACATAACTTTCAACAAAATTCATTGGGGTAAGCGCGGGAAGTTGATGGAAAAATATAGGGTCATCTGTAGACGCGTCATATTGCAAAAAATAGCAAAATCTCAACTTGTAGGGATTATTAGCTATACGTGTACTCAAAATTAGTAAAAATTATATAAATACGGATCATAGCATTCGGAATCTAGTTTCTAAAATACTAATTTTTTTAAAAAACGGACAAGTTTAGCTATATTAAACACTTAAAATTATATGACTTAGGTTTTTTTTTTTTGAAAAAACCTATAAGATTGTAGTCCGTTTGCCCGCATTTTGGATGACCAAATATTGTTATTTTTTTCCTTAGTGAAACATTAGATGTATTTGTCTATCTTGGGATGGATTTTATTTTGTATTTTTTTAGCAATATATTTTTTTAATGATTTTTTCCGTGAAAGTGGTCTGAAAATATTTAGAAAACGGAGCACTTTCCGTTAGCCCGCCATAACTATATCAAAAATATCAAAATCATATATATATATATATATATATATATATATATATATATATATATATATATATTAACGTGTATAGAATTTTTCCATGCTTGGGATGGTATAAGTTTTATCACATTTTGATAAGCGAAACAAAAGTTGCAGTCTTAAACGTAGACATGAACATTTATGGAAAAAAATGTCTTAAAGACCTATTGTTAGTAAAAATTATAAAATGATATTTATCTTATTCTATTCACTTTAAAATCAATATTTCTATGAAACTAATAGTCTCCCCTACGCGATGGCACCATTTTTGTGAAATGTTTTCAGGTTTTTAGCATGGTTCAAGTCTTTAGAAGAGCAAATTTGAGGTTTTTTGACCTTTTACACTTCATAATGACCTTCCATAGCTTTGGTTGGGGAAAAACAAAGATTTCCCGAGGCTTAGGTTTGGCAGATAGATCCACGATTGCAGTTTATAAAGCGCGATCATGGTTTTTTAACACAAACCGTGAGCACGCTTTATAAACCGCGATCGTGGTTTATAAAGCACGCTTCATGGTTCATAAATCATATTTACACACATCCCAATGTCTGAATTACCATGTGATTTTTACTATCTAACCCTTCTTTGTACAAATTACTACGAAATTCTGTCTTTTTTGCATGTTTTCTTATCGCGGAAGCAAAACATCATGGGAGACAAGAAAATAAGTCATTAAGTAAAAAAACACCAAACGAATTAGAGGCCAACAAAATTCAAAATGCTGAGTGAATGCGGAAACTTCGTGAATCAAGAAGAGGTTCATCTTCAACCCCAACTATTGTAAGTAATGAAGAACCGAGTAATGTTTCTCTTCATCAATGTTGAAGTTGAATTAAATAATCATGATAAAGATGTTTTTACTATCAATGTTGAAGAAGAATTAAATACTCATGATGTATCGAATGTTGAAATTGAAGGAGACAATGAAAATGTGAATAAGGAAATTCATGTTGAAACTGTAGACAGGAAAAATTTGACAAAAACACCTCCTAGGATTTTACGTAAGAAACCTAATTTTTTTATTGAAATTGATGAAAACATTTTGAAACCAATGTCTAACAAAATTTCTAAACGACAAATCAGAAGAAAAGCCACTGAAATTTGGGATAATCATTTTGAAATTTTAAATGATTCCCAAAGATGTTAGTTGTTGGTTAGTTTGATGAAATTGATTAAAATGAGACCTACATTAAACACCTTAGGATTGAAAACATCTAATATACGTGGTCAAACCTCTACAATTGTTGAAAACCTTCATGATGCATATCACATTGTTGGTGTCAAGAGATGCACTAGGGATAGTAATATTGTGCGTCGTGTACTTGCTACTAGTGTTGTAAGTGAATCAATAAAAAAACAACGTTTGATTACGCAAACAAGTCGAATGTTGCAAGTTAATCGAAAAACTCTCACCGAAAGCAATTGAAAGCGTAATATCCTTGACCACTCGATAATGCCGATTTTTGGGAATTTTCTGCAGAGCACCGCATAAGGACAAAAATAATTACGATCTTTATAAGAGAAGTTGTTATTAAATTTTGACATGATAACACTAGAGTTTCAACTAATACAAGAGATGTTATAAACGGAGAATTGGTTCTACTAATCGTGAACCACATCCAAAGCATTTCTTAGTTATGACTCAAACTCATTTTTTTCGTAAGTTTGAACAAGAGAATCTGGAAATTGAAATTATTTAACGTTTTTTTGAAATGTTGAAACCATTCTATGTGAAAATCAACCATGCTCGCACCACTTGTTGTTGTAGGCAACATGTTGAATTTGTGATGCATTATGCTAAATTTTTATGTATTCGTTCTAATTTTCATTCTGAAACTATGTTATCGAATGTGGTGTTCAAGTTCCACCGATATCTTCTAGGGATTTCATTTGTACTATATTTTGTGAAAAGAAGTTGGACATTTTTTTATAGTTAGGATTGTTTAGATGGAAGTTGTAGTACACGGCGGATTACCTAAATTAGAAAGTTACATCCATGAGAAAATTGAAGGTACAATAGGACATAATTTAGTTGAGTTTGATAAATATAAATCGAGTTGCATACCGGTTGAAAGATGGAAAAGAGTCTAAACGGTGTGAGCTAGTTCTGAGAACAAATGCCTATTTTCTAATTTTTGAGAAAATTTAAGGATGAAATTATTTATGAGTATGCGAGGCATACACATAGAGATCGATGGTTGGATGAATAGTTCAAGCCATGCAAAGACACATTTCCTATTGGTACTATTGTTTCAGGTGGTCGATTTTATAGAGAATTACATTATGACCACAAATGGAGGTTCAATCGCAATATTACAACTCAAGTACAAGTTGTCATTTTTGTGCATATAGCATTTACGCATTCTCTGACGGTCTGAGAGAATGATAAAAAAATTTAAGAGAGCACCAATTTTATATCGGTGATGATCGTACTCATTCTACTTAATTTGTGCAAGGGTGTTTCCGAGTTATTTTATGGAAACTTGTCCGATAGGGACATCCACTTCAAACAACATTATATATGGTCGGATAATTACACGTATTAGTTTAAGAATGCGAATGTTTTATTAGATGAGTAGAATGCATGTCAAGATGGGTGTGTAACATATTTAGAGTTTATTTGAAATTTGGACATGGAAAAGGAAAGCATGATGGTACGGGGCATGTGTGAAAAGAACTCTTGCAAGAGAAGAGTTGAAGTACAAAGATGGTGTTAAACTAAAAGATGCAAAGAGCATAGTGGAATGTTGTCTCGACAACATGGCCCAAGGTTCTCAAGAAAATTCCACGGTTTGCGAGATATTTTTGGTTGATAGAGGAACAACAAATTGCTAACTACAAGGATTGTATGACACTCCTCGGGTCCGGTGATATACACTCATTTTGTAGCTTAGAGGCGCTACTTCGTGGGCTGTATGGACAAGAAAGTTGACATGTTTTTGTGCATCTTGTATTGAATTTGTCACTGCTGAGTGTGATTCACAAGAATGGGTGGATGGATGGATTTGTAGGCCTCTAACTCCACTTCCTAGTTATCAACCTCCACAAGCATTACGACTTGTTTCGCAGATGAAGTTTGCAACATCAAGGATTTTGACAAAATTTCAATTTTGGTGCGACAAGGTATTTATGGCTACTTATTTAATTTTTGTATTGAGTTATGTCCATTGAAAATTTAATATGTAATTTAAATTTGAGTTGTTAACCTTTGTTTTTTTATAGGACATGTGTTTGCAGTAATTGCGATAGAAGACAATGAAGAAGGAATAAACTATTTCTTATGTCGTTGCATCGAGGAAAGAAAGAAGTTGACTTCTCCTATTATAGATGGCAAAGATATTGAGTATCCTATAGGGTCAGTGGTAGTTACTGGAACTTGGCTTCGACGGTATCCATTAAAAAACTCCTTTGTTTGGGTGTTTGAAGACTTTGAGACACATAGGAAAATACTCTTATATTCGCATCTAGTTCTAGCGACAAATATTCAGCTATATAGATATCGAGGAAGGCCTAATAACAAGATTCTTTGGAAGGTTTGAGAGTCAGATCATGAAGCAATCTTGTCTGCTATTCAGAGTAGATCCAATCCTAATGGTTCATTGGAATGAATTTACAATGCTCATGTCTAGTATATATAATTTATTTTCAATATATATATATATATATGTTAGTTTAAAGATCTAGATTTAAGTTTGAATATATTTTATTTTAAATTGTGTATTTTTTATATATAGATAGTATATGGTTTTGATTTAAAACTTAAATTTCTTTGATTAACACTTTTATGTTTAGGTTAGTGGTGCCAGAAAAGCTTCCACCTTCACGTGGTTGGCATTGTTAGTAGAGAATTTTAAATTCTCAAAGCTAAGAGAAGCTTTCATTGTTTGAAAAAGTTGTAAATTTTAACAAAGTTGTAATTTTTGAAAATGTTGTAAATTTTGAAAAAGTTGTAAATTTTAAAAATGACTCCTCCCAAGTGTTTACAAGACCATACCTACGCGTGTGCCTTTGATCTAGGAAGGAAAAATCTGAGAGAGGATATTGTAGAGGGTCCTTACACCGAAGTGTCAGATTAGACGAGGCGTCTCTAGGTGCCACGAGTGCGAGTAGTCACCCGTCGAAGTTGAGCGATATTTTGGTCTCGGGGCTCTTAAGGGACTACGCCTAAAGCGAATTAGCCTGAAGCAACAACCTTGTCACGCACCAAAACACCACCTCCTCTAGTGTTCACTGGCCACCCAAACATGTCGACGCGGTGGGTTCAATGCCACGACCCACCGTTTGCAAAATATAGTGTTTTAACCTTACCTTCTGGCACAAACCTGTTGCACTATTTCACGCGTTTGCAAACAATAGAGGCGGTGAGAGCACCGCATGATAAGAAGGAAAAAACTGAGAGAGGCTATTGTAGAGGGTCTCTACACCAAGGTGTCAAATTAGACGAGGCATCTCTAGGTGTCACGGTGAGTCCGAGTAGTCACCCGTTGAAGTTGAAAGATATTTTGGTCTCAAGGCTCTTAAGGGACCACACCCAAACGAAGTAGCCTAGAAAGCAACGAACTTGTCGTGCACCAAACACCACCTCCTCTACATTTAAATATCCATCCGGATGTGTCAACATAGTCGGTTCGGTGCCATGACCCACCGTTTGCAAAATGTAGCGTTTGACATCCTTACACCGGCTCAAAGTACTATTTCACACGTTTACAAACACTAGGGCAGCGAGAGCACCGAAATGAGAAGGAAAAAAATCGAGAGAGGCTATTTTAGAGGGTCTCGACACCTTTGAGGTGTCAAATCAAATGAGATGTCTCTAAGTGCCATGGAGTCTGAGTAGTCACCCGTCAAAGTTGAATGATATTTTGGTCTCAGGGCTCTTAAGGGACTACGCCCGAACGAAGTAGCCGGAAGCAACAAACTTGTCGCGCACCAAAGCACCACCTCCTCTAGCATTCACCTAGCCACCCGGACATGTTGGCATAGTCGGTTCGGTGCCATGACCCACCGTTTGCAAAATATAGCGTTTGACAACCTTACACTAGCTCAAACTACACTATTTCACATGTTTGCAAACAATAGGAAGTGAGAGCACCGAAATGAGAAGGAAAAAACCAAGAGAGGATATTATAGAGGGTCCCTACGCTGAGGTGTTAGATCAAATGAGGCATCTCTAGGTGCCACGGATTCCGAGTAGTCACCCATCGAAGTTGAACGATATTTTGGTCTCAGGGCTCTTAAGGGACTACGCCCAAACGAAGTAGCCCGGAAGCAACGACCTTGTCGTGCACCAAAAACTACCTCCTCTAGCATTCACACGACCACCCCGGATGCGTCGGTGCAGTCGGTTCGGTGCCATGACCCACCGTTTGTAAAATATAGCATTTGACAACCTTACACTGGCTCCAACTACACTATTTCGCGCATTTACAAACAATAGGGCAGCGAGAGCACCGAAATGAGAAGGAAAAAAATTGAGAGAGGCTTTTGTAGAGGGTCCCTACACCGAGGTGTCAAATAAGATGGGGCATCTCTAGGTGCCATGGAGTCCGAGTAGTCACCCGTCGGCGTTGAATGATATTTTGGTCTCAGGGCTCTTAAGGGACTACACCCGAACGAAGTAGCCTGGAAGCAACGACCTTGTCACGTACCAAAAAAATTCCTCCTATAGCATTCACCTAGCGACACTGGATGTGTTGCGTGATCATTTTGGTGCCATGACCCACCGTTTGCAAAATATAGCGTTTGACAACCTTACCACAGCTCAAACTACACTATTTCACATGTTTTGCAAACAATAGGAAGTGAGATCACCGAAATGAGAAGGAAAAAAATGAAGAGAGCATATTGTAGAGGGTCCCTACGCTGAGGTGTTAGATCAAATGAGGCATCTCTAGGTGCCACAGTGCGAGTAGTCACCCATCGAAGTTGAGCGATATTTTGGTCTCGGGGCTCTTAAAGGACTACGCTCGAGCGAAGTAGCCGGAAGCATTGACCTTGTTGTGCACCGAAACACCAACTCCTCTAGTTTTCACTTAGCCACCCGGATGTAGCCGGTGTAGATGGTTCGGTGCCACGACCCACCGTTTGCAAAATATAGCATTTGACAACCTTACACTAGCTCAAATTGCACTATTTTACACGTTTGCAAACAATAGGGCAATGAGAGCATCGATATGAGAAGGAAAAAACTAAGAGAGGCTATTGTAGAGGGTCCCTATCATTGAGGTGTCAAATTAGATGAGGCATCTCTAGGTGCCACAGAGTGTGAGTAGTCACCTGTCGAAGTTGAACGATATTTTGGTCTCAGGGCTCTTAAGGGACTACGCCTGAACAAAGTAGCCTGGAAGCAACGACCTTGTTGTGCACCAAAAACCACCTCCTCTAGTGTTCACCTAGCCACCCGGATGTTTCGGCATAGTCAGTTTGGTGCCACAACCCACCATTTGCAAAATATAGCATTTGACAACCTTACACTGGCTCCAACTACACTATTTCACGCGTTTGTAAACAATAGGGCAGCGAGAGCACCGAAATGAGAAGGAAAAAACTGAGAGAGGATATTGTAGAGGGTCCCTATACCAAGGTGTTGGATTAGATGAGGCATCTCTAGGTGCCATGGAT
Organism: Taxus wallichiana var. yunnanensis; assembly: GCA_018340775.1. Taxonomy (NCBI): domain Eukaryota; kingdom Viridiplantae; phylum Streptophyta; class Pinopsida; order Cupressales; family Taxaceae; genus Taxus; species Taxus wallichiana. The sequence continues at coordinate 835,662,300 of CM031237.1, read as the reverse complement.
TATGAGTAGTCACCCATCAAAGTTGAATGATATTTTGGTCTCAGGGCTCTTAAGGGACTACACCCGACGAAGTAGCCGAAAGCAACGACCTTATCGCGCACCAAACCACCACCTCCTCTAGCATTCACTGGCCACACTGTATGTTAAGCGCAGATTAGTTCGGTGCCACGATGTCTGACGCATGACTTCTCATTCCTTGCCTCCGTTCATTTCCTAGGACTGAAAACATTCTATGTCACTTGTTTACCTTCCATCTCTCTTGTTCTCTTTGGACTTGCCTCTCTGTCCTCTTAGGTGCTTCATCACTATCTATGCTTTGCTCTCTTGAGCTATGTTGTTTTAGTGATCTCTCTCCATCCTTTGCTACCCCAACTATGTGCTTACATGCTCATTATGTTTGCATTGTAATAGGATTCTTCATCACAAATCACTACAGAATTAGGAGTATAAGTAAATCATCAAAAATTAAGGGAACACATGTGTGAGGACCTTTTATTCATAAGTGTTGTCATTGATTGCATGAGATTAATCATCTCTGCCTCAAATTGAAGCAATGTAAGCAAGATTAAGCATTCATACTGCAAAGAAGGACATGTGACCATTGGGTGAGCATAATCCTTGAAAAAGGGAACATGATCTATTTTTTGAGATTGTCTCTTTGTTTAGATTGTTCTTGGTCATATTTTTAAAAATCAATAGGGATAGAGTTGAGATCAAGAAAGAGAAATTCCATTGGGAAAATAATCTCCCATTTGCGAGTGAGATGAATAATTTTGATTCTCATTCCTTGATGAGCTCAGTGTGTTTTCATCGACTCGAGAGAACTTGTATGACATTTTGTCCCATACCATCACCTAGAGGTTTGATGCTCTAAAAGAAGCCATTTTGATTTTGAATCCCATGAGGAGGCTGTATCAAAAATTTTGGAAGATCTTGGCACAAGAATGCATGAGCTTGGTACTCCTCTCGGGAGAATAATTCCACATGAAGAATCTTGAGATTAATTTTAAGAATTGGTTCGGGAAAATATTTGTGACCCTTTCCTTGATAGTCAATACTTTAGAAGCCCTTGTAGAGATCATAGGTTATATCTCTAGAATCCTATGAAGAGGTAAATGAAAAATATTTTAGTCAATGTGGAAATATCAATGCCATTCCTGAGAATTGACTCAACACATTGGAGCATGTGAACATCTTGGAAGATGAAAAAGTTTCATTTGTAGTTTCCAGATTCAACAAGATGGTCTATGGAAAAGCCTCATCATTCAAGATCTTCTGCGGAGGAAGACATGAATTAATTCTTCATTAGAGGAGGATTCTTCATGTGATGGGTGGAACCTAAGAATAATAATAAGGGCTTACTGTCAAATTTTTACCCTTTTCAACTTGGGACATCAGAATGCACCACCACATGAAATCTCTCCCTTTCGTCACTTAAGGCTTGTAACATTCTCACTAGGTATTCAATTCCTCAACACCCCAACTTGATTATGTTGCCCCCTCTCATGAATACTTAACCCCTTCTCACATTATCACCCCTTTAAGTCCCTTTTTCACTTAAGGCTTGTAACCCTACCCTGTCATGCCATGTAACCGGGTTAATCAGAATGGTTGAAAGGATGAGTTAAAGAAGGTGAGTTAGCTAGGTTAATGTTAAGAGGTGAGTATAAACATACACTTAGCCATTTTTAAATCCCTTTTTAATATTTCATTTTCCTTCATTGCTTTGCTAGTATTTAGTTATGCTACTAATTTTTCAAGAAACCCTATTGCAAAAATCACATTTTTGCTCATATCTCCTTCATTTTTGCTCCATTTCCCCTGCAATTTTGCCGTAACTTCTACTCATGAACTCCTTGAAGATGATATAAAAATATTTTCCATTGGTACCCTAATTTTTTATAGCATCCCATTTAAAATTTCAGAGAAAAACTTGCCTTTTTAGATCCTTGCAATTCTAGAGATCGAAAACACTTGAAATTTGAAGCAGGAAACCATATGAAAATACCTAATATAATGAATTTTTTCATCTCAATCCAAATACAAGAAGACATGATTATATTTATTATTAAATTGGCATATGAGCCTTACTAAAAATAATAAGTTTTGATAACAAAGAAAAAAATTTGAAACCTCTGTGTAATCTTCAATTCTAGAAATATGAAAATTGTAAAACTTGAAAATCGGGAAAATTGTAAAATCTTCAATGTTGCACCATAAGTACCATAGTTCAAGATGAACTCTACCTCACTTATTTCTATCAATGTTCGCATTAGTTAATATGATAGATTGAGTGTTAGCTTTAAAAAAAAAAGTAATTGTACGTAAATTTTGCCGGTTTGTAGTTCTCCTAGCATGGTTTTGCTTAATGGAATAGGTTTGCTTAAAAATTGTACCATGTAGTGCTCCGGGACATGGTTTTTAATTTTAAATCAAACATACATATCGAAGAACTAATTTAAATGGTTATGAAAAGGTACATAGAAGGATATCATACATGCAATGAAATCAAATCAAACATATAGTTCAGATTTGTCGTTATGAAAACCAACATACATGGATATATAAGAATCAAACAAAGTGTACTCCAGACGCATGTATCTGAAAATATATGTAAGTTCATAATGTACGTGTACATCTCGAACTAAGTGTGTCATAATGTATATAAGACCACATGCGGTCGCAAAAGGCTATATATACAATGGACTATATGAAGAAACATGTTCACTTAGGACAGATGACCCATATATATATATATATATATATATATATATATATATATATATATATATATATATATATCTAGGTGGACTATGAATCTACTCATGAAACATCTTCCCTCTCTTCTCCCATCTAGAAGTAGCACGTCCATGACCTGGGGATGTAGTGGAGGGAGATGCCACTACGGATTTCATCCGTGTGGTCCTAGGTCTCTAAGCATGCCTGCAACCTAACCTGCACATTCATAAACAACAAGTTTTTAACACCCAAAATTTTAAAATACATTCAAAATTTAGAAACTTGTACAATTTAGTTAAAATGCATGTGAAATCTTACCGCAATGTCATGATCCCTATCATTTTTTTTGTTGACGCATCGTAGGGACAACAATAGACTCACGAGGGGTAAGCTACATACAAATAATTAATTTTCAAATTAAATATTTCACATATATACAAAATTTGATATTATAAATTTAAGTAATAAGAAATAATGAACCTCCAAAATTTAACAAATTTGAAAAATTGTACCTCAATTAGTGGATCTGCGAGATCTTTATGGGAGTATCTATCAAGCAGCCTCCACGATCTACATTTATGGAGGAGTCTCTCTAGCTTGAGTCATAAGCTATATAAAAACATGTACAAATCAATATTAAAATCTACATGATTTGTGCACTACATAATGAGAGGTCCAAAGCATGTAATCCACGTGAACTTCCAATAATTAGAAACAAAGTGTAAAGAGATTTACTAACCTGCGTAAAAATCATGTGAGGTGTGCCAGTAGCCTCAGTTCCCAGAGCAGATGATGACCCGCTAGGCTCTTGTGTATAAAAGACAAACATATTAATATGTACAACATACATGTGAAACATTATAATAATAATCTAGTGCAATCAAATGAAATTAAAAATGTAAGTTTGTACAACTTGAAACTTACGTTTGAAACACACCAGTTGCAGTAGCTAGCATGTTGATGCCGAATGTTTACTTTACTGGCTCTTGCTATTTAAAATAAAATAAAAAATTAGTTTTTTACATGTATGTACATGACGTACAATCAAATACATATATATTAAAATCTCAAACATGTGAATTAAACTATTGTATATATATATATATATATATATATAATTTATATTTATTTGAAATTTACTTGTGAAAGACCAATATCAGTGGCACCAATTCCAAAAACATTCCCCAACATCTCATCTATAGAAAAGAAATCTTGTGAACCAAAAATGATGTCTCGCCCGTAGTGCATACGGCACCACATGATCCATAGTGGTGTGGTGCACTAGAACTAGTGCCTCCACCAACATCACCAGATGTAATCTGGTCACTATGTTGGGTCAGAGTGTCAGTGAGCTCCCTTAATGCATGTAGTGTATCAATCTCCACAACCTCCTTCACTATATGAGGGATAACTGAAGGGTGGGGTTTTGGGGCATGGGGGATCCTAGGTTGACCTATGCGTGCACCAAGTCTACTATGTGCAGAGCCACCTCCTCAACCAAAAAAGTCAGAAAATTCAAAATAATTCGGGACCTCATTGAGCACGAACTCGCAATATAATTTCTTCAAAAAATAAAGAGGAACCTCATTGTTGTTGCATGGTGGATAATAAAAAACCATCCACCATTGGTCCCAAAAATTGTTTTTGATTCGGTCATCATGGCACCAATGGATTGGGAACCGTTTGCAAGTAACTGCGGGGGCATTAGTTCTGGGGTCGGTAAATAATGCACAAATGAGGTCTTTTCCAAATTTTTTTTTCTTTTACGGCCACATGGGATAGTTTATCCGCATACCACCACCTACAATCACCTCTAAAGGTATTCCATCTATGTATTTGGTTGGTTGCGGACTCAACTTCGCTAATCAATGTTTGCAATGTATTGGCTAAAGTCATGCGGGATGGATTTGTGGCATGATTTTGTCTTATAGTTTGAATTAGGTTCTCAATGACAATTTTATTTTCTCATATTCTTCCAATGATATTATCTTGTGTTCTTGTTGGCTCAGTGGGGATAGAAGGAGCCACAAGAGGCGGATCTATGTTTAGAGGAGGGTTTTGAGGAATGTTCGGAGGGTTTTGAGGAATGTTCGATGGGTTTTGAGGAATGTTTTGACGATTTGCACGATTTTGAGCTTGCCGACCAACTGATAAAACAAGAAAATTGTATACATAAACAAAAATTTCAAAAAACCCATGAAAATGCAAAAAAAAACCTAAAATGTAAAAAAATGATTAAAATCGGGGCTTACCTCCTTGTCTTGGCGGCATGGTTGAATCTATTGCGATCTAGAAGTCCAGATGAGCAATTTTGAGGTGGTATTCAAAGCTCGAGTGAAAAATGTCTAGGAAAAATTGCAGTTTGAAATGAAAAATGGGGAAAATAAGGAGTCGCGGGACTGCTAATTTTTGTCTCAGAGTTCCGTGATCGCGGTTTTAGGTTTGGTAATTTCGAACCTAGAATTCAGGAACCGTGATCGCGGTTCCTAAATTTTGGGTTTTTATGTCCACGAAATTGTCCACCAACTTCATGCACTTACCCATTGGCAAGGTTCATGATGAATTACTTCAGCGTAGAAGAGGAATGATTGATGAGGAGATATCAATTCTACTAGATGAAGTGCAAGTAGGGAGAGTATGGATAACTCGCTCTATTGAAGTAGGTGTCATAGTAGAGACTTTAGATACTTACTGCAAAAGAGTAAAAGATGACAAAAATATGAGAGAAAAATTTCTAAAATATGTTAAAAGTAAATATCCAGGTAATTGTGTATTGGCGAGAATGCTTGAAAAAAATATGGTGTGCATAATTCTCACTACCGCCATTTGTGTTTACTCTGGGAGAAGATCCTAAAGGAAAAAGAAAAGTTGATTCGGATGAAGTGAAAAATAAGCAAAAAGAAAATTTGATGATGAAGTGGAAGAGGTTCTCCTGGGGAAACTCAAAAAATTATAGACTACTACGTGAGTGCAATGGAAGAAAATATTCCAGCAAGGATGGAAGACACCAAAGACTTTACCTATCAATGTGCATATCCCTTCCATCTCCAGTCAGCAATATGTTCTATTCCGTCAACTAATCCATTCAATGCAAAATGTGTGATTGCAGATTTCTGCAATTTGTCTAGTGTACTCACTTCCAATGCAATAATGGACATGCTTACAGTTTTTGGATCTAGTATGCTAAATTGTGTAATTATTTTCCTCATACCTATTTCTTCTTCAAAAATGTTAAGAGAGACATTAAAAAATACATGCAAAAATTCAAAAACAAGGGGGAATCAGTAGTGGAAGGCTGTTACAGATTTTATGATAATAATATAAAATTTAAGAGCTTATGTCTTATGTACACAATAACTGATGTGCACAATTGTGATGTTCACGATGGGGATATAACATAAATTGCAAATGGATTGGATGGATCATCTTCCGCAACAAATTGTGACTGCAAGCAAAATTGGCCTATGAGGAAAGACACATCCTTTTCTTTACAAGATATCTTATGGGTTTTGGTCTCATATGTTCGCTCGACTCATTTATGATAATTCTCCGGTTATAGTGTTGTACAGCGGTAGTGTTGCAGTGCAAGATTTGGTTGACTCGGGTCTATCTACGGTTTTTATTGTTGAATTGCATTATCAAGATTTTTTTACAACATTACTATTGTCATTTGAAAAAGGTACGTTGATTAAGATCACTTTAAACAATTCTATTATTTTAATGCATTTGAACTGATACATACAATATTTATGCAGACAACCAAACAATAGAGGAAGACACCATCTCTTCCTCTCCACATACAAACAGAGGAGATGATGTTGATCTTAGTATGTCGAGAACCAATTGAACTTGTTTCCCCAGATGTCGCTGACCATCCATCTAATGAATCTATAAAAGGTGAGTGAGAAATACTTGTTTTATAAATTTATCGCTACAAGATGTTTTCGATTGTCATTGTTTACATATTTTTAATAAAAAATTCATTTTTTCAGATTTGATGCCAAATGGGGAGGTTGTTGGCACATCATGCACGAACTTCATAGACATAAAATAGTATGATAGTCATATACAATTATAAATAAAACCATTTATAAGACCTTCATAATTGAAGGAACCTATAGCGAAGTAGTTTATTTGTAATATGTATTACCCTAGCGGTCGCTAACATGCATCTTTCAATTAGATTTATTTTTAATTGAGTAAATTTATGGTTTATTAGTTAGTATTTATTTGTTGACAATAAAAAAACTTACTTCTGTACAGTTGGATTACGCATATTGGTTGCTAATATACAACTACATCTATGCAATATTGTATCAAGGAGTTGTTTCACGTATTTATTTTGAATTGATTACTATTTTCTTAAATAGAATGAGTATCAAAAGAACCCGCAAAGGGGGAGTGCAAGGGAATCCAAGACAGAGTCTCAATCAGTAAGTGTTAACATTCTAAAATTTTGATTATTTGAATTGATTAATATAAAATTGTGGATAATTGAGAAAAAATTACTTCTGTGCACTTGGTCAAACGAATTATTTAATTATTTTAGATTTGGAGGGTTTTCTCTATGAGAAAACCAATCCTACAAAGATTTGACAATCAAGTTCGGTAAGGAGACTCTTAACTTGCGAGGTGGGATCAAGGAATTTTTAAAGATACTGGAAACAAAATGTGAAGTGGGATTTTGGTCTAGCTATCTCTCTTGTGCCGAAGTTGAAAATATGATTAAGGCTTTGATAAAAAAAAATAGCGTTTGAATTCAAACCATTTATTATTTTGGGTAAAGAACATTGTTGTGTAGAAGACGAAATTACAGAAAAAGATCTCCAAAAGATTTGGAGTAGAGATGGTATTGTTTTCGGCCTTAGAAACACATTGTGTATTACAATGGGCCCAAAGGGAAACCCTCTAGAAAATTTTATGGTGGGGAAGAAATCCAATGAAGAAAATTGTTTCAAAGATATGTGGTTGATGACCAATTTGTACATAAACATATCACAAATATTGTGTCAGGGTTTGAGTGTTGTGGAGGGCATTCAAAATTTGCAACAAACATAAAATATATAACTATTAATTATTTGAAAATGTTTTTACAATGATATTCATTCATACAGTCATATGGTCACTCTTTATTTTACATGTTGAGATTACAAATTTACAAGTAGGTAGTATTTATATCTTCATTGTGATTGAGATGATATTATAGTTTTATAAGTTGTTTTTGAGTTGTGATTAAATACTTTGATGCCTTGTTTTTAATCACTTTTGGAAGCTTACATTGATTCTGAGTTGTTTTTATAGATCCTATTGGGAAGCCTCAGAAATTACTAGTTTTGGGAGTTGAAGGTTTGTTGTTTGGAATTTTTGTATTGGTGACAAAATACCTCGTAATATGGTTCCATATTTTAGATCCGAGAATACTGAATACTTTGAACGAGATTTTAGTGCTGACTTGATAAGTACTGCATCAAAATATTTTGACATTGCCTTATGGTCTTCATTTATGGATTCAACAACGGTGAAATACATGTTCATCAAAAAAATTTAGTTGGTTGTGAGAAACCAACTTTAGGTTCATTTGGGGATGCCAAGAATGTAAGCTCAAATCAAAAATAAGCCAACATATACTAGAAATTTATGGTAATGTCTATGGTGAAAACAATATACTTTTGATCGATGACATGAGATTCTTGTCGCACGAGGTCAAAGAAGAAATTACTCTCAAAACCCCAACATATTGGAGATTTGATGGAAACTATAAGATTGATTCGAAAATCTATATTGAATTATGTACATGGTTAAAACTTGTAGGAGAGCACAAAAACATGTGTAGATAATTGAAAACATTCAAACGCACAATTATAATTTCAATTATATACTTTTCTTCTAAATCCAACAATGTATTATGCATTTTTATGGAATAAAGTAACTACCTTAAGGTTCTTAAACTTTTGTTTCACACATCGATGTTGGCTTCTCTGAAATAAAAAATAAATTTTTCCCAATTATGCATGGTTTAATCTTAAAGACATTTTGAAATTGATAGGAACCTTATTCACAAGCAATAAATAATCCTAGCAGTCACTAAACAATATAAAACATAAACATGTTATGTTTATTGAATTGCAGATCCATGGAGGCTTCCCTGAAATAATAAAATTATTTTTTTACCGATCTTCATATGTTAATCTTAATGACAGTTTGGACACATCACACATGTCTACGTGGCCATGGATCAAAAGACGGGGGTTAATAGGGGGTTTGGTTTTGTTAATTTCATCAACATGGAGGATGCACATAGAGCTATCAATAAACTCAATGGTTATGGTTATGATAATCTTAGTCTCGAGTCGAATATGCCACTCTTGTGGCATTTTTCTAGATGATTTGTATTTTGCTTTTTTACCCCTTAAGACAATGCAAGATGTTGAAGTTATGTATTGTTTGATTTCTTCCACCGACTTTAATGTAAATGATGATACAAAGTATTTGATCTGGTTTCTTTGTTCTTCTAAGAAACATGTTTTCATAAGATATTTTATTCTGCTATCAAGTGTTATTCTATGTTGTTTGGTACTTGATGATTTGACATATCTGTGGGGAATAAACCAAATTAAAAAAAAATTGATGCCTAGTTGTTGCTAGCTTGATAAAACAAAAAAATGATGGCATCTAGTAGAGTGTGATGGGGGAGCTTAAAGAGGAGGATAATGAAGACCTATATTTTCATCAGCCCCCGCCGAATATCATTGGGCTAGATGAAAATGGTGTGAAGAAGATTGTGGAATACAAGTTCAATGAGCACGAAATTACCTTGATTTCTTCTTTTACATATTTCCCCTTCCTTTACTTTCCCTCCCACTATGTATCACCTCCCTCATATCCTCCCTTATTGACATTTCCATTCCACCCTTACGGTAGTAATAGTAATTTATGGTTTATGTTTACTTTGGATGTTTATGGTGGATGTTTACTTTCTAGATGATTTGTATTATGCTTTTGTTACCCCTTAAGATAATGCAAGATGTTGAAGTTCTGTATTGTTTGATGTCTTCCACCAACTTTAACGTAAATGATGATACAAACGATTTGATTGGGTTTCTTTGTTCTTCTAAGAAACATGTTCTCATAAGAGAGTGTCTTTTTCTATCAAGTGTTATTCTATGTTGTTTGGTACTTGATGATTTGGCAGATCTGTGGGGATTAAACCAAATTAAAAAAAAATTGATTGGAAAAAAACCTTAAGCTTAAATCTAGTGGAGATGTGTTGTCTACCCTTGACAAGGAGTTTACATGAGCATAAGTATTCTTATTTTTATTTGTAGGGTTTTACTGCGATAACCAACAATTTGAGTGTCTACAAACCAGTGATAACTTTGCCCCAGACGCGTGAGGATTTCACTGCGTTGCCCTTTTCTTGAGCTAGGGATGATAATGATTGCATCGATAGAGTGAGATGTGGGGAGCTTGAATAGGAGAATAATGATACACACACATGCCCCACACACATGTTAGATTATGATTAAGGAGAATTAGACAAGCGTTACATATTGCACTCTTTACAAGAATGGGTTATACATTTTAAAACATAATGTTAATGAAATTTTAAAACTATTAAAAATGTTATTCCAAAGCAACAAATAAATCCTAACGGCCGCTAGCCAGTATAAAACAAAAACAATGATGGCATCGAAAGAGTTTGATGGGGGGAGCTTAAAGAGGAGGATAACGAAGACCTATATTTTCATCAGCCACCGCCGAATATCATTGAGCCATACGAATACAACGTGAATAATATCATGGAATACAAGTTCAATGAGACACGGCTAGAAGGTGGTTCACACTAGTACCATGTGCATCCACAAAGTGGTCAAAATGAACCTTAATAATTGCACTCTATAGCACCACGAGTGGCATGAATTTATGCATTCTTTGTCAACCAAGAACCCTCAACAAAATTTATAGGCATATCCTTAGAAGAAATCCTACTGGAGTGCCCCCAACCACCATGATCTAATGTCGATGATTCAAAATCTAGTGGAGATGTATTTATCCATCTGGCTAGCTCCAAGGGTGGTGCGGTAGATTTAATTGATAACACATTTTTGTATAATGTGTGTGACTGTCTCTAGTAATGCAATTTTTTATAATGTGTGTTTATCAATCAAGGGTAGCCTTTATTCATAATCTAGCCTTTATTTTGGTGTTCCTCAGACCCCCTTATAGTTGTTGCTTTGTTGTTTTGCTAGGCTTGGCCTAGTGTGCTTGTGGCTTTGGGGATTGCTCTCATACTATGTGCTTATTTTGTTGAGAGAATCTTGTATCATGTTAAATTTAATATAATATAAGATCATTTTCATCAAATAATCGAGCCAATGCATGGGAAAATGTTGATGACACCATCCATTTTTTATTGCGTCGACCTTCCTCACATGAGTCGAGGGACTATTTAATTGGGTTGTGCTTTCACCTGTCCTCACTCATTTTCTCATGTTTTTGTCTGTTGTTTTCCCCTTCCCTCTCATGGCATCTACATATGTTCCTTTCATCCTCTTGTGTAGCAACAAGCGGGAAATGAATTTCATCTCTACTGTGTCTTACATTCATCTTTGCAATGTCTTCTGCATAGACTCTGAAGATTTTATGATTGTGATTGTCAACATCCTGGGTGTGGATTATCCTCATAGAACTGGTAGATCTTGTGTAAAAGATGAGATTGTAGGTGTCTTCATGTGTAATTTCTTGGTGTTGTGTGCAGATAAAGAAGTGTTTACGGCGGTCACATCCCATTTCATTTACCCAGACCATCGTGTGGGTTTGGTCAAAGCTCTGGTAGAAGTTTTCCTTCCTTGTCTCTTTGCAAAGTTAAATCCTTATCCATCACCTTTTTGGGTTGATAATAGGATTTGTGATGCCTTGGAATTTAAAATTTGGGTCCTACTTCAATTTTCGACTCTGTTCAAAACATCTGTCAATTTGATGGGGTGTCTATCTCTAGTGTGCCATCCTTAGACCTAGTCATGCTCACAAAACCTATCTCACCTTTTCCGATCACGTGGAGTACTTGAATTCTATTGTTGGCACATCCTTTTCCTTTCTCAAGATTATTGCAACGTTTGGCTAGGCGGAACCCTAGGGTTTCTCTATCATTCCCGCTCATTTTTTTGTATTCACGACTCTATGTTTTTGTAGGCCTGATTATTCATGTTACATGTTGGCCTCGTTATCTTTCGTACTCATTTTTAGTTTTTGTATGTATCCTTTCATCGATCAAAATGTGGGATACTTGTATGTAATTTTTCCCTAAATTTATTTGACAACAAGTTTTTGTATAATGTGTCTAGACTATCTTAATAATGTTTATATGTATAATATGTGTGATTATCTTTAGGAAATTTATAATACAATAAAGGATTTAAACAATAATAAATATCTTAATATATAAAAAAATTGTACATAACATTTTTATTTCTGGTGAATTCTTATTTGATTAATGTTAATTTACCTCAATAAGCTACACTTGACATTACCTAGCGAGCGTTAAGTATAAACTCTCTTACTTTGATTTTTTAAGGTCATATTATCCTCTTGACTTCAAACTGTCCACTGAAAAAATTGTTCACATTGGTTTAAGGTATATATAGAATTGAAAAATTGTCAGGAACTTCAACAATCAGTGTGTTAATAGATATCCTGAAAAAAAAAAAAATTCAATGAATTATTTCGTGAATTTGGGATTCCAACATGACGAATAATATTACAACAAAATTGAAATTCTTCTTAATAAAGGAACAATAACCAGATTGTACCAAGCCAAGAACACAAATGTTAATCAAACACCACGATCAATAAGATGAAAGTAATTTGCGAATAACTTTACATAAACCTTTGCAAACAATTGAGCAATAATATCATATATTATTATGGAACCTAATGAAATATAATGAGAATGGGCCTTGTTTATATAGGCAAGGAATAACAATCGAAGAACCATTCAAGGTCTTAGATCAAGCCATAAATCAAGGAAAGAACTATTTAATTCCATAGATTTAGGAGAGAACTAGACATCAAGAATTTAGTCAATACCATAGATCAAGGAAAGAAATATACCTAACAACTAGATAATATACCCCTAATATCTAAATAAATAAAAAGAAATATCCACACACATAAGTGGGTGAGGATAAATATAATAAAGGTAAATAAAGTACCTAGGTGAACATGAGCTAAGGTAAATACCTACTCTAACACCCCCCTCAAGTGAAGTTAGGGGCCAAAATAGAAGTGGCATGTCCATAGTATGAGTCCCAGAAACTAGGCCTGATGAGGTACTCATGTACAATATATCCATGAAGAAATCTCGAACCAAAAGAAGGAAAGAATCCTTCTATAAGGAAAGAGAAAGAAGATGAATAAGAAGGAAGATGTTCTCACGAACACCCCTAAGAACAAGTTTTGAAACCCCAATCATTCCACGCAACTCAAGGTAGTGAGGTGATGTAAAATGATTCATAAAGATGTCTACAACTGCTGCTAAGTTGGAATGTACTCCAAGTAAATAACTCCATCCTGAATGTTGTGAATGAAGCATATGTGTATCTCAATATGCTTGGTCCACTAGTGCTCAACTGGGTTGCGAGAAATGTGAATTACACTTTGGTTGTCACACCAAAGTACATTTAATGAATCCTGTGGGAATCCAAACTCTTTCAATAACTATCGAAGCCAAAGAATCTATTGATTTGTTGTAATATTGCCCTGTACTCTACCTCGAAGAGGAAAGTGTAATAGCTACATGTTTTTTTTGCATGCCCAAGTAACTGAAGAATAACCAAGACAAAAAGATAGCCAAAAGTGGAATGCCTATCATCAATAAAACCTACCCAATCTAAATCTGTATACCCAACCAACTGAGTAGAACCCCTAGTGTAGTGTAGGCCAAAGTGGGAAGTGCCCTGCAAATAGCGCAAAATCCTTTTAGCATCCTTCTAGTGACTACTATGAGGAGAATGTGCAAATCAAGATACAAGCCCTACTGTAAATGAAATATCAAGGTGAGTATGGGTCAAGTACATGAGACTTCCAACCAACTGCCTATACAATGTAGGATCACAAAGTGGTGTGGTACATGTGGAAGTAAGAGTAACCCCAGACTAAAAAGGAGATGGACTTGGCTTGCAATCAGCCATATCAAAGCACTGAAAAAGATCATGGGTGTACTTTTTTTGACTCAAATGAATCCCTGAATCTATCTGAGAAATATGCAAACTAAGGAAATAATGTAATAACCCAAGATCTGTCATGTCAAATTGTGTAGAAAGAGCCCTCTAAATACTCTTAATGTGGTAAGAATAGTTGCCAGTAAGTAACAAATCATCAACAAACAAGACAAGTATCAAAATATTCTCACCAACATGCCAAAGATACTTTGTATGATTGGAGTGGCAACGAACAAAAATAATATATAGAAGAAAAGAATCCATCTTCTCATACCAAGCCTCAGAGGGGCTTGTTTAGACTGTAGAGAGACCTTAGGAGCCTACAAACAAGAGAAGAATCTGAAAAATTCAGTTGGATGCTCCATGTATATCTCTTCTTGCAGATCTCCATGTAAGAAGGCACTCTTCACATCCATCTGGTATACGGGCCACCCCCGTGATGCAAAAAAGTAAGTACAAGGCATATAGAATCCATCTTGGTAATAGGTGCAAAATTCTCAGAGTAATCAATACCTTCAACTTGTGAAAAACCCTTTGCAACTAAGACGGGCCTTATACTTTTCAATGGACCCATCAATTGCATATTTGGTTTAGTATACCCACTTACACCTAACCATATTTCTTCCTTTAGGAAGACATACCAAATCCCAAGTATGATTCTTCATCAAAGAATAATACTTAAGCGCCATCGCATCATCCCACTCTGTATCCCATGAGCTATTGAAAAAGACTGTGGATCTTCAAAACCTTCGTGACACAAAAATCCATAACCTTTAGAATGTGCATGATGATTCCTAGTGGATGGAAGATCTGTATGAAAGGTGTTGCCTCGTAAAGCGTAGTACGAGCCCACTTAGGCATAATGGCAACATCAGTGGGAATAGGATCCTCAATGGCATTTATAACCTCCTCAAAGAAAGGATCCTCAAGATGAGATGAAGAAGGAGGAGGAATGGAAGAAGATGAAGAATCGTGAGGAGTGAAGTTCTCATCAAACTGAACATGTGTTTGAAAAAGAATGTCATGAGTAGTAGAATCTAAGAAGTCGATAAGCTCTCATGTCCTCACAATACCATACAAAGATAAAGGGTTTCTCTTCTTACCCAAATATTTCTTTTTCTTCTTTATCAAAAATCCCAAGCATGGACCCCAAAGAATCGAAAAAATGAGACATTTGGATTAGTGTTGAACCAAGATTCCTCTGGAGTCAAATGCTTAAGTGCTTTGTGTGGTGTGTGATTCTGAATGTAGTTAACACAATTAACTACTGCTCAATAGATAGGAGGTAAATCTCTAGAATGCATCATACAACTAGCCATTTCCTTCAAAGTTCTATTCTTCCGCTCTGTTAAGCCATGCATTTGTGGAGTATGAGGAACATGATGCTAGTGAATAATGTCTTAATTTTCCAAAAAACAGAAAAATCATTGTTGAAGTACTCCCCCATTATCGGCATGAAGGTTCTTTATGCAACTTGAATATTATTTCTCGACCAAAGCCTTGAAGACTTTGAAGTGTGAAAAACATCACTTTTGTACTTGAGAAAATAAACCCAAGTATGCCTTGAGAAATTATCAATAAAGGTAAGTGCATATTTAGCTCCATTGAAAGAGGGGGTAGGAAAAACCATCAAGTCACTATGCACAAGCTCAAGTGGTGAAGAAGCTCTCTTAAAAAAATTCTTAGGAAATGGATCTTGGTGTTGTTTCCCTAATGCACAACCAAAGAAAACTCCCTCAAGACAAGAAACTCTAGGAATACCATCTACCATGCCATGAGTGCTCAACTCGATCAAATCTATGTAATTAAGATGTCTAAATATTTTATGCCAAAACTTACTCTCTGAATCTACATGAGAAACCAATCATGTCCCTATATAAGAAGTTTCATCAAAACCCTCAAAGTGATATAATCTAGAACTATGATAAAAAATACCCTGAGCAACAAGTGAATAAGGCTCCAACAAAGTTCTTACTTCTACCCCATGTGGTGTAAAATTCATTGTTTTCCCTTGACCAAAATGACAAATTTGATATATAGAAAGCAAATTTGTAGTGATGTTAGGAACATATAGTGCATCTTGGATATTGCCACCATCAAGGTTTATATCACCTTTTCCCTCAATAGAAAGAAAGGAAGAATCTCCAACCTCAATTTTGGAAGTAGAACTCAAACCTAGAGAAACAAAAGACTCCTTGGAAGAATTCATGTGATGAGAAGCACAGAATCTATAACCCAACTGTCTACAAGTGGTGACTGAGATCTCCCAACAATATTAAGTGTTTTTCCATGTTGATTAGAAGGAGGTGGAGTGGAGATAGAATTTTTTGTTTCTTGATTACATCCTCTAATGCTTACATTCACTTATAACACCTATGTTCTTCATGACCACTACCCCCACAAAAAGATCATGAAAGGCTATACTTATTCTTGGATTTAGAAGACTCCTTGGGTTTAGAGTTATTTTCTTTGGGTTTAGGAGAACTTTGAGATGGAGAAGGGGTGGATTTTGTTTTACTTTTTAGTTTCCCTTGCCATTAGGATTAGATGCAACTAATTCCTTTTGAGAGGTGGAATACTCAAGGTGAGACAATTTGGATTCTTCCTAATAAGTCTTTCACAAAATGATTATAAATTAGGCATTTTGAATGTGTCACCTAAGGCATCCATGCTAGAGAAAAAGGTAGAAGAAAATATTTGAAATGGTCCTCTCAACTTGGATAGAATCAAGTAAACACACTCTTCATCTTTCTTATCTCTTCCACTCCCCTTCAACTATGTCAACAAATGCTTGAACTTGGTAAGACAGTCTATAATATTGGAAAATATTCAGGATTAAGAGAGGTGATCTCAATGTCAAGTTGCACGGCTCTCATATGATCCACCTTACCAAATAATTCCTCTAATTTCTCCTATATTTTGAAAGGAGAGTCACATTTTTCTAAATGAAACAAAATACTGTCGCTTACATAAGTTCCTATCAAACCCATACACTTATCAAATTTACACCGATATCTTGAAATTTCTCATATTCTCTAGTGAACACTGGTTGTTAGAAGAAGTTAAAGCCTATAATCCTTTCCACTTAATTATTGTTTCCATGTGTGGTAATTATGTGTTGTTAATGGCTCAACATGATCTAATGTAGAAGTAGATAAAGATGCCATCCTAAAAAAATCACCAAAAGAAATGCAAGAACCAAGCAATGCAACAAGATCCCCCAAATTTTGGCACTTTATAATGAGTGTGTGTTACAATATGGAACTTTATAATTATAGTGAAATTCTCAAAATAAATATTTCCAATGGAAATAGCACGAAAAAACAAGCACTTTTGCAAAAAACAACACTCAAAACCGAGTTACCGATCAAAGGACATAAGTTTATGCTCTGCTATTTATTTTAGTTGCCACTAAAACAGAATAAAATGTTCTTGCCTTCACCACATAAATAAAATGAAAGGGGATTGGATTTAAGCACCTACTAGTAGGAATCACAAGATTTAAGCCCTCATATTACCATACCATATGACCATCCAATGGAACCCTCTGTTTTGCATAAAAATGCACGCAACAAAAAAATACGGCCAAATCCCGAATATATTCAAAAAAAAGTTTGCAAAAAGAAACTTACAAACAAATGTCAAGAACAATCTCCTTCTTTGATACCATAAAAGGAATGATAACCATATTGTACCAAACCAATAACACAGATGCTAATCAAACACCACGATCAATAAGATGAAAGTAATTTGCTAGAATAAATTTACATAAACCTTTGCAAATAAATGAGCAGAAATATCATATATTATTATGGAACTCAATGAAATACAATGAGAATGGGCCTTGCTTATATAGGCAAGGAATAAAAATCTAAGAACCAGTCAAGGTCGTAGATCAAGCCATAAATCAAGGAAAGAACTAGTCATCAAAGAACTAGTTAAGTCCATAGATTTAGGAGAGAACTAGACATCAAGGATCTAGTCAATACCATAGATCAAGAAAAGAACTAGTCAATACCATATATTAAGGAAATAAATATACCGACAACTAGATAATATCCCCTAATATCTAAATAAATTAAAAATATATCCACACACATAAGTGGGTGAGGATAAATACAATAAAGGTAAATAAAGTACCTAGGTGAACATGAGCTAAGGTAAATACCTACTCTAACACTTAAAAATGATTTACCATAATTTTACCTTTAGAAAAGGAGTTTTAATTTATTTCATATCTATATTTAATTATGAAAAGATATCCTCTGACAAGGGGAGTAGGAGAATTTTAATTTTCATTTAAAGTGTAAGTGTGGGAGGAAAATGTCCGCAATGATTTCATGTCCCTTCTTTCGAGGTATGTAAGGATGGCGGAAGGTGACACGGGGGGTTAATGATGAATGACGTCGGACATTTATAACTATTAAGGGGATGTTAATGTTCTTGTAATCTAGGTTTATAACTATTAAAGGGATGTTAATGTTCTTGTAATGTGAGTGTTGTCGAGGTTTATTCTTCTCTTGGAATTCCTTACAAGTGCAGTGTGGTGCACATAGTTTATTAAGGGGATGTTAATGTTCTTGTAATCCGGGTTTATTCCTCTCTTGGAATTCATGTTTATTCCTCTATTAAGGCCAAGGGGATGTTAATGCACATTTAATCCTCTCTAGGAATTTGGGATTTATGTTGTTACTTGGTGTATTGGTATTACAATTGTGTTCGGGTCTATGTAGCATTGAACAATGAGTTTTTTTCTTCATGATATTCGCTATTAATAGGAATATTGGGGAAGATTTTGTTTGCATTGAGCCTTGGGATCTCAATGATGCTAAATTTGAGGCTATGGAGGTGTTCAATGAATGGGATTTTCCCCTTCCTTATAGATTTTTAGGGGTACAACGAGTAGCTCAGTAAGGATTTTGGATCGACATGACAATCGGCCAGAAATGGATGGGGGGAAATGTGGTGTTGTGGGGAGTAAATATTGAATTATCAATCAACATGGTGGCTTATGTTATGGGCATGCCCACAAAAGGACGTGAAGTATACAAACCCAAAAAGGATCCATGGATGAAATGAAGTTATTTCTACAAGGTAAGGAAAAACTCACCCCTCATTTTGTGGGCTTTCTTAGGAATTCCTTACCTCCCCATTCAATGAAGTGACCCTTAACCTAATCTATTTTGTCACTCTTGAGGGATGCCACAAATGTATCTATGCTTACCATCTTCCCATGCTCAATTTCCTTAGACATGGGCATAGTTTTAGTTTTCCATACTATATACTTTGTTCTCTATGTGCTACCCTGGACCACTACAAAAAGGAAAAATTAGTATTCCCCTGCATCAGGGTTTTATTATGGCCATTGTGAAAAGATCAATCTTGGATATGGATAAAATGGTTAATGGGGATAGTGTCCTATCAAAATCCCTTGAATATTATGTTGTGGAAGATGAAACTAATTCTGAGAATGAGGATTCTAGCGAATACCCTGAGTTGAGTGAAGGGGATGATCAAAATTTGGTTGAATTTGAAGTAGTACAGGGCCTCCAAGACCTAAAACAAGACGACGTGAAGGTGGTGGCTATTAAGAAGGCTGAAAAAGGGGAACCGAGTCAACAAAGGAGGCAGGTTTCATTTGACACCCGGAAAAGACCCAAATGGAAGTGCTTGGAAAAGGTGGTGTGGAAGAGGGAGTTAATCTTGCTAAATTGGTTACAGACCTTGAAAACATGAAATGTGACACTCGGATTACTAAAATAACTATCCAGTTTATCCTCAACGACTGACATGCAATGAAGATGAAAGTTGAGGATGTGGCTCAAGTCATAAAGGGTGTCAGTATGGAGGTTATGTAAAAAGTGTATGAATTTAAACAGTGATGTGGATTAGCTTAATGCTATGCCTCATAACTTCACTAAGTGGAGTATTCTCACTGTCAAGTGCACTTTACAACACCTTCAAACTCTTAGACAACTAGCTAATGCCTACAAAAAATGTGAAGAGCAGGGGACATCGAAGAAGAGGAAAATGGAACTATCTAAAGCTAATGTAACCACTTTGGGCACTAACATTGAATCAGCTAAGGAATGGGCCACTTTGGTGGCCAACTTGGAGAAAATGAAAAATTAGTGGTTGATGTTAGGTTGTTGTTTAGTGTTGTTAGTTATGTGTTTTTATTGTTGTTAGTTTACTATACTGGCTGTTAGTTTTGATTATTTTGGATCAGACTATATTTTTGTATGGTTCGATATTGAATATCTTCTCTATTTGGGAGCTTTGTTATGTACGGGTAGGTTCCCCTCAAACCTCTTTTACATAATGTCAAAAATAATAATCTTACTCTCTGAGTGGAATGGTCCACTCCAAGGCAAAAAAATATTTTTAAATTGAAGCAAAGCAGACTTAAAAGTAGGCATCTTTCCTTCTTTCTATGGAGTCTTTTACTTATTTCTGCTTAACATAAAGATTTTATCTCACATTTAGTTCAATATTGCTTCAATGTAGACCAAACTCGCTTTGGCTCTAACATGCTTCTTATCAAATCATGTGAAAGCAACAAGTACTGTAAAGTCAATTATTATTTGATTTTCTCTCTATGGTGAGTCTGCAGGTTTTAGATATATGATTATTAAAGGACTGTGATGTGAAAAGATATTTACCTATTCTATGAGTTATATTATGGTTCCCCCAACAATAATGATGCCATAATAAAAGAACTGGATTTTAAAATTAAGTCATCAAATATGCAAAGAAATACATAGATGCACTATAAAAGTAAGTCGTACTAAAATATGCAACAAATACATATATTTAATTATATTCTCATAGTCTGGATCGACACCCTCTTCTAGTTTCGTCATAATATCTTCAATCATTCTCTAGGTACAATGAGGTTTAATCAATTCATATAAATTAACCCAAAAGTTTCTCACATCTCTTGAAAGTCATTAGCCTAACAACCACTAGCTTGTATAAAAATGATAAAAGACGTCTAAATGGGTGTCAAATTTAACACTACATTGTGGCCTTTGTTGCAACCATTAAAGGAAAAGAGAATATGTTTGTTATCCCATATAAATCATAAACATGTTCTATACATAACATGTCATAAATAATGCCTAACGTCAGCTAGACCGTATAACATAACATAAATAACATAGCATAAATAATGGTTGGCGGCCACTATCCCTTATAATATAACATAATTAATGGTTGGCAGCCATTAGCCCTTATAACATAGTATAAATAATTCCCAGTGGATGCTAGCCCTTATAACATAGCATAAATAATGCCCAATGAGATGCTAGCCCTTATAACATAGCATAAATAATGCCCAATGGACGCTAGCCCTTATAACATAGCATAAATAATGTCCATTGGACGCTAGCCCTTATAACATAGCATAAATAATGGCCAACGGAAACTATCCCTTATAACATAACATAAATAATGCCCAACAAATGCTAGCCCTTATAACATAGCATAAATAATGCCCAACGGACGCTAGCTTAGATATAATGGATTCCAATATTTGATTTTCTGGATTCCGATATATGGGACTTTGGAGTACATATAATTCCAATATAGGTGATTTTGGATTCCAATATATGTGATTCTAGATTCCAATATATGCAATATTGGAATCCAATATGTGCGATTTTGGAATCCAATATGTGCGATTTTGGAGTGCAAATAATTCCAATATTTGACATTTTGGAATCCAAAAATAGCAATATTGGATTCCGATATTGGATATATTTTTTAGCTGTTGGGACTAGAATAAGTCCCAATTTAGTGAAATAAGTGTTCAATGGAAAAATAAAAGGCAATAGAGAAACTATCATGCATAGGAAATCAAAAAGATCAAATTTCCCTTTTCCAATTAAATCAACATCTCTATAGGGAACATAATTTTCTTTGATACTAAATCAAGTGGTAGAACCAAAGTTGCACACAAAAACTTCGTTATTTTATTCAATAACCAAGATACAATTATATATGAAAGACATTCGGGTTACTTGAAGTCTATCACACACATAATACCAATGATAAAATTGTTACATATGAAACAACACCTTCTAGTTTTATTTTTCCCTCATTCAAATATCCTAACAAAAGTGTCTAAAGGTGATCAAGTTTTAATCCTAACATATTAATTATAGACTCAATCATTACATTGACTACAACTCCACCATATAGCAAAACATCATGGATTGAGATACCGTTACATAATAGCATGTAGCTTCATGCAGAACATAAGGATCCTATGTTGTTTCCAAAATATATACCTCAACCTCCTTCTTCCATCGAGTATTACATCTACTATGCAATTCATGCCTCTTCTCATAAGAAATAAAAAGAAGTTGGACATAGGTGATATTCTAGGACACTTGGAGAGATCTTCAAGGATGGAGTATGATGCTTTTCCCTCCTTAAATTAGAAAATATAGCATACCTAACTTTATTATGCTTTGTTTCTTACTAGTACATCCTTTCATATTATTAGGATCTATATCATCTTGGTTATCTCATTCTTTTTTATATTTTAGTGACCAAAAAATTTGCTTCATTATTTTTTATTCTTATCCACTACACCAAATGAATTTACAAGTGTTTTCTCTTTAGCATAATCTTTTTTCTTGATTTAAATGTTTTATCTAGATAATTGAAATTATAATGACCCTTTTATAAAGCACCCATAATATAAAAATTTAGGAAAATTTCTTTTGGACCCCTATCTCCTCCTTAGAATTGTTGGGAATCAAAATCCTTCCCTTGAAGAATATTAGTAGCTAATTGACCCATTTTCTTAAAAAAATATAATCATACTTATATGATGTTCTAAGTAAGGGAAATACTCATCATTAATGATTGTGGTGCTTAGATAACAGGTATTGGAATAGGCTCAACTTTAGCAACAACTTCCTAAGGCTCTTCACATATAATTTTTTTTTCCTTCTAACAATCTCCTTTACTTGTACTTGAGGGTTGTTGGGAAGTCATATTTCACTTGATACTTTATTTTCAGCTTTATCCCAAGGATGAAGTGATTGCATAAAAGGTTGTTCATGCCTTTCATTATCATATCCACTAATCCTTCCTTTCAAACCCGAGTGTCCACTTCCTCCTTAGCTCTAAAACTAGTGCATGATAGTATTTTATTTTCTCTCTCTCTCCTTGGGTCATATTTGTGAGCTCTAAATTATGAGATTTAAATACTTATGTTATGCACCAAATTCTTCAAGACACTTTCAGTAAGTAAATCCCATGAGTCTTTAACATTATCATTAAAATTTTCAAACTGCTTAAGTGTTTAACCATCTAAAAATGTAGGAATAAGTTCATCCCATGACTCCCTTATGATGATCCCATTAAAAATGCAAGTTCTTTTAAATTATTGTATGAAAATAGGAATCTTACCCATTCTTCTTTATGAGATACAAGTAACCAAAATAAAATACCAACCCACAAATACAAAGTGATATGAATTATTTATGGAAATAATTGAAATGATTGTAGTAGAAATTGAGTTTACTATAGAAAAACAATTTTTCATAGTAAAAACATGAATGACCACAATAAAAAGTGGATTTACTATGGTAAACACTAATCATGGTTAAAGTGGAATCAATGTGATAAAAAGGAATGACCATGGTAAAATGTTACTTTTTGTGGTAAATACCATTCATGGTGAATACAATGTTATGATGCAAATGTCAATTAGTTAAGCGAGAACATGGTCCAAAATAACCACCAATGAGCAATTGTCAAGGAAACGTTAATATCTTATCCAAAAATTACACCGAATGTTACCAACTCCACATGGACTCCACTCACTTGTCTTTCTAACAATTTTCTAGGAGAAACTTTTCAAAAACACTTCTTGATCGCTTCTTTAACACTATTACACAATAATATGGACTCTCAAAACTTGCATATCCTAAAGTCTCACCACATTATTATGTCCCAAAGGAGAATGTGTCATATTTACTTATAGGAATTTAAGGCTTATCCACCCTACCTTTAAGATAGTTACGAAATATCTTCTAGCCAATCAAAATACATATCATAACTCTCACCTTTACATGTAGGTTATATCTTAGAATAAGATAGACAACATTCTTTACACATGGAATTATAATTAGGATAAGATATACTTCCCATCTAATCCATGTTATCTATACTCTATACCAAATATAAATAAAATATTAAAAAGATGTACGACATCACACCTTTCTCATCATTATAAATATAATATTAATTATTTATGACCATGTAGACCTTAGTTTCCTATTTAATATGACTTTGAAACTTTGACATTATCATGAACACTTACGTAAAATATTTATTATTTACCAATGACCATCACTTTCACAACATTCCCTTAATGTACTTTTACTATTACAATAGAATATTTACTAGTTATTTTATTACATTCTACAAGCATGTGTAACGTAATTTATCTAGCAGCGCCTTTAACTTGTATTGGACCCTATTACTAACTATACTTTACAATAGACTATTAACAACATGTACACTAATGAAGTCACAATTTTGAAGGAACTTTTAGTGTCAACACCCCTTGAAGTGGCATGTGATCTTATAATGTGATTTCAATAATTCAATCCAATAAAGTTATTTTTGTTCATTTTTCCATATATTATTCTCTATACTTCATTACTAACCTAATTTTTAGCATGGAGGATCATCACATCTGGTATTAGAGCTCTCTTTAGGGCTCATTCAAGTGCAACATTATCAGTTAGGGTTTATGCACTTATCCATTATATTCTCTCACCTCACCCTTAGTTAGACTTTAGTGATAAGAAATTGATAACATAAATGACAACACTAATCCCTTCGACCATTTTTAATCTATTGTATCTCTTTATTATGGTATAAAACATGTTCTAGTGGTTATAAAACCCACTAAAAATAATCATTCTAACCAAGCGGTAATCACTTTTACCTGATTTCTTGGATTGAGTACCCTAATTCATTAGAAAATTATATGTATGGATGTTGAATTTCTTGTTACCTTCAAGTATATGAGAAGACCTTCTAATATTCCTAAACCTAGCAAAGTATGAAGTCATCAATCATCTATTATTTGTGGTGCACTAGTAAGTTATTTGTCTCAAGAAGTTACTTGCATCCAACCTCAAAGATGAGATAGTAGCCTATATGTACACGTACTTCATCCTTCATAGTTACGAAATCATGGAATGATACTATTTACAAATGAAATAAGTCTAAATATGATCTATCAATACTAGACACACCTAGTATCATCCTTACCATTTCTACCCGACTATATAACCCTAAAGCTTGGAATTGGTAGAAACCATGACTAAAGGATTTCACTAGCACAAAGCTTCTACAGTCTGCAATTAGTTTTCACATAGTATAAAATGAAGCTACAAACTATAGAGTGGTTATCTACACTAGTTAAAAATCTAGGGAAATATAGTAATTTCAACAAAATTCCATAGGGTATCCATTCAAATGATAGTTGGAAAATTTTAAAAATATTTTATCTTGCTTATTGAGCGATAAGGCCATTGTACATTTCTCATTATGGTGATCATTTTGCATAGATTTTCAAAATAAAATTTCCATACAAACTGCTAGTTTTAGGCCCAATTGTCGAGAATCATTTTTTTCCCTAGGGATACTCATATCATTATGATCATCTTTTCAAGATGATTGTTTTGACATATAACTCTAAAAAAATTATAGGCCTGAAACCCACACTAGTCATTGTTGTAATGACTCGAGCTACCACAAAGAACATACAGGAAGAAATCACTTGACATGTGATACTAAGTATCTAATGTTAAATAAATGGTGCATATAATTAATTTAAAAATGTAGTCCTCACTATAAAAATGCACAACGAGTTACACATTAAGAGTAGTTTTTCATCTCCAAACATGATGTGTGGCCCAAAGCTTGATTTTACCGATTGAATATTACATATTTGGTGGTTGGATTTATAGGTTTTTTTTTCAATATCCACAATACTTATGCTATAAATAAGGTCCCCATTTCCTCCTTTCAATTAAAACAAGAGGCCATCCAATTGTACTAGTGTACTATGGAATCTCGTGATGAACCCGATTGGGAAAAGTTTATCAAATTAATACTAAAATAGTTTGGTACTAGTGATTATGGTGATTTACTGAAGACCTCACCAAAATCGACACAAAAAAAGGTCGTGAATACCAAAATTATTTTCAAAATTTAGTCAATTACATTGAAGGCTTATGTGACGTTTGTAATATTTGTTTCACAAGTGGCCTACGGAAAAAATCTACTTTGAGGTCTAAATTTTCAACCCCAATAACATTATGGAATCCCTCAAATTGGATAACTTAACAAAACACACACTCATGATTCATTGTCATTTTTCAAATTATGTTCCATTCAAAAATACCTCATTACAAAAAAACATTCAACCCCAATCCCAAATACAACCCTCGTTAAACACCATATAGAATTTGAAATGTAAGTGGATGGGAAAAAGGGTTATACTATAATTGTAATGACAAGTTCATTAGAGGGTATAAATATGTAGGAAAAAAATTGTATCTATTATATGTTGAATTGCCCATAGATGTCAACTATTGGGAAGATGTTCAAGAATCATAGGAAGAAGAAAAGGTTGCGAGAAGATTCTACTCCTTAGGATTACCAACTAGAAATATCTCTACACACCTTGGCATGATTCACCACCACTCAAAATATGAAATTCATTTAAGATATTTTAAGAAGATCCCTCTCACTATTTTAATTGACTCAGGTAGCACACATAACTTCATTGACCCTCACCTTTCCAAACAAGTTAGTTATATTGTACATCCATGCTTAAGCTTTGAAGTTATGATCTAATGGAGGAACAATGTGCTATAAATGAAAATATCATAGGTTTGGATTTCCATAGGGGACTATAACCTTTGATCAAACATGTTTTTACTACTCTTGGGTGGATGTAATGTAGTTCTTGAAATCAATAGTTTTGTACCCTTGGACCAATCTTGTGAGATTTCTCATAAATTTGGATGCGATTATCTAATCACATACACAAACACACCTTAAAGGGGATCATCCCTAGGTTTTCTAGTATTATTATCTCACACCGGATGAAAAATATCCTTAGGAAAAGCTCTCGTGGGGTCATCTCTCGTTATGTTCCATTTAGTTTATTGTATCTCCAAAATTTAACAACCTTTGATGATTTGTAACAACTTTTTGATAATTTTGTCATAGTTTTTATAGAGCTAACTGGATTAACACCGCAAGATTTGGAGCACCATTGAATCCAGCTCCTTCAAGGAGTTTCCATCCCAAAATTTGACCATATTGGTACTCATTCTTACAGAAGATAGAATTTGAAATTTTGGTATTGTAATTTCTTAAGGAAGGAGTCACTTGTCCAAGTACAAACTCCTATTTTCATCGGTTTTGTTTGTTAAAAAAAAAAGGCTTTGAAAAACATGCACCAATTTTATGGAACTAAAAAAGCAATATCAAAGATATAGTCCCTATTTTGGTGATTGATGAGATTCATAGCGTCTAGTTTTTCTCCAAGTTAGATCTACATTCGGGAACTACTAGGTTCACATCAATAATGAGGATATACATAAGATGTATTTTTGGAATACTCATAATGGTCACTATGACTTTCTGGTCATGCCTTTGAAGCTTACCAATGCCCCATCAACATTCTCTGGACTAATGAATAAATGTGGAATAAACTGTTTTGGACCTTCCTTTATAAATTTCTCTGGTATTCTTTGATGACATCTTGATGTATAGAAAATTTAATCCAAGAAATTACAACACCTCGACATGGAATTACTATTCCTCTAAGATAATAGCGTTGTGTCAAACATTCCAAGTTCTTCTTTGGACAAACAAAAGTCAAGTACCTCGGACACATTGTCTTTGGAAAACAATCAAAACTATGAAAAATCAGTCAAAACCAAAGACACTTAGAAGCCTTCGTGGATTTTTAGGTCTCACAAGCTACTACAAAAATATTTCAAGGATTATAGAAAAATTGTGGCCTCATTGATTTCCATGTTAAAAAGGATGCCTTCGCATGGACCAAGGCCATAAAGTATTCCTTTGTGGCATTAAGATAGGTTATGTTTAATACACATGTTTTACCATGTCATATTTCTCCAATACCTTCATTATTTAAAGTGATGCTTGTGGCAATGGACTCGGTGTCCTCCTCCTCCTAGTAGTTTTCCCCATTGCTTTCACTAGAAATACCCTCTTTGAGAGGCATTTGGTGCTTTCTACCTATGAGAAGGAAATAATGGCCATATTTCACACAGTCCACAAGTGGAATCCATACTTGGTAGGTCACCATTTTTGCATCAAAACAAACCACCAAAGTCTCTAGTGCTTCCTCGAACAATGGGTATCCTCTCCAAGTTAGCAAAAATGGCTCACCAAACTCATGAGAAAAGATTATAATATCACTTATAAGAATGGAAAATAAAATGTGGTTGTGGATGCACTCTTTCGTACATATGAGGACTAAGCTTTCCTATGTGATTTATCCATGTCATTACTCAAATAGATGTGAAAAATACATCAGGAGTGGGAACAAGATTTAGCGATACAATGTCTCATTCAATAGCTAGTTTTAGATCCCACCTCATCACCCCAATACTCTTGTGGTCATTATTTATGGTATAAAGGACACATGGTTTTACCCCTAAGTCTGAGTTGTGATGTAAAATTTTTATAGAATTTCATGCATCGCCCTCAGTCGATCATTCAAAATTTTTGAAAACATATGAGCAGGCTCATAAAAATTATTTTGGTAGGGAATGAAGGAGGATATAAAGAATTTTGCTGTAAAATGTGATACTTTCCTACGTCAAAAGGTCAAACGGTGGCAACCTTGGGCTTACTACAACCACTGCACATTCCTACATAGATTTGGAAAGATATTTGCATGGATCTCCTGAAGTTCTCCTTAAAAATTACCTGGTAAAGAAGTAATCCTAGTGTTGGTGGATTGCATCTCCAAGTATGCCCTTTTTGTGCCTAATTCCAGCCCTACACCTCTTCAAAAATTGCCACAACCTTTTTGCAAAAATCTTCCACCTCCATGATGTCCCTGCTTCAATTATATCATGTTATGAATCATCCTTTACGATCTAATACTGACGGATTTATTTTTCTGAATGAGAGCGCAATTGAAGATGAGCTTTAGATATCATCTGCAGACAGTTGATCGAATAGAAATAGTCAACACATGTTTGAAAACATTCCTCTAAAGTTTCACCTCTGAGCAACAACAACATTGGATCAAGTGGTTACCTCTTACAAAATAGTGGCATAACATAATGTATCACACATCCTTCAAAAATGATCCCATCTGGAGTAGTTTATTGCCATCCACCAACATCTCCTCTCTTACACTTTAGGTAGTTTTCAGGTTCATGTAGTTGATACCGCCCTCAGTGCATATGAGAATATTCTTCGAGTTCTTCAAAACAATCTCCATATGACCCAGAACTGCATACATAATAAAAGGCATAGCAACACCACGTTGAGCGAGCCTTCCAACCAGGGGATATGGTTTTCCTTCGGCTACAACCCTACAACTAGTCTTGTTTGAAGATGAAATGGCATCAACATATTTCCCTTAAATTTTGTGGCCCTTACATGGTTTTTTAAATGACCTGCTCAATCGGATACAAGCTAGAACTTCCACCTTCCTCGCATGTTCATCCTATTTTCATGTTTCATTTTTATTTAAATAATGTTCATGGGCAAGGGGTGATCACTCAGACGATACTTACTAAGTTCAAATTTGAAGGCTCCATTATTCTTAAGCCTAAAGAAATCCTAGATAAACACTCACGCCAATTCCGCTACCAGTCCCTCACAAAGGTCATGAGCCAGTGACACAAAATGCACCCTGAAAATGCAACTTGGGAGCCCGTTATCCAAATTCGACAACAATTTCCCAATCTTCAGCTAAATGAGGGCAAAGCTATTCAAGGGTGAGGTGAAGTTAGGACCCTTCAACCTACCTTTCTCTTTATAATCTTGTTATAATAAATGTTATGGTTGCATATGCTTTGTATGTCATCCCTTGAGCTATTGAGAATAATTGAGCACTGCATGGAAAGTAGTAGTTTGCTTGATTAGAACTATTACAAGTGTGATGCATAGGCTAACAAAAAGCATCCCTGAATTTTATTGTATTGAGCTTGCTCAAAGGAGGTTTCCCCTCAAAGTGGCCAATGATCTTGTAATGTGATTTCAATCTTTCAACACAATAAAGTTGTTTGTTCATTTTTCTACATATTATTCCGTATAGTTTGTTGGCCTAATTTGTTGCAGGAGGATTATCACAAGTTACATGTCAACATGGAGGCCAATAGGGTCCTAATTTGAATTCAATAAGTCTATAAATACATAAATGTATTAGTTCATTTAGAACAACTTGAACAACTTGAACAACTTATACAACAAATGAATTATTGATTTGAGTGATGGAGAAGCATCCCTATGCCAAAAGTAGATTTTGAGTATTGCATTATACTTAGTGTGTTGTTTTCAAGACTTTACAAAATCTTAGGGTCCAATAATAATGGAGGGATAGCACATACCCCCCGTAACTCCCTCTAATGTGAGCTAGGTTTTGGAGCCCTGGGAGCATGTGAATAGGGTCATCAACTCACGTGCACCATGATTACTAACGATTTGCCAAAAGCGGGATGCTATGTTTCTAGTCTTGTTATTTTGTTTTCGTTGATTTTTTAGGGGTTGCTCCACCTCTACAGTTTAAACCTATGTTACACTATGTATTTCTAGCATCTAAAATTGTGACAAATCAAACCACTCTTAAACCGACATGGAGTATGAATATATTCATGAATCCATACTTGTGACTATATATCCAATGTTAGAATTTTTTATTTATCTTGTAGTAATAAAACTCATAAATATTAATAAGATCAAAAATTCTTTTCATCAATTATTGGTGAGCATAAAAACATGTCTTTCTTTAATAAACTGGTCTCCAACCAATGATATGGTGCACTATCCTCCATTATTTTGAGATGATATGCATTTTCAAACTTAATGTCCCATTACCACAAACAAACAAAAGAAATATGGAGACCCCATTTGAAAATCACCCATCAGTTATGTGTGGATGGGGCTGCATTGTTTTAGTTGGCTTCCACTCACCCTCCGTTGCATATGATCCTATCACCTTTCTCTCTCTTTTGATATTAATATTACTTTTTCACGAAATCCACTAGTTATAAGACTAAGTCATTTTCAATGTTATCTACCATGTACCTTAAAAAAATATAGGTAAATAACTACTATTTTAAAGAGGCCTCTTCATTAAATGAAGATTTTTATAGAATTGGTTAATGTACTTAAACATTATATATATTTGACAATCAATTATAATCAAGAAGTAGATTAAAACATCTAACACATAAATATATTCATCTTCAAAATACTTAATTATATTCATATCTTGTCTTGTTTAATTATTTATTTTTCTTCTCTACCCATATTTTAAATTATATATAATAAATTATAATTACTGGGTATTGATCTTATTCATTTGATTCTTCATGTCAAATATCAAGGAAACCAAGTCATTTTCAATTTTATCTTCTATACACCCAAAAATATAACTTAATAACCACTATCTCAAATTTACCTACTTTTTATCTCCAAAAAGACCCCTTCATTGAATGAAGATTTTTATTAAGTCTGGGGAGTAATGTTTATTCAATCACTAACCACTGTGCCTTAACATTACATATGTTCTAACAGTCAACATAATTTCAGAGAGGCTACAGTAAATTTTTTAAAAAAACAGATATTGGTCAATTCGTCTTATGTAAAAAATTAGGTCAGCAATCCAACTTTTATGGTTAAATCAAGAACCTTAGTAATTGCATGTGAGAAATTATTCCCACCATATTGAAAATTAAACCATGGATTTCCTTTCCTTGAAAGTCTGTGAAATGGTACAAACCAGTAAAACACAGACAATTTCAATACTTGCTGCAATAACAGCAGTTAAATTTTGGAAATAATGCTATCCAGGCATTATGATATGATCCTTTGCACTGTAGGAAACTTAAAAATAAGTAAAACACTGGAAACTGATCTTCCAGTCAGCCAACAGGTTAACATCTCAACCAGAACAAAAGTTTTTCTTAAATTTCAAGGATGCCAAAATGAAAGAAAAATTATGTAAAAGTTGCAGAAACTCTATGGATTCTTGTTTTGATTTTTTGGGGCACAGCTTGAAAGAATACAAAATCCTATATAATCTGTGAACAAACATTTGTATATAACTACTTACAAGCCTTTTTTTTTTTTTGTGAAGCCTCTGATCACCATCTTCACATGAATTTTCTTGTAGATTGTAAGTCTTTATCTATTGTGCAAGGGATTTGGTCCTGTGGGTACAAGTCTTTTATCAATCCCATAAATGGGATCTATGTCCCCCTCCTCTGCTGTATGGTTGCAGCTGCATCCATGATGATCAGAATCCTCCATTAATTTTTTTCTTTTCATTCAACTTATCTACACCTTCATGCCCTGCAAAATAGTAGTAATTGCTGAGCTTCTTTCCATTTGTTTCTACCAATAGCCTTGATGAACAACTCACCAAAATTTTGTTTGCAACAAGCAACAATATCATGCTACAAACTGCAATATTATACTTCACCATGCTTCAATCCAATCACCCAAAAAAAAAAAAAAAAAAAAAAATTCTATCTCAACTGGGCTTCTTATGTTACATAGGCTCTTGCAGTATACTATTTAAGAAACCCAATTGGAAAACACTGCATGAAAGGTAGCAGAGGCAACCATTATGGTTTGTTTTCCCATTTCCTATACTTCTTATCACAGTTACCAAATATGGTGGATTTGGAGAAATTTACTGTTTTTCCACCTTATTTTCGGGATTTTATAGTTTGAAAACAGGAAAAACAAAAACCTGCGGTTGGAAATGATAAAAAATCAGTCAAAACAGATTTGGGGAAAAAAAAAAAAAAATCTTGAATTTCATGGGGTAAGGGATTATTTTCAATGGGAGAAATTTAAAAAAGTTAATACATCTCTGCTGTTTCTCAAAAAAACCCTACAAATTTGTTGCAGCTTTTTTTTATTTTTGCTTTTATGATTTTTTCTAATCCAGACAAGAAATACTACAGTTTCTTTTAGTTTAATTTAGAAAAAACACTGATAAATTTTATTTCTGGAATGATTTCTCTTACCGCAAATGTTGTAATGTTTATCTCATTCGCAGCAAAATAAATCCAAAGAAAATTGCAGAGCTGAAAATATTTGTAAGGGACGATGGAACCCTGGTTTGTATTTTCTCTGCATCAGGAAATGGTAGAGCGTCTGTATCTTTTTTTGGTCCACACACACTTAGGATTCATTTTTATTGTAGCTGTTTATTATGGTGATGACCCTTCGGAATATACATCTGATTATTATTTAGTAGGTCAACATGTGATAAAGAGATCAAAACTACGTACACAAGAATTGCTTCCTTCTATTTCTTATACAAGACATTTGCAGAAAAATATTTGAATGTATTTGGGCAATGATTTCATAAGTAATTATTTTTAATATTTAAAGACAATGAAGTTGGGAAAATGCGTACATCCATAGTATATTTTTTTAAATTCACATAGTATTTAGCCTTATGAGAAAATGTAGAACTTTTGTGGTTAACTTTTTTAATTCAATTTTAAGATTTATAAAAACATAAACTATGATATGAATTTTGTATCCAGAGTGTTTTGTATCTTAGTTTTAATTTTATGATACAAATCTTTTATTTCGGTTTTATGATATACATAACTCTTCAAAGTTCCACAGTTATTTTTAGTCTTTATTTTATTTCTTAATATATATAGTGTTTGTTCAAATTTTCTTTGATGCTATTTCAATTTCATCTAACTTATTTATTAAGTTTTTTAATATATATTATTTTTATTTATTTTATTTATCTAATTTCATGATTTTTTCTTATTAGTGTAATTCTAATAATTTGGAACTTTAGCAGCCTTTTCGAGCTATCTTTTAAAATTATGATTACATCAATTTCTATCATTAAGTGCTTTAAATTCCCTTAAAATCTATTTAAAGGAAACATATGGCCCCTCATGATGCTTCCATGTCGTGACACAACAACATGCCATGATAATTTACCACTAAGCTCTCAAATTTGTAATTTTTTGTTTGGTATTTTGTTTATTTTTGTGGATAATCATAGAGATTTCTCTACATTTTAATTAGAACAGAAACATAAGGTGATTTTCAACAAGAATTTTCTATCTTCTTGTCAATACCCATTATGTAATGAATGCAAGTTGATTGTGAGAGGGTGAAATATTATCACCTTTCATGCTTAACTAAACTTTACCAATAACAAAATAGAGGAATTTAAATGTTGCTTAGTTATTCAAATTCAACATGGCAAGATTTTAATATCCTTTTTCATCTTAATAAAGAGTTAAATATTTTGCTTGTACAATAGCTCTTTTAACAATGCCATTCATGTGGGAAAACCAACACTAGTGGGTGACTTATTCTGTTTAGGATTTGATGAATTTGAGGAGTCAATGTAATGAATACTTTTTCCCATCATTTTAAGTGTTCTTTTGCCCATGCAAAGAGTCTTCAAATATGGAAGTATCTATCAGAATAAATTTGTAGTCTCCACTATAATGCATGACACGTGTTTCTTTTATTCTCACTCTCTTTTGAAAATCACAAAAACTAATTTTCTTGCATTTTTATGCTTAAAATTCTGTCACTTTAATCATTTTTAATCTCTTGTATATTTATGTGTTTAATTTATAAAATTACCATATTTTTGTGCCCACCATTTAATACTCTCCATTTGAAAGTTGGTATTATGCTTCTTATATTATTACACACAAACAAGTATAGCAAGTGAGGAAGAAAAAAAAAAGGAAAAGTAGGGGGTAGCAATTTCTTAATTTTTGTATGGTTTTGGATTTGAACCAACCCAATGATAAAACACTTTTTTTTTAGCTTTGTGCATTCATTTTTATTTTTAAATGGGTACTTCATAGAAATTTAAATGTGGAGATATCACATATGACCAACCCATGCAACCAACCTACCTCCACATAGGCAGTGTCCACATATGCTTAGATTGTCAATGTGAGTAGCCATTTTAGCAAATGCATTCTACATTGAGGGACTACAATCTATTAAATTCATCTTATACTTCCATATATGTTAAGTCTCCTCACCTCACTCATAAGGACAGTGCATGAAACTCATTTGCCAAAAACAGAGGAACTTTTAATTCTATCTTTGTATCATTTATTGTCCATGGAGGTTAGACTTGTCTCCTTCATAGATGGATCACTTCCTCTAACTAATTTAAATTAATCAATTGGCTCAATGATCGAGAGGAATATTTTATATAAACATTCATATTTTTAAATTATGCAATATTCAGCTATATGGTTTTAAATTCACAAGAATTTATATTTGAAACATGAATGGCCCACTTAGTAAGTAAAAAAAAAAAAAAAGGACTTAAAAGAACTGTGTGACTGAGGTTAGGTAAAATTTTCATATAATCAACATTTAGTTACTAATTCAAAACAATTAGAATTAAGTGTTTCAATATAAGCATATAAATTGAATAATTTTTAAAACGCAAAATAATTGATTGATTACAAATTGAAACCTTGACAAAAGGCCCATTATTTTGTAAATTTGTGAATTGTTCGGAAAGCTTGAGTACATTTTCTACCACTAATGTGGCAATTCAACCTTTCTCTTTACTTGAATGTGGAGAACAATCTTTAATAATTATATTTTGAGACACTCATTGAACTTAAATAGTAGTAGAAAGCATAAGAACATTCTTAAAGATTTGATATCAACAAAATGGTAAAAGAAAAAACAAGGAAGAAGTATTGTATTTTCTTTGTGTATTTAGCTAGTTGATCGATGATGTTGCTTGTGAAGGCATTATGTTCACAACCATAGATAGCCAACAACAAAGTTAGACAACCCAAAATGTCTCTTTATGATAGTGTTTTCTCGCAAGGGAAAATCTCCCTTTCTTCCACCGGTCTCCCAAATCGACTTTACTTATGCAAAACTTATGGTGGAGGAAAAAACAAATAAGAGGTATTACATTTTATTTGTATATCTATTTGACTAATTTGATGGCAATGCTTGTGAAGGCATTATTCATAGATAACTAGCGACAAACAAACCAAAATGTCTCTTAATGATAGTGTTTTCTTGCTTAGGGGAAAAACTCTCACTTTTCCACTTTGGTCTTCCAAATCTACTCTACTTATGTAAGAGTTTTAGGAAACTTACTATGCCAACTAATACTTTTAATTTTTAAATAGTAGAAAAATAAAATTATGGTGGAAGCTATATGTAATATTTCACCTCCATTTGATGTATATATGTGTATGCACTTGTTGGCATTGGATTTTCTTTTCATATAAGATAGAGTGAGGAATGAAAGGAACGATAAGAAGATTGTTCCAAGTCGCAATCTCGATGATAATAGCACACCACATTAGATTTACAAAAACATCCATCATAATCCATAATGCTCAATACATTACAATATAATGACTGGAATTATTCAATAAGAAAGATGTACATATAGGAGGAGGGAAGTGCAACTACGACCTAAATTAGTGGTGAAGAACTCCCACTAACTGATATTGGTAGTTAACTCCAAAAGACTAGTAAGCTAACTCCACATAAATGAGAAGCTAACTCAACATAATTAGTAAGCTAACTCTACACAACTAGTACACCTAAGCAAGCTAACCAAACAAAGGGCTAACACAAGTGTAAGAATTATCCTAATAAATAAATAAAAGGATAAATAATAACCTACACTAACACCCTCCCTAAGCATAGATTAGGTGGGTGGAAAAGAAGGTGGATCATGGCAAAAGGCTTGATGAGGTACCCACGTACAACAATTGGGAAAATTGGACACCGCAAGGTACCCAAAACCAGTAATAACAAAAGTAGGGAAATGATCCTGCTGCAAGATATCCTCGAAGCTGGATCCAAAACTCGTATAATGTTGAAGAAGTGTGGTGCGCACTGTGGTATGAATCCACTGCTTGATCATAGAACTCAAAAACAACTGACACTGGGCTTCACCAGAATAGCTCCATGCAAGGAGACTGTTAATGGAGTGATGTCGAAAGTGAAAAACAAACACCAAACATAATTTGATCAACTGCTACAAATAGGTGTGCCATGATCCAAGAACAACCAAGGCAACAAGGCGGACACGAGATCCAAATAAATAGGAGTGCCACAATCCAAGAAAAGCCAAGGTAACAAGGCAAGGACACGAAACCCAAAGAAGCAAGTATCAACACCACACCCTCCCATACTGCAGAATGGGTAGAGTGACACCAAAAATCTATATGAGTTGTCAAAATCAACTACTCGAACACTGACAAACTAACACTGGGCTCCACTAGAATAGCTCCCCAAGAGAGAATGTCAACATGCCAAAAAAGTGTCGAAAATACAGATCCAAAATATCTCAACAAACAAGAGAGATATAAATGTATACACCCATAGATACAAGAATGCAATACCCAAAATTTTAAGACGTGAGCTCAACCGAAATTACGTTCACAAGTGATCACAACACCCTCCCGAATTTAGCACTTTATAATTAAGTGCATGTAAATATTACAATGAGAAATAGTACCTTTTACATTTGAAATAATTTTATAAAAATGTCACCAATGCGTAGATCTTGAAAAAATACATAATTTCAAAACAAAGATCAACTTAATATGAGCTACAGATCAAAAGTTATGAGCTCTAGAAGGTTTTGATATTAAAATAATATTTTAATGCTGATCTTTTTTTAAAGGTACACATGACACCTAAATGTTCAAAGGGTAAAAGAGTGCATTAACACGATACATGCTTGCGACCAAAGGATAAAAGCCTACGCCCAAAACCTAAAATGTCCAAAGGGTAAATCATTGCATCCAGAGGGTACACGTCAATATCTAATGGATAAAAGAATGCACCCAAAGGGTACAGATCTACGTCCAGTGGATAAAAGACTACATCCAAAATAGAAATATCCAGAGGGTAAAAAAGCATCGAAAGGTACACGCTTATATCCAATGGATAAAAGAATGCACTTAGAGGGTATGATCCGCATCTAGATTTGACCTGTCTCAAAACATGGTCAAGTTTTCATCGATTTTAGGGTTTTGGCACCTTCCAAATCCAATGCCACACTCCGTTTTGCATAAAAATGCATGCTGCAGAAAATTGCTAACAAATTTCAAATACATGAAAATAATAAACCCTTGTTTGTAAAGAAAAACTTACAGATGGATGTCTACATCATCTATCGCTCTGATACCATGAAAGGAACGATAAGAAGATTGTTCCAAGCTACGATCTCAGATGATAATAGCACACCACATTAGATTTACAAAAATAGAAGAGTTAAAATACCATATATGGAAATCCATCATAATCCATAATGCTCAATACATTACAATAGAATGACTTGAATTATTCAATAAGAAAGATGTACATATAGGAGGAGGGAAGTGCAACTACTACCTAAATCAATGGTGAAGAACTCCCACTAACTGATACTAGCAGTTAAGTTAACTCCAAAAGACTAGTAAGCTAACTCCACATAACTGAGAAGCTAACTCAACATAACTAGTAAGCTAACTCTACACAACTAGTACACCTAAGCAAGCTAACCCAACAAGTGTAGGGCTAACACAAGTGTAAGAATTATCCTAATAAATAAATAAAAGGATAAATAATAACCTACACTAACAAGGAAGTGCCATCATTCTTGAAGATTTGATATATAACACATTTTTATATCTTTTGATATACCACTTTCGGTTGAGGAACCTAATGAATAGTATGTATAGTGCATATATTAATCAAAATTTACAAACAATTCTCATTTGAAATGGTTTTAAGTTTATTTGAGCATATGATTATATTTTATTGGAAGTGGTTATGAACGTAATTTTATTCCCCATTTCTATTCTATTTAATTATTGAATAAAAATAGCAACACATCTATTATTGTTGGCTCAAATCGTAAGCACCACTTCCATCCCGCAAACCTAGGGTATAGTATGTATAGTGAGTATATAAATCAGAATATATAGATCATTTTCATTTGACATGGTTTTTATATTATTTGAGCATATGGCTAATTTTTTTCTAAATAAAAAATACAACACATATAGTCTTTTTGCCGATCTACAAACCCTAAATGTAATTTTTGGTCGGTGAATATAAGGGATATTATATATAATGAGTGTATAAATCATAATTCACATATCATTCTCATTTTGATCCAAATTTTTTAGATTTTTTGAACTTATGGTTAGGTTTTCTTATAAGTGGTTATGACGGTTTTATTTCTTTCCCATTTTAAATGTATTTAATTACCAAATAAAAAATATAACACATATCTTTTCACTCATTGGTGATCCCTAAATTCCATTGTTGGTTGATGAACCTTGGGCATTCTTTCTACGGATGGTGAACCATCCTTCAAGATTCATGAAAATTTCATACAAGTAGGTAAGATCAGGACCGTGCGATTCATTTCTATTGGTTTCAATTCTATTTTAAGCCAAGTAAAACTAAATACTCCTCATGTAATGAATTTTAAGATCATATGTTTATCTTTTCTTATTTATTGTCTTTGGAAGGAAAAGCTAGTAAAAAATGTGTTTGATGTCAAATAGTAATTGGAGGCTTCAATAAGATTATTTTCTTGCACATTTATAAAAAATATTTTTTAATTTAGTTATTTATTTATTTTTAAACCAATAAGCATGGTTTTATAAAGATCAAATATTTTTCATGATCTTTTGTTATCAAGGATGTAAAATTGATATTTTCATGAAGTCTACATCTTTTGATGGAAGGAATCCATCATTGTTTTGGAGGGGACTGTGAAGTAGCCTCACATACTTTGATTTAACATGTCTTAATTAAAAAGTGATTAGTGTTGATTGAGAATATTTCATTAATTGAAAAAAAAATTCCTTGATAAGTGTGGGTTGGACATCTTGGTGACAAAAGGTGAAGTGTGCAAAGGGATCCCTATTCACCACCTCTCCTCTACTTTTGTCATTTTGGTTAGCGATGGTGGATCTTTACTTCGAAGTTTTATAAGATATACTATTACTAGTTTTCTCTTTCCCTTCCTTCTATTATGAATGCATTCCTTTTCTTAGGCAATCTAGGATTGTTATAAGTGTTTGTATTAGTTTTCATAAATGTTGAGTATGGAGCTAAATTACTCATGTTTTAGCATGCAAATAGAACTTGTTGGAAGTTGACGATGAACCAGGCATCGGTTAGAGTGTGAATGGCATTGGTAGGGGAGCAAGTGAAGTTAGAACCGATGATGGTTGGGAAGAACCAAGCATCGGTTACATGTGCGATGAGTTTTAATTAACTCTCGGGATTTATTTCTATTTTTAGCATTGGAATAGATTTAATGAAAGTAATTACATGGCTAAGTGCCCTAAAGTCTTAAACGACTATTTAAAGCATAAAGCTAGGGTTTAGAATGTGAGGATGTATCATAATTACAAGATAATTATGTGAGAGAGAATTCTTTGTGAAGAATCAAAAAGCTTGAAGGAAGAAAGTACTAAACATCTGAGAAGTGTAGAAGATTATAAATCTTCATTGTATATCTTGTTAAAGCTTTGGATAATAGATTGGCTTGTTTCTTGGTGGACGTAGCCCACACTGGGTGAACCATGTTAAATCTAGTGTTGATTTATGTCTCTTGTTTTGTATAATTCTTCTGGTAGAATATCCACTTTTATTTGCATGTATGCTTAGATCTGATATATTATCTGTACAACTAGTATTAGAGATTTGTTTAAGGGTTTTGTGTGTTGACATATTTACTCACATATGGTTTTTGATTGAGTGGGAGCTACAGCAATGACAGAAGATAATAAATACAAGGTAGAGAAGTTTGACGGCCGAAATTATCAATTATGGAAGATGCGGATTGAGGATTATCTCGTATCGGGAGATTTGTACTTACCGTTGGACGAGAAGTCTAGACCTACGAAGATGACCTGATGAAGAATGGAAGATTCTTGTGAAAGGCTTTGGGATCTATAAGATTGAGCACGGAAACATCTCGTGGCTTCCAATATTACATAATTGAATTCTACAATAGACTTAATGAAATTTCTTGCTAATTTACATGAAAAACCTAGTGCTTCAAATAAATTTTATTTGATGAAGAAACTTTTAGTTCTAAGATGCATGAAGGTGAATCTACCTCTAGTCATTTGAATGATTTCCAATCTATTGTAAATCAGTTAAAATCGGTTTCAATACCGTTTGATGATGAAGTAAAAGCACTTTTATTCTTATGTTCTTTTCCTGATAGTTGGGACAACTTGGTAATGGCTATTAGTAATACAACATCTGCTAATAATATTTTGAAGTTTGATGATGTGGTTAGTATAATCTTGAATGAAGAAATTCATAGGAAAAGTACAGAGGAAACATCATCTAGAAATGCTTTGAATGTAGAAAGCAGGGGCAGGCAGAAGGAGAGATCCAAGAGTAAGAGTAATGGGAAATCAAAGTCAAGGGATAGCAGATCTAAATCCAGAAGTAAGGGAATTACTTGTTGGAAATGTGGAAAGAAAGGACATGCAAAGAAAGATTGTTGGTCAAAGAATAAAGAGAACCAACAACCAGACAAAGGTAAAGAGGTGAATCTTGCTACATCAAAGGTAATGCAAGATGCTCTTATTCTTTCTTTAGATAGTAGAATTGAATCATGGGTTTTAGATTCAGGAGCTTCTTTCCATGCAACCCCTAATAAGGGTTATTTCAGAAATTATGTCCAGGGCAATTTTGGGCATGTCTATTTGGGTGATGATGAACCTTGTAGTATTACTAGTAAAGGGAAGTTCATCTAAAATTACATAATGGAAATACATGGGTATTGAAAGATGTGAGGCATGTGCCAAGCCTCAGGAGGAATCTTATTTCTACAGGGCAACTAGGTGAATCTGGTTGCATGGTTACTTTTACAGGAGACTCTTGGAAATTCACCAAGGGTGCTTTTGTTGTGGCAAGAGGTAAGAAGGTAGGAACATTATATTTATCTACTGTACATCGATTCATTTTCTGCATTATCTACTTCAGATTCAGATGCATGCATGTGGCATAATCGGTTGGGTCATATGAGTCAAAAAGGAATGTAGATCTTAAAGGCTAAGGGTAAGTTATCATATTTGAAAGATTTAGATCTTGATTTCTGTGAGCATTGTATCTTTGGAAAGCAAAAGAGAGTGAGATTTCTCAAAGTTGGGGCAACTAAGAAGGAGCAGAAATTGGAGCTTGTACACTCAGATGTGTGGGGACCAACTCAGGTAGCTTCTCATGGTGGATCCCAATATTATGTTACTTTCATTGATGATGCTACAAGAAAGGTATGGGTTTATTGTATTAAACACAAATATAATGTTTTTGAAACTTTTAAAAGATGGAAAGCCCTTGTTGAGAATGAATCAAATTCTAAGTTAAAGTGCCTTAGATCTGACAATGGTGGTGAATATTGTAGCAAGGATTTTAATGATTATTGTTTAGTGAATGGGATACGTAGAGAAAGAACGGTTCTAAGAACACCACGGAGAATGGTGTTGCAGAGAGAATGAATAGGACAATCATGGAACGTGCTAAAAGTATGAGGATACATTCTAGATTTCCCTTGTAGTTTTGGGCAA
This sequence comes from Taxus wallichiana var. yunnanensis, assembly GCA_018340775.1. Lineage (NCBI taxonomy): Eukaryota > Viridiplantae > Streptophyta > Pinopsida > Cupressales > Taxaceae > Taxus > Taxus wallichiana. The sequence goes on along the minus strand of CM031237.1, from coordinate 835,619,483 downwards.
AAGCAATTGATACAGTGGTTTATTTGATTAACCATGTGGCCCTTCAAGTTCACTAGATGGAGGAATACCAGAGGAAGCATGGACCGGAAAAGAGGTAGATCTTTCTTTTCTTAAATTTTTTGGTTCAGAAGCTTTTGTGCATGTTGATAGAGAAAATAGAAAAAAGTTGGATGCAAAATCCAAGAGGTGCACTTTCATTGGTTATGGATCTGGTGATTTCAGTTTTCATTTTTGGGATTTAGAGAATTCTAAAATTGTTAGGAGTCGTGATGTTGAATGGAATGAAAAGAGAATGTACAAGGATCAAATTTTGGTACCCAAGGATGAGAAAATTGAGAAGTTTATTGATGAAAATGAACTCTTGGGTTTTAAAGAAACACCTACAGAAATACACAGTAACCATGGTCGGTTAGGCCCTGACCGACATCGGTCAGATGAACCGCCGATGGTTACAGAGGATCAAAACCAGTGTCGGTTAGCCGAACCGACGTCGGTTAGAGGTGACTGATGTTGGTCACTGTCAGAAGTTGATACTAATGTCCAGGAGGTCTAGATTGAGCCTCCGGTACCCCAAACTCATGTGAGAAGGTCATAAAGGGTAAGTAAACTTCCAGAAAGATTTTCACCTTCTCTATTTTATCTATTATTGACTGATAGTGGTGAACCAGAAAGCTTTGAAGAAGCAATGCAGGATAAAACTCACATTCAAGGGGAGCATGGCATGGATGAGGAGATGAAATCTTTAGAATAGAACCAGACTTGGGATTTGGTTAAATTGCTAGCAGGAAAGAGAACATTACAGAACAAGTGGGTTTACAGAATTAAGGAAGAAGAGGGTGGATAGAAAAGGTACAAGGCAAGGCTTGTAGTAAAGGGATTTGCACAAAAGGTATTGACTTTGGTGAAATATTTTCTCCTGTTGTTAAGATTACTTTTATTAAACGTACTGTATTGAGTTTAGTTGCAGTAGAAAATTTTAATTTAGAGAAACTAGATGTGAAGACGACTTTCCTTCATGGTGATTTGGATGAAGAGATTTATATGCAGCAACCGCTTGGGTATGAAGTCAAGGGTAAGGAGAAATTAGTGTGTAGGTTGAAAAAGAGCCTATATGGGCTCAAGCAAGCTCCAAGGAAATGGTACATGAGGTTTGATAGTTTTATGCATGAGCATGGTTACTTGAGATGTGAATCTAACCATTGTGTTTATTTCAAAAAGCTTGAAAATGGGAGCTATATTATTTTGTTATTGTATGTGGATGATATGCTTATTGCAGGATCTAGTATGCAGGACATTGGTGAGCTTAAGAGAAAGCTAGCTCACACATTTGCAATGAAGGATTTGGGAGCTGTAAAAATAATCCTTGGCATGCAAATACATAGAGACAGGAAAAATAAGAAATTGTATTTGTCTCAAGAGGATTATATCTACAAGGTGTTAGAAAGGTTCAACATGCAGAATGCAAAACCTGTTAGCACACCTATGGTTGGACACTTCAAATTGAGTAAAGATCAGTGTCCTTCATCACAAGAGGAGGTCAAATACATGACACGAGTGCCATATGCTTCAACAGTTGGAAGTCTCATGTATGCTATGGTTTGTACAAGACCAAACATTGCACAGGCAGTGGGAGTTGTGAGTAGATATATGGCTAATCTAGGTAAAGAGCATTGGAAATCAATCCAATGGATACTCAGGTATTTGAAAGGGACATCTAGCATGTAGTTATGTTATAGAGGTTCGGATATTTCATTACGTGGCTATGTTGATTTGGATATGGCTGGAGATCTGGATGGTAGGAGGAGCACTACTGGATATATTTTCATAGTAGGTGGAATGGCAAAGTTAGCTGGATTTCAAGATTGTAGAAGGTTGTGGCTTTGTCTACTACAGAGGCAGAGTATGTTGCAACTACAGAGGCTAGCAAGGAGATGATATGGATGAGTAGGTTCATGGAAGAGTTGGGAAAGGAGAAAAGTAATTATAAACTATTCAATGACAATCAGAGTGCAATTCATTTGGAAAAGAACTCAACATTTCATTCGAGAACAAAACACATTCAGTTGAGATATCACTTCATATGACAGGTATTGGAGGATGGACAGTTGAATCTGGAAAAGATTCATACAAGCAAGAACCCTGCAGATATGCTAATGAAGCCATTAGCAAAGGAGAAGTTGGAGCTACACTCCACTTCTGTTGGTCTTCGAGTTTGAGGCTCGAGGAGGAAGAAACAAAGCTTAGGAGGATCCAAGAATGGCATTATACAGGTATAGTGTGCAAGTAATTAATCTCCAAGTGGGAGATTGTTGAGTATGGAGCTAAATTACTCATGTTTTAGCATGTAAATAGAACTTGCTGGAAGTTGACAGTAACCGGCATCGGTTAGAGTGTGACTGCATTGGTCAGGGCAAGTTGGAACTAGCGACGGTTGGGCAGAACCGACATCGGTTACCTGTGCGATGAGTTTTTAATTAACTCTCGGGATTTATTTCTATTTTTAGCATTGGAATAGATTTAATGAATGTAATTGCATGGCTAAGTGCCCTAAAGTCTTAAACGACTATTTAAAGCATAAAGCTAGGGTTTAGAATGTGAGGATGTATCATAATTACAAGATAATTATGTGAGAGAGAATTCTTGGTGAAGAATCAAAAAGCTTGAAGGAAGAAAGTATTGAACATCTGAGAAGTGTAGAAGATTGTAAATCTTCATTGTATATCTTGTCAAAGCTTTGGATAATAGATTGGATTGTTTCTTGGTGGACGTAGCCCACACTGGGTGAACCACGTTAAATTTGGTGTTGATTTATGTCTCTTGTTTTGTATAATTCTTCTAGTAGAATATCCGCTTTTATTTGCATGTATGCTTAGATCTAATATATTATCTGTACAACTGGTGTGCTAACCCCAACAATAAATTAGATTTGTTGATTTGATATCTGTGGCTTTAGTTTTTTCTAAATTTTTCCATCGATATTACCATGGTTGAAATTTTTCGTGGGGAAATTTTTTTGCTTGTTACTCAACCTAATGGTCTTCACAAATAATGCATGTTTTATTTTTTGCATCATTTTGTGATATTTTTTTTTTGTTTTAGGGGATTTTTGGTGTTATGACATATTTCATTATGGATAAAAAATGGATAGGTGTGGTGGAAGACTAAAGGCCACAAGATATGTGATTCATTGTCATTGGGAAGATGCATTAAGTACAAAAAGGAAAACATTAGGGTAAGTGCATGAAAATGGGGGACCCAAAAAGGATCAAAGTGGCCATTTTTTCTTGAAATCAGAAAAATTTGAACTTCAATGAGTAATTTGACATGCCTATGCTCAAAATTTGACAATTTGATAAGAACAAGAATTGTAGTTCTCATAATCTAGTTTCTAAACTACTATTTTAAAAAAATGGTGGATATTAAGAGGGTCAAATGTTGTGCACACAAAAATTGTTCTTGTTAATATGTCAAACATATAACATGGTGTCATGTGTGTGCCCCCACTCTCCCTCCCCCCCCCATTTTTGAGTTCCATAAAATATTTTACAAATCCCTTCGGAGAGAAAGTTAGCTAAGATCATGTATTAGGTCCCACTATTTTTCCTATTTTTCAATGAATATATTATATTTTACTAATTTTCAAAGTGGACACGTCTCGAAAATGAAAAAACCACATATACACCCCTTAATTTTGAGAAAAAGCAGCCAAAAAAATATTTTTAATGTATAGAATAGAGGTTAGATCATGTCGATGTATTTTTGTTTTAAAATTTGAATGAGTGAATCAAAATTACGTAGAAAACATAATACATGTGTTTTGGAAAAAAATGAAGACACTACTAAAAGAAATTAAGGATCAAAACCTTAAACTATTTGGATTTTAGAAAGAAATACATTGACACAAACCTAAGATAGATATTGACATCATAGTCATGTTTTTTAGAATATTGTCTTAAAACATGTGATAAAATGGGATATACACTCCAATTTTAAATACGTTTTTGTAAAACATATATTTAGTCATGGAATAGATAGTCCAACCCTTAGGCTTAGATATCCTAGCCAAATCCAAGACTAAGGGTTGACAATTTACAACCCAAACAAGAAATAATATGAGCGTGTTATAACGCACTCACATTATTTCTCTAAAAAAATAACATAAACATAAAAAGACAAATTCACTCGTGATTTTGGTTTGAAAAATCTCGTGAATTGCACTATTATCTTCACATTTATACAATGATTTATTATTTTGAGACATTCCAAATGAAAATTGAGTACTAAATTTATGTTTCTTACATTGATAAAATTGTTGGTGAAATAATTTGTTGCATGGAAAAATTAGTGGAATTTCACCAACTCTCGGGACTAATTCCATCCTTATGGTAATGGGGAGGCTCCCATTTATTGAATGCAAAAACAAATTATCGGTGTGGTGTGAAGTGGGGATTGCACAAGAATACTCCACTAAACCTATGGAAAATTTATTGCATCTAGTGCAAGGGAGGAATTTTCTTAAAGAGAGAAAAGGTAAAGAGGAGTAAGAATGTGGGGAATGTGGCTTAAGTTAGTGGATAGGAACTTACATATGTCCAAAAATTAACCATGATAGTTCTACACTCAATTATAAAAATTCAACTTCAAGAACAAGACAAGAAAAACAAATCACAGACAAATATTTCTATTGATTCATTGATCAAAGGCACTAACACCTTCCTTGGTTTTATAATATTTTCACATCTACAAAGATGATCACACAAAAAATGGAAGAAACATAGATAAAGAAAATAGAAGAATGTTATCTCTTTCTTATATCTTAGTAGCACAATAGTTATCTACTTGGATACTCACAATTGAAGACCCCTTAGAATGAGGAAGTCTTCGAATATATAGTTTTACAAAGAGACCTTTCATCTACCCCCACATGAATTTTCACCTACCTCATTCACTTGTGACATTTCATATTCCTAAGAAATAAAATTGAGTCCCTTTCCATTAATTAAAGAGAACTGATTACAATGTCAAATTATAAGTCACATTTAAGTGAATAAGAAAAGAAGCAAAAAGTACCTTCCCAACAGAGAATTAGATTATGAGAGAGAAAGGAAGGATGAGAGAAGGAGATGAGGGAAAGATTCATGATGATGGAGATGATGCATCCGCCAATGAAGAGCTGAATGCCGATGAACTTTTTAGTAATGTACCTAGGAATATTTATTAATTTTTGAACTCTTTGCCAAAGCATGTTATTGCAAGTGTTGTTAGGAAATAAGGGATAAAATATGCAGAAAAATCCCTCATAGAATCGCAACAATAGAAACTAATATGCAAAAATATTATAGATCTCAAATAAAAGTGCAGAATAATAATAACACAACACAAAGAGACAATATTTAATGTGGTTCACCCAATTTGGGCTACATCCACCAAGAATCAATTGCTCATATTTTATTACAAGACACCGCTCTCTCGATACAATACCAGATCCTGTTTGGAGCTATGCTCAACAAACTCTACAGAAATTCACACCCAAATTTAAAACACATCTGCAATGTTACATAATACCTACCATATGCACAAAACCACATAAGTAGACAACTACTTAAGTAGTTTTACAAAACCGTGGGTATCAAAATCATGGGCTAAAACTGTCCCATAATCCTATGGGTCAAAAATCCTGCTCATATGAGAAAAACACATTTCCCAAGTATATCGGGAACATTTTGTTTCGAGGCCAAAAAAAAATTCAGGGTGCGCGCCCGATCCCCACTCGGGGCCCAACCCGGCCCCAAAACTCGACAAGACAAGCGTGGAAAGTGTACAGTAATATTAGTGTACAATATTCAACACTTTCACACATGAAAATAGGCTCCACAACCTAACAATCTCCCATTTGGAGACTAGTTTTCCTCTGAGCAAGCTTCTCAACCCTTCATTGGTTTCCATGAAGACCAACCAAAGATGAACACAACTTTAGTTTTTACCTTGTGACCACCTTGGTCATCATCTCTATAGGATTTTGACTGGTATGAATATTCTCCAGCTTCAACTTCTCTTCCTCCAATTTTTTCCTAATTAAATGGTACCTTAATCGTATATGCTTCATCCTAGAGTGGAAAGTAGAGTTCTTAGCTAAGTGTATAGCACTCGACTATCAATATGCAACTTTACTTCCTCCTATTTATGCCCCAACTCCTCAAGTAATTGTTGTAACCAAATTATTTCTTTACTTTCCTCTGTGGTAGCAACATACTTAGCCTCTGTGGTTGACAAAGGCACCAGCTTCTATAGTTGTGAAACCTAACTTACTGATGTCCCACCTACAGTGTAAACATAACTTGTTGTGCTCCTCCTACTGTCTACATCTCCAGTCATATCTGAATCTACAAAACCACACAAAGTGGTGTGTGATCCACTGTAGCAAAAAATTGTCCCCGTGGTCCCTCTCAAATACCGAAGGATCCACTTTACTTTCTATCAATGATTTCTACCTGGATCACTCATAAATCTACTCACCGCTTCCACTGCATGGGAAATATTAGGCCTAGTGCACACCATGGCATACATCAAACTGCCAACTACGGTACGATGAGAAAGGTACATTTGACATCTGGTTTCTCTCCTTCTCTTTCTTGGGACACTACTCCTTTGATAACTTGAAATGGCCTATCAAAGGAGTCCCAAACGGTTTAAGATCCTGCATATTAAACCTCTCCAAGACATTCTTAATGTAATCTTCCTAAGATAAATTCATCTTTCATTCCTTCCTATCCTGAGATATCCTCATACCAAGGATTTTTTTGGTTGACCCTAAATCCTTCATATAAAAGGATTCACTTAGTGATTCTTGAGTACTTTTATTTCCTGCATGTTTTTACCTGCAACCAACATGTCATCCACATATAGACACGGGATAATATAACTACCATCCTCAAATTTCTTTGTATACACGTAATGGTCAAAATGACATCTAATATAACCTTGCTCCATCATGAAGCTATCAAAATTCTTATACCATTGACGTGGAGCTTGTTTTAAGCCATACAAACTCTTCTTTAGTTTTGCACACCATCTCCTCTTTACCTTTGACCTCATAGCCCTCTGGTTGTTGCATATATAGATCCTCCTCCAAATCACCATGGAGAAATGCAATATTTACATCAAGCTGCTCTAAGTGCAAGTCTTTTGTTGCAACTATTCCAAGAATAGTTCTAATAGAAGTCATTTTTACTACAGGAGAAAAAATATCATCAAAATCTATACCTTTTTTCTGTGTAAACCCCTTGACCACCAACTGGGCCTTGTATCTTTTCTTGCATCCTTCTTCCTCTTTGACTCTAAACACCCACTTGTTTTGTAATGCTCTTTTTCCTTCGGGTAGCTTCACCAAATCCCATGTCTAGTTCTCCATGAGAACCTGATGCTCCTCATCCATGGCTTGCTCCCACTTCTTCCTGGCATCTACCTCAATTGCTTCATCAAATATCTCTCGGCTCTCCACTTTCAATGAGTAATAAATAATAAATAGAAGGAGAAAAAAGTTTAGGTTCTCATCTTACCCTAGAAGACCTCCTCAATATAGGAGTTTGGGTTTCTTGTTGGGAGGTTCTTCAATTCATTCATGTGTCACTTTCCCATTTGGAAGATCCTCTACCGCTGCATATTCTTTCTTGGATTCTTCCCTATTTTCCTACAAATGCTTCTTATACATGACTTTCTCATTAAAGACCACATCCCTAGATTGAATGATTTTCTTGTCCTTAATACTCCAACATTTATATCCAAAGTCATCACCACCATAACCAATGAAAGTACATTTTTATGATTTAGCCTTTAGCTTGGTCCTATCACCCTTGTCTATATGGACAAACACCTCACATACAAAGACTCTAAGAAATGAATAATCAAATTTCTTACCATACCAAGCCTCCTCAAGTATGCCTCCATCCAAGGAACTTGAGGGTCTTCTATTTATCAAGTACACAGTTGTGCTCACCGCTTATGCCCAAAAAGAAAGAGGTAGTCCTAGATGTAACCTATTCTCCTAGCACATTTTATTATTGTTATGTTCATCCTTTCTAACACCCCATTCTGATGTGGAGTTCCTGGAACCGTCTTTTTCCTGTAGATTCCATTCTTAGAACAATTATCATCAAATTCATTGTTGCAATACTCCCCTCAATTATCTGACCTGATACATTTTAGCTTAAGACCTGTTTCATTCTCTACCAAGGATTTCCATTTTAAAAAGTGTCAAATACATCAGATTTGTTTGTAATACAATAAACTCAAACTTTCCTTGTTGCATCATCAATGAAAGTAACATAATAACTTAAACCCCAAGAGATGATACGATCTAGCCCCTACACATCAGAATGCACCAGCTCTAACTTACTCTCTTTATTTGTAGGTCCATCCTTGAGAAAACTTACTTCTATTTCCCATATATGCAGTCCTCATATAACTCCAAACCTATTTCGTATATTCGGGAAAATCCTTATTTATGATCTCAATGCCCTTATGGATCATATGACCAAGCCTATAGTGCCATAATATTGTATCTACTTTTGAAGCCATAATATTACAAACATTAGTGCTATAAGTGGTCAAATACAAGGTTCCAACCTTCTTACCTCTTACCACCACAAGAACACCCTTGGTAATCTTCCAAGATTTTGTTATAAATATCACAAGACAACCATCACTTCCCAACTGCCCGCCAATATCAAATTTCATTTTAAATTCGGCACATGTCTAACATCCTTCAACAACCATGTATTCACATTTTACATATTAACCTAAACAGATCCTTTTCCAACTATACTATAAGGCTCATCATCACCAAAAACAATATGCGTAAAATCCCTTGAACATAATCGACAAAATAATAACTAAGTGGAGTAGCATGGAAATAAGCCCCGAATCTAAAACTTAAGATTCAACAATATTGTGCAAAGAAAGAATCAAAGCATCCTAACATACATTACATGATTCCACATTTTCCTCCTTGTTTTCTTCCTGTTGTTTCTTCTTGTCCCGAAGCTCCCAACAATCCTTCTTTTCATGCCCAGACTTTTTCGAGTGCCAAAATACTATCTTGCTTTTGGATTTTGACCTTGCCTAATCTTTCAATTTTCCACGGCTACCTCTATTATTTTGTCTCCCTTTAGTTTCCACATCAAAGAATTTCCCAAGTAGAAGATTCCCTAGAGATTTTTCTTCACATTTCCTCACTTAGAATCACCCCAACAACATCCTCAAACTTCAAGTTTGAGCTAGCTAGAACCGAGTTTCTTACTGCCATTACTAGGCTATTCCAACTCTCAAATAAAGAGCACATAATAAATAAATCCCTAACTTCTTCATCAAATTATATTGTAACCAAAGCTATCATATTTACAACCGTATTAAACTAATTTAAATGATCTTTGATGAACCATTCTCGAGACATCTTCATATTAAACAAATTTTCATTAAAAATATCTTATTAGAGGCGAGGGTTTTTCATACAACTTCCCTAATACCTTCTTAATGTACTCTTCCCGAGATAAATTCATCTTTTGTTCCTTCCTATCCCGATATATCCTCATACCAAGGATTTTTTTTACCTGCCCCTAAATCCTTCATAGAAAAGGATTCACTTATTAGCCGCTTCTTCTTTTAGTACTTTTATTTCCCGCATATTTTTACCGCAACCAACATGTCATCCACATACGGACACGGGATAATGTAATGACCATCCTCAAATTTCTTTGTATACATGCAATGGTCAAAATGACATCTAATATAACCTTGCTCCATCATGAAGCTATCAAATTTCTTATACCATTGATGTGGAGCTTGTTTCAAGCCATACAAACTCTTCTTCAATTTTGCACACCATCTCCTCTTTACCTTTGACCTCATAGCCCTCTGGATGTTGCATATATAGATCCTCCTCCAAATCACCATGGAGAAATGCAGTCTTTACATCAAGTTGCTCTAAGTGAAAGTCTTCTTCACAACAATTATTCCAAGAACAATTCTAATAGAAGTCATTTTTACTACAGGAGAAAAAATCTCATCAAAATTTATACCTTTTTCTATGCAAACCCCTTGACCACCAACTAGACCTTGTATCTTTTCTTGCCTCCTTCTTCCTCTTTGACTCTGAACACCCAATTGTTATGTAATGCTCTTTTACCTTTGGGTAGCTTCACCAAATCCCAAGTCTGGTTCTCCATGAGAGCCCGATGCTCCTCATCCATGGCTTTCTCCCACTTCTTCCTAGCAGCATCTACCTCAATTGCTTCATCAAATATCTCTCGGCTCTCCACTATCGGTGAGTAATAGATAATAAAGAGAAGGATAAAAAATTTCAAGTTTTCTTCTTACCCTAGAAGACCTCCTCAATGTAGGATTTTGGGTTTCTGTTGAGAAGGTTCTGAACTGATTCATGTGTCACTTTCCCATCCAGAAGATCCTCTACCGCTGCATATTCTTTCTTAGATTCTTCCCTATTTTCTTGTAACTACTTCTTATACATGACTTTCTCATTAAAGACCACATCCCTAGATCGAATGATTTTCTTGTCCTTAATACTCCAACCTTTATAGCCAAAGTCATCACCACCATAACCAATGAAAGTACATTTTTATGATTTAGCCTTTCACTTGGTCCTATCACCCATGTCTATATGGACAAACACCTCACATTAAAGACTCTAAGCAAGACACATCTGGATTGTCCCAAGTGCCTTCCTATCCAAAAATATCGGTCTACATCTGTCATGCTCAAGGGTTTGTTCACCTTCTCAGACAACAGAATATAAATATCCTTCTGATAAAGGTAATCTTCCATCTATATCTTCCAAAGACTAAATTTTTTCCCATTTAATTTATCAACCCTTGATCTTCCATCACTTGTCATAGCTCCCACTCAAGCTAAAACTTTCCCTACGATTCAACACTTCAACAAACCAAACTAGGCTTTGATACCAATTGTTGGAAATAAGGGATAAAATATGTGGAATAATCCCTCATAGAATCGTAACAGTAGAAACTAATATGCAGAAAATATTACAAATCTCAAATAAAAGTGCAGAATAATAATAACACAACACAAAGAGATAGTATTTAACATGGTTCACCCAACTTGGGCTATGTCCACTAAGAATCACTTGCTCAGATTTTATTACAAGCCACCGCTCTCTCAATACAATACCCAAATATGTTTGGATCTATGCTCGAAAAACTCTACGAGAATTCACACTGAATTCAAAACACATCTACGCAATGTTACATAATACCTACCATATGCACAAAACCACATAAGTATATAACTTCTTAAGTAGTTTTACAAAACTGTGGGTATCAAAACCATGGGCTCAAACCGTCCCATAAACCTATGGGTCAAAAATCCTGCCCATATGAGAAAAAACACATTTCCCAGTATATCGAGAACGTTTTGTTTCAAGGCCAAAAAAATTGGGGGATGTGCCCCAAACCCTGGCGAGACAGACTATGGAAAGTGTACAAGTACTCTTAGTGTATAGTGTTCAACACTTTCACACATGAAAATAGGCTCCATAACCTAACAAGAGCCACTTTATCTACTTGAGAAATATTCACAAAGCACAGTAACCTTAATCTAAGTTTCATAATTGATGCCAATGTTTTTACATTGTTTGAACCAAGTTTTATGATCCTTAGTAGTATTGGAAATTATACACTCGATCTCTCAAGAGATTCCAAAGGTTCCTTGTTAAACGAGAAGGGATCTCCTGCTTCTTTACTAACCAATTCCTCAAATGGCTTCAAAAGGTCTTCCATCAATGTATTCTTACTAACTCGAGGTGATCCAAGTTTCTGCACTCCATTTCTTATATTTTCCAAAATTTGTGAAGTGATATCTTCACAAGAATCAAGCTCCTCAAGAGAATTGTTCATCATTTCATATCAAGAAACCAATGTTTGAGACCAAATTGGGGACATATTCTCAGTTATAGAATTGAACACATTTTTTCCCACCAACATGAAAGATTCAAGGTTACCCATTTTTGTCACCAATGGAAACACTTGGTCCCAATGAGCCTTTTTCTTTTCAATTTCATCTTTGGTCATCATTACCTTCATGTGAGAAGTGAAAACATACTTGAATAGTGAAATAATTTCAAGCAACATATTTTTAGCTTTTTTGAGAATCTTGTGAACCCATCGATCAAGTAGCTCTTCCTCGCATGGAGTGACCTTGAGCTTTTTAAATTTTTGCAGGGTTGAAACTAATTATAAGAGTAACATATTTAGTAGGGAGAGATGGAATTGAACTTGGATCCATGAATGACGTAACATAGGAAGTGAGTATTTCCACATGTTCTTCCAAATTTGCTCAATTTTTGTTTATAGTTTTCATTCCTTGAAAGCAAGCGGGCAACAAACTCTTTGAACAAATGTGCATCCCTTTCATGTGTTGTTGGCCCCAAAGAAATTTTTTTCATTTCATAGTCTTTCTTAGTCATGTCCTCTATGGGTTTTACTACTTTAGGCTAGGAAACTCTACATATTGATTACGAAAAACAACACTGAAAAAGTGACAAGTTACCTATGATTTCTTACCCCATTTGGCCTTTACGATCTTTGAGATGGCTTGAAATTCTAGAACCATTTCCTATTGCACTATTCTCCACTCACTTCAATAAATTATTGAATCCATGGGAATATCTCCATTTTTACAAGTTCAATGCCGGACATGATTGCACTTTCATGTTCACGGTGAGGGACGACATCTTGCACTTTATGAGTTGACTAGGTAATGAAGAAGAGATACTTGGAAAGTGGTTTAGAAATAGGCGTTGTGAAGGATCAATTTCTCCTTGCTCAAGATCCTCAATGAGATCCTTGGTGACTTTGGCCTTCTTGTGAAGTCTCTTATAGTGAGATCCTTCTATGTCAACCTGGTTTCCTCTTTACGGGCTCCCGGAATGACCTGAACTCGTAGTTTTGTCATATGCCTTCAAGGATGAGAGATGAGATGTTTGCCTCGAGAGGGTTAGAATACTACTATATTATATGAAAGTAAACCTATTTATTTTGAACCTTTACTTAGACCTCGGATCACTCTGTAGTTATCTCGTTGATATTATCTCGATTCCTAAATGCTCCATGAGACATGCGGGAGAGGTGAAGACTTTACCACTTGATATTCTGGATCAAACAAATCAGATCCATCATCTTTCACACCTTTAATGAACCAATCAAAACCAAATCTCCTCATTTGATCAACATTCATTCTCATATGATCTCTTTTCCTTACCTCAAGATCATCCAGATAATTGACCCAATAATATTCAATTTGGGGAATATGGTGTAATTCAAGGAGATTAAATGTTTCAATATTTTTTGGATGTAAAAATAATAAATGGGGTTATGTGAGTAGATGCTAAGGTAAGAAAATGAAGCTTCAATATTTGAGGCATCTAAAACACTTTTGCATGAAAATATTCCAAGAGAAATGGGGAAGGACAACCCTTTTTCTTGTGGTTCTTACACACTGTTATGGACTTGAGAAAGTTACCTACACAAATCAAACATCACTATCTTGTCACTAAGATACTTGGGGAGTTTGAGATGAGAGAGATTGAATCCTGAAACATTGATATAGGAGAACATTACAAATTAAGTGAAGAAACATCAATACCTCTTTATCATTGTTGCATCTTGAGAAGATAAACTTGGCTCTGGGTTGGCTTCCAAAAGTCGGATCATGAACATGGTGAATGCATCATTCACCCTGGAAAAATGGTGATTAATTTCCTTGAGAGTGAGCTGAGGATACCTTTCAAAGGTTGGTGCTTTTTATGAACATTTATAGTGATAGTTAGGCCTTTTAAATTCCTTGTGATTACAAGAGCATACGCCAAATATGAGGTCATTTTCAACTTTCTTGTAGCAAGTAACTGGAGCAATTGATGGTGAATGTTGTCACTTATGATTTGTCCCAATATACCACCTAGTTTCCCTCAATGGCAACAAGGATGAATTGGGCCATCTTGTCCTGAAAATATTTTGTCATCTCTTCACCCATTACCCTGCTTAACAAGATGATAACATCTGAGTAGCCCTCGTGGAACTCACTTCTTGACAAGATTTTTAGCATAAAAGAGGGTTTCCTACCTTGTCTTAGCCATGAACCAAGTGTGAGGCCCTAGAGGTATGATTCAATATTTTCCCATTCAAGATATGTAAAATATTTAGAGATTATGACCATATTGTAATAGGTTGGAATCTACATACACTACGAGATGCCCTTGGGTGTAAGCATTACAAGAATGGATTTTTCATCCACCCTCACTATTCTAGAGTTGAGTTCATAATGCTGATAACATGATAATAGAAATTATATACTTTTAATGATAATGGATGGCCTCCTACTTCAAACAATCTGCTAGTGAAATTTTTCTCTTCGCGGGCTCTCTTGGTCCTCTCGAGCATCCTATTTTTAGGTCTTCTAGATCCATGTGAGTGACATCATTGTCACCCACACCTGGATACTAAGTAAATAAGGTTGAAATAGGATTCGCACATGATAATTTGAACTTTATGTTTTTAAAAGTAACAAGATGAGTGAAAATAGAGGCACCAATAACTTTATGCACCGAAATCTATCAATTTTTAGTAGGTGGGGTAAGGAGCTATTATTTTTAGAATTTTTGCAATTTTGCACAATCCTTGTTCCCTAAAGCTCCTAATCCACTTAGGATACTTCCATTGATGATGATTTTCTATTTTTAGAAAGTTTCTATTTTTGGACATCTACTTTTTCAAACCTACTATTTTAAGAAAGTTGTCTAATCAATTGACCTGTTTTGGTGTTCCTTACTTTGTTTTAGGATTATCTAAATATTTAAAGTTTTCTAATTTAGGGAACTTTCTATTTTTATAAATTCATTGTTCAAATCATATTGTATTTTTAAAAAGTGGACATATTGGTGTTAGATTTCAATGAAACCACCGTCATTTTGTTTTGTTTTGCAACAGGATCTTGTGCCCAAATTTTCATAATATTTCATCTGTTGAAACACATGGAAAGAAAAAAAAAAAAATAAGTGCTAGGCTTTGGATTTTCAAGTGTATGTATCAAAAAAATTAGGGCATCATAGGGAATACAACTCTAATCTTCCCAAAGGCGTTTTGGAGAAGAACAATCTAACAAATTTTCATTAGAATCTAGTTTCTAGTTAGTGAGATATGAAGAAATATTGGTTTTGGAGGCTATGGTTGTTCGGGAAAAAATTGCCACCATTTTTAGTAAAAATTGATATTTTTAAATGTTTTACAGCAGTATAAATGGTGGGATTTTAATTGTGGTGAATAAATGCTTTAAAAATATGTTTTAAATCACTTTTATACTTCCCTGCAAACTTTGGTTTAACCTAGGTCAGATGAGAGTTAATGTGAGGTTAGAAAATCAGGTTTAATGGTGCAATGGGGACACAAGGGAAAAAAGGGACAACAAAGTGTGCCTTGGAGCAAGATTGGGACAAGTGGCAGCATAGGAACAAGTGAGGATGATATGGGGGCTGAAAATCACATGTAGAGCTGCGAGAAGGTCATATGAAAGTTCGGGAATAATTTTGATCATGAGGCACACTTTCTTGTCCCCTATGTCAAGTGGTAGAACTAGAGTTGCACACGAGAAAATTTTGTTATTTTATTCAATAACCAAGATATAATTATATAGTAAATACATTCCTATAATTACGAAGATTATATCTTCTGATATAACTCAACCAAACAATATTCCCAACCACTAACTATTCGTAATATATATTGTTATAATGTGTGTGTGTGTGTGTGTGTATGACTTAACCATCTAATAAATAATATTAATAACTTATTGTATTAATCATATAATAACTACAAATAATGTAAATAATAATTTACCACACGGTAAATCAGAACTAACATGTGAACACTAGATTCCTAACATTCTCCCCTTAGTGTTTACATGGTAGAAAAACATTCACACTTCCTCTGTAGTTTGTCACTTGTGCGCACTCATGATATTGGTACACACTCGAACTAAAGGTAGAAGAAGGAACACATCAATTTCTTATCGACCAAACATTGTCGGGAACAAATCTAACCAAACTATTGTGGGAACACGTACATGAACCATATGCTTATCACCAATCATTTTAGGGAACACATCTGACCTACTCAGTGTGGTAACTCAAACACAAACCATCTACATAGCCTTCAATGGTTTTACAAAGGTTTACCACAAACCTAGGTATGAACAAGAACACATCTGATTGTTCAACCTCTTCAAGAATCATGATGTTGCATTTCACTATGCTATTTGTTCTTCACTATGTTTACATTAGGAATGTGAACATGAATGAACCTCTATTCTTTATTTTTACACCACACTGACAAGTTGAAAAATTGAAATCCACACCACACAACTGAAAACACAAGTCACCATACCAGAAGTGTGGCCCCATCATTGGTGATTGACGAGAGGTCGTTGATTGACCTCCATCCTCTGATGCCTCCATCCTCCGGTGTCGTGTTTCTATCTCATCGGATTTGACTTGGATTCTCAATAGTTTCCACATTGGGTTTATTTTATCTCCCCCATACGTTAAACACATTATTTTCCGGTCGTCAGGTAACACCAAAAATGCCTCCGTGAAGAAATTTTATTTTATTTTTCACACTTTTACAATGACTCAATTTTTTGAATCTTTGAAAACAAAATTATTAGCAGAAAATAATGACACTTAAATACTAAAACAATACTTTCAACGACATTACAAATTTGACTATAATTTAACTATTTGATGACACGTGACTAAAAAATAATATAGGATTTTATAAAATTTAAAATCCACGTGATAAGACAAAATTGACTTTAGTTTTAAAGGCAATGGACATTACTATTTTAATCAGATTTGTTTAATACGGACCAATTAAAGATCTATCTATACCAAACACATAATAACCTAAAACAAACGTAAGACTAGACTAAGTGGTACCAAAGCACTAATGAAAAGGGGAAATTTTATTCAATGATACTTATATTTGATGAGCCTATAAACAATGAAAGATAAACAACTATGAAAAATTAATACCTATCACTTCAGGTTTTCACTAGGTGCACATTGATATTAGGATTAAGATCATTGATTTGAAAACCATCGGAAGCGATTTGTATCCTCCACTGCATTGTATGAGAGGATTCATCTGAGTTGATGAGTGTTGTTCAAAACAATGAGGTCAAGTCTTAGATGCACGATAAGGGTTAAGACCAACTTTCCCAAGTTTGATGTAAGATTCTTCAAGCTCGTGTTTCACAAAGGATTTAATAAACTATTGACAAACCAAAATACCACATATTTATTTGAAATCGGTGTGGATGGGGAATAGTGACGTGGAATACAAATGAACTTAGTTTGTGAATCACGGTGATGGCAATTGGAGATCAATGCAGGGTCAAAACTACCATCGAATATAGGTTACAAGAAGCATGGAATACACAAAGACATGTTGAAATTACATATCACTATTCGTTAAATTTGAAAGCAAAAAGATTAGGCGTAGATTATAGATCTGATGTGGAGGTCTAACTGTTTTGTAAGATTTGATAAAAATTTCTTGTATGATGTTCACAATGGTAGATCAATTTGTGATGGCTCCTTAAACTACACATAAGCTCCATTGTAACACAGATTTGTAAGATGGACAATGATTAGAGAGGGATCTTTATATCCTCACAATTCTCTTCCTTGTTGGTCAACATATCAAAGGGGATCACAATGCGGGGTTCATTTTAAGAGACCTCTTAGAAATCAAAGGTGGAAAATACCTAGCGAATATCCTTGGAACCGGTTTTGTGGGAAGGAGAATTTTTGGGGTTTACATGACAAAATTTTCACCTGATTTTTAAGTGGTGGGATAGAAGGCTACAGACGCGATAGAGATTTGATGATGCTCGTCAACAAATCTCTATCGCATGTCTACAACCTCCACCATCTGGTCGCACAACAAAAAAATCTTTGTGTCACGCATCAAAAAACTCTCTTGTCACACGTCTACTTCCTCTGCACTCCTATCACACATTAACAAACTCTCCTGTTGCGCGTGTCAACAAACTCTCTTTGTCGCGCGTCAAAAAACTCTTTTTCATGCATCTACATCCTCCACCCTCATGTCGTGTGTTTATTATACTTGATAATACATATGCCCCTAGGTGGTATGAGTGAGCTAATATTGTTCTACCTGGCGAATAATATAGGATTATATAGGGGATAGTTTCAAGGGTAGGCGAAGCCAACCCCTAAAAAATTAAACTGTAATTTTTAGGCGAATAGGTCACTAACCCGCGCTAGAAAATTCACCTTTTCAAAATTTAAAATGGAATATTCTCCATATTATGAATATTCACCACTAAAATTATCCCTGTGTCAATGCATCTATATCCCTCTATACTTGTTATGTCATTTAAGAAATTTTCTGGAGAAAATATTTTCTTTGGGCGTTGCACAGGTGAAATCGATCTCGGCTAGTACATCGAATCTAGAATGGAAAAATAACAAGCAATAGAGAAAACTATCATGCATAGGAAATCAAAAAGATTAAATTTCCCTTTACAATTAAATAAACATCTATATCAGAACATAATTTGCTCCAATACCAAATCAAGTGGTAGAACCAAAGTTGCACATAGAAAACTTTGTTATTTGATTGATAACCAAGATATTGTTATATAAGAAATACATTCATATAATTACAGAGGTTATATCTCTTGATATAACTCACCAAACAATATTCCCAACCACTAACTATTCGTAATAATATGTATTTATATATATATATATATATATATATATATATATATATATATATATATATGACATAACCATCTAACAAACAATATTACTAACTTACTGTATTAATCATACAGTAATTACAAATAATGTAAATAATAATTTACCACGCAGTAAATAAGAACTAACATGTGAACACTAGATTCCTAACACTATGTCCCATTGGCTACATGGGGGACATCAAGGACACAAAAGTGTGCCTTGAAGTAAGGTGGTGACATGTGGCATGGTGGAAAATTGGCTAAGTATGGATTTGTAACTTCTCCCTCACTCACACCCACCTTAACTCAACTTAGACTCAACTCAGGTTAACTTAACTGCATGTGGATGGTTTGAGAGATAAAAATGTCATGGGGCACATTTTCTTGTCCCTTATTTCCCCTTATACAATGGGGACAATGGGGACACAAGGGACAAGGGGACATTAAGGACTATGGGGACAACAAGTGTTATAAAGTGCACCTATGAGAGGATTATGAGGGTGAAATTTTGTGTCCCTTACGTCCCCAAGGGGACACGATGATATCAAAAGTGTGCCTTACTATAATTGGTAAGTCTTATTTTGCAATGACTAGCGAAAAATAGCATGAAAATCAACATTTTTCACCCCGGAAGCTTAGGATGATGTTTTTGGTCAAAGTTTATATGAATTTGAATCCAAAACACATTATAAGACTAGTTGAATAGGTTTTAGACTTTTAATCTACATGTAACTCCATGAAATTTTCCCTTATTTTTCAAAACTGTAAGGGGATCTTGTACTATTGTTAATTTATCAAGAAATATTTAAACCTCAGATAAAAAAAAATACTCCCACCATGTAGATAATTCCCCAATATTTCTGGTTCCTATTTGATTTCCTCCTAACTCCTTAGGGAGCTCCCGGAATCATCCGAAGAAGTCAAGGTTCAATTTTGAATTGTTCATTCCTTACACCTGGAAACATGTTGTTTTCATTTTTTGCAAGGGAAAAATTCCACTTGAAAACATGATAATTATACCCTAGTGTCCAAATTTTTTATCATAAACCTTTCCCAACACCCTTCCAGATCAGTTCATATCTTATGTCAGGCCTATCCCCATCTTTCAAATGTTCGTACATGTTGTTTCAACCTTTCCCATGTGTTAGAAAGAGGAAAACAAGTTCACGAGATCCTTCTGAAGCAATGTCCCTTGAGGCGGATCTTTCATCAAGCCTAGAAATGGCTATCTTTAGCCATTTTGAAGTGGGTGCACATTCTTCAGAGAATATTTCAAGGCACAAGTTCATCAATCAATGGTATCAAAGATTTGATAACATTGTGCAAGTGATTTAGGAATATTTAGGAAAGAACTGGAGGTTTAGGAGAAAATTCAACAAAAGTGGGTTTTTGAGGTCAAAGGAGTTTGCATTGCATGAAAAATAACTTGATCTTCGAGAGATGATTCAGGAGATCCATAATGATTTATAGGTCAAAAATATATATAAATGGAAATCTAATTCAATTCTCTACATGGTGGTGTTCTCATATTTTTCACAATACACGTACATTTATTTCCATAACTCATTCTTGGTAGGCACAACTAACAATCCCAATTTTAAAAAATCAATTTTTGATGAGGCTTTAGGTTGAATCAGACCTTAAGACCCATCTCATTCTTCTAAAAATACCTTTTTCACTCAAATTCATATAAATAAGTTCCCAAAAAGACCTTCTACAATGTCATTCCAAGGTACAAGCTCTGTACTTAGTCCATTTTTCCAATGCCACATGGTAGCATGAGGTCGAGGCATAATTTGTATCCCCTTCATTCATTTACAAGGGGAAAAGTGGGACATAAAAATGTGGCCCCCCACCTTTGAGCTCCTAGACCCACCACATGACCCTAAGAGGCCTCCGTAAGCACCTTTTGGCAATTTTCTAGCCCCGACCTCGTGCATTACATGCCCACCACTTGTCACCATGAGGAAAGGGCTCATTTTTGTGTCCCCTTCATCCCTTTTGCAAGGGGAGAATGGGTACAAAAATTAACCCCCACCTTGCTCCCACATGGTTCTTCATGTGACCAAAACTCAGCCCCAGGTGTCGAAAATAAGCTCCTTCCTCTCACTCATCCTCCAAAGTGTATGTTCCCCACTTGTCCTCTTGGGGATAGGGTAAAACATTTTTTCCATTCCTTTTCCATGGGGAGAAGGGAAAAACTTCACCCCCAAGGCATATAAAGTCAAGGAGATAGTGTATTTTTTCATTTTCCTCCATTTTTCTCAAAATCTACTTGGAACTTTGGAAAAAAATTCTACATTCTTTCTCCTCCGGTGTTCCTCCTCCATTCCTCCCTCCACGTTTCCATGATTGAAATGAAGATGCTTTCACAAAATTTGTAAATTTTTAAAGGCTCCATGTGCATTTTCTTTCCTAAGTGACTCTGTACCCGAGAAAGCAAAATTTGCATATCTCACAAACCGGTGCACAGATCGAGGTGGGGTTTTTTGCATTATTCTCTATTTATAGGATCCTTATAAATGCATGTGATTGAAATTACATATATGTACCATATTTTTATGGTGAAAAGCCCTGACGTCATGCCCTAGTTTTGTATTTTTATTTCCCACCATTCCAATGATTGGATTGAGCTAAAAATTTGTACGTGAGATCGAGAGAAGAAACCTATCCTAGTGAAGGTGGTTTCATCACAATCCAAGGTGTGGAATGGAACTTTCCAAAAATATTAAGTCTCTATATGATCACTTACTATAAATAGTAAACTCTTAGGGAGGGCATATTTCTTTAAGGCGGTGTTCAGGGGAAACAAACAAGGTGGTAAAAAGTGAAAGAGGTGAAAAAGTCAATTTTCTAAAAATAGTAAGCCCTCATTCCAGGTACAAAATGGGTGTCATCATCAACTATGAAATTCAATTTCATAGGTCTTGAGCCCTTATTGGCTCTCTTATCTTAATACTTAAGTGTGGGGGATAGAGATGTCACCCACATGGACCTAGAATACCTCAAGGATTGAATGCTTGGTGGACCCAGAGAGCCGGTGGAGGATAAGGTTTTTACAAGATGGCGTACACACGGTGGCCATCCAGTGTCAATTCAAATTATAGATTTGGTGTTGGCACATTGTCATCACTATGAGCCAAACACCTGAACCTTACGAGCAGATGATAACTCAACCCCGACAATTCTCTCTCTTAAGGCCATTGTACGATGGAAAAGTAACATGCAAGCATGGGAATCTACAAGTACCTCTTCCTCGTACCCAACCTCTCGAGGTTGTGTTGAGATAGCCGGTGAATGTTGAATGTGGATAGATATAGACAAGCTAATCAGGTAATCTTAAATCCTCAATACACAATAATGGAATCTGCGAATCTAAGGTGAAGAAGGCCCTCCTAACCTGAATTGGTGTAATGGTTTGCTTAGATATAATGGCTGTTTGGAGGCTCCAATCGATATCAAGCTCTGTCGAGATTCTGTTTCTTGGTTGTTGGATACGTGGGAAGTGACCTGTAGGAGCTTCGTATATATCTCTAGACAAGGTCATGAAAATGGTGATAGGCGGCTTAATAGATTTGTAGTGAACTATGGGTGGTTTTCTAGTCTAGCCCAGAAAATATTAGATTGATTGGCTTCTATGTTTAATACAAAGAACTGTGCTATAATATCCGGTGGGAGTGGTGAAGATCTAAATACCAGCATTCGCAAGCCGGTGTCAATACTTGACTGGTTTGTTGGCCCATTGGGTTGTGGGACTTGGGGATCACAACCATGATTTCATGGTTGTTGTGGACCTATTATGGTCATGTGAAGAATCAATCCCTTCTCCCAACTATCTAGTAATCATATGCCTTTTCAGCCTCTATGTTCAGAACTAGAAGTTGTATGATTTTCTTGGAGCACCTAACAGGTCTTAGCGGCAACTTGAATACGTAAGCTAGCGTCTATGTGTCAAGGAGGAGATCTCCCACATTAGGCTGTGGAACCAAAGGATCATAACCAAATTTTTGCTCTCGTTTGAACCCTTGCACAATAATTCAGGTGTTTTATCAAGGAAATCTATAGTTTGGATGGTTTGACCAGAATGTGTAAGCTTTTTCGTCTTCGATATTCAGTCCTCTTAGTTGCTCACTAATTTCTTGTAAGTTTGTTGTTGCTCGAAAGACCTGTATTCTAAGGTCCTGATCTATATCAGCTAAAGTCGTGGGTAGATTTGGTTGAGGTACTATGGGTTCAAATATATACTCTCTAGGCTCTCTAGGTCCTATGATTGTCATACAAAATGATTCAAATTTTAACTAACATTTAATAAACTGATTACAAAAGAAGTATTTTCACTATGCAAGTATTCTTCTATTTTTGTATTTTTAAATGACGTATTTCAATGAAATTGAAGAGCAGCTACTCTAGTATATTTATAAAATGAACAACTAATCTAGAAATAGAATAAAACAAGCAAAGTAACCTGGTATGGCTATTTTCCTGTGCAGTTGTGATTTTATCCTAAATATCTAAGCAACTAAACATATTAAATTGAAAGGCTCTCGATCCTACCTCAGAAGTGAGGAATGAATCACGATTTCTTAGAAACTATCAATCCCCACATCTTCCATGGTGATATCGAGAGCTAAATTTTAAGCGAAATGAAATAATTCACTACTACTCTATTTGATATGTTTGTAATTAGAACTTTGTGACTCAAACACGGCATTTACATAATGATGGTAAGTCCAGTTGTTTGTGATTTCATCCCCTTAGTGTGATCTCCTCATTCCTTTGTGTCCTCATGAATCCAGAAAGTGTGTATATGATAGTATCGATAGAAGATAGTAATCGAACAATGCAGCTTTGGATATAGACCGAATACAATGCGAGTAGGAGAGGGATAGCGCAAGTGAACAGAGCTTGACTATGCAATTCCTAGTGGGATTTATTGTGGGAATACAACACAAGTGTATCAAGATTTTCAAAACTATCCTTGTGACAAAACAAAACCTGCAACTTTAATGGATTCTAGTCTAGAAATGAAACTATTCTATGCTAAACTGATTGTATGAAGCAATGAATGGAACAAGACTGAAACAAAGAGATTATATGACTTCTAAAAGACCAAAATGGAAGCAAAACATGAATTGACAAAATTCTAAGCAAGAAATTGAAAGAATGAATAAGAGAATTGAGAAGATGAGGGGCCATTTGCTTGAAAACAAGCTGGCTATTTATAACCAATGCATTTACCAGAGGGTAACTCCCATTTGATCTCTTTTACTATAAACAAAGGAAAAACACTATTCAAGGAGCAAAAAACATTAATGCAAGCCAAAGTGGTTGAAGAAAGTGTGTAAATTTGAAGATTTACATTTGACACGATCGTCGAAAGAATCTAGAAAACATGAACAAAACCGCCGCCTATGCGGGGTGGCGATTCTGGACCACCGCCCTGTCTGGTGGGCGGTCATGGGACCGCGCCCAGGCGGGCGGTGGTTCCATCACTGAAGACAAAAATGCAAGAAAAAGGGGGAGAAAGGGAAAAATAAGGCACGTGGAGGCTGAGTGGGGCATGCGGGGTACAAGCATATACATGGTGAACCTTTCTGGATTCTGAACACCTTGCAAGGAGACATGTATCATCATTGGGGCATGTGTAACATCATTCCGGTGGTGTAGTACCCTACAATTTTAGGTACGTACATATTGCCCCCTCAGAGAAGCATTTTAGCCATGAAGAGGTGTAAAACGGTGGATCTCGAGTATGGCGGTCCCGAAATGGGGAGTTAGGAGCTATACCTGACACGCCCATGTGCTGGAAAGTCGCCATCCAAGATCCCACTACCTATAAAAATGAAAAGGGGACTCAAGTGTAGATAGATAAAATAATTTGAGAAATAAGACTGAATTGACATGAAAAGAGGACTTACCATCTACGCGGGGTTTTAGAACTTACCTCCGTCGGCGCTCCGACCCTGTGAAAGACATTCGAAATCAAATTAAGAGGGTTATTTATATAAAACAAAGTCATTTTACTATTCATTTACATGGATTGATTTGATAGATTTTTGAGCTTTGGGACCCATGGTGATGGTTTTTGACGAGAGTATAGTCAAAATGTTCGTGGTGAGATAGCAATCATGCCTCCGAGAGTGGAACATCGACCGCAAAGTCTCAAGTTAGTTCTTCTCGATTTATCATTTTTAAACCTAAAATGTGGAAATGATCAAATCTTTTACTCGGGGAGATCATTTTTGAAAATATTAGTTTTGAATGTGTCTTTAGGGGGGTGCCCATAGGGTAGGTTTCTTTTTTGTTAAAAAGGTGTTTTTGCTTTTTTTAAGCATTTTTTAGGGTTATGGCCCATTTGGTTTACGGGACAAAACCGCTACCCTGTGCGGGTGGCGGTTATAGGACCTATCAACACCAATCCGGCACTATGATAATTCTTCACCGGAACTCCTCATGCTATGATTATTAACTAATGCACAGCTCTTAGTTTGGTGGATGTAATCTGGAAACACAACAACAAACATAACACAAGAATACCATAGACTATGATAAGAAGGAATAATGATAAATCTGAAATATCAGTGTAAATTATAATATCAACATGAAATTGTTACAATCTCACCCATGAGGTTCTTCAAGTGTTATTAACTTCACTTGCCTTCAAACAATAACTATGGGAGAAACTTCACAATTACACCTCTTAATGGCTTCTTTAACACACCTTCAAAATGATGGCTTCCTTTACACACTTACTCATACAATATTTCTCACTACTTCTCTCTATGCTAAATGAGGGGGGGTGGCCTCTTTATTTATAGGAATTCAGGCTTATCCACCTTATCTCTAAGATAGGATAGGAAATCTCTTTTAGCCAATCATATTCCATGCCTAAACTCTTGTCTTTACATTTAGGCTTATCTTCTAAGATAAGATAAACCTTATCATCTCACATGGTTCCATCTTTTAGACTTTTCCACAAATAAAATATACAAAATATTTATGACATCACTCTTTTTCCTTATTACAAATATAATATTTCTAATTCCTAATCATGTAGACCCTACTTCTCTACTTATCCCAACTTTGACATTTTAACATTACCGGACCACTTACGACAAATATTTACTTTTTACAACATTCCTATTGTACTTTGACTATTACCGTACTCTACATTATTGGCGGCACCATATTGACGGCACCGCTATATTTTATTGGACACCACTACTAATTATACTTAACAACATCCTATTCCTAATACATACATTAATAAAATAGAAATTACGGAGGAAAATTTTAATGTCGACATTTTCCCCCTTCCTAACTTCTACTCCGTCCTCGGAGTAGACTCTTATGGACATTATAAAACTGGTGCTTGGAAAATCTTTAACTTGTCATGGTTGACCCATTTTGTAATGGGAGTACCATCCAATTCCTCCAGTCGATATGTACCATTTTCATGCACAACTGCTATTTTGTAGGGCCCCATCCACTTTGGAAGAAATTTTCTGTCTTCTTTTTTTGTATCTGGAATCATATACTAGAACCAAGTCATTCACATGAAATGGAGACCAACGGATCTTTTGATCAAAGTATTCCTTTTGCTTCATTTTCTTCTTATAGCTTGTATCCTTCGCTATTTCCCTCATTTCCTCTAGCAAATGAAGATGTACCAACCTTTCTTTTATTGAATCACTTTCATCCATCCTTTCATTTTTCATAACTCTCATAGTGGGAATATCAAACTCAATAGGAAGAACTGGATCAATGCCATAAGCCAACTAAAATGGGAGTATCCTATTGTTGACTTTGATGTTGCCCTATATGCCCACAATGCTACATGAATCCTTTTATCCCACTTATGTACCTGTAAGGCTGCATCTTTTGCTAGAATTTGACACAACACAAAAAATTTGTTTGTTCCACCTGTCCATTTGTGTTTGGCTTGTATGTTGTTGCTTCATGTGCTTAATAGAAAACTTGTTGACTAGGGCTTCTACCACCTCATTAATGAAGTGGCTTCCTTGATCTATTACAATTTCTAATGGGCAACCAAATCTGGTGACAATGCGTTCATATATGAACCTTGCCACTTCATCCATGGAAGTTGTTTTCAATGGCCTAGCTTCAACCCACTTGGTTAAATAATCTGTGGCAACTACAATATACTTATTTTGGCGTGGGGTAGTTGGAAGTGGACCTACAATGTCTATTCCCCACTTTTCAAAGGGACCAAGTGGAAGAATAAGGCATAATGGAGCTGATGAAGTCTTACGGTTACCATGTGTTTGACAAATATCACATGTCTTACAATAATTATAACAATCTCTAAAAAGAGTGGGCCAGTGATAACCTGCGTCCAAGATCCTTCTTGTTGTAAGTTGTCCAGAGAAGTGTCCTCCACATGTACCATTGTGGAATTCTTCTATCAGCTCCTTCCCTTGATCACGTCCAATTGCCCTCTTGTATTGTCCATCAGGTCCTATTTGAAATAATACTCCATGCAAAATATAATATGGATGATTGGCTTGAGTAATCTTCCTCTTAGTCTTTGCATTGGCACCATCAGGAAACTTGAATTCATTTAGATAATTCCAAATATCTATGTATTCACTAGGGATTGTGTCAAGAGATAACAATGTTGCATCTAGGAAATCATCATCATCACAAGATGAACCTAAACCATCATAGGCTCGAGAGAGTGCATCTACATTGACATGCTTCTTTCCTGGCCTATCTATAATATCAAATTCAAATTCTTGTAGCAAAATTATCCATCTTACTATCCTCACGATGGGTTAGGCTTATTGACAATATATTTTAGAGCACGATGATCATTACAACTATAAATTTCTGCCCTAGCAAGTAATTTCTAAACTTCTTTACAAAAATGATAGCTAGAGCCTCTTTTTCGATAAAGTATAATTTACCTCAAGCCTTTGCTCATTTGTCTGCTCCCAAAGTAAATTGGATGATCATTCCCATTTTCATCCTTTTGGCTCAGAGTACTTCCTAGTGCTGCATCTGAGGCATCAGTATACACAATGAATGGCTTGCTCTAATCTGGATTCTTTAAAATAGGTGAAGACACCAAGGCTTCCTTCAGTTGTTCAAAAGCTTCATGTGCCTTATTTCTGATTCATAAGTAACATCCTTTTTCAAGAACTGGGTTAGTGGTTGTGCAATCTTTGAGAAATTCTTGATGAACCTTCTATAGTAACCCACATGGCCTAAAAATGATCTCAACTTACTTCTATTCATAGGAAATGGTAACTCTTTGATTTTTGAAACTTTATCAAGATCAAGTACCAATACCATCTTTGGATACAACATGCCCTAACAAAACACCTTTAGAACATCCAAAGACACACTTTGTAGGGTTTAGTGAGGCTTGTGCTTCATCTAACCTTTGAAATGTTGTCTCCATCTAGTGCAGGTGGTCCATCTTGCTCCCATAGATGCAAAAATCATCCAGAAATACTCTGATGAAGTTCCCAATGTAGGGTTCAAACACCCTATTCATCAAGCGTTGGAACGTTTTTGGAGCATTACACAACCCAAAAGGCATAACTCTATAAGCAAACGTTCCCAAGGAGTGGTGAACGTGGTCTTCAGCTGATCTTTCTCTACTATACTGAACTTGGTTGTATCCGCTATATCCATCAACAAAACTATAGCACTCTTGGCCAACTACTTCGTCCAAAATCTGATCTGAGAATGGAAGAGGGTAATGATCCTTCTTTATTGTCTTATTGAGCTTCCTATAATCAACACAAATGCGTAGCTTCCCATTCTTTTTTATTGAGATCACAATGGGAGAAACCCATTTTGAATTCTCCACAACAAATATAAATCCTGCATCAAGCAACTTATCTATTTCTTCTTTTACAGTCTTGGAAAAATTAGGATTCATTCTATATGGCATTTGCTTTATGGGCTTAGCACCATCTACCAACTTAATAGAATGTTCTACCTAATTTACTTGATGAGTTCCTTGTAATCAAAAGTGAATATGTGTATGTACCTTCGAAAGAGTTGGAGGTAGGATTCCTTCTCACTCTCCATCACAACATCACCAATCTTTATTTGTTGGAGACGATCATCAATTTCTTCTTCAGATAATTTTATGGGATCATGAGTCGGTGTGACTGGAAGGATATCCATGACCGAAACATCAACCTCACTTTCTTCATCTTCAGTGTCCACTTCACTAGTACTCGAGTAATCAGAGGATGTCCAATCATCAATTTCATCACTTGAATCCACAGGTTCTGCCTTATGATGCCGAGGGATCACGTTTATCTTCACCCTCTCTCTACCACGTCCAAGTTTCATGAAGCCTTCATTCTAGTAGTTTCTTGCATGAACTATCCTTAGCCATGGTCTTCCCAACAACATTGGGTACGCAACAGTACCATTTTTCATCACCTGAAAGTCTACCACACATACAACACCCATAACAGATATTGCCACATTTGAGACTACACCTTACGGTTTAGTTTTCCTTTATTTAATGACCTTAACATAAGTGTTGAGGGCGATCAATTTTAAACCCAACATATTCATTACTGAGACTCGGTCATTACATTAACTGCAGCACCTCCATCAACTAAGACATCATGAATTGAAATACCATTACATAATACCTCAACTTGTGGAGCGTAGGGATCCACCTCTGCCTCCAAAATAGGGACCTCAACCTCCTTCCTTCATTGAGCATTGAGTCCACTTCACAGCTCCTGCCTCTTCTCAGAAGACATAGCCAAGAGTTGACCATATGTAATATTTGTAGGCCTTTTGGACAAATCATCTAAGATGGAGTATGGTCCTTGTCCCTGTGAAATCAAAAATCTGCACACCCAACTTTCTTCTCCTATGTTTCTTACTAGTTTCTCCTTTCATCTTCTTAGGATCATTTCCATCTTGGTTATCTTTTTCTTTCTTTCTTTTTGTTACAAACACATCTACTTCATTATTTATGCTCTTATCTACTACATCAAAAGAATTCATAGGTACTTTCCTTTATCATTATCTCTTGTACCAGATGTAGAAGCTCTATCTGGACAATTATACTTATAATGACCCTTTTTATAACAACCATAACATACAACTTCAGAAATATTTCTTTTTGGACCTCTATCTCCTCCCTGAGAACTAAATTCTTTTCCTTGAAGAAGATTAATAGTTAACTGACCCATCTTTCTGAGCAGATCTTCATACTCAGTAGATGTACTAGGAGAAGGATTTGTGCTCACCAAGAGTGGTTGTGGATTCTAGACCAAAGGTGCTGGTGTAGGCTCTACTTTAGCAACAATTTCTTTGGGCTCCTCTTCCATGCTTTCTTCTTACCTTCTTGCAATCTCCTTTGCTTGTTCAATGGTAGTTGGGTGGTCATACTTCACTCGTTGTCTGATCTCTGGCTTCATCCCAAGAATGAAGTGCTTACAGAGGAGATTATCCACGCCATTCATTAACCCATCCATTAATCCTTCCTTCCGGATCTGGGCATCGAGCTTCCTCCTTAGCTCTAGAACACGAGCATGATAATCCCTTATCTTCTCCTTCTCTCCTTGGGCTAGCTTTGTGATATCGATCATGAGATCTGCATATTTCTGTTGTTCACCAAATTCTTCAAGAAAACTTTCAGTTAATAAATCCCATGAGTTTTTCACATTATCACCTAGTGTTTCAAACCACCTAAGGGCTGAACCATCCAAAAAGGTAGGAAAAAATTCAGTCCATTGTTCCCTTCTTATAAGGCCATTACAAATACAAGATCGTTTAAACTCTTGAATGAAAGAGGAAGCATCTTCATTAGATTGGGCTGAAAAAACAAGAATCTTCCCCATTTCCAAAAGTAACCACAGTGAAATACCAACCCACAAGTACAATCAACAAGACTTATGTGCACAAATAATTGGAATCACTATAATAGAAAATAGAAATGACCACGGTAAACTATGGTAAAACTTGACTTACTGCGGTAAAAACTGACTTTACTGTGGTAAACACTATTCATCAGTAAAAAGTGAAGTTCTACGGTAAAAATTGACTTTACTGTGGTAAACACTATTCATAGTAAAAAGTGAAGTTACTGCGGTAAATACTATTCACGGTAAAAAGTGACTTTACTGCGGTAAATACTATTCACGGCAAAAAGTGACTTTACCATGGTAACTACTATGCACAGTAAAAACAAGGTTACCCTCCAAATGTTTTCTAACTAAGTGGGAATATTTCTCCAGAAAATCCACCAACGAGGAATGGTCGGCAACGGAACCAAAATGTCAACACCAATCCGGCACTATGATAATTCTTCACGGGAACTCCTCGTGCTATGATTATTAACTAATGCACAACTCTTAGTTTGGTGGATGTAATCTGGAAACACAACAACAAACATAACACAAGAATACCATAGACTATGATAAGAAGGAATAATGATAAATCTGAAATATCAGTGTAAATTATAATATCAACATGAAATTGTTACAATCTCACCCATGAGGTTCTTCAAGTGTTATTAATTTCACTTGCCTTCAAACAATAACTATGGGAGAAACTTCACAATTACACCTCTTAATGGCTTCTTTAACACACCTTCAAAATGATGGCTTCCTTTACACACTTACTCATACAATATTTCTCACTACTTCTCTCTATGCTAAATGAGGGGGGGTGGCCTCTTTATTTATAAGAATTCAGGCTTATCCACCTTATCTCTAAGATAGGATAGGAAATCTCTTCCGGCCAATCATATTCCATGCCTAAACTCTTGCCTTTACATGTAGGCTTATCTTCTAAGATAAGATAAACCTTATCATCTCACATGGGTTCCACCTTTTTAGACTTTTCCACAAATAAAATATACAAAATATTTATGACATCACTCTTTGTCCTTATTACAAATATAATATTTCTAATTCCTAATCATGTAGACCCTACTTCTCTACTTATCCCAACTTTGACATTTTAACATTACCGGACCACTTACGACAAATATTTACTTTTTACAACATTCCTATTGTACTTTGATTGTTACCATACTCTACATTATTGGCGGCACCGTACTGACGGCACCGTTATCTTCTATTGGACGCCACTACTAATTATACTTAACAACATCCTATTCCTAATACATACATTAATAAAATAGAAATTATGGAGGAAAATTTTAATGTCGACAGACCGCCACCTTAGAAGGTGGCAGTTACGGAACCGCCGCTCTACACAGGGCGGCGGTCCGTGACAGAGGACAAAAACAATGCAAAGTTTAACTTGTTTTTGCATGTATAGAATTTTTACGTGTTTTTACTAGTTTTTTTAACTGGATCTCAGTACTAACTTACTCATTTTTGTGTTTTTGGGTGTATGTAGAAGGAGGAGTAAATTAGATGGAGCCGGGAGAGGAGCGTGATTGGCTCTCGGCAATGTTGAGGCACTCTCCCAGGCAGAGCGGGATACTCTCCAGAGGGCTGGTATATGGAGGATTGCACAGGTTCCTCATGTTGCACCTACCAGTCACATATTGTGTGACTTGTTCTCATATTGGGATGCGGATCAGAACACCTTCCAATTTTCAGGAGTTAGGGGTGAGTGGTCCATCACCCTGGAGGATGTTTACCGAATCTTTGGGGTTCCGATCCTTGGGTGGTGGCTGTCTCTTAAAACAGCTAGTATCTAGATCACAGGTGGTTCAGTGGGCCACCTACATGGGAGATGTGGTTATATCGATGGGGTCAAAGAAGGGCGTGAGGATCCACTCTATCATTGAGTCAGACATTCCCTTGCTCTGCAAGGCCATCATGGGCATCCTTGCATCCAGACTGATTGGGGACAAGGGAGGGGACACCCTCTTATATTGTTGAGCCCATATTATTGCATAGATTGAGGGCCATGGACGTGTACATGATTGGGAGTAGATATCCTTGGGACTACCTATCACAACTTATACGAGGTAGTCGCATTTTACGAGGCGGCCACCTTGAGCCACCCGACTCTTGTCATGAGTTGGGTGTATGAGCACATCACCCAATATGGGAGAGGTGTAGAGGTGGAGGATCTCGGGGTCGTCGAGGCGGCGAGGTCGACGGGGATGATATTTCTTAGAGCACCCCACCAGCCAGTGGCTTCCCTAACTACTGCAAACATGGAGGCCACTCCTTATCAGGCCATGGCAGGGGTATGGGGAGAGGAGACCGTCACTTTGATTGCCTATCAAACCACCAGCCAATTGATAGATAGGGTAGGGAAGTTGGAGATACACCCCTTTGACAGAGTTCCACAGCAATTCGGCCTCCCCTATAGTGACATGCTCCCTCCGGTGATGCCAGTGTATAGATCTATCCATGAGGCTCAAGGAGGTCCTAGAGGTCGGGGTTGGACTATTGTAATGCCCGGTACTCCTATTGTGGCTAGGAGGGTGGTATGTGCACGAGGGAGAGCCGGTGCTCCTCAGGCACCCTTACTTCAGATTTTCGTTGGTCCTGCTCATAATAGTGATGAGCCCATTGATGTGGACTCAAGTCAAGAGTTTAGGGGAGAGACCGAGGAGGAGACAGAGGACATGGAGATCAATGAGATGGGTGGGGGGGATGATAGTGATCCTAAGTGGCATGACACCCAGGAGATCCTACAGGCTGAGAGGGTGGAGAGGAGCGTAGGGAGGGTGACTCTGTTTCGAGAGGAGTTACTCTCTCGGGACCAGTGGAGATGGTGAGTCTGTTGTAAGCTGTCACATTGCCTCGGACGTGGGAGAGGGGCACCAGTCGGTGGTAGCATCAGTGGTGGGTGTGGACCCTAGAGATCCTTCTTAGAGGCTTGGCGATCCTAGTGAGTTGTCACTCTTCTCCTGACATTTGTTTTAGTTAGACTCGTCTTAGTTTGTTATTTCTTTTTGTTTTATTTACTCTTGGTTTTATCGTTGATTGTTTTCTAACTTGTTTTCTCCTTTATTTGTAGCAACTATTGATGAGTGGCGAGACTTGATTCGCCAAGTGTGTACTGATACCTTGCTTCTCCCCTTAGAAGACTCGTGTTGAGCTTTCCATGGATGTGGGGAGCCCTCAGTAGCCGGTAGGCATACTGATGTGTTTGCCTCTATCTGGCATGCAGCAAAGATCATGACTTCTCTCGGTGCCGAGGTAGGCTGGATACAGGATAACCGAGCACTTGATGAGGAGGAGCCATTCTCATGGCGAGATGGTAGCTACCGGGCGTGACCACGAGCCCTTAGTGCATTTGGAGCACCGGCGTAGCTGGAGTCCTAGGCGTGGCCGCACACCTTCTGAGGGATCCCATAGGGATTGAGAGACTATTTTTGTAGCATTTTTCCAGATGTCTATATGAGTGTTTTTGTACTTTTGGGCTCATTGAGCATTTTGACCATGCCTAGTGCATGATGGCATTGTATATGAAACTTGATTTGTATATATATATATATATATATGTGTGTGTGTGTGTGTGTGTGTGTGTGTGTGTGTGTGTGTGTGTATCTCTTTGGATCTAGACTCTTGGCATCTTGAATTTTTTGACTCATTTATATATGTGTACTTAGATGCTTTTTAGAATACTATTTTCATGTTTTTAGAATGTATGCAATAGATAGAAAATGATAGTAGATAGAATGTTTTACTCTGTATGTTTTTCGTAATGCTTATATGAGATGATACTAACATATGGTAATCTTGAGCTTTTGAAATCTTTGGGAAAGCGTCGGTGATTTCTTCTTATGTTGGCAAAACATGATGAATGCATAGTGATAAAGAGATGAACTTGCCTAGTCCCGGTTCCATGCAACTAATAAGATGCGAGGGCTCAACACAGAGAGTTAGGAAGGGCACAAGGTGTATGAGTTTGGTGAATGGAATGATGAGAGATAAACAAACCTAGTAATAGAAACCAAGTTTAGACCCACACACCTACCCTACCTAGAACTACCACCAAGTTCAGAAGGCCACTTACTTTTTAGTTTATCTAGACTTAGATTCATAAATGGAAATCTGGTTGACAAAATCTGGTTTTGAGGATTTGATCTCTTTGGAATTTGGATATTTGTTTTCTTTTAATAGGATTTGATTTGTGTTTTTAGCATACCAAGATTTGTTCATTTGTGTGACTGGACCCCCTACACCCTGCCTCACGCCACTAGTAAGAAGCATGGGTTTGTCACCAAAGGCAAGATATAGGTGAGTAAGGGCACTTCTTTCCTTTCCCAACCTCACACCGCTAGTAAGAGATGTGGGCTTATCACTGAAGGTTGATGGGGCAAAGAAGTGTGTAAAATAAAATATTTTTTTCGCTTGGTACTTTTGTTTTCATTTGATTTTGAATTTTCTGACCTATAACTTTGGGATATCCTTTCTTTCAAAGAGATTTAAGAGGGATAGATGTGACACTAAGAAGCTTCTAGAACAAACCATAGGTAAGGACAACTTTACCTAGTAGAAAGAAAGAGCAAAGCCAAGTATGCAGGCCTTGGTATGGTTTTCGTCAATGTTTGTCTGTCAAACTTGATGAGAAGATTTGAAAATAGTTGATGATGTTTGAAGAGATGTGATATGAATGCTTTTGCCAATATTTTTAGAAATTTGTAATAGATTGTTTTAAGAGTAAGCTCTTGGACTACCACTTTTACGAAATGGATAGAATGAAGCAGCTAAAAGACTAATGCAATGTAGGTAGCTATAATGTACAAGTAATGACCTTGATGTTTTATGCGTAAAACTACTTAAGATGCAAGGAATTGACAGTTTCACCGAATTCCTCACCTTCTAGCATACACAAAAGATACGCACCATTTCCGTAGTCCTTCATGACTCGGTATGGGCCCAACCATTTGGGCTGGAACTTCCTTCCTTCGTTAGTTTTCTTATCAATCTAGTTGTCTAGTCTTAGAGCTAGATCTCCTTCATATATTTCTCGCTCATAGAATTTTTGTTGTACTGCCGGCACATCCGGTCAGCATAGGCTCTGTGTCGTTTGTTCGGCGTTTAACATGGCCTCATCAAGTCTTTCTAGTTGAGAGAGGTGTTCCTCCCTGTAAGCTTCTTTATCCAAAATCCCTTGTAATGAGATACGGAGGTAGGTATTTCAACCTCAAGCGAGAAGCGCTTCTACTCGAATACCAATGAGAAAGGAGTTGCTCATGTTGGTGTTCTTATTGAGGTTCGATGGGCCCACAAGGCTGGATATAGTTTTAAATGCCAATCTTGCTTGTTTTCCTTCCGTTTTGAGGAGAATAGCTTTTAACATTTTGTTTATCGCTTCGGCTGTCCATTAGCTTGAGGGTAGTAAAGAGAGGCCGTATGATGGTTTATCTTGAATTTTCTACATTATTCACGGACTTCATCATTTTTAAAGGACATTCCATTATCTAAGATAATGACTTGTGGGATGTCATACCTACGGATAATTTGGTTGAGAATGAACTTGGCAATTACCGAACACACAGTACTATGGTGAGAGGCATGGCCTCCACCCATTTGGTAAAGTATTCCATGGCTGTAATTATAAAATTATGACCATCGGTTGATGAGGAGAGAATTTCCCTATCAAGTCCAGTCCCCACATTGAGAGCAGCCACGGGGATCACTATTGGTTGTAGGGTTTGTCTTTGGCATGTGAATCTCGTGAGAGAATTCTTGGCATTTGTGGCACTTACGCACAAATTCCATTGTGTCATGCTCAAGAGTGGGCCAAAAATATCCCATCTGATGTATTTTATGAGTGGTGGCGTGACCACCGAAGTGGCCTCCACATATCCCATTGTGGGATTCATGAAGAATCTTCTTGGATTCTTCTATGTCGACGCATCTTAGAAGCATGTCGTCGAAGGCTTTATGATAGAGTACCTATTCTAAAACAACATATCTAGTGGTAATAATGTGTAGCCTCCTTCTTTGTTATGACGTGGCACCTTAGGGTATGTATGGTCGGGATAAAATTGATGATATCGGTATACCAGGGACATGTAGAGATGGGGGGCTTGGTTTCGACGAAGTATACACACTCATCTAGAAAGTCTAGATTTACCAGCTCGCCTCCATCTAGTGGATTTTCAGCTAACTTGAGTCTACAATAATTTTCCCTTAACATATTTACTGGTTCATGAATGTTAACTCAAATTCTCCCATTAAGGTTATGAAATGACCAACCT
Source organism: Taxus wallichiana var. yunnanensis (assembly GCA_018340775.1). Classification (NCBI taxonomy): domain Eukaryota; kingdom Viridiplantae; phylum Streptophyta; class Pinopsida; order Cupressales; family Taxaceae; genus Taxus; species Taxus wallichiana. The sequence goes on along the minus strand of CM031237.1, from coordinate 835,582,480 downwards.
TTTTAGATAAAGATCTTTGTGTGAGAAATGTTCGTAAATGGTCTATCTTTGGTGACCCTTGTTTCTGGTTTAACATGTAATGTCTCAAATGTTTTGTTACAAAAATTATGGCAAGGCATTCTCTCTCTACCTCTTTGTGTAATGTGTTTCATAATTGAGTGACATTCGGCTAATGAAATAGACCGCGCGTTCTCATTTATCATTGTCTTCTTGAGCCGATGTATGCAAAGCGCGAGACATGAGTGGCTCGTGAGTATAGGATCAAAGGGTGGTCTTGGCTTGGGAGGCATTAGCGTGGATGGAGACAACAAGAAGTGTTTAAATGCTTTGAAGGCCTTTGCATTCCTCATTCTAATCAATGTTATAATCTTTCTTGATAGATTGTTGATTGGATGAATGGAAAAACTTAAATCCGGGATGAACCTTCGGATTGCACCAAGTTTCCCAAGAAATGACCTGATTCCAAACTTGTCTGATGGTGGGATCATTTCGAGAATAGCCGTATTTTGGCTAGATCAACATCAATCCCTCGTGAAGATATAATGTAGCCCAGAATTTTGCCTCCTGTCATACCAAACACACACTTCTCTGGGTTTAATGTGACACCATATTCGATTAGTCGTGAGAGGATGATACAGAGCACTTCCGGATGATCACAACATTTCTTGTCTTTGGCCAAGAAGTCATCCACATAGGATTCCATGATTTTATGGATAAGATTGTGGAATATATAAGTCATTTCCCACTGATATGAAGCACCAACATTCTTAAGACCAAATGGCATGACAACGTAGCAATATGTTCCCCAGGGAGTTATGAATGTGGTTTTGGCTTGATCCTATTCTGATATTTTAATCTGATTATACCTTGAGAATCCATCCATGAGGGACAGAAGTTCAAATCTTGTTGTTGTGTCAATGATAACATCAATGGATGGTAATGGGAAGTCATCCTTGGGACAAGCTTTGTTAATATCCCGAAAATCTATGCAAATGCGTATTTTCCCATTCTTTTTGAGGACGGGAACGATATTAGATACCCATTGTGAGTAGTCAACGGGTTTGATGAATCCTACTTGGAGAAGTTTTATTACTTCCTCTTTTACCATGAGAGCCACTTTTGGCTTCATTGGTCTTGACTTCTGTTTAATTGGCTTCGCATCCAGTTTAGTGACAAGATTGTGTACCATGACTTGTGGTGCAATGCCCATCATTTCTTTATAATTAAATGCGAAAGCCTTTTGATGTTCTTTGAGGATTTGGGTGTGTATTTCTATCTCCTCCAAAGTTAACGAGGATCCCAACTTCAAAATTCTTGGTTCTTCCTCCGTTCCAATGTTTATGTCAATGGTTTTTTCTATCAAAGAAGCATTACCTTCTTCAAATTTAGGTGGGGCTGAAGGTAGTTCCAAGCTTTCTCCGTTTTCTATCTTGTAGATATCAAGATCATACGTGGAGGAGACTCTACCATGGGATTTCCAAAATAGGAAGAGGAATGAGGTATTAGGGAAAGATCAACTATACAGTGAGCAAGGTGTAGCTCTGTATAGGTGTTTAGATATTCGAGAGTGATTCTATCATCATAAAAGTGATCGATGATAGAAAAATCATCCTCAGCTTCTCCATGAGTTAGGAGTGAGTTTTTGGTATTTTACACACTAATGGTTTAGATGAAGTGAGTGATCTTTGTGAAATTTGTATCCTCCAACTCGATGTTCGAGGTGAAATGGGAAGTTGAGGTTTATTGAGTCTATGAGAAGGTTCTGCTCTCGTGGGATTGCTTCAATTGATATGAAGTTGAATCCCTTTCTTAAGTCTAACACCATTGTTTTGTATAGTTGTAAATGTTCAGCCCTAGTTTCATATACCTCGGAGACTTGGTTTGCAACTAGTTGCAAGTCTCCTAGCACTCTAATGTCATTGACACCCATTCTTTTGGCTAGAATGAGGCAAAGGAGGAGAGTTTCATACTTAGCCCTATTGTTTATACATTCAAAGTTTAATTTAAAGATGAAAGGTAGGATCTTTCCCTTAGGTGAAGTAAATATCACTCATGACTCCAAAAGACATCTAGTTCCATCAAAGTGGAGAGTCCAATACTCGCTTGGAAAAATGGATGTTAGGATATTTTCATATTGTTTATTTTGCTTGGTTACCTCTACCATAGAAACTTCATCGATGGAAGAGAAGCGATTCCCGGTGTCTCCTATACCCATGGAATTAAACGGTAGGAGAATAGGTAAGTCTTTCTCCAAGCAACTTGAAAATTTTTGTGGTGGTCCCTAGTGATCATCTGCTTTTATAGCATTGGTCTCACTTTTGGGTACTAGAACGTCCTCGGCTGGATTTGAAATTTCCAACTCAGTGGTGGGTATCAACTTTTCTTTTGGTTGTGAATTAGTTGGTTTGACAAGCTGATTTGTTGGAAGTTCAAACTCGGAGTGAACACGTGGTCTTTTCTTCAAATCGGATAGGTTTGTATCGAAGGGTTTTGGGTCACCTTGTGCCACGAATATTTTCCTAAGTGTAGAAATCTTATTTCTTGGAATAGCGTGAAAGGGATTGCCTTCATGCACGGTGTATCCATGACCAACCAAGTATCATATTATAATTGGTTTCCCGATCTATAATATAAAACTCGGTGAGGACCGTCTTGGGTCCTAAAGTGACTGGTAAAACTATGGTTCTAATCGAAGTGGCTTTGAGGCTATCATAACCTCTTAGTGTATTTCACGTCGTGGAACAGTTTGTCTCTCCATATCCTAAATTTTGAAGGAAAGCAAAGGGGACTATGTTAACTACTACCCCATCATCAACCATTGCATGTTTAACATAATTATTATAGACCCAAACTTGTAAATGTAAAGTTGGGTCACCTCTTCGTGTAATTTCAGCATCTGTTGGCATTTTGCTTATATCAAATATAAATTCAGTATCCCTATCGGCTGCCCTAGAGGATAAACGTCAAAATCCACATGGTTTACCTACGTTTTTAGAGGAGGAGTGATGTTGATTAAATGACCAAGGCCTAACGCTTCTAAGAGAGAAGCCCTATGGGTGGGAGAGTTCTTTAACAAATCCAAGAAGGAGATGTGTGAGAAGGTTTTAGTTAAATCATTAATTAGATCATAGGTGCCTATAGGTTTTACCAATGTTTGTTGAGTGTTGTCTGGCTCTAATGAATAACTTGGAGTTGGTTGAGAAGAATAATCTTGTGTTCTTGTTATGGTTTATACGGGTACCTCGGCGTCTAACTCTACTAAACCAATTATCTTAGTTTGAGGTTGAGTTCCTAATTGGGGTGCGGATTGGTGGATTTAATGAATTTGAAGCTTCATGATCATTGTTTCCTATCATGACACCCTTATTTTTTCATTAGGATCTAACCTATTGTTGTTAGAATGGTTTGGGAGCGGGTCATTGAAGATCTTGAGGATGCATTTTGAGGAAACTACCCTATATAAGTGTTTGGTGTGGGTACTACATAATTCACTAAAAACATATCTATAAGGAGTTGTTTTTGATCTTCTAGCAAATGTTGCATGAATTTATTGTATTCACGACAAGTCCTAGTATTGTGGACTTAAATCTTGTGGAATCCACAATATAGATTGGGATTATAATTTTGAAATTTGTTGATTTAAACCCTGTTGTGGCCCAAAATTCGAAAGGTTCTTGGTTGTTAGAGTTAAAATTTTGAGGTTTTGCCTTTGGTTATGACCACGATAGCGGATTGGGTTTCGATTTGGGCTTTGTGTTTGGACTTGTCATTGTTGTTGTTTTTGTTCTTTGTGGTGGATGATTAAAATCCATAGCATTGATTGTTGGGGTAAAATTATTATTTCATTGATTATTAACGGGTGGTGAAATGTTTACAACATTTTCCCTTTTAGCTTGGTTAGTTACTTCATCTATTGTAACCCGAGTTCTTGTTAAGGATATTAGGTCCTTGATTAGCGTTCCCAGTATTAGGATAGGCCGTGGTGTTTTGATTGGGAGTGGTTAATTTCCCATTTGTCCCATATGTCTTATGACCACTATCAATCATTGCTTGGTCGATTCGGAGAGCACTCTCGAGTACTTCATCGTAAGTTCTTAGTGGGAACTTCTAGACTTCTTCCTTTATCTCTCTATTGAGTGAATTAAGGAATAAATTGCATAGTTCCATTTGATCCATATTTGGAGCACTCACTGATGAGTAGAGAACCATATGCCATCTTTGGATAAAATGAGTGGCAGATTCATTATGTTCTTGTTTGATATGTAAGAACTCCCTGATTCCCGTTCTTAACAATTTTTTCATGTCGAAAGCTTTGATGAATTCTGACACGAGTTGTTTAAATGAGTGTATCGAAGCTTCAGGTATTCTGTAATACCAATCAAGGGCAATACCTTCTAGGGTCTTAGGGAATATTTTAGCGACAACCCTGTCCCGAGGAGTAACTCACGTATGGTATGGGTGTGTGGCATAGGCCTTAATGTGTGCATTTGGGTCTCCTTCCCCTTTGTATTTGGGAAAATCGGGAAGAGGTATTGGAAGCATAATGCTTCGTATGGTGAAGTCTAGGGGTTCTTTCAAATATTCTAAGTAAGTCCCTACTTTGTAGGCCTCAACATTCGATGAGGCTTGTTGAGGGGGTTGAGGGGGATGGGTTATTGATACGGCATAGCATATGCATTTGTAGGAACATAAGGGAATCCCTGTGGTTGAACAAACATCCTGGGAGAAGAGAACATGTCTCCTTGTGGTGACTTTGAATAAATGTTTAAGTAAGGAGGAGCATTGTTTTAGTACGGGTTGTTTGGTGCCAAGCCGAGAGGTGTCATGCTTTCAACTAGAGCAGCATTTGAAAACGTGGTCCTAGTTGGTGTTTGTTGTGGGTAAGTATAAGGATTTTGAGGAGGCATGCCTAACGTGCTTGTTCCTATAAGGAGGTTGACCTGACTGGGATGATGTAGAGGTTTGAGGATTCCTGTTTGCCCAAAATATGAATTTTGGTTTGCTTGAGCAATTTCTAGCCTTCTAACCTTCTTAGCTAAGGCTGAAATGACCTCCATTGGTGAAGACGTAGTGCTTTGCCTTAAGGGTGTTTGTTGTATAGCTTGAGGTTGTAAAGGGGTATGATACCTTGCTATGAATTGGTCATTAACCTGCCAAGCTTCACCAAGTGTATTTCCCATAGGTGGAGTTATGGGGGTGTTCTCCTGGAATAGGGCATCAGACTGTATTTGTAAACTCCTATAGGTGGATACATATTTTGGAAGCATTGTTCACTTTTAGCGAAGCGTGCTAAGTACTCCTCATCCAAAAAGGGAGTGGGTCGATTGTCTGCGATACGTGGTCCGATCAAGACCCGAGGAGATGAAGTGTATTCTCCAAGAAAGCGTCATATTGTTAGAGTCGATGGCTCTGGCTGTTGTGTTTGTGGCCGATCAAACTCCTCGGTCGGAATGAAGAACTAGAACTAGTTCTGTGAGGGGGAGTTTGAGATGACAAGTAATTACTTGAATAGTTATCATCCCATGCAGAAAGTGAGGGTGATGGTTGTCTATTTGTTTGACTATAGTTTACTTCAAGACCTGAGAGAGGTCTGCCATATGCATCATATCCCGACATATTCAGGGGGTATATGAATACCCATGAGAATAATGGGAAAGAGTGAAGGTGGATGGAAGAAATAAAAACAGAAAGAGGAATATTAATTTGTTCACGTCAGGTTCACCAATTTGTAAGATGGAAAAGTAACATGCGAGCATGGGAATCTACAAGTACCTCTTCCTCATACCCGACCTCTCAAGGTCGTGTCAAGACAACCGGTGAATGTTGAATGTGGATAGATATAGACAAGCTAATCGGGTAATCTTAAATCCTCAATACACAATAATGGAATCTACGAATCTAAGGCAAAGAAGGCCCTCCTAACCTAAATTGGTGTAATGGTTTACTTAGATATAATGGTTGTTCGGAGGCTCCAATTGATATCAAGCTCTGCCAAGATTATGTTTCTTGGTTGTTGGATACGTGGGAAGTGACTTGTAGGAGATTCGTATATATCTCCCGACAAGGTCATGAAAATGGTGATAGGTGGCTTAATAGATTTGTAGTGAACTATGGGTGGTTTTCTAGTCTATCCCAAAAAATATTAGATTGATTGGCTTCTATGTTTAATACGGAGAACTGTGCTATAATATCCGGCGAGAGTGGTGAAGATCTAAATACTAGCGTTCACAAGCCGGTGTCAATACTTGATTGGTTTGTTGGCCCGTTGGGTTGTGGGACTTGGGGATCACAACCATGAGTTCATGGTTGTTGTGGACCTGTTATGGTCATGTGAAGAATCAATCCCTTCTCCCAACTATCTAGTAATCGTATGCCTTTTCAGCCTCTACGTTCAGAACTAGAAGTTGTATGATTTTCTCAGAGTACCTAACAGGTGTTCTGGCAACTTGAATACGTAAGCTAGTGTCTATTTCAATGAGGAGATCTCCCATGTTAAATTTGTGGAACCAAAGGATCGCAACCAAATTTTTTCTCTCGTTTGAACCCTTACACGGTCATTCGGGTGTTTTATCAAGGAAATCTATAGTTTGGATGGTTTAACCAAAATGTGTAAGCTTTTTCGTCTTGATATTCGGTCCTCTTAGTTGCTCACTAATTGCTTATAAGTTTGTTGTTGCTCAAAAGACCTGTATTCTAAAAGATCTATACGCTAAAGTCATGGGTAGATTTTATATGGGTTCAAATATATACTCTCTGGCTCTCTAGGTTTGATTGTCATAAAATGATTCAAATTTTAACTAACATTTAATCGATTACAAAGAGTATTTTCATAGAATATTCTTCTATTTTTGTATTTTTTAAACAATGAAATTGAAGAGCAAATTTACTCTAGTATATTTATAAAATGAACAACTAATCTAGAAATAGAATAAAAACAAGCAAAGTAACCCAGTATGGATTTTATCCTGTGCGATTGTGATTTTATCCTAAATATCTAAGTAACTAAACATATTAAACTAAAAGGCTCTCGATCTACCTCGAAGTGGGAATGAATCAGTTTCTTAAACTATCAATCCCCACAACTTCCTAGTGATATCAAGAGCTAAACTTTTAACCGAAATGAAATAATTCACTACTCTATTTGATATGTTTATAATTAGAACTTTGATAGCTCAAACACGGAGTTTACATAATAATGGTAATTCCAGTTGTTTGTGATTTCATCCCCTCGAGTGTGATCTCATCGTTCCTTTGTCCTCATGAATCCAAAAAGTGTGTATATGATAGTATCAACATAAGATAGCAATCGAACAATGGCAGCTTTAGATATAGATCGAATATAATGCGAGTAGGAGAGAGATAGCACAAGTGAACAGAGCTTGACTATGCAATTCCTAGTGGGATTTATTGTGGGAATACAACACAAGTGTATTGAGAGTTTCAGAAACTATCCTTATGAAAAAACAAAACCTGCTGACTTTAATGGATTCTAATCTAGAAATGAAGCTATTCTATGCTAAACCGATTGTATGAAGCATCAATGGAACAAGATGAAACAAAGAGATTATATGACTTCTAAAAGACCAATAATGGAAGCAAAACATGAATTGACATAATTCTAAGTAAGAAATTGAAATCTTGAATAAGAGAATTGAGAAGATGAGGGCCATTTGCTTGAAAACAATTTAACATTGGCTATTTAATGCATTTACAGAGGGTAACTCCCATTTGATCTCTTTTACTATAAACAAAGGAAAAAAACTATTCCCGAGGATCAAAAACATTAACGCAAGCCAAAGTGGTTGAAGAAAGCTTGTAAATTTTAAGATTTACGTTTGGCACGATCGTCGAAGAATCTTGAAAATGTAAACAAAACCGCCGCCTTATGTAGGGCGGCGGTTATGGGACCGCCACCTGTCTGGCGGTGGTCACGGGACCACCACCCAGTGGGGTGGCGGTTCCGTCACTAAAGACAAAAATGCAAGAAAAAGGGGGAAAGGGAAAAGCAATGCACGCAGAGGTGAGCGGGGCATGTGGGGTACAAGCGTATACATGTCGAACCTTTACGGATTACGAACACCTTACAAGGAGACATGTATCATCATTGAGGCATGTGTAACATCGTTCTAGCAGCGGCAAGACCCTACAATTTTAGGTACCTCATGTACCATCTCTCACTCAATGAAAATTCCAACCTTCATCCTACCTTCATGGCCTCGCACTAGTTCTTTGGTTAAAGCAAGGAAGAAATCCTTCCCATGTGCTAAATTCTCTCTCACAAAGTGAATTTCACAAAGGCTACTCAGATGCAATCATCCTTCTCAGTCGGGTGATGGGAGAAGAAACCACAAAATATTTTTAGGATTGGATGGCCTTGTTCATTCTCACCATCATTGAAGGAAAGAAGATAATTTATTGGGGAAAATCATGAACGACAACTTGCATCATCAGTTGCTCCAAGTACTAGTCTCCAAGAAGTTTCAATGAATTCATACTTGGTATACACTCTTGTAAGCTTGAGGCCATTCAAAGGGTTGGCACTTACACATAATATTTCTCTAAAGGATTAGGAATTTGAAATTTATCCACATCTGATCTTGAAGGATAGAAATCATCATTTCACAAGGGTGAATGATGCATTCACAATGTTTTCCATCATAACACTGGAAGGAAATTCTCACTCAAGGTAGTCACCATAAGTTGATTCTTTTATTAAAAGGTACTTGTTAGTGCAAAATCACAAAGCACCCCCAAATGAGTTCTAAAAATATGCTTGTCTAAGGAAGACTCATCGGGTGTGAATGCATAACATTGAACTTCCCCAAGGTGTGGAACCTTTCAAATGGGAAAGATCTCTAGAGAAGGTGGGTTCCTCTTCCTAAACTACCTACCACAAACTATTCCAATGCGGGCAAGCTAATCTAATCCTAGTCTAACTTCCAAGGAGACTAGAGAGAGAGCAAACTAAAAAAATAGAGCCTACACTAAAACGGTGATATACCAAGTAAAGGAAGTGAGATATTCTATTGAGGAGAAAGATATGGAGAAAATGGAGATGAGGGATGTCGGGGAAGTGACATAGCCCGGATCTTCAAATTCGTCATTAAACTCCATGAAAAATAACATCTTGCACCTACAAATGTGAAATACATGCACAGAAAAACAAATCTGGAAGGGAGAGGCACGAAGAAACAACAAAACGATGTAAAGGGTTGAAGAACACCACAAAAACACATTTTTATTGCTATAGAAGGTGCACAAACCATTAATTTTCTGGAATAGAGGCACAAATACATTTTTCAAGCATGGGAGAAGGTTCGTTGCTCAAAAATGGCATCAAGAAACAAATTTGACAGAGTTTCTCTATGCCCAGAATGTCTCTCCTTTTCAAAATGAGAAGTGTTACAATATATAGAAAGAATAAGAGAGAGAGAAGAGGGAAAAAATTGAATCCTACTTCAACCACCCCGAGATATGCATCGAATCCCGCTTTGAAATCTCAACCACTGAATATCAATGCCTTCTGCAAATTCACCCACAATATGTCACTTCTAGTTTCCCAGTGATTGAATCAAATCAGATATGGTAGTTGAAGAGATTGGATTCTACGTTAATGGCCTAGAAGACTCTTCTTCATTTTTACCTACCAGGGCCTGAAAAATGATTTTTAATCCTTTCATGGCATAGAGGATGTCAAGACACTTCCAATGGTGTCAAATTCGCAATATTTCGAGCCTTGAGTCGAAATATATGCTCCTTAGAAGTTTGTATCGGGTTTGTATAGGAGGCGGGAAAAATCTTGAAAAATGGATCCCCTTTGATATGGGACATGTGGCAGTCAGATTAGAGAAAAAATCGGGCTTTATCTTTTCCCCTTTTCATAAAATGCAAAACTCAGAAAACCCCCACGGCCCCGAAGCTCCATCTTTTGACTCTGCTTGACCATTTTCCCATGCCTCTGTTTCATTCTGAGACACGTGGAGATGCAACACTTGTTTGAGCTTCTCTTTTTTTCTCATATAGGGTCATTTAAACTTTTGTAGGCCCCGCCATTCCATTGTAGAGTCTCCCTGTAACCTTTTTTGTCATCCTGGAATGTGAGCTCATGGGTCTGAGTCATTTCCTTCATAATTTTCTTATGTGCAGGAGTTGTCTTGACCAAATTTTTTGAGGGGTGAATTTGGGATAACAATTTGGAGACTCACTTTGGGACATCTGCCTGCTAGATGAAGAGACCGGTGGCCTTGGATCATCTATTGGGCATGGAGTCAAGAATGATGGCCTATCATTTGATCCTTCTTATAAAATGGATTCCCGACTCCCTACACTTTGCTAACCTCTGAATCACTTGGAAACCCACTGAAACTTGAAGTTGAACTTCACCAAAATCTAATTGAATGCATTGTGTAAGAGCAATACAACAACACCAAAAACTATGTACAAATTGAAAATCATACATGCTCCAAATGGAACATGTAGAGTGTGCAAAAGCACTTCTTCTGCTGAAAACAAACCTACCTACTTTACTCCAACAAGAGAAAAGGGAGCTCAAACAAAACTGCAATCGGCATGGAGAAATACCTTCCCTTCCTCAAAAATGGTAACCATACAACTGATTTGGCACCCGAACATGGCTGGTTGGATGAGTGAAAAACTAACTACAAGTTATCCTTCCACCCAAATCACCAAAATATCAAGCGAAGACAAAACCAATACATCTTTTAGTTGCTCTACATTTGGGTTGAAGAGGTATGGCAGCTGGTCCCGGTGCTTTGATGCTCATCCTCATGCCCTGAAGTAGGCATGACTAGTTTTGGTTTCTGCTTTGGCTCCAATGAAGCCAAGTACCTGATTGGGCATGGTCTAATCCTTTGGATGTGCCCATTTATTTGAAATTCAACTCCAAAAATGAAGTCTTCTTGTGGACCTTCTTGAGTGGATGGTGTGAGGGAGATGATGACATCCTCCTGCCTTTTCTCTTCCTCTTCCTTTGAAGAACATGGAAGATCAATATCTTCCAACCTTGGTTCCAGAGGGCCATTGTGAGATGCAGGTTGTTGTCCTTGGATGTTCTCCTTCATGGCAGTAGGTTTGTGTGCTTGGAAGGTTGAAGATGGAGGAAAAATGATGTTATCTCCTCAGGCTCCTCTTCATTAAAGAAATCTTCCAAGTCTGACAAGCAGTCTGCCTCCTTGTTGTCCTATTGCATGTGCTCTACCTCCTCCATGGTGCCTTCTTGATCTACAACTTGATCACCATGGCTCCCTTCACTTTCAAACATGAATTTTGAAAGATCAAACTCTTCTTCGACATCAGAGCTTGAAGGGGATGAAGTGGGAGGAAGAAATGAAGGTTCTTCTGTAGCCTACTCCACACTTGGGGCCTCGAAACTATATGGTCCTCCTCTTTGCTACAAATTCAAACTCAGCCACCACTAGCTCTTCAATCTTGACCTCCTCTGTTGGATTAACCATCAAGGGAATCTTTATAAACCCAAATTTAACATTGCCCAACTCATCAAATTTCTGTTATTTATTTTCTATTAGGATCCTCTTCTTAATATTCTTGATTGGATTCTTGAGTATCTTCCCAACATGGACTTGGGAAAGTAAGTGGAGTGGCGAGGTTGGGGTTCAAACCAGATTTGTGATTATTTGTGGTGGGGAGGGAGTTGGAACTTATGTTTTGTTTTGAGGGGATGACTATTTGGAAGGGAAAGGGGAAGAGGAACTGAAATGGGGTGGAAGACTAGGGAATGGAGAAATGGAATCAACACTTGGGGAAACAACTAGGAAGCTTGGAAATTGAAGCTCAAATTGAGATGGTGCTGCTTAAGGAGTGGAGAGAAAATTACCAGATAATGGTGTAGGATTTACCCATTGACAAGGATGCCTAACACCAAATTCATAGGCCTCGATCTCCTCAGTCCATTGTGTAAGTTGGGGCAGCATTTCAACCATGAAGTCTAGCTTCTCCCGAGGGTTGTAATGTCTTGGAAAAGGGCCTTCCCATGGATAAGGTGCCCTGCAACCAATCTCGAATGCCTTCATTCGTGTTATGCCCCTTAACTGAACCATGTCAGCCTCCATTTTTTGAATCTTCTCTAGTAGACTAGGATCCTCTACATAACTATCATCATCATATGTGTCCCCTTGTCCTTGATAAGCTTCATAGTCAAATTGGTTTTGACACTGCTTATATGGGTAAGCATAATGGTCCTGGATCTGATTATAATGTTGATCTCGAGGAGTTGGGAAATACATTGGAGGTGGACTATATTGCTATAAGTGTGAGTTCGAAGGGAATGAAGTCATGATTGCACAACCTCATGGAATGGGAGAAAATGAAAGAGATGGAAGAAGAAAATGGATGAAATGAGTGGAAATGGATGGAAAAGGTCTGTAACTCGAGAGAATGGGTTTTTGACTAGATGGAGTCGCCAGATGTGCCTGAAAGTGCCTCAAAGGTTAAAATATTCACCAAGAGCACATCGAACCTGATGAAGTGAAGTGGTAAGGTGTTTCAGACCTGTCCCACTAGGCATGCCAAAATTGTTAGTGCGAAATCACAGCACCCCCAAATGAGTTCTAAAAATCTATTTTTATAAATGAGACTCATTGGTGTAATTGCGTAACATTGAACTTCCCAAGAGGTGGGACCTTTTAAATGGGAAATCTCTCCAGAGAAGGTTGGTTCCTCTTCCTAAACTACCTTCCACAAACTATTCTAGTGTAGGCAAGCTAATCTAATCCTAATCTAACTTCCAAGGAGACTAGGAGAGAGAGAAAACTGAAAAAATAGAGCCTACACTAAAATGGTGATACACCAACAAAGGAAGCGAGATATTCTATTGAGGGAGAAAGAAATAGAGAAAATGGAGATGAGGGAGGTCAAACAGAAGTGACATGGCCTAGATCTTCAAATTCATCATTAAACTCCATGAAACACAACATCTTGTACCTGTAAATGTGAAATACATGCACAGAAAAACAAATCTGGAAGGGAGAGGCACGGAGAAACAACAAAACGATGCAAAGGGTTGAATAACACCACAAAAACACATTTTTATTGCTCTAGAAGGTGCTGAGACCATTAATTTTCTGGAATAGAGGCACAATACATTCTTCAAGCGTGGGAGAATGCTCAAAAATGGCATCAAAAAACAAATTTGACGAGTTTCTCTATGCAGAATGTCTCTGCTTTTCAAAATGAGAAGTGTTACAATATATAGAAAGAATAAGAGAGATAGAAGAGGGAAAAAAATTGAATCTTGCTTAAACCACCCCGAGATATGTATTGAATCCCACTTTGAAATCTCAACCACTGAATATCAATGCCTTCTACAAATTTTCCCACAATATGTCACTTAGGTTTCCCAGGGATTGAATCGAATCGAGATATGGTAGTTGAAGAGATTAGATTCTGCGTTAATGGTTTGGAAGACTCTTCTTCATTTTACCTACCGGGGCTTGAAAAATGATTTTTAATCCTTTCGTGGCATAGATGACATCAAGACGCTTCCAACAGTGTCAAATTCGCAATATTTCGAGCCACTGAGTGAAAGATATGCCCCAACAAAGTTTGTATCATGTTCGTACATGAGGGCGGGAAAACAACTTGAAAAATGGGTCCCCTTTGATATGGGACATGTGGCGTCGATTAGAGCAAAAATTGGGCTCACAGTGCGTAATTTATCTTTTCCCCTTTTTCATGAAATGCAAAACTCGAGAAAACCCCCTCTCGTCCCAAAATGACAATGCTTAACCTTTTGCCCTGCCTTTGTTTCATCCGAGACACGTGGAGATGCGGTGCTTGTTTGAGCTTCTTTTTTCTTACACGGGGTTGTTTAAACTTTCGCATGCCCTGTTATTCCATTTTAGAGTCTCCCCTGTAACCTTGTTTATCATCCCGAAATGTGAACTCACGGGTCTGATTCGTTTCCTTCATATTTTCCTTATGCGGGAGTTGTCTTGACCAAATTTGCCGAGGGCTAATTTGGGATAATAGGTACAGATCATATTTAAACAAGTTTTTCACTTTTTCTACATCCGAGTATCTGGTTTCAATATTACTTTGAAAGTGCTACCACGTTATCACACAATAGGATCATATTGTTTAAACTATGTAGACACCTTTCCCATGTTTATGGTAAGCTTAAGAACCAAAAGAGGAGGAATGTAGTTTTCCCCATCTCCTTGGAATATTCTCTTACAAAAGAGTCAATAATGTTGTACACCTCAAAGAATTCTTCACCCCTTTGAGTTTGTATTCATATACCCCAGTACGTTTTGACATCAAATTGATCCAGATACTTTTCACCTTCCTCGGTCATATCATGTCCCGCATATTGAGAAATCCGGGAAAATTACATAGATGATTTTGAGGTTAGAAGACTAAATCACATGAGAATGACCATCGGGAAAATGAAGAAATTCAATTTTGATTGGTATGAAGAAGGAATTCAAGATGATGGCACATATTTGTATGATCTAGAATATCAAGCAGTGAAGGCCTCACCTCTTCCACAGGTGACATGTAGCATCTGTGAATTGGGAGATATAATTGAATGGGTGAGGCCATCATAAAAGGTCAAATTAATGATTTATAAATAAGGATTCCCTAATCACATCAATAGATTTCCCCACTCTTTAAAGGTAGGCATCCCATCATTCCTCTTCAAAGGTTGTGGAGAAAGATTTAGGCTCAGTTCATTTTGGAGAAAGTTCAAAGCGCAAGGTAGTTGAATCAAGGCCCCTACTACAAAAGGTTGCACAAGAAGATCAAATCAACAAATGATACTATGGTAGAAATGGAGATTGGAGAGGATGATCCATCCACCTATCGGTACCTCGGTAACCCCGAGCTTTCCACCTCTCACTATTACTCTGTTCCTATTGCACGAGATGTACCTTCTCACCCCAAGTAGGAAACAACATTCATGCCAAGCTGCCAAGCCCAAGACAAAAAATTTTTCCCTTAGATGCAAGAAATGATCACAAATGAGGCCCACACATTTCAGTAGGTGATAGTCCCGATTTCTCATCTATATCATCATTATTCAAGGGGAAGAAGAAGAAATTATCTCAAGCTGCTTCTCACTTTTTCAGTGGTGCTTCAGGAAACTAGTATGTGGAAGTAGTCAAGTGAGAGTAATATAGCCCAATTAAGAAATGAACCTAGATGACTATGAGATGAGCATAATTCCCCTATGTCTAACAACCAATGAGGGAGGTGCACATCAGTTCTAGGATTCTTCCACTCACCTTCTCGTAAAGAACCAGGAATATAAAGAAAATATTGATCAGTTTGGAGGACCATGGGCGAACACTCACCTTGTATGTGTAAAATTTTATAGACCCAAATGCATCTTCATATCTTCCAATCAAATAATTTACTCCCATTAGTAGATTCTATCCAAATTCCATCTGAAAGACATATGGTTTTACCATGTAGGGATGAGCCAGCAATAAATGGGTGAACAATATTAGAGAAAGGGAAAGTCGCTCCCGAGATTATCTCAATATGCAGGTACATGTGCATGACTACCACCAAATTTTAGATGAAAAGGGATGATATTGAAAAATAAAAATAACATTGGGATCAAGTGTACCCATTGGTGGTGGAAATGGGAAAATCTCATTCTCAGGTGTTAGTGGACCGAAAGATATTGATTCTCCATTGAAAATTTGTCACAAGTTTGGGTGAGGACTCTCATATCTCAATATGAAATGTTGAACCATGCTCTACATGAATTGGATTCAAATGAAGAGTGTGCCTCCAAGATGAACATTTGGATACGAAGCTTGGAGTTCCCACCATTGATGAGAGTACCTCATCAGATGAATTTTTGAAGCCATTCGAGGAATATGTCAAGAAAGAAATTAAGGACCCCTTTTCTTTCAACGAGGACACATTGGAGCCTATAACCGAGATCGGGGCCACAATATCAAACATTAAAAGGAAGAATTAGTCATAGTTCACTAAAAACAAGAACATCAATATCATCTTGGATGATTGGCTCGAGTCCCTGAGTTGTGTCTACATTCCTCAAGCTGAGAATGTTACACCTCCGGCATCCCGGTATAGAAGAGAGTTCAAGGGAGTGGACATTTTTCCATTTGAGCTTGGGAAGTATCTATCGAGACAACAAAATAGAATCAAGTGAGGAAATTATCTTCATCAAACTAGTTATCTCTCTTCTTTTCTCTCTCTCTCTCTTCACTCCCCTGTTTCCCCTTTCCTTCATGTTCTATTTCTTCGTTGGGGGTTTGCACTTTTCATTTTGTCTTATTCAATTTTTTTCTTGTTCATTTAAATGTAACTATAGTTCATATTGTAAAAATTCACCCTTAATTAATAAAAGGGGACTTAATTCTATTCTCAGGAATATGAAGATTCAAGTGTTGTAAGGGATAAATGAAAAGTCATGTGGGGGTTAGGTGAAAAGTCTTTCTAAAGTCTATAAATTGTAATGACTTACCCATTCTTAAGGGTTGTCAATTTTGTGTGTTCAAGAGTAGATAACTACTTGTGATAAGAAAAATACATAGTTATTTTCTTCCATTCACCTCCTCATATGTTATTCTATTCCTCTCCTTGTACAACTTTGTGATAATGTCAATAGAAAGAAAGGATTTCATGCTTTTCTAATAAGGTAATGAATGAAACTTTGTGTTCATATTTATATATTATCTTGGTGTTAGTAGCAAGGTTGTTTTCTTTCTAATTATGTGTGATGATATGCTCTGATTAATCTTTGCAGGCATCTGAATTTTCTACATGCAATATTAATTCCCCCTCCTAATTTCCCACTCCCCTTTCCCCACCTACACTAGTAAATTCCTCCCTTGAAAGAAATTGTAAGCATTTACCACAAGTGTAGTGGAGTGTGATTTTGGATCCTGACCTCTAGGCCAACCATAGAATTTCATTTTCATTCACACATAATAAATGGAGCTTCCCCATTCAAGAAGAGGGACATATTCCTAAAGTGTTTACAGAAATCCACTAATTTTTTCAAATGACAATTTTCTCCAACACACGCTTTTGAAAAAATTGTTCTTGAATGATGAAATTGTTTATAAATATTCATAAAATAATTCCAAAACCATTGAGGCTCTCCAATACCACCTCCGGATACTTAATACCATTTCATAACTCTTGAGGATTGTACACATACTCGAAATGACCAAAACAACCTTTCTAGGCTTCCAAGAGAACTAGTCTTCTGTTGAACTCCACTTAATGTAATGATGAACCTAATTACACCATTTTATAGAATGAGACATGTTCAAAAAATATTTGAAATACATTCAATGTTAAGATGATGATGACATAAAAGGAATGTTGGCGGGGAGAGATTCGGAAGGATTAGAAGACAAAACTTTGCATTATGGTCTAGTCGTCAAGGTTTGAATTTTGCATGTTTGGGTTAGTCAATTCACATGACAATACATGGATCTTACTTGAGGATATTGGACCATAAGGGGAAATAGATAACCTCATATTTATCATGGATGATCAGATCATTTTTTTTACATTGGGCAATAGATTCCTAGATCATAGGCAATGCAGACAAAAATGAACAAAAAACACAACGGGAAAGAAATACACCAAAATTAGAAAGGAAAAACACACATAAATGAAAGGAAATTATGGCACAAAGGATTGGGATGACCAACCTCATTTCTGTAGAGTTTTAGGTTTTTCTGCTACAAGGAAACTCAATGTTATTTCATTAAGGTGAGTGAAGTAGTATGTATTCTCTCCACAGAAATGTTTGATTTTGAATGGTCCGAGCCAGAGAGAATCAAATTTCCCATGACTCCCTTGGGATCTCTCATTTTATCCTAGAGAAAGACAAGATTTTTGACTTGGAAGCTTCTATCTAGTGTCTTCTAATTGAAGATCATCTTCACCTTGGATTGATGTATTTTCAATGTGTCAACTATTACCAACCTATCTTCATTCAACTTTTTCGGTAGAAAATACTCTTGTAGACATGCAAAATGTCAACATGGTCATTTAGAAAATAATATGCTTATAATATATAATAATCCATTCCCATTATCAACCATATAATAATTAATTATAAAATTAATTAATTATTATATGTAATCATACTTCAATTATTTCCTTTCACCATTCCATAATCCCATTACATCCTTAGAAATATTAATACATCATTAATATTTTATTTACCATACTAACTAATCCTCATTAACTATTTTCTAGCAATTTAAAAATACTCACCCACCTACCACCTACACCTACTCTATGCCTAGCTTCTCCATCTAATCACTCCATTAAACATAATTAATCTCACCTAACCACAAGCTAAATGCCCCTCCAAATCTAGAGGCTTCTATTTCTAGAAGCCTCTCCATTCTTCCCTCCCATTTTCAAATATTCAAATAAATGTGCACTATTCCATTGAATTTTTAATTCAATGGAGAGTTCTCTAAAATCTAGAATTCTCTAATTCTAGAAAATTCTCCATTCTCATGGAATTTCAACCATTGATCTAATCCAACATGGAAAAATCTCAACCATTGATTTTTGCTTCCTCCATCTATAAATAGAGGTGCCACCCTCCATGGCAAGCACCTTAGAACTAGCAAACTTATGCTACCAAAATCTCCAAGCAATCTAGCAATCTCCATAGCATCCAAGTGAGCCAAAATCATCATTTCATCAAGGGAAGTGCTGCCAAAATTAGTCCACAAATTTGAAGCATTCTAAGTTCATCCAAGGAGAAAATAAATTCATCAAAGAAGGAGGATTCCACTTGTAGGTAAGTATAGGTATATTGTCTTCTCCCTCTTTTTATCATTGCTCAATCTAAGGTAGTTGAATTATTGTGTTAGATTTTGTATTGATTTGGTTTCATAGTCATTTCATGAGTGCATGCTAACACAATTTTTCCTCTACATTTTGGTGCCCACCGTGGGGCTTACCCCCAAAATTTTGGTTGTTTTTAATAACATTACCCATTAAAAACAAGTTGTGCAAATTTGAAGAAATTTCATTGAGATTTAACCTTAAATTTTAAAATTCTCATGACCCTGTCCTATTTCATCACATTTGACACATTAACAACTCATTTGCAACACTATTAGCACATTTTATACATATAGTAGTGCATTTGTGACCGTTGGTTCTTTTGGTATAGGTTTAGCGCATTTGTGATATGTCGTAGCACATTTGCAGCATAGAAGCACATTTGTTATATATAGTATCACATATGTGTCCACTAACTCCCTTTGTGAGTGTCTAGCGCATTTTTTCCGATACTGATGTGTTTGTGTATATCAGCGCATATGCTCTGTAATAGCGCATTTGCATTGTGAATTACACATTTTCTCGACAATAAATTTGGCATCGATACTAACCAACTAATCACATTTTTTTATTTTTAGTGGTGTTTTACAGGTCCTAACATTCTATTTTTGCATGAATATTATAGAAACAAGGGAAAACTCTATCCATTTTGACATTTGATTAGTATTTTCCTAACAATTTTGGTTGTAGGATACTAATTAAATCAATACTACAAACCTTTGCCTTATAGCCCTAATGGTCCAAAAACATCAAGTTTGAAATAACCACTAATCTTTTGTGTTACAGTCCTCTTGTCGAAGGCCCCCATCTTATAAATTTTAATTTTCATTATTTTGTGTGTTGTCTTTTTGTAAATTTGTGTGCTTTTTTGTTTTAAATCCCAAATATGACACCATGTATGCTCTCCTCTCGCATCCTAGGACAATCTTGAGGATCAAAAGTGGTTAGTCTTTCCTTTCTTTTTTTTTTTTAGGGGGTAACGTGATATGGAAGTGACATCCACACACTTACCGTAGTCTAGGGGTCTCGTGATTGTGGGATTCACCTCCATGCACGTAGACACACCCCGTGTTCCAGTGGGGTATATAAATTCTTAGAGAGTTGTCGTTATTGGCTAAGAAATCACTTGTTTTAAGAGTGGCATGAAGTGAGGGGATTGATAACAATGGTATAGATCGATACCAAATGATAGAATAGAATAAGATTGTAATGACCAAAGAGGGACGGAAGCCTCACAAATATTATTGATCATGAAATTAGATTACATAACAATGCAAGAGCTGTAATCTTTATAGATATTAGATGACCTCATATGGATGGACATGACACCCTATCGAGGCACCAACTATGAGATGATAAGACCCATCTCACATGCACGTGTAATTACTACTACATAACAATATTGAATGTTATCCAACATAACAATATTGAATGCAAGTCACTAGACTAGAGTGCACATGTTGCACATTATTAAATAAAAGACAATGCAATAAAATGAAATAAATATGCCTATGCTAAATTATGCTAACAGGATTCCATGTCCCAATACCTGGGCCTTAGACAACATCCTTGCAACACAAACTTGGGCCTCACGTATCGCAAGGTATATCAGGGGACTCCCTATAGAGCTCTTCGTCCTAGACTAGTAGCCCTTTTGGATGCATATCGAACTATAGTGCAAGGAGGCCGCACTTCCCAAGATCACTTGCTAGCTGATCACACATTGGCACATATATGGAGAACCAATTTGTGGCACCGCCGTTTATGTGTGGTATTGAAATCAAGCTATAATTCGGTTGTGATCCCACTTGACTAGTTAGGGTTGTGCTTGCATGGTTGTACTTATTTGAGTGTTTTATTGAAACCAGTAAATAACCCTCACACTAATCCTCATAATTAAATCATACATCTACCATTCACCCATTTTGACCACAACCTTTTAACCTCAATTTTTAGAATATACATCATCGACCTTTGATCATATCTCCCTCATTACGTACTATTAATCACACCTACCACAATTATCCTATAAAACCAAAATAAATCTCCTTTTTCACCTAATACATAAATTTTGACCATACCTTATCCCCTTTCCATTATACACATATTTTGTAAATAATAAACCAAATTTTTCCACCATAAACTTTAAACACACACTACCATCATGTAAGTACTTTTATTTACACTTTCCACATTACCACAAAGATTCAAAATTTAAATAGAAAACTGACATTCCCATCTTATTAAATAAATTTCATAATAAGAAATCCCACACTATTCACCCTTCACTTACCAAGAAAAAGAACATAAATAATAATCCATCTCATTAAAAATACGACATAAACACACTCTTCCATCTTCCAAACAAAAATATTATCCTTCATCTTAAACCACATAAGTCATACCATATTAATTACTTGGCATTTCCTATTGGCATCTCAAAACTAACCTAGGCCTATAAGACTCTAAAAATTATCCCAATCACATACTTCTTTCATCACAAAATTTTTCATAACCTTATATCCTCATACACATTTATACAAACACTTTCAATCCTAAACACCCCATTTACGATCCCTTTTTGATACGACTAACCTAATATTATTAATCAACATCTTGCTAATAGAAAAAATACCCTTATCATCTATCCTATTCTTCTAATCCCTTATAACAAGGCACATCCTAAGCCCTCTACTAATGAGGCAAATCCTTCTTCTACTCTCCCCTCGAATTTCTTCCATCCTATAAGCAAGAGTAGATTATTGAGATTATACACGTCGATTAACTAAGGAATCGTAACTTTTTCATCCAACATCCTTCATTTATTCCAAACATCTTCATCTCATCAATACATCTCACTAACATCAGATTCTAATGGCACCTAGGAGAATAGTAACTCAATCCCAATCCAGAAACGATGAAGAAAACAATCACCACAACATGGAACACGATATATTCAACCACAATTATTATGATGCCAATGCCGAAGAAAATTGACCTAGAGGAGAAGATGAGGAGACCATGGTCAACACTAGTAGTGACGATGACTCAAGTACCTACTTTATAGAAGGAAGAAGAAGAGAAATGCTTAACCATTTTGTCGAGAAAAATAAAGATGCCCTCTTGCTCCAACTATATCACATGGGGGAAAATTTCCTTCTGATTACACCCATGACCAACTCCAAAGTATCCTCCAAGATGAAAATGATAACATTGGCCAATGACCACCATCCACACACTGTCATAATTTAAACCACCATCGTGTTGTAAATGGATGGGATGGTAGAGAGAACCACCCTAACATATCCAAATAAGTTGTATTATCCCAATTATGAGTAACCAAATTACTCAATTAGCCTCTCAAATTGGCCCACAACCATCCAATGATCATGGATCCCAACATTCTCAACCCAACTTCAACCCACCACCTCCCAATCCTCCAGAACCAACCTTGGAGAAAGAAGTGAAATATATGAAGGAAACACTTCAAGGGTTGTAACTCGGCACAGGGATGACAATATAAATTCGAGGAACTTTTTCCCTATCCTTTTGATTGTGAAATCTTACAGTCCCTTTTCCACCATATTTTGAACCACCCAAATTCAAAAATATAAGGGAAAAGGTGATCCCCATGAACACGTTAAGGAGTTTTATATGCTGTGTCAAGAAGTAGCCTATGATGACTCCTATTTTCTAAGACTCTTCTCTAGAAGTCTAGGTGGTCCCACTTTAGAATGGTTCCTCCGATTACCCAAAGGCTCTATTATAATGTTCGCCAACTTGTCAAAAAAATTATAAAACACTTCTCCTATAATGTAGAACATGATGTCACAATGATTGACTTATGCAATACCAAACAACACAATGGTGAAAGTTTATCATCCTTCAAAAATGATGGGAAGCCTTTGTTAGCCGCATTCCATGGCCCATACCAAGAAAAACAACTAGTTACCATTTTTGTCTCTAACCTCAATCAGGAATTAGCCTTCCATCTACAAGTCCATTGCGTAAACATGTTTGATGACATCATTGAGAAGGGAATGCAAATTAAGAAGGCCCTTGTTGCAAAAGGCCTTATTAAGATATATTCCCGTGATAATCATAACCAATCCAATCAACCTTCTACATCGAGAAAAACCTAAATATTTTAATAAGAATAAAAATGTTGTAGATGAAAAAGTAATGACGCCAAGAATATCCAACATTTCCATACAAAATCTACCATCTCCATCCCTAAAATAAAACCTCAATCCACTCAAGACTCCAAACGAAGAACCTACACCCCTTTTGGCGAGTCTATGGAAGCAATCCTTGATAAGATAATTGCTACCAATATGGTCATTTTCCCTCAAACTCAACCAATTGATGAGTCTCGACCTAAACCTTCATGGTTTAAGGAGAACAAATATTGTAAATTCCATAAAATCAAGGGTCATGCCACCCATAGGTGTATGAAATTAAAGAATTATATTCAAGATCTTATTGACCAAGGTGAAATCAAAATTGAGGACAATGCTTCCACTTCTTCTCAAAATCATAAACTTGGGATCTATCAAAATCCCCTTCCTAATCATGGTCAGAACAATGCTTCTAACCAAGGTCAACAAAATCTGGAAGTAAACCCAAATCATCCAATCATCATTCCAACCACATCAATTACCATCGTGTGCCAGTCCAATACGAGCCACCTGGCCACATTCGCCACTTCCCACACCAAGTAGCCACCATTAAAGTTAAAGCACCATCCCAAAACCCTCAGTGTGTTGTGACTACTCAAAGGAGCCATGTGGTGGTTCAAGGAGTTTTTATGGAAAAATCACAACACCCCCAAATTGCCGGTTTGAGATGGGGCATTCGGTGTGATTACATAACATTGAACTATCCTGAGTGTGGGACATTGCAAAATGGGATAGCTCTCCAGAGAAGGCCGGTTCCTGCTCCTAACCTACCTGCCACTAACTACTCCTAATGCGGAAAAATACTGACTAATCCTAATCTAATGCTTCCAAGGGGACAAGGAAAGAAGGATTGCATGAAAGAAACCTACACTATGAGTGGTGATACACCAAGAAAGGAGTGTTGATCACTTCCCCCAACCTGCAAAACAATGGAATAGATGAACCTAGAAAGAGTGGACCTGCACCAAAACTAAATTACATCCAATACATCATTCCCGAATGATCACAACACACCAAAATCATGTAATAACCAAGGAAATGCATAGATTAAGCAAGCACAATGAAAGGTAAGATGAAGATAATAAACCATGAGAGGTTAAAGAGATCAACATAGACATAATCTTATTGCTCCATATGGATATACACAATACATTGTTGTAGTAGAAAGAGGCATGAAGCCATTATAGATCTTGAGAGGAAGGCTTGAAGCCCCAAGAAGAATGGGGTGCATGGGAGGAGAGAAAATGACCAACCTTTTGCACATGCAAACCCCTTACATTTTATAGAGGAAGAAATGAGGAGAGAGAGGGAAGAAAATCCAAAAATGCACTCCAATCTCCTGTAAAATCCATCATTGTCCCTATAGGAGTGATGGGCAAGTCTGCAAGGCCCATACTCCATTGTACCTTACTTATGGGGAAGAAAAGGAGCCCATACCTCATCATTTTGGTAGGTGAGAAATTTGGAAACATTCCTCTAAAATGGCGGACTGTATTTCCTCATTTTTAAATACTTAACCTTACTAAAATGATAGACTAAGAGATTTCCAAAAAGTATGATTTTGTGTAAATCCAAGCTCACATTCAAAATTTATGGCCATCTAAAGATGAGGGTACCATACCACAATAAATGTGACTAGTTGATCTATTTTCTCATACTCCAACCCTACATCACACCCTCCGAAATCCAAAATTTTGGACTTTCGGGATTCAGAGCTTTGGGCATTTCCACTTTGGAGGTCGTTGTACTATTCATCTAGAGGGTCAGCTCGAGAGTTCTGAAATTTTGAACCTCGAAGTCTTAAATTTGAACTTTGGAATTCAAACTGAAATTATATTGTGTGGCACTATTCACTTGGTGCTTTGGCCTCGACAAAAAAATTTGAAGTGTCAAATCCCCAAATTCTAAAATTCGAGACTTCATGTTTGGACCTTTGCATCTTTGGGTTCATGGCACATGCTGTGATTCATCTACCTCGAGCTTATGAAACCTCTCGAAACTCTGAAACCCCAAGTGAAATTTAGATTTTAGGTTTCGAGACCTTTTTCTCCCCGGTTTTGGACTTCCTCCCGTTGATTTCCCAAATTTCCTACATCGTTGACCTTCAAACTTAGAGTTGACCCCAAAACCCCGAGCCCTTTCAAACTTTGGACTTTCGGGGTTTCAAGATTTTGGCTCATTTTTTTCATTTTACATGGTGAGAACTCTAAATCACTCAATCCCCAAAGTCCATAAAATTATGACTTCGGGCCTTTGTGTTTTCCAAATTTCTTTCTCATCTTGATCCTGAGCCTTTGTTCCTTCCTCGCTTGGCCGACATGACCCCCAACTTCGGTGAGTCCCTTTTAGAGCTCTCCTCCATATCTCGGCCATTTTTTACACTTTTGAGTCCTCACACCTCTGGCTTAATGAGTCATTACTCGACCTAAGGCCGACCCCCTGTGATCATTTTGTGTCATTCTCCCACTAATTCTAGCCTTGACTTGTCAATGCAAACTCCCAAGGCCAAATCGATCCTTCCATTTTCTCTTTGTGAGCTCATGTTTGTCCAATTTTGCATGAGGGGTAGAATCAGATAACAGGAGCCTCTCCATACTCTTCTAATCCCACACCAAAACCTCAATACAACATCATTGAACAACTCGGAAAACCCCTCACAAATATCTATCATGGACCTTCTTAAAACATCCTCTATCCATAAATATATCCTTTACCGTGCCCTTCAAGAAATGCACATTCCAAACAACATAGACCCCACACAATTCCAAGCCCTCGTTTCTCATCTCTATCCCTCTCCGATGCTTCCACTCACCTTCACTCAACAGACCTGCCACCACACGGTCCCACACATAATCTTCCTCTCTATATTAAAGTTCATATTGAACATATATGTGTTAAATGAGTGCTAATAGACAACGGATCTACTCTTAATCTTTGTACCTTAACTCTTATCCAACGGTTAGGGTACAATGAATCAAATCTCCAACAAGATATTATTACTATAAAAGCTTATGATAATACCAAGCACAAATCAGTTGGCACCATATATTTATGCATCAATGTAGGGCATGTCATGCTTCCCACCATCGTCCACAATATAGACATCCGGTTCAGTAAAATCTATTGCTTGGCCAAACATGGATTCATGAGATGCATGTCATACCCTCTACACTACATCAATGTCTCAAATTTGAGCATACTTGGTATAGAAATCACCATCTACGACAATCCTCAACATTTTCAATATTGTCAAGAACTTGAAGAATAAAGTTATCAAGAATCCTATTGTCCTATTATCGAACCCACATGATCATCACCACCATCATCATCTACCTCTTCATATGTCTCTCCAAATAGTCTTTCATCCACTTCACATACCATGTTGTCATCATCCTCTCCCTTTCTGCCCACTCCATCCATTTTCGTTCCTTTGTTACCCACTCCACCACTTAAGCTGAAATCGACAAGGTGTGCGAATATCATACTTTTAGCATCGATCAATATCCTTTATCACCCAAACAGTGTGACAGGCCCGGTATAAGTCAAAATAAAAGGCAAAAATATTTATTGGGCTCATCCACTTTTATCTACTTCGGTTACCTTGTTGATGATTACCTTAAGCCATTTGATATTACATGGCTTATTTGCAATTTTATACCATCCTGTTACTCTAACAACAACTATCTGATTCCCAAAAAGATGATGGATCATATGGGTTATTCTAGACGAGGACTAGGCCTCACCAAACAAGGCATCCTTGAACCTCTAGATGTTATCCCCAACCTTGATGGCCACATACTTGGGTACCAACCACCTAGTGAAATTATATGTGATGACCTTAGTGATACTTCAACATAGTTGAGGAGGTCATCGATAATATTGACACAAGTTTCATTTGTAGTCGATACAAAGACCTCTTGACCACTAATATTTTCCATGATACTATTATTCTCACCATCAACATCACCCTCACCTATCCACAACTCATTCAATGGGACCAACGATCAGAGCATGCCCCTCTTGACTCATTTCAAAATGATGAAGCAATTATTGAGTTCATGGGAACTCGTGACAATATACCTATTGGGGATCATAAAAAGGTTTCCAAATATGCCTAAACATTGATGCCTACTTTGGCGCATAGAATCCTCCCTTTTCCTTAAATCCCATTCTAATATCCTTATCCCAACTTCTCTGTCACCTTGCCAAGTAAGATCCCCTCACTGAATTCTTCAAAGAATCCCCCAACCAAGGTTCATTTTAAGAATCAAGTGGTAAAATGGAGGTGGAAAATCCCTGGAAAATCTAGGTGGATCCACTTTCACGTAAAAGTGAATTTTCCATGTTTTTGAGAATTGGGATTTTGTTTGCAAACGTTGACGCCTTCCCGATGTGCGACAAAAGGTTTGTTGTCGTGCATCAACAAGTATGCTTGACACACGATAGAAGGCTTGTTTTTTCAGCGCCAAGAAATGTTCTTGATGTGTGATGAAGGATTTTACCACGCGTCGGGAAGGGTTCTTGACACGTGATATAAGGATTGTTGTTGCACATCATTAAGGGTTCTTGATGCATGATGAAGAGAAGACTTGTTGTCACACGTCAAGAAGAGTTCTTGACGTGTGACAGAAGGCTTGATGTTGCATGTCGAGCATACTTTTCTTAACATGCAACAACAATCCTTCTATCACGTGTCAACAAGTATGCTTGACGTGTGACAAGCAAAGTTTTCATACGCCACATGTCAAGAACCCTTCTTGACACGCGTGACGGTGAGCCTTCATCGCGATCGAAGCATGCTCGTTGTCATGCGAGAACAAGCCTTTTGTCATGCATCAAGACGGAAGGATTATTGTTGGACTTGTATAATCTTGTAAGAAAAAGGATTTTGGGTGCTCTTGAATTATTCTCTAAATGTAAAAATTGTAAATGCTACAAGCTCATAAACATGAGGATGTTAATGAAAATTTTGGTAAAAGTTGGCTACGAATTTCACAAAGCTTCCAAGGATGATTTATAAAGGAATGGTATACTTTTTATAGCTAAGGGTGAGGCCATGAATCTTGGATCATAGTTTGAATGAGTTCCAGGTTAATAATTATAATTTCCTAAAATAGCAATAGGATTTGGTTTGTGCGGTTGTAACTTCTGCGAAGGGCAATGATTATTTTGATTGTGTGTGGGAAGATGGTTATACGTGCAATTTTTGGTTCCACCATTATAGGGTTATAGAAGTGGAGTGGAGTGGAGTGTGAGTAGATAAATAAGATTATTTAAATAGCTAATTTAATTAGTTATAAATTGTGAGAGGATAATTAACCATTTAATTAAATAAATGTTTAATTAAATTAGCTAAAGGGTGTTAAGAATTAATTTAATTAATTCAAGGGCATGATAGAATTAAATTAATTAATTCTAAAGGGTAGGAGTATGTAATTAGAATTAATTTAATTAATTCTAAAGGGATGTATTCTAGTAGGATAGAATTAATTTAATTAATTCTAATGGGATAGAAATAGGCTAGAAATAGGTATGTATTTTTAGGGTGTCTACATTTTCCCCTCTTTAAAGTGTTATTACAAAGTAATATCATTTTAAAGATAGTAGATGTGTGTGCAGACTTCACGAGCATAAGGGAATGAAGCATTTGGATGCCCCAACAAGTATAATGGTAAGGGAATGCCCCCTCAAGTGGGTGGGTGACACAATAAAGCGGTGGACATTTGTTTGATAGGATGAAGACAAGGATGGTGAAGGAGGATGGGAAGGATTGTCCTCATAGTATAAACATCATTTGGAGAATGAAATTTAGAGAAAATTTCTTTTTTATTATGCAGGCAATAGAGTTTTCACCATGATTATGAAGGAACCAAGATGTTTAACTTGTTATGTGCGTAAAACAAACACACACAAAAAATAAAATATAGAAATGAAAAAAAACCCAATATACACCATAAAATTTTGCACCATGTCTATAAAGAAGCTAATATGTGAATGAAATACGTGTAATTGGTCCAAAAATTAAGATCAGCAATGCAACACAAATTCGAAAAAGAAGACAATTTTATGTCCCTAATATGTGTCACAAGGATGAGTAAGAAATATAGATGCCTCCAAGCACTAAACTTATGAAATGCATGAGGATAGGATTAGACTAAAGAGTGGAGTGATATTAGATACTCCTAATGAAATTATTGTTGGATCTAGAGTGAAAAGTGATCTCGAGAGTTGAAAAGGATCATTCCCCCTAAAAAATAAACTTATGAATTATAGGAGAGGGAATGAGAGCCGAAATTTCCCAAGCGAGGTTATATTGCGAAGGAAACAATCTATCATGATAATCATAAAATTAGAACGATCACTAGGGTAATAGATAAAAGTTTTATTTTATCAAGATTGCATTGAGTTGTTGAAGTTTTAAAAAAGTTGTAATTCTTAGGATTTTTGTATAAATATGTGAATTTTTGGAATTTTAAAATTTTGTAATCTTTTTGAATTTATATGATTTTTTTGAAAATTTTGATGCACGGGAGGGAATCAGTGTGTTTGGTACACTGATTTTCCCCATTGAAGAAAGTTTTTCTCCAACAAGACAAATATAGTGGAGGAAAAATAAAATACCCCCACAAGTGTGTGACTGTCATGAAAAACACTAGGCAAGTGCACGAGAGAAGAGAGAAGAAGCCACCAATAAAATGTCTAGATTAACGATGAAGAAAATTTAGTTTTTCCTTGTCACAAAGGCCAAAAATAGAAGTTTTAGGGTTTCAAAGGGTATAAATATAAGGGTGGGAGGGTTAATAATCATCGCAACTCATTTGTGCTTATAGATTCTTTCTCCCCTCTGAGTGATATTTGAGCTCATATTTTATAGAGATGGCTCCCGATGGCTTGTAGACCACGTTTGATATTTTTGGCGTAGGCCACACGAGGGTCCATCATTGAGTAAGTCTTAAAATTTTAATTTTGGATGCATTTATTACTAGTTTTTAGTAGAGGAATTTTTGTTTTAACATTAGTGCATAAACTTGAGTGTGCTAGCATATCCCAAGGAATGCACTAGCATTCAAGTATACACACTAGTGTACAACTAAGAGCATCATCACTAAAAGGGGAATCTGCTAAGGTGTTGAATGTAATAGCGTCATTTTAGGAGAATGGGATTTTGAAGTGAGTGCGCTAGTGTGATTTCTATAGCATTCAATTGGGTTCCCTAACACAAATGTGCTAGCATAGAAGTGTATGCACTAGCATACATGTGCATGTGCTAGCATAACCAAGGGTGCACTAGCATAGAAGAGGGTGTGATAACATCATTAGGTGATTTTTGGAAGAAATTTAGAAGGTAAAAATAGATGAAAATTAATTGTAACTATGTTTTGGATTGAGTTTTAGGAGAGACCATGATCTTTAAACGTGTGGGAGAGTCACAATTGGTTGCAGTAATCAATTGAGAATATATTTACATGAATTCATTTGATCATGTTATTAGAGGCGATGGGGCTGACCTACATTGTACAACTCACACATATCATCTTGGATCATTATCTAATCACTACATTGGCTGAGATGTGGCATAATGAGAGTCATACATTCATATTACCAACAGGAGAGATGACAATTAGTATAAAGGATGTGTATCGAGATCTTGTGGGTACCGATACGGAGTTAGTATGGTGGAGATCAATGGATACACCACACGTATTCTTGGGAAAATATGGAACATGTTCGAGTTAGAGGACATACCTTAAGAGGGTATGTTGGTGCACTTATATGAGTGCATGAACGACAACATGGTATATTGACTACCGATATACTTGATGGCTCTTATCAATGACTTTTTACTGCCTAAGAAGACCATGAAACATTTTCATTGGGATTGGTAGGTGTAGTCACACAATTAATGGAGGGTGAGGTCTTTGCATGGGGTCAGTGTATCCTTGCACATTTATATAGAGATTTACATATGATTGTATATAGAT
The DNA here is from genome assembly GCA_018340775.1 of Taxus wallichiana var. yunnanensis. Taxonomy (NCBI): domain Eukaryota; kingdom Viridiplantae; phylum Streptophyta; class Pinopsida; order Cupressales; family Taxaceae; genus Taxus; species Taxus wallichiana. The sequence goes on along the minus strand of CM031237.1, from coordinate 835,551,480 downwards.
GTGTGTAGATTCTTAGTCTAGCCACTCTAGTGTAGGAATGAACATGGGACCATGTTGCAATTGGGAGACAAGTTGGCATTTTATGATATAGGCATCTTGATGATCCCTCATCCTTTGGATGGGAGATGGTAGGTGTAGGGAAGAGGAATTACATGGGGAACATTACATTCTATCGGCGGGATTTTGATGATCTACAACTCTTTATGGTGACTTGGAGACCGTAGAATTTTTTTCAAATGGGAGAAAAATAGTGTAGATTTATACACGGCTAAGGTAGAGTGGTTTATCATTAGCAGCAACAATTATATTATAGAGATATACAAAGTTGATAGGGCTCAAAGATAGCTTAGGATTAAATAGGATATCCGGTGTCGATCATTGGTACGTGTAAGTTGCGCGAGAGACAATTGACTTCAAGTGATGGATTAGAGTGTGAGTTATTAGGAAGATTTTCTTTGGTGTCATTCCACATGTGTGGGATGTTTATGCGTAGATAATAGATTTAGGTACCACTTGTATACATAAAATCATTTTCTTTGGGTAATTATCTATTCCTGATTGCATACTACTATTCATATGATTCCTAAGTAAGAAAAGTACTAATTAACCCATGTCTTTGGAAATATTTGCTTTCTTTTTCTATTGCAACTTTTGGTCTCACACTCTTTCTACCTCGGTATTTCTTTTCACACCTTAGAATTTCTCATCCTAGACACTAGCGCACATGGCTAGGACACCAATGTCATGAACCCCCATCCCCTCGAGCACCCCCAACCTCTTTGTACTTTGTTCACATATTTTGGGTCATTTCTACTCATTTGAGCATCTTATCTTTTTGTTAGTCAACCTTTTGGGGTTAATTAAAAAATTCAAGCAAATGAATCATATAAATATAAATTTATGTGACCATAATAAAGGACCAAGCACTAAGCATTAGCTATCACCACCTAAGGTTACATCCAAAGGCTATTCTAGAGCATTCAAGCATCCATTCTAACATCCATTCAAGGGAAAGGGACTACATTCTTTTACATACACTTCATAGAGGGGAAGTTCATTCTATTCCATGCACACATCTACTTACATCTTCTACATCTAGTTATTTCTCGTTATCAAGTGCGACATGCACGGGGCACACTTTTGCACACACACCTAGAAATATATTGGGTCTGAAATGTAGTGTAGTACTTATTCGTAATTTAACTAATTTGACAATTGAGTATAGTCGACCCCCTAATTTTCATTATTATTATTTTGGGATTTGATGCACTCTTAAGGGTTTCTGTAAACTATTTCTTTACTACATGCTATCAACAAAATCGGTGATCATTTTGTGGCATACTAACGATAAGAAGTGAAGGACAGAATACATCTCATGACCATGAAAAGTAGGTTTCTTGAGGGTCTAAGCAGTCATAGGCACATAGAGTAGGTCTCGTGGCACCCACAGGCACCCTAATTTAAGCATATCTTCAATTCACACATTTTTTGAGGGTCTGTGTGACACTTCTCCATCTCTGTTCATCTAGTTAGCACTTCGACATAGTTTATATTTGGTTGTGACTCAACTAAGTCTTCTTATCCCTTCTTTCTGCAACTAGGGTTTCATATTCTCTAACTTAATTTTTGGGTCTAATTTTTTTATTATTGGTAAATGGTTTTGAAGGGACCATACCCTGTACAAAAAATCTCAAAATCCAGGATGAACATTGAGATAAAAGTGGTTTTTTGATATGTGGGGGCCACTCCCCAATAGAAAAATCCTAAGAAGAGCAAGATAAACCGATAAAAATAAAGGAAGGGGCCATCTTCCTATAAAGATCCCAATAGTAAACACAAAATAGCAAAATCGCATTATCACAATCGCACCAAAACAAACACAAAACTAATTAAGAGACTTGTTATAAACTTTCAAAGCAATCTTCATGGCCTTATAAAGGTTGATGGCATTTTACATATCAAGGTCCTGGCTGCTCTCATAAAGTATCTTCTTCTTGATTTTGTCATTCTTCCAAGATGACCCTAGGACACCACAAACATCACAAATCTACTTGAAATTCATTTGAATATAATCAAGAACCACCCTATGAATGGAAAGCTAGTTGGTTTTCTTGTTCTCAACATGTTTAACTCTATCCTCTGGAACTTTGAATTGCATAAAAGGCTCTCAAATTTCTCCTCTAGATTTGAAAGGACATAGGGATCTCGGCTTTTTTCTTGGCACCTTCCTTAAGGAAGAAGTATACATTGTCCTCTATTCCCTTTAAAGCCTCGGCATGTTGTTTGAGTTGAGATGAAAGACCAAAACTAGCAGGAGGGTCATGGGTAGGGTTAATTATCTTTAACATATTTTCAGCTCCAACAATGTCCTTATTTTTAACACTACTACAGAGGACTCTTTTAGCTAGAGGGGAATCGGATAGGGGATCCCGATATTGAGGTTCTTGGTATGGATTTTGGGTTGTTGGGCTGAGGGTGGGGGTAGGATTATTGGAAACCACATTAAGGAAGTAATTATGTAGGAGGAAAATCACACCTTGATGCAGGGGAAGAACCCTCATATGGGCTTGAACATCATGCACCGATTTTTCAAGATAATGCAAGATATAATAGGGAAGGCTCACCTCACTTGGGTCTAATTTTGTACTTAATTTCTTATTCATTTCCTCGCTACATTGCATTAGAATTAGGCATCTATAAATTAAATATTTTCTTAATAATTTTGGTGAACTGGCCATTTCTAACCCTTCTTTCAAAATGTCTTCATCTTCTCGAGTCATGGATTAATTTGTCCCACTAGGGTTTCGGTATGATTACTACCGCTTGTGATTTCATGAAAGTTTGTACTCAAAGATCCTCCTCGATTTATTACACCTATGGTCGATCCTTCCATCAATGTAGTAATTACTCATCGCAATCGCCTCCCATGGCTCCACTTGTTTCTATCCCGCCACCTATCACTTGTGTAGATCCTCCTACTACTTCTAGGGTTATGATATCATCGAGTAACTTAAGAATACACCGCCAAAATATATTAGTATGACTTGTTATGCAATGCACCTAATTTTGATCATATATTAGAGGTCTCCCTTCATTCTATTCACATTGAAAGTGATAATTCTTTCGGTGGCATTCACACACCTCATTCATTCTCTCAAAAAAATCCACGTGCTATATCATTTACTAATGAGGACATATTGTCATTTGCTCTTGACAATCCATGTGCACCTTTTCTTATCACTGTTATTATTGGCACCACTTGTATTAAGCATGTACTCATTAACAATGGCTCAGTCATTAATTTATGTGCTCATTCTCTTCTAAAACAACTTGGTATTACAGATAATCTAATTTCTAATAATTCTACTCTTATTCGTGGTTATGATTCAACTACTCACACGTGCTTAAGAAATATCACATTACATATCAAAGTCAGGCCTAAGACTTTCCCTATGGAATTATTCATTATTGATACCTCGTTTCAATTCAATATTTTATTGGGTAGACCTTAGATTCATGTAATGCAGCGATTACATCCATTATTCATCAATGTGTCAAATTCTTGCATGATGGATATGAACATACCATTGTTGCAAACCCTGATCCATTCAAATTATGTCACATATACATTGTTATCGCTCTACCTATTCCTCCACCGCAATATATTCCATATAATAGTTTTTATACATATAACGGTGGTCAATCTAGTGCTTCACAATCTTCTTTTGTCACTTGAAGCACTCCGCTATTTCTACTCATACTATCACTGTTGTCATTTCCCCCACAAGATTTGCTCCTATACACACTACTACTATGTTTGTTAAGGCTCCTCTTGCTCCTACATCTAGTGCACCTCCTACCAATATCCTTGACACAACTATACAACATGACAATGCCAACACGGATGATTTTGATGACGAAGTCAATACATGTTGAACTTATTGATGACAAATTGTGCAATCTTAATTTCACTCCTATCGATGTAGATGACTCATATTTCAATGAAACTTTCATTGCCAATGGCCCTGGTGAATACAAATTCAAAACTCCTCATACTAATTCTATGGTACTTTATCATGGTTCTTTCCATATGTTGGACATTATTTCACCTTCTCATAGGAAATATACATTTGTACCACTTCCTTTCACATGCACGATTTTCATCAATAACTCTTATTGGCATCATATTTTGTTGGATTGTACTTTCTCTAATACTATTTTCATATACTGACGGCTAGACTAGGCTTATCTTGACACTCAATTATATCCTACTTTCACCTCACTCACCTCATATCTATCATGGATATGTTCGCATTACGACCGTCTATGGTCTTCGTGTTTTCCATTTAGTAGCCTTTAGTGCATGATACAGGGAAAGTACAATTTTTCTTTGTCATGAGATCTAAGTGAATTTGTTAGGATGGTTAAGGGGAGTCTCAAAATTTGAATTTTCAAATTCATGTCTTTCCCTCCATTTTTGTGTTCAACTGTCTTAAGGATGTAAGTAAGGGATTATGACTTAATGAGGTGTTGTAAGGTTTTTTAGGTTAAGGAGTGTGTATGGGTTTTCATAGGTTAGGTAGGTGATACAAGAATCAATAAATGTGTACAAATGTTGTAAAGTGCCTATTTTGGCTAATGAAGGCACATAATGAGTTGTCATGATTCTTGAAGGGAAGTTATGCATCTAGAAGGTAAGATGGAAGTTCAAGAGTCACAAATGGTAGTTAGGAATCATAAAGAAGGAGTTACATGCATGGAAAATTTGAATATAGGAAGATGGTAGGTGAGTAGGAAGTTCATTCCTCATGGAAGGAGGAAGGGGAAAGTAGAATGAAGAATGAAAATGTAAAAACTTGATATGAATGCATAGTATTTGGTTATGAAAACTTTGTTTAAGCACATATATGAGTTGTCTTGTGAAGTATCATTCTCTTATTGTTGGTAATACTTCCATGCATGTTATTCTCATGAGTAAATGGTGGTATTTGTGTTGATTACTTGCTTCTAAGCCTTGTTATAGGTAGGATACACAAACTGTGTGTGAAAATTAGATGACCTATTTCTAACCAGTTAAAATAAATTTTTAATTTTAAATCTAAATGAATTTAAATTTAGACCATATGAGGATAACATAATTTTTCAGATGGGTTTTCAATATTTTTTTGATGATCAGTAATTTTTGAGTTATGACACATTTTCCTAGTTGGACTAAGGATGCACACAAATTATTTGATAGAATATTTGTCTTGTCAAGTGAGTATATATCATGTGTTTTGTAGGGTTAGGTCATTCAATTTTAGGTTATAATATTGATAAAATTTTCAAGCGGGTTTTTAATGTTTTTGTGATTTGACACTTATATGAAAATTTATAATAAAATATCAGTTGGATTATTCTTAGGCTTGGGTTAAGATTCTCAAATGCAGAGTTAAGTGAAGTTAGTTGGTTTGAAGCTTTTTTATTGGTTGGATGTGTGATTGAATCTATTTTCTCTCTATCATTTGGCATCAAATCATGGTATTGATAATTTAATGAAGTTTGATTGTTGATTTCTAACAAGAAATTGTGAAGTTGATGTGATTATGAAGTGTTAGGTGAAGATATCTTTGTTATCTAATTTCCTCCACCGCTTGCTGAAATTAGATAACAAGCATATTACTGATGTGATTAATCAAGATAGTGTTGAGAATCTCAGACTAATGTGAAAAGAGTCAAGCCCTCGGCATATAAGAGAAGACTTAGCCAAATCATGGTGAAAAAATGAATCTGAAGCGAGTCAACTCAGGAAAAGTAGAAGAGTCGTAGAAGGCGCCATGTGTCACCAGGCGCAATTACAAAAAGTGAGAGGAAAATTTAAACTCCAAATGCCTCGTATTAATGTGCAATGACTTCAAACACATGGATTCAATAATAAGGCAGAGCTACAAGAGAGGTTCCTAATATTAATGTTTGCAATGACTCTCATTACAAACTATATTATGTTATATTAACAAAAGAAAATTGGTGCCAGTGTTTTAACAACTCAACTTGGCACACTTTCAAAATGAGATATTATAGGTTCCATAATAAGCAGAGACCCTACATATGTGCATTTTGGCCTCCACATGGAGCTGTTTAGCATTGAGATAGACTCGAACCCAAAGTAGGTCCACAGCAAAATAGACTCGAACCCAAAGTAGGTCACGTAGGTTAATTTAATGTAGGATTAACCATGAAGCCCACCAGGAATTTTAAATGCTCAGATATTTTAAAAGATTGTGAGAGCCCACATGGAACGCCCGACCCCAAAGTTCAAACAAGCATAAATTTTGACCCAGAGCTCTGATTTTCACAAAATTGGACTTTTTAGAAAGATCTCGACATCCTCTATGACATAAAAACTAGATGTCATATTTTTAGTAAGAGAAGGGTTCATTTTAAGAAGCATGTGGTAAAATGGAGGTGGAAAATCCCCATGAATCTAGGTGGATCCACTTTTGTGTAAAGGTGAATTTTCCATGTTTTTGAGAATTGAAATTTTCCCTCGCATGCACTAATGCCTTTCGATGCATGACGAAAGGTTTTTGTCACACGTCAACAAGTATGCTTGACACGTGACAAAAGGCTTGTTGTCACACATCAGAAATGTTTGTGATGCACGAAAGAAGGATTTCGTTGCGCATTAGGAAGGGTCAACGCGTGCGGCGACGAAGAATTGTTGTCATGCATCGTCAAGGGTTATTGATACACGAAAGACTTGTTCGTCGTGATAGAATAATTGTTGTCATGTGATAGAAGAATTTTTTCATGCATCAAGAATATTTCTTGACGCATGACAGAAGGCTTGTTGTCGCGCATCAAGCATACATTTCTTGATGCGCAAAGAACAATCCTTCTATCACACATCAACAAGTATGCTTGACGTGTGATAACAAGCCTTTTGTCACACATCAAGAACCCTTCCTAATGCGCAATAGTGAGCCTTCTGTCACATGTCAAGCATGTTTGTTGTCGTGCGGTGATGCAAGCCTTCAGTGCATCAGAACATTTCACGATGTGTGTGGTGAAGGATTGTTGTTGCAAATCAACAATCATGCTTGAAGCACGATAGAAGGATTGTTGTGTGCCACGTCGTAGAAGGGTTTGAAACCCTATTTTTCCTATAAATACCCTCCTTCCCGGTCATTTTCTCGTTTACACTCTCTGGCTCCCAAAATTTCTCATTTACAAGAATCAATTTTAGGTACAATCAAGCTCAAGGACAAGTACAATGATGACTACAAGTGCGACCCAAGGCCAAGCTCAAGATCAAAATCAAACGTAGAATCTAGTTAATCAGAAGATACTCTACAGGAATTTGTTATGCCCCCACATTCAGATAGTTTTGCAAATGAATTTAGAATACAAGGATTTGGTCGATGCATGTGATTTTGATGGGCTCGTTAAAATGCCCCAGTTTGAAATAGATCAAGATATTCTAAATTACCTACTCTCCTCTTACAATACAGAGGAAAATCTATTTATTGTTACTATGGATGATGACCGTATGTTTCAATTTGTCAATCTAGTGATATTCATCGCTTAATAGGCCTTCCATACAAAAATTTACCCATTGTCACAATGAAAGCAACCCTAGTCGAAACCGATAAAAAGTACCTTGAATCAAATTTTGGTTTTCATGTTGATTGTACGTATAAATTGTTTTCAATTTTATTTTTATTTTTAGTTTTCGATATTAACCTCTAATATGTAATCTCTAACCTGTCTTTTTGGATTTTTACAGCTCATGTCAACAAATCAAGATGTGGTGTGGATACACAAGGAATTGCACACCATTTTCTTGCTGCTATGATATCTTTCTTTCAAGCCAGAATTGTTTTTACAGGGATGGAAAACAAATATACCAAACTGGGCTATTGCATATATTCTTGCAACTATCGGAAAAAGCAAAAATTTGATTAGTACACGTTTTTATCGAATAAAATAAAAACGATATTACAAATGCATCACTTTTAAAAACCAGTCATTCACTCCACAAACTATCTCCTTGGCCTTTATTACGAGGCTCTTTTTAATTTAAAAGACAAACCAATTCCTACTTGCACAAACGAGACAATGAAGAATTTGTCGATTCCATTTCAAGAACAACAGGTATAAGTTTGTATTTTGACATAAGACTAACATTATGTTCATCTAGAATCTGATTAATTATTGATTGTTTATAGAAAAGATTTTTGGAGGCCCTTCCACGAAAAAAAAATTACATCAAGAGGAAGAGGCCAATAACACGTTAAGGTGTCGATAGATTCACAATCTAAAATGGAAGTTCACTCATCTCCGAACCACCAAGCGTTTGAATTTTTAAATGCTAGAGATGTAATACCCTAACATTTACTATTTACAAATTCCCATTTTGTATTTTCAATTTACCATTTACCATATTAAATTCACATACAATCAATTACATTTGACATTGCAGGAACTTTGGACAATACCAAGGCTTCTCAAAGTCAACCGTCTTCACCAACTCACTCAGTTCAGTCGCATGCAATTGTCTCTTCTCAAACACCCGCACAACAATCCCAGCAACACACAACTCAAACACAACCAACTACTACTCCAACATGGCCACCTCAAGCTCCGCAAAACATTACCCCTCAACAAGGTATGATATAATTACTTAAATACAAGACTCAAGTTTTCAATAGTTTAATAGTTTTTCATATGATTTTTCTTGCACTTTTCAAGTACATTGTAGTCCTTCACATTCTTTACAAATAGTGGCACGACCCCTCCACCACTACGATTCAAAATGCCAACCAGAGGATCAGGGAAAAAGAACATTGGTAAACGCATGCCAATTCCTTCGGCCTCTAGTGGGACACTAAACATTGCCTCCTCATTTTGAATTCTAACTCTCTCTCTCTGGTGGCTTGCCCAACAATGGGCATATCAGTTTTAAATAATATAAATTTAGATGAAGATTACTTGGGCATTGATAACAATGACCCATCAAGATTTTTTAATACACGTGAGATGATTCAAGGCCAGCAGGTATACTTCAATTTCAACTTTCATTACTTTTCATTTTAGATTTATTTATTTGAATATTGATTTATTTTATCAGCAAATAGGATCAAGCCACCCAAAGGTAGAAATAGGTAGTAGTTGATGATCAACCAGAAAGCCCCCATACCTCTCCAGCTACATCATCTTCTTCAGATATAGATGGTGAACAATTTCTACCATTTCCTTTAGAGAACTTAATTGGTAATGATTGTCAATCCCATGTCACGGAGTTTATTGTACCTCATATCAATCACTTATAGAATGGGAGAGATGGGCTAAAGTACTAATCAATGAAATAATAAGTTGTTATGAAAATTATTGGCAAAGAGAAATTTTATACGTTGCAGTCTAGATACAACCTACGAAGATCGATTCCTTACTTACCCAAGTAAGAGGTGGGATAGTCACGTATAACAACAACTATAAAGATGACATTTTGGATAAAGCATTAAACAAATTGGAAAATATTAGTGCTAAAGCCTAGGCATATTTTAACAAATGGTCTAAGGACAAGGATCTGGTAGCAATTGCAAATGCCGAAAGAGATAGAGCAGTTGTAAGTATTATCACTTAAACACAAATTTTTTTGTTAATTTGATATTTTCTTATTTTAGTAATATGTTTAATTGAGATCATTTTTTTGTGCAATGAAATATGAAAATTTAAAGAGTCAAGCAAAGGTGTTCCAAGTTCACTTGGAAAGCGCTAAGAAAAGTTTATCCGCAAGCAAAGAATTTGAAAGAAAATATTGTTTTAGTTAATAAACAAAACAATACACTAAAGCAGATAATTAAAGAGCATGGCTTCGACCCAAAAATTTTATTCAAAGCCAAGGCAATTGCAGATCCTAGTTTTTTATCCCATGGAGATGTGACAAGGGAAGAACAAAGGATCGTAAAGAGTCTAGACAAGTCTTCGGAGGATCTGATTAGTTCTAGGATTATTCAAGCCATTGGGGAGAGGGGGTAGGTGGAGAAGCCATTGGGGAAAGGAGTACAACTATAGGAGTGGAAGGCATTGGAGAAAGGGGTACACAAAATTGAGGGTTGAAAAATTTCATGATTGAGGGTTAAAACTTGAAAAATTGAAACTTTGAATTTGAAAGTTTGAAATACTTTATTATCTATATTTGAAAATTTGAAACTTGAGTTTGATGGTCATGATGTTTGAAAATTTGAAATAATTTATTATCTGGATTTGAAATTTGAAACTTGAATGTGATGGCGTTTGAAAATTTGAAATACTTTAAAATATGGAATTTTATATCTTCTTATATATTATGTATAGAATTTCTAGATACATTCATTTGAATGTGATGGTGTTATGATAATGGTTAATTATTTGAAAGTTTGAAATACTTTATTATCTATATTTGAAAATTTGAAACTTGAGTTTGATGGTCATGATGTTTGAAAATTTGAAATAATTTATTACTGGATTTGAAATTTGAAACTTGAATGTGATGGCGTTTGAAAATTTGAAATACTTTAAAATATGGAATTTATATCTTCTTATATATTATGTATAGAATTTCTAGATACATTCATTTGAATGTGATGGCATTATGATAATGGTTAATTATTTGAAAGTTTGAAATACTTTATTATCTATATTTGAAAATTTGAAACTTGAGTTTGATGGTCATGATGTTTGAAAATTTGAAATAATTTATTATCTAGATTTGAAATTTGAAACTTGAATGTGATGGCATTTGAAAATTTGAAATACTTTAAAATATGGAATTTTATATCTTCTTATATATTATGTATTGAATTTCTAGATACATTCATTTGAATGTGATGGCGTTATGATAACGGTTAATTATTTGAAAGTTTGAAATACTTTATTATATATATTTGAAAATTTGAAAATTGAGTTTGATGGTCATGATGTTTCAAAATTTGAAATAATTTATTATCTGGATTTGAAATTTGAAACTTGAATGTGATGGCGTTTGAAAATTTGAAATACTTTAAAATCTGGAATTTTATATCTTCTGATATATTATGTATAGAATTTCTAGATACATTCATTTGAATGTGATGGCATTATGATAATGGTTAATTATTTGTTTTAAGAAAATCTGGAATGTGGTATGACAAAGGAATCTTAGTATTTGTAATGATGATTGCATAGATGTTGATGATGACAGAGACATTTAAACCTTCTCAAAATCTTCTAATGGATATGATATGATGACATTAGAATGGATATAGATGATGATGAATGATGATAATGGATAATTGTTTTAAGAAAAATTGGAATGTTAAAATAGATATGGATGATGATAAATTGTGATGATAATGGATAAATAATTGATTTAAGAATAATTGGAGTGTGTCATAAATTTAGTACTTACATCTTCTTATCAGGTTTATCAAAATCTTCTTCTCTCTACTTGTCAATTGAACTAGGACTTACATCTTCTATGATGACATTAGATGTGGATGTTTTAGCTTCAAGCATGATCATGGAATGTGGTAGGACAGAGACATTTAAACCTTCTCAAAATATTCTTCTCTCTATTTTTAATGAATCAATTATATGATGACATTAGATGTGGATGATGACATTAGTTTCAAGTACAATAGTGGATGATGAATTGTATAATGGATAATTGTTTTAAGAAAAATTGGAATGTGTTATGATAGAAACATCTTAATATGGAAAAATTGGAATGTGTTATGATAGAAACATCTTAATACTAAAATAATATGGAAAAATTGGAATGTGTTTTGGAAAATTTGGAATGTGTTATGATAGAAACATCTTAAACACTTTATCAAAGAATTTTGCAAATACAAAAATAAATTAAACATAATTGTAAAAACTCAAGCAATGTCATATGATAGGGTTTAAGTTACCTCTTGTCTTTTAGATGGCTGTGACAAAGCATATGGAAGGAAAATGAGAAATCATCCTTCGTAGTGTGTTGCGTGCTAGAAGACCTTCGATTCAAGAAAACTCAACATGAGAAATAGATTAGTATATAGATGGGTGAGTTGCCTAACATTGTCAGTCCCGAGAAGTGAGAGCTTCCTAGGATGGATGTCAACCCACGTTTCAAAAAAAAAAAATGAAATAATGATTGATCGGATTAATGAAGAAACAAAATATTAAAGAAAAATACAAATGATAACTTGTACATGTCTGGATAGTAGAAGTCTGGAAGAGTATAACAATGGAAGAATATGCAGATTTGAACTCTGAATGTCTTGTAAATTAGTATGCGACAAATGCATGTAACAAACAAATTTTTTAAACAAAATTTTGTATTTGAAAATCCAAAATAGTAATTATATAAAATAGATTTTTATAAATAATTGTATTTAAAAATATGTAAATATATATACTGTAACATCTTTAATAATAACAAGAGTTGAAACAAAATTTTGTAAAAAGCCTCCTTAGTCAATATTTACATCTGTAGAGTTAATATGAAATTGAATAAATAACCACAGTCAATATTTGCATCTGTAGAGTTAATAATTGAATAAATAACCACAATCAAACAATAAAAGTAAGGTCAAGGAGATACCTATTTAAAGCTGAAACAATCCATTATCAATAGTTGATTCAAAGTCGATGTTCTCTTCTGTAGAGTGTGATGACACACCAATTCCAGTCTCATCATTGGGAACAATTGTACTTGTAGTTGTATTATTTACACCTCTTCTTTCAGAAAGGGAATTCCAATGCACAATTTCTCTGTCGAAAGGAAATGTTTCCACGGAGTAGCGAGAAACATAACACCTCATGCAACTTTCCATATTTTTATCCAACCTGTTTCTCAATTTTGATTTTATAAATGATAAAGCACTGAAAACCCTTTTGTCCTCCATAGACCCCAAAATCATTGTTTGGCATAACTCATATAATCTGAAATATTCACTGATGTCTTCTTGTAAGACAATACTTTGATAGATTCCTCACCAGAGCCTTGTAATAGCACCACTCTTAGAAGGTTCGTCTAAATTTTTATATTGGTTCCTCATTGTTGTTGAAAATTTTGTTGATTGAGACTTTAATAAATGAACATTCAATATACCTTTGATTTCCATACCCTTGACCTCTGAAGTCTTTGTGAAATGTTCCATTATTGTACCCATGGATTTATGGAAATGCTTTCTTACAAAGTCTGCACGAGCACCTTCAGTATTCCAAAAATTAGGATTCATCACACCCATTGCTTCAAGAATTTTATCTTTGGAGAAACGTTCTCTAATTTCATATGATAAGGATTTGAATTTTTTTAAAGCTTTATTCTTGTTTCAACTATAACAGACTCAAAGAGATTACGTGTCATAGGAACATCTTCTTGTTCCGATCCTGTAATATCTTGACATTTTCACAAAATGTGCAGTGGTATGTCCCTCCCATTAACATTGATGCAGAGGTGATCGTGGATATTAAATCTCAAATAGTTACTGGGGTTTTTAAGATCTAATAAATATTTCCAATTCTTGAAAATAGGTGTATCAAAACTATCTTGGGAACAAGTACAAGACATCAAGACTTTGACATACCATTTTTCTCATCCATATAAAATCCACAATATAGATTAATCTCCCTGTGCATGCTTCATGAGTGTATTGATCTCCTGCAACATTGGAAGAATACCAACCAATGTAAGAAATGTCTCAAAATTAGTTAAACGAACAACAAGTCCCTCACCCTGTCAACTTCATGATGATATTTGTGCATGAAACCAACCAATGAAGGATACTCCTCATGAACTTTGCATGCAAGTTCATACAAAGAAATCCATCTTGTCTCAACATCCTTCAGAAGTTTTTTTCCATCTGTAATTCCAATTGTGAATTTCTAGAACTCAAGAAATCACTTTGGGTTGCTTTCCATATAGGCATGAAGTTCTCTTATAAGGTCTTCTACTTTAGAAACATTTTCATATTTGCTTACCATTTTATACGCTAAATTCATTTTGTGAGCCATACAGTGAATTGCTAGCATATAAGGGGCCATTATTGTTTGCAATCTAACACATAGCCCTGTATGGTGACCTGCATGACTGATGCACCATCTGCTCCGATGCATACCAACTTCGTAGCAATTTCATAATCAATCATTCCAGCAATATCTTTCAAATGAGAAACAACTATTTTATGTAGGTTTTTGGCATTACAATTTTCAACCATTTTCATAACACCCAGCAGATGAGGTGTCCTTATATGATTTTCTAATGTATAGACATGGATACATACCCATGCAGTGTTGTTGACTGTTATCACTTCATCAATTGAAAGAGAGATAAACTTAGCTTTTTTACATTCTCTTTCAAATATTCCTTCTCTATCATCGAAAGGAATTTTGTAATTTCCCATGCACTATTGTCAGACCAATGAGCCTGAGGTACGTTGGGCATTCCATTATATTGATACAAAACTTTGAAATCGAGGAAATCTAAAATCGTTCTTCCTTTCTTTAGTATGTGAAATAAAGTAGAGAATTGTATGAGTTTTGCATGCAAATTTGTTTGATTCATCTTACCAATTTGCGATGTGATCATTCCTCCCTTTTCTATGAGATGTCTACATTTTTTCTATACTATTTCATACTCTATTGTGTATTTAACATGCATGCATTCTTTTTCAATTTTCCACCTATGTGTTTTAATTTTTGGCCATCCTCCCCATTACAGTCAAATATTGTTTTCCACAGTGTTTTTCTATAGTGTCCAGCTTTAGTTGCATTTTTGTTGCTTTCCCAATTTCCATGTACATATTATACATGTACATTCAAATGGGATCTCTTCTAGATTAGATGATTGTACAGGTTCGATAAACATAAATTTGGCGCCCAATCAAACTTGTAAGTCCTCCCAATTGTCCACATATTCTTGTTCATTTTCAATGTTTTACTTTTTTAGTAGAATTCTAAGCAATATCACAATCACTTGGTTTCCTCTTTCGTGAACTAGAATTTGAATTTGATTTTTGTGTTCCATTTTTTGAGTATTTGTATGTGTGATATCTTGATGCACCCCAACAGGAAGAATATCTTCTGGATCTGGCATCTCAATAGGTATATCTTCAAGATCTGGCATGGTATCATCATAGGTTTCATTTGGTTTATACTATGCGAATGCATGTCCACCTCGATATTACCTTCCACACAATCAAGTACTTTGATTCTTTTCGGTGGCAACTATATGGGTGCTAGTGGTTGCGGTATCTGTAGTAGCAGAGTTTCCAAAATACTTGAACAGGGACTTCTAATATTTCTTACATACTTTTTAGGTTTTCCCATTCTGAGCACTAGCACCTTCCATTATTCTGAGTCACACATCAGCAAAAAGTGAGTCGCGCATCGAGTAGATCGAGTCACGCGTCGAGTATATCAATGAGTCACGCGTCAAAGTATACTAAGACACACGTCAAAAACTTAGTTATTTCACACATCGGAAAATGCAATGAGTCGCGTGCATCAACGAATATCCTTGTCACGCGTCAACAATAAACACTTTGTCACTTGCAAAAAATATTATTGTCGCAACAAACATCATCAAACACACATAGTAAAAAAAAACTAAGTCGCGTGTCACCAAACTTAGTCATGTCATGTGTCATAAAATGCAATGGTTCACGTGTAGTCACCAAAATGTGCTTTGGTGCTTAGAGTATGCAAGTTCACAACTTCACGGTATTGGTAAGGTACTAGTAGTCTGGTGGTAGTATACTACCTGGAAAATCACCTAGGTTTTTATAGGATATGTTTTCAAATGTAGGCGAAGCCGACCCCAAAAAATATATATATTGTAAATTTTAGGTGAATAGGACACTGACCTGCTCGAAAAAATCACCTTTTCAAATTTTCCTAAAATGAAATTTTTTCCATATTACGAATATTCGCCATTAATATTATCCCACAGTAATGAGGTACGATAGGCCTAAAGGGTGAAATACAAATGTGCATGCCAATTGTGACCATGTTCTCCAATATTTCTTTAATTTTTTTATTGTATGCTTTGAGACTAGACATTGCACTATGGGTAATGTGGAGTTTCCCATTGTAGGTTGATATGGAATTTCTTAGTGAGAGATTTTACATTATTATTTTTGAAGGATGTCCCATTGTTTGTAACAATAAAAGTAGGGATCCCAAAGTGACAAATGATATGGTTAAATATGAACTTAGAAATATTTGACCCAATGATGTAGGTGAGAGGCATGACCTTTGTCCACTTGGTAAAATATTCAATGGCGCGATTACGAAGGTATGGTGGTTAGAGGATGTGGGTTTAATTTTTCAAACTAAGTCGAGCCCACATCTAGAGAAAAGAAAAGGTGAAGTGATAGGATGAAGGGATTATGAGGGTGCATGAATCATATTACCATGTCATTGACATGCCTGACACTTCTTTACAAAATTACACATGTCAGACTCTATATTAGGCCAATAGTAATCCATACACAACATATAATTAGCTAGGACCATTCCACTTGTATGTGTGCCACAAATACCTAAATGTATTTTGACTAGTGTTTGATTCACTTCTTCTTGATTGAGACACCTTAAGAGAGTCCCATCATAGCCTCTTTAGTAAAGGGTATAAGAAAGGATGGTGTAGCGTGAAGCACGTTGTGCTAAGGCTCTTTTATTGGATGAATTCATATTGTCATGATAGGTTTTGTCTTTAATAAATGTGTAGATGTCGTGATACCAAGGGTTTTTATGACCAAAAATTTCACACACCATGGTGGAATTTGGAAAATCATATGTGGGCACTAAAATATGCTCCACCAGAAACTCATTATGAGTTTGGTTTTATCAAACTCAAAAATATATGTGATAGTGGTCATGGCATCTACTACTCTATTCTCGCATGCGAGGAATTTTTTAAATGTTATAAGCTAAAAATACCTTATAATGCTATCGACCATGCATTTTTATAGAACAATCTTATCATCTTTGACTTGATATTCTTTGTTTACCTATTTGATGATTAGGAGGGAGTCTCTTAAAACTATCATCTCTGGAGTTGCCAAGATATAGCAAAGCCTAAACCTATTATTCGAGATTCATATGTTGTAATGTTATCGGTGAATAGAAAACTAATGCAATAATATTTAGGTATAACATCGGCATATGGTGTATGTAATATTATGTTAGCTCCGATCCATGAATATTAAAAAGAGCCATCGAAGAATAAAGTCCATGAGGGAACTACATCAATATACAACAAATATTTTTCAAGGAAATCAAAATGAAGGGGTTGAGTACTTGACAGTGGTAGTGCGGCTAGTTTATCCACCAGAGATTTCCCTTTTATGACCTTTTGAGTGACAAATTCAATTTCGAACTCACTTAGAAGCACAATCCAACTAGAAATCCATCATGTTATGATAGGTCTTGATAGAATATATTTTAGCAGATCTACTTTGGCAATAAGTTTTGTGGTATGATTGAGCGAGATAATGTGACAATATTTGAAAATTTAATGCCACTACGCAAGCATACTTTTTTGACTCGGGATTATTTGAGCTCCTAGGCTATAAGAGTTCTACTTAAGTAATAGATCACTTGTTCTTGTTTATGATCGTTGTGTTGTGCAAGCAATGCCCTAATGGCATGTTCTATCGTAGATATATACAATAACATTGGCTTATCTTTGATGGGTGGAATTAATATTGGTGGATTTAATAGGTACTCTTTCATCTTAGTAAAATATTCTTGGTACTCTTGCATCCATTTGAACTGGACATCCTTTCTGAGTATTTGGTTGAAATGGTGGCACTTATCTACCAACTAAGATATGAAGCACCTAATAGACCGAGTTATTCCTTATAATCCTCGCAACTAATGAAGGTTATATGGTGGAGGAATTTCTATAATTCCCTTTAGGTTGGTGAGGTCAACTTCAATTCCCCTCTTTGAAACTATGAATCCCAGGATTTTCCCTAAAGTGACACCAAATACACATTTTTCGTATTAAGACGGACCATACATTCTATTAACATTTCAAATAAATGTCGTAAGACAGTTGGATGATCTATTCTGGTTTTAGATTTAGTGAGAATATCATCAACATATTCCTTCATGATGTCATGAAGGAGGTCATGGAAAATAACTTTCATTGCTCTCTAGTAACTTGCGCATGCGTTCTTGAGGCTGAAAGGCATGACCTTGCAACAAAAATTTCCCCATGGGGTCATGTATGTTTTCATGTGTTGATCTTCCTCGAAATGTGGATATGGTTGTATCCTTAAAATCCATCCATTAGGGATAACATATCATGACCTACTATAGAATCGACAATCATGTTGATGTTGGGAAGGGGAAATTCATCCTTAGGATAGGCTTTGTTGATATCCCAAAAATCATTGCAAATACGAATATCAGGTGTCTTTTTAGAAATAGGTACCATGTTTGAGATCCATTCAAAATAGTCTATAGACCTTATAAAGCCAAATTTCAAAAAAATGAAGTTCTTCTTTGATGAATTTTGCCACCTTAGGATGTATTTTCTGTAGTTTCTACTTAAGAGGCTTTTTGTACAACTAGAAAAGGATCCAAACCCAACATATCCTTATAGGACCATGTGAAGACATCCTAAAATTCAATGAGGAATACTATCAAGGCTTGAATTTTTTATTCTATTAAGCTTACTCTAAGCTATAATATTTTGGGATTATTGTCTATTCCGATATTGATGGTGATAGTCTCCTCTACCAACATTTTAGATGTATCAATGTCTTGGAATGATGTTGTAGGATTTTTCAGGTCATCTTATGTATCTTAAACTAAGTCTCCTCTCTCTTGTGCCTCACAAAAATTTCACCAGAAATGCATCCTTTTCTTTTTGCTTTTTACTTTTCATTTTTTTCAATTTTTTCTTCTCACATAGTGCCTCAATGAGGTTTTCACTATGCGAGATTGTATACTTTTTTTTCCATTTTTATTTTATTTTTTGACTTTTGGTGGACTGGAGAACTCAAATTCCTCACTGAAGTAAGCAATAGCATCAAGGTTTATTTCAAATTCCTTTTTGTGGTATGATAAGGGAATAGGGTCCCGAGACTCAAGAAATTATTGGATGGCCTCATCGTTCTGCAAGAGGTGCATAGAGATGTGACATTATTGGTCCTAATTCATGAGGGATGGGTAAACTATGTCAAGGGTATGAATGGACATATTTTCATGGAAGAGGTTGGTTTCATACATTTCTTTAAAGAGTATATGTGTGGAGTCGGTCTCAACTTTGAAATCAATGTCCTCTTCACTAGTTGTTACATCGAATATTATAGGCCTTTTCTCAAAAGTTACGTAACCTAAACCATGATATTATAGGTTTCCTTCATAAATTATTGGTTCAAGGTGATCTTTGCTTGTGAATTTATTCCTTTACCTTTCCAATTCATGTTTTTCATCATCTTATGGGATTTGAGATAGTTTGTTAATTCATATAACTCGCCATCTAATATTTATATAGTAAGGACCATCAAAAACCCTGAATGTGTTCATCCTCCAATATTTCACATTACCTCTAAGGAGTGTTACCAAGGTGATAAACTGGAACTCATTTCAAGTGGGGGCATTAGGTCATCCATAGCTGTGTGGGGACAACAAAAAATTTCCAATGTGGAAATCATTTTTAAGAGTGTATTCACCAAGACCTTGATGGGAAAATTTGGGCTCAGTGGGTGAATATGATGTAGAAGGTTCGAGATAGATGTAGATGGTTGGGATTGAAATAGTTTATCGGGATCAATGCATTTATCATCAACATATATGAAATGAGGCTCGGTAGATATATCTTTAAAAGGAAAATAATTGGCATGATTATATTTGGCCTCCAAAATTTTACAGTACTCAAAAGGTTTAGAATCAGCAAGTAGGGTAAACTCTTTACCATCATGTGGAAATTTAATGCACTGGTGGTAAGTAGAGGGTATGGCTTGCATCACATGTATCCATGGTCAACCTAAGAGGAAATTGTATGAGGTCTCAACATCAACAACATGATATATTGTTTCAAGCATTTGTGAGTCTAATTGTATGGGCAAGGTGATTGTTTCAAATTATTTTCATTTACTATTATCATAACCACGAATGGTTAAAACTTTAGCTCTTAGAGTAGCCTCTATGTGACCAAGACATCTCAACATTTTCATGGAGCAGATGTTTAATGTTGCTCCATTATCAATTAGAACTCTTTTAACCTTGTGGTCAATAATATATGCTTCGATATACAAAGAGTTATTATTCTATAGGTTTGTATTTAGCAGGTCTTGAGGACCAAATGATAGTATGGTATTGGTTGGTGAAAGGTTGGCAATTTTGAAATTGTTGAACATTAAGATTCATAGGAACACGTGTCTCGTGGAAAGCACAAGTGATAATATCCCGAAAGTTAGGTGACACTTTTCAAAGTAACTCCACGAGGGAGATATGGACATGGGTTGCTTTCAATTGTTGTAATAGGTCATATGAACTAAAATTGGAATATTTGGTGTTAGATGTTAGGTGTTAGGTGTTAGATGTTAGGTGTTAGGTGTTAGGTGTTAGATGTTAGATGTTAGATGTTAGATGTTAGATGTTAGATTTAGATTTTAGGTGTTAGGTGTTAGGTGTTAGGTGTTAGGTGTTAGGTGTTAGGTGTTAGGTGTTAGGTGTTAGTTGTTAGACATTAGATGTTAGACATTAGACGTTAGACGTTAGACGTTAGACGTTAGATGTTAGATGTTGGCTTTAGGTTACTTAGAACTACATGAGTTACCACTTGAGGTGCATTGGATGAAGTATATGCTTGGTTTTCTGTTGGAACCCAAATTTTCTATTTTCATGTGGCCACCACATTATTATGAGCTTACAATTTTATGGTATCAATGATAGGAGGCATTTATTTAACAAATGAAATTATCAAGTTGAAATCAATGTTGTTTAGAGATTGGCCTTGTTCAAAATCTTTATTATTTGCACCATGCTTGGGGAATGGATTGGAAAACACCTTTATATTTTCATTGGGTGTTGGGTCTTCGAACGCTATATCTCCATTATCGATGAGGTCTTAGATGTAATAAATAATTCACACACATCTATCTATTTGATGGCCATCAATGTGATGAAAATCACAATAGGTATTAGGTTTATACCAAGAAGGCTTAGGTTCCCCTTCAACAAAGGTTTTGTGATGGGGTACATGACCATATTGGCACTTGTCAGTTGGTGTAAGACAATCAAAAGAGTCTCTCCCAAAGGTGTGAATTGGCATTATATATTTATCATGAGGGGGAACCTCTCTATTGGGAATGATGATGATTTTTTTATTTGTTTTGTTTTGGTTGACTTTTTTGTATGTTATGCACATTGTGATTATCTATGACACCATCATTAACAACATTACGGTTATTGTCGAACTTTTATTTTTTTTTATTATTGGCAAATAGTTTTTTGAAAGGGACTATACCCTTGAGTACAAAAGATGGCCTAGGAGCTAGAATAGGAATGAGAACCAGAGAGAAAAGGATCAGAATCCAAATGTGACAATGAAGCTCAAAGTAGCCAAAAATAGCTACCCAATCAAGAAAAACAGCAAAAATACTAAAAAAAAAAGAGAGAGAGCAAAAAAAAACAACATAAAAACATACAAGAACAGCTAAAGCATCTACAACTACTTTTTGGTGAATTTTTTAGGTTTATCCTGGTGGATGTTATTATTTTTACTGGTATTAACGTAGTTATCTTTGGAATGAGGCTTGATCAATATTTTGATATGAGGGCCTTTTCAATTTGGGTCCCTTTTTAGATAACTTCCTCAAATTTATTGAGGCAATGCATCTTCATTTGGAAAGATAACTCATTATTAAGGTTCAAACACAAAGATACTAACTAATTGTTTCTTCATAATGGAACATGGTAATTGACTTGCGATTCCTCTCCATTGTAATAATTTTGTAAAGTTTTTTTATCATTTTTTTGCATTGCACAAATCCATCATGGTGATTTCAGATTCTAGGTTAAAGGAAAATAAATTTACAAACTTCTCAGAAATATTTGTGAAACCGGTTATCGATCCCTTTGAAAGGTGTAAGAAACAATCCAAATCTTTTCCTCCTAGAATTCTAGCGAAGAGGCGCAATAGAAAGATATCATTGTATGTCGAGTTCTTGGTTGCCATCAAGAATTTCTTAATATGTTCTCAAGGGCCATTTTTTCCTTGTATTTGTCAAATTTTGGCGTCTCGAAAGGTTTTGGGAAGGGCATGTGTAATATTTCCTTATTGAAGGGGTAAGGACACAATTCATCAAATTTGAATTGTTTGTGTTGTGGTTACATACCCAAAATTGTTTTTTTCATCATTTTCCATTCCCAAACAAACGGTGATTTATTTTGCGGGATAGATGAATAATTAGAATTCTTTAGATTGTTGTTATCTTTGTTTGTCTTAGCATGAGTTTTAGATGGATCATCACTTTTTTCTTTGATTCTTTTTCATTGGTTTTGTTAGTGACTTTGGAAGATATGAGAGCCAATTGTTTTACTATTACATTGACTTGATCAATCAAGGATTGATTTGACTTGGGGGCTAAAGCACTAGATTTACCTTTATCCTTGGCATTTGTATTACTTGTCTTGTTTTTATTATAGTTATTCTTTTTGGGTTGTGTATTATTTGTGGATTTAGGTTGACCTCGTAAGGTTTTCAAAACATCTTCATCAAATTCTAGAGGTAGTTTTTCTCCCATTTCGAGGAGATAAAGTAAAAATTGGTCTTTATTTGTTCATAAAATATTTTTGATTTGGGCTTGTTCCTTGAAAGAGATGTTGTTTTATTAATCCTTAAGTTGGTCATCATCTTTATCTTCGGAATTTAAGTATTTATGTTGTCTCTTTTGAAGAGACTATAGTCTCAATTTCTTGTTCCCACCATTTTTAAAAGAGGGTAGGAATGAAGAAAGGTGTGATTGATCACTCAACCCTTAGAAAATTGAATGTTAAAATGGAATATATTTAGCAATTAATTTTAAGGTAACTTTACCATTAGCAAAGTGAGTGTTGAGATGGAAGACAAGTTTGAAATATTGAACAATGCAACCCTTATCAATGTGAATGTTAAGATGGAGGTGAGTGCCAATGAAGATCAAGATTGACTCAACCCTTAGCAAATTGAATACTAATATGGAAGAGGGGTTTGATTTGATTGACCGTACTTGACCTCTAACAAAGTGAATTTGGAATGGAGGAGTGAATGAAAATATTGATCATACTCGGCCTCTAGCAAATTGAATGCTAGAATGGGGGAGGTTAAAAATTTGTTTTATGTGCTCGACCCTTAAAAAGTGAAAGTTAAGATGGATGAGGCTTAGTGATGAAAAGGGAATACTCAAGTATCAACAATGTGAATGTTGAGAAAAAGGTGTAGAAATGACAATGCCTAAAATTTAACAAAGTGAATGTTAAATTTATAGACATAAGATGGGTGAGTGCTTAAATTTTAACAATGCTTATGTCAAACTAAAATGTGTAGGAGAATGATGGAAAGATAAGATCTTGATGAATGATAATGTCTTTTTATGATTTAGATTATGAATGAAAGTGCTCAAGTAATGATGTGGGTGTCCACAACTCAAGGACTAGCTTGGATGGAAAAGAATTTGCTTAAAATTTGGGAAAATAATCCAAATATTTAAGACTAAGGTAAGATAAAATGAATTTGAGATGAAAGATCCAAATGAAGGAATTTTTCCATTTTGAAAGGAGGTGATAAAAAACCCAAATAAGGGATATTTGGAGGCTTCGAAAAAGAGATGATGAAAGATCCAAATAAAAGAGATTTGGAAGATTCAAAAAGAGATTGAAAAATCTAAATGAAGATGATGAAAATGGAGAGTGTATGAAATGAGTGTGGAACACAAAATCACTAACACATAAAAAGAAAAATAAAGACAAAAATGATGTTTATGGAAGGAGGGCCTCTAACTTAGATTGGCTTGGACAAGGTGTGGCTTCCTAGAATAAAGTTCTCTCCCTAAATTTCAAAAGTCTATCTGAGCAAGCGTGATACTATTGCTAGTTTTTAGCTTTAATTTACCCATTGATAGGATAAGTCGGATTTTACTTTGCTCAAAGGATCAAGTTGGGGTTGCCACTATGGATATATTTGACTATAATCTCTCACAAAAGGCATACTAGTCATTGGGTGGGGGTATTCATTTCGTTAGCCAATTCACTCAAGGAACTCGACTACTTTGGGGTTCCTATGGTACTCCTTGACCAAGATTTTCTATCCCCTGGCCATTCACTTACCACTTTTACAACAAAGATCAAGGAATAATCATGAATCTAAAAATTTAATTAAGATATGTTTTTATGAAAATTGTAATAAAAAAGGTGATAAAGGGGTTTGTTTGAATCAACAACCAATGGAAAGTCAGTAGTTAGTAGTTTTAAAACAATCCTTTTAAGAGCGGTCCTACAAAACAAGTTGTTAAAAATTTTCCCTGAGGTAGAAAAAAGAGAAAACAATGAAAAATAACAAAATCATGTTTCTGATTCACAAGGTCGCTTATAAAAATCACAAGAGAAGAGCATATGCATGAATTTGTTATGCTTAGACAAAAGTGGAAGCTAATAATAGAAGTACTTAAATTAATTAGCTATAAAAATTATGCAAAAACATTCAGAAATAACTCAAAAATAGAGGTTAGAATTTAAAGCACTTTGCTGGGAAAATGCATAAAATTAAAAAAATAGTGAGGGCACACTATCACATGTACTTTAGTGTGCTAGTGTTAACAAGTAACACTAGCACATGTAAAGAGATGTAAACACATATAATAGAATGTAAGCACGACCAATTGTAGACATAAAATCATGCACTTTGGGTAATTATCTAATCTTGATCACATACTACTATTCATATGGTTCCTAAGTATGAAAATTAATAAATAACCCATGTCTTTGGCCATCTTTCGTCACTTTTTGTTACTACTTTGAATTTTGCACCTTTATGGCCCGATTTGTATTTTCATAATGCATTTTTACCTTTTTCGGACTAAAGCACCCAACCAAGATGCCATTTGTCGGGTGCCCTATCCCCATGGGCGCCATTGTCCTCTTTACACTTTACTCACACTTTTGGGTCCTTTCTAGTCGTTTGAGTCTTATCTTTTTGGTAGTCATCCTTTTCAAGGTTAATTACAAAATTCAAGTGAAGGAATCATATAAATATAAATTTATGTGATCATAATAAGGGACCAAACACTAAGCACTATCTATCACCACCTAAGGTTGCATCCATCAAGGATTCTATTGCTCCATTTGCATCCATCTAGCTCCATCAAAAGGGAAAAGGTTGGTTATTCTACATCACACTTCATAGGAGGGGATTTTATTCTATTCCATGCACACATTATTTACATTCTACATCTAGCTACTTGCTCGCTACTTCAAGTGTGACACACACAAGAGAAACCTAGGGCACAATTCCACACACACACAAAACTACATTGGGTCTAAGATGTAGTGCAACACTCAATTGTAAGACCACCATTTTGGCATCTGAGGATAGTTTGATCCATTCATATGCATCTTTATTTTTAGGGTTTTGATGCTTTGTTTGGGGTTTTACAGGTGATTCCTTTATTACTAAGTTTACAGTGACATCAATCTAAGTGTGACATACATGTGACAAAAGAAAGGATTTGCACCTATCGGTGACTCGTGAAATTGTCTTCGGACTACCCCCACAGGGGACTAGGGCACCCTAGGCACCCCAATCCATTTTCCAGGTGCCCAAGCCCAGCCAAATCACTTAGATCTACATTTTCTTAGGCTCTTGTGTGATGGTCTCCCATTCTGTTCATCCATTCTTCACTGCGACACAATTTCACGGCATCTTCAAATTAGCTAAGGCTCTTCCAACCCTCTTTGCACATTAGGGTTTCATATTTTTATTGCTTAGTTGCTTGGGTATTTCATTGATTTATTTATTTATGTAAAATTACATTAGATTAGGCTAGGATATTACATTTTAGCATAATCATTTTGGTGAACCCAACCTTGACTCCACCTTTCATTTAGGGCTATTATCCTACTCTTACCATGGCTCACTCTTATGGTGACTTTACTAAGGAACATCTTAAATCCCTTAATGATCATATCGTTGAGCATCCCCAAGATCTAGACTTTCTCTTACATGCTTCTCATGAGGAAGATACAAATTTCAGTGAGCTTCTTGCTTTGCTGCTATCTCCACTTCCATTACTACTTAACCATATTCTTCTACTCTTATACCCATTTCTACCATCCTCGTTTCTATTACTACTCCCACCAATCACTTCACACCACCTCTTGTCTCTCATACATGGTAGGTTTCCTCCATTGGCACTCAAGACTTAGCCTCCCTCTATCAAGACCTTCAAGCACAAATTCATCAATTACAACAGGATACTTCCCATGCATCTCCATCTTTGGACTCCACTTTATTGCTACATACTCCATTCGCACCTGCTATCTCCACGTATCCACTTCCTCCTAATTTTTCACCCCTAAGCTTCCCATTTTTAATGGGCATGGTGACCCACAAGAGCATCTCCAAGAATTCCATGTGGCTTGTTTGGATTTTGTGGATGATCATATCCTTTTGGCTAAAATTTTCCCCGTAGTCTCCATGATTATGTGATGCGTTGGTTTTATGACCTACCTGTCCATTCGGTAGTCTCTTTCATGCATTTTGTTGATGCCTTTCTCACTCACTTCTCCATCAACATCAGCTCTAAGATCTCCTATGCCCAACTAGCACAACTTAAACAAGGACCTAATGAACATTTAGCAAATTACGTTTTGAGATACAAAAACAACTTAGCCAAGATATCAAATGTTCTTGCAGACTCGAGCTTTAAGACTTATTCATCTAGAGTCTACTACTACCTCTCCAAGAAAGTGTACTCTTTGATACCTCTCCTTCATTTGATCAACTCTTTCATACTCTTAAGCTTCACGAAACCAAGCTCTTATATATGTGGGAAATATTAAATATCAAGAGAAAGTATCATCTTCTACATGTTTTTAAAATAATTCAACATTTAAACCATCCACAACTAAACCAACTGACACAAAAATTATTGTTAACGCGGTATCTACTACCAAAGAGCTTCTTTGCATATAACCACCAAAGCATAGATTCACCAAATTCCTAATTGCCTTGCATATCATATTATTGTAGTTTCTTGAGAGAAATCTTATTACACTTCCTCCACTGCTTGAATTAGACCCATCGCGACCAAAAGGAATAAATTACAGAGAGAACTTTCAATGTGACTATCACCAATGTGTGGGACACTCTACAAATAGGTGTCTCAAGCTCGGCACCGTCATCCAAGATCTTATTAATAAAAAAATATTTAGTTTCCATAGCCTATAGACTCTACATCAATCAACAAAAACCGTAAGCTCAAACTATTTAATAACCCACTTCCACAACATGAAAAGAAACAAGCTGACTCTTTGGATAATCATACATACCACGCAGTGCTTCCTCCTGCATCTGGGGCTCTTGAGTTTCTAGTTGTGCATACTGACACTTCTCTACCAATCGTATCTTTCTCTTACCATGATTATCATGCAAATTTCACTTCTAATCACTTATATATTAGTGCCTCTATCGGATCAGTCTCTATCAATAATACTAAGGTTGATCCATCTTGGCCCATCAACACATGTTCTATTCCACTTCTCATCGTTATTGGCTATCCACTATCACAAATTTCATATCCTATGAATATGGAATTGTCAAACTCCATGTTATAGTTAGTCCTCTCCCTATGCTTGTACCCTTCCTTATCAAATAAAAAGTCCACGGTTGTGACATGATTCTAGGCCTCAATTGGATTTCATAGGTCTAATTCAATCATCTCCATGAATCATTTGCATCTAAAATTCATTCATAACAATCAAGTTATTTCTATCGATGGTGTTCCTCCTTCTACTCCATGGTCACACCCTCCTCTCACACCACCTACTACTTAAATCTATTATGCCATGGCCCATAGCATTCAAGTCATAATGTATCTACT
This sequence comes from Taxus wallichiana var. yunnanensis, assembly GCA_018340775.1. Taxonomy (NCBI): domain Eukaryota; kingdom Viridiplantae; phylum Streptophyta; class Pinopsida; order Cupressales; family Taxaceae; genus Taxus; species Taxus wallichiana. The sequence goes on along the minus strand of CM031237.1, from coordinate 835,523,392 downwards.
CATAGATCACCTACTCACACACATTTTACATGGCCTCATCACTCTATTAGTCCAACACACCGATATAGGCCCATTCCTAGGATAAGTTACATTACATATCGACGTAAATCATGACCTCATTTTATTCCACGTAGGTTTCATCACCATCCACGTATTGTCTTGATTTGCATAGATCTACATCACCTACACATTTTTTTGTGCCAATGCACCCATCATATACTCATTCATCACATGCATATTGACTTCATTCACCTACACAATGTCTCTCTCACATACCACCACTCTTAGAGCATGATCACACGTTTTCATCACCATAATCATTAAGTAGAGGACCTTCATCCTTTACTTTTATCAGATAGTTCACTCATCATTACACACTTGGGGGCATTATATGTATTTCCTCCTCCCTAATCGACAATACACATGCTAGCATCAACACTATTACCGATGACACACTCTTGTGCTTCGGTTCACACTTGAATGTTAAGGGCATCCTATACACATGAACCTCACACACTACATAGACACTACACCATTTACACATCACCTTATCTCATCATTAAACCTATCTATACATCTTACACATTTTACACATTTATTTTTACGCATTGCACTCACTACCCGATGATGCACTCTAGTATCACGGTCCATACTAGATTGTTGAGGGTATACATCATAAATGGACCACATTACACTCATGCATTCAACCATTTAATCTTTTCTCATGTGACATTCCTAGGTTAGTGATACATCACGTCATAGGCTACATCATCACTTCCCTAGCATCATTTAGTGATATACGCCATAGGCTACATCATCACTTCATCAAACATCCCCTAGTGATATACATTATAGGATACATCATCACTTCTCCTACTCATCTTGTAGTGATATACGCTTTAGGCTAGATCATCACACATTTTCATAGCTCATATTTATATCACACATCATCACTTCACATTCATCACACCACTCTACATACAAAACATAATTCAACCATTTCACGATGATGTAATCTTGTTTACGGTTTATTCTTGACTGTTGAGGGGGCATAAACAAATGAACCTCACTGCATACAAATCCATTCACTTAGGGGGCATGTGGCTCCTATCATTCACTCTACATTCCATTCCATCCATCCACAACATATTGCATATCTTGGTTACATTTACTCTTGATTACATTTACTTGTATATGTTCATCTTATTACACATGTTAGATAGATATCTTATATGTAATTATCTTTATCATACACACATGTGCATTCACTTACTTTTCTAGTTGTGATCGCGGCTCTATAGACCCATTACATGTAAGCATGGATGCTTGGCAGTAGCACTAGTACCAGTAGTCCCACAACTCTCCTAGGGGCATCCACTTTCGTACACTATAGGTTCTATTGTTTCATTTTGTTTCATAACACACTACTTTATCAATTATACACACTTTGACAACATGTGTTATCTTTCTAATGTGCTATAATGGGTTCTTCATGTGCAACATTTTTTTTGCAGGGACTACCCACCATGGTTATCTATTATATTGCTTTGTACTTGTTTGTCATTGTATGCCACTTTGTTTGTGGGGATTTTCCCTTTATTTCATGTGCACACTTGTTTTTTTTGGCCACTACCTTGATTGTCTTTCAACATTGTGAGTGATGTCCCATGTTTTCAACCCGCTTTTACACATTTTACATTGTCTTTTTCTTGCATCTTAGCTTATACATTGTCTATTTATCTTACACTTCATCTTATATATGCATGTTTGTCTTTGCTTATACTAACACTTTTCTCCTAGCCACTTGTTTGCATGTGCCTTGGTTTTTACCAAGCACATCCCTTCCCCTATAGGGCATAGTTTTAGTGGTTGGTCCTCTTTTGGGCCACATCCTCCTACAATGATGTCGCATGCACCCCCAAAGAGGGGGCATCATTTGGGTGAACCAGTCACCCCATACAGAGTATACACAACACAACACAATACCGATATAGTAAAATTCTCATATTTTGGGGCTCAGAATCAAACTTGGGTCTATGACACAACATCCTTACCTAGATTACCTAAGACTAGGGTAATATAACATAGCAGAATAAGTAGTTTAGCATAGTCTACTGAGTAACTCTACACAGTGGCTTTTACAGGGAAGGTTGTCCTTAGCATGTGCATTTGTACACATCATCTGCAGTGGTGTTTTATTCCGGGAGTAAGACAGTTAGAATATAACACCAAACTTTCCTCTCTACACTACTATCGTGGCATCGATTGCCCAAAAAACCAAATAGTACAGATATCTCTATAGTTTCAGGAAGTGGTTACAAGTTGGAGGATAAATCAGACTTTCTCCATACACTTATTCAACCAGTGGCATGAGATCACCCAAAAAACTTGCACTTCATCGACAGGATCCTTTCTACATCGTTTTTCTCATTACAGATCAAGTGCACATGTTCCTTTTTCACATTTTCAGCATTTTATTTTACATACATGTTTTTATGCATATACATTGTTTATTTGACTACTTGATCATCTTCTCTTTTGCAAGTTCATTCGTATGGGAAACAAAAGTAAGCACAACATAACAACAAAATCACACATATCAATACTAACAATAGGTACATCACACACATCAAAATTTACACATGCGCTTTCACCCTAGGTTCATTTTCATCACTTTTACACTTTTACATCTTTAGTCTCCATGCTCCATATTTTTATCACTCCACACTTTGTCTAGTCCCTCAACATGCTTTCTACATCAATTTACATGGATATCAGGTATGCATCTCTATCTAATTTATGTTATCAAGCATTCTTCTCACCAACATAAAGTGGGGAAAATGTAGACACAAAATCACACACTTTGGGTAATTATCTAGTCTCAATCACATACTACTATTCATATGGTTCCTAAGTATGAAAAGTAATAATTAACCCATGTCTTTGGCCATATTTCTTCACTTTTTGTTGTTACTTTCGGTCTTGCAAATTTATTGGCCCAATATATCTTTTCATGTTGTAGTTTTACCTTTTCTAGACTAGAGCACCCAGCCATGACTCCAAAGCACCAAGCACCCTTATCCCCTTCGGTCTCCCTATCCTATTTACACTTTACTCACACTTTTTGGGTCCTTTCTATCCATTTGAGCATCTTATCTTTTTGGTAGTCGGCATTTTCGAGGTTAATTATGAAATTCAAGTGAAGGAATCATATAAATATAAATTTATGTGATCATAATAAGGGACCAAGCACTAAGCACTAGCTATCACCACCTAAGGTTCACACATTATTTACATTCTACATCTAGCTACTTGCTCTCTACTTCAAGTGTGACACACACAAGAGCAACCTAGGGCACAATTTTACACACATTCATTACTCACGTGTGTGTGTGACGCACACACTACACACACACATAACTACATTGGGTCGGAGATGTAGTGCAACGCTCAGCTTTAAGACCACCATTGTGGCATATGAGGACAATCGACCCCTTCACAAGAATCTTTATTTTTTATGGTTTTGATGCTTTTTCTAGGGTTTTGAAGGTGATTCCTTTATTGCAGGTTTACAATAACATCAGTGATCTAAATGCAACATACACGCAACAAGCAGTGAAGGCTTCACATCATCTATCGAATCTATGAAATTGGCTTCTAGACTTCCCACATAGACAGGGGTGCCCTGTGCCCCAATCCATTTTTCAAGCACCCCAATCCAACCAAATCACTTGGATCTACATTTTCTCATGCTCTTGTGCAACAATCTCCCATTCTTGTTCATTCGGTCTTCACTATGACACAGACTGCATGGAATCTTCAAATTAGATAAGGCTCTTCTAACCCTTTCTACACAATAGGGTTTCATATTTTTATTTCTTAGTTTCTGGGTATTTCATTTATTTTTTTATTTACTACAAATTTACATTATATTAGGCTAGGATATTACATTTTAGAATAATCACCAATATAAGAAAAATGTGTGCAATGAAAAATGCTTTATAACACTAGCACGTAGATAAGTACACTAGCATGCATAGAGAGACGGAAGCATATGCACAGAGATGTTAGTGCATGCTCATACATGCTAACACAAATCTCATGAAAAAAGAGTACAAAGAATCTCGGAAATGATCAAAAATTAGCAAAACTACTTAAAACCTTGTTTGTTTAGTTTTTCTCCTTCTCTGTTACACCCAATAACTTGAAACTTGAACATCAAGGTTAAAAAAAACAATAAAAACACATAGATGATTATATTACTAAAATATAAGATAGAAATTATTAATGAAGTGTGGGGGTCCCATGAGAGTGTCGTAATGTGAGCAAGTGAAAATCTCCCCAGAAGCTGTTTTAAAGATAACAAATAAACAACAATATATCTCTCTCCAATATTTTCCTTATAAACCTCAAATAATATTGTGAATCACTTGGACTTGTAGAATCTTGTAAGAAAAAGGATTATGGGTGCTCTTGAATTGTTCTCCAAATGTGGAGTTGCAAATTCTACGAGATCATAAACACGAGGATGCGGATGACAATTTTGGAAGAAGTTGGCTGCAAATTGCACAAAGCTTCCAAGGATGATTCACAAAGGAATGGCCTAATTTTTATAATTGAGGGTGAGGCCATGAATATTGGATCGTATTTTGAATGAGTTCCAGGTTAATATTTATAATTTCCTAAAATAGCAAGAGGATTTTGTTTATGCATTGCTTAGTTTTGCAGGGGTAATAATTATTTTGATTTTGTGTGGGAAGATGGTCAGACGTGCGTACTTTATGTGCCCACCATTATAGTGTTCTAGAAGTGGAGTGGAGTGGAGTGGAGTGGAGTGGAGTGGAGTGGAGTGGAGTGGAGTGTTAGTAGATAAATAGGATTATTTAAATAAATAATTTAATTAGTTATAAATTGTGAGAGGATAATTAATCATTTAATTAAATAAATGTTTGATTAAATTAGCTAAAGGGTGTTAGGAATTAATTTAATTAATTCCAAGGGCATGATAGAATTAAATTAATTAATTATAAAGGGTTATGATTCAAATGATAGAATTAATTTAATTAATTCTAATGGGATGGAAATAGACTAGAAATAGGTATGTATTTTTAGGGTGTCTACACCAATCTCATAATTGATACCTCCCTTATTCTAATCAAACCTCCCTCAATCAAGGGATTATCAGCTCCACCTATTAATACAAATAAATAATATACACATTAGTATACAAAACATGACATATAAAATGACATTAACTACAAATAATCACTTACCACATTTTCATAATCCCTTTAAATCACCATTTTCCTCTCAACATCAAACACGGGAATCAACCTCAAATGTTGTAACCTCAGGGGTAGGTGTAAAATTGGAGCTCCCATTTCCTCATGTGACAATCATGACTAATTATATTAGAGTACATATGAATGTAATTGATTTACACTAAATTTTGTTTTTAATACAATAAATTCAAAATCAAATTTACATTTCTAGTGTTGGTTGAGGAGCCTGATCTTATTGGTTAACACTCATAGCCTAATTTTATATGTATTTATTCATTGTAAAATTTTGGGTCATTCATTATTAGGTCACAATCTAACTGCATGTATTTTTTTCTTTGTTTCTCTTAAAAGGGTTGTGAGGTGTGGCTCATTGGTATTCCTATTTTTGTTGTAATCATGAGGAGACTATGATAGAGAGAAGAGGAAGTTACAGTGGATTTGTTGTAGGGTGTATCCCTTCTTGTATTTTGTTGACGAAATAAAAGGATTGGTTGTTTTGTGGATGTATCCTGGATCTGGGTGAACCATGTTAAATATTGTCTCTGAGTTGTGTTATTTTATTTTCTACACCTTTAATTTCAAATTTGTAATATATTCTACATTTTAGTTTCTATTGTTGTGATTATGTGGGATTGTTTCACATAATTTTTATCCCTTATTTCCTAACCTCTAACTCATACCGGTGTAAGAGGCACAAAATTAACTATTCCCATAACAACTCCAATATATATTGAACATCAAATGTAGGGATGAGACTGTAATGATGTAATGAAGTCATCAACTAAAAATAACAAGGTTATCTAACAAAATAATTAAACTTACGCAAATAAGTTACATGACATTATTGTGTACATTAAACATAGCTCTTTATCTACGTGAATGATGATTAAAATATTAAAAATCACATCATGGAATTCCCCAAAATGTGTTATCCTACCAACATATCTAGATGTGGAAGGTCTAGTAGCCACCTAATCAACATCAAATTGTGATTTTAAGATCAAAACCACTATATGAAAAATAAATTAACACAAAATATTTACTAATTTATTACAATTTTATACCGAATGTCATCACACCCAAAAATAAATGTGAGGATGTGGCATGTGATACACGATGTGTTGTTTTATGCTAAAATTTTATGACAAATACACATGACTCATTAATTTTCATTCAATATTAATTAATATTGTTAATTATAAATTTATATATATATATATATATACCAAATTACATTTAAATTTATGTAAAATTACCTAAATGGTCAATAGCAGATTTTGACTTTAGTCACCGTGCTTGTGATGATCATATTGTCCAACATAGAAACATGATGTGTCTCATACGATCAATTACCTTACTCATCATGTGGAACATCCCGCTAGGTTGCGTAATAACTTTTTCCTACATATCTAACCATGAAAACTATGTAATATGGTTCCTGGTTCCTCGAAGCCCACCCTCATCAACCTAAAATATATGCCCACTATGTTAAACCAAAATAATGTGTCAAATAACCGATAGAATAGAGTGTATGAACCTCCATGGTATCCTTCACATCTAAAAAAGATCAAACATGATGAATAGATGGGCAGCAAGGGGTCTCACAAGTTCACTAGTTGGTTATGTATATCTTGTTCCCTAATATATAATGTGCAGAGCCTATTCCTTTTTATCGAAGTATCTAGTATCAAAATAATTTGGTATTTCATTTAGGATTAACTCAAAATAGGTTTTCATCAATAAATATTTATGTACATCAAAATTGTTGTAAGGTAGCCGGTCAAACACTATCTACCATATATCCTAAAAAATTGTTTTCTATCTTCTCATGGCTACACCAATGGATTGGGAATCTTTCGCAACTCAATTATAAGAGTGCATTGGTTTTGGGTTTACTAAACAAAGTATAGAACTTGTCATTGGTGATATTTTTTCTTCATTACATCATAAGACAATGTATCTACATAAAATTGTGACAACTAGTTTTTATCATTCAAAAAGAGGGTTGGTGGGTCCGACCATTTCATTAATAATTATGAATATATTCATCACAATATCAATATTGAAAAAGGTAATAAAATAACCCATCTTCATAAAATCTTAGCTAAAATTTTCCCAAAACCATAGGAAGACTAAGTAGACAAGTCTTCTATAGTAAAACAAATCTTAATAGAAAAAATAGGTCTTTCACATCCCAATGTACAAAATATAGCTATGTGTGCATTCCTCTCCAACATAAATCCATATCTCTATTTATCAACTCTTTGTATACTCTAATTGTTGCAAAACTACAAATACCATGTCTCCTCAAGGTCTAGCTCCCATCGTCACTTCATTCTTTGTTTTATTTTCTATCTCTTCAAGTTGCACTTTCGTGGATCTTTTTTTCGCTTTGTAACTCTTCCATCAAATCATTCCTATCCCTCTCCAAATAGATCTAGACTAACAATTCCATCTCCATAAAACCCAAAAAGTGAAAATTAGTATTGTTATCCTCACACGTGTTTATTTGACTCCTCAAGTTACCAATATCGTATACTAATGACTCCAATGGAAATGCAAGAGCTTGACGGTGGGTACTTGTGATTTTAGGGCTTCTATTAATCCTTTAATTTGAGATTGCTTATTTTGAACCTCCCCTAAAATATTTTCTTGAGTATTAAGAGGATTTATAGGAATTATAGGAGATGTTTGAGGGGGTTTTCTTCGCCCTATCTCTAGGTGGAGTTTTTCAGTGAAGAGTTTGGATCCAATGAAATAAAAATAGAATGAATTAGGAACAATGCAATAAAAATAATTTTAATCACTAAAAATACCCTTAATTAATTTTAAACTTACCTCTTGGACTCTTCGCCATCATTGATTCATTGTTTGGAAGGATTTGGAATCACCAAAACCCACTCGCATTATTTCATGCTCATGTTTTTTACTAAGTCACAATTTTGGCTAAAAGAAATGTAAAAGGTTCGATTGAGCCTTTCTATTTTTTTTTACAAAAATAGTTTTTGAATTATAATGTGCTCATGTTATAGCATTCTCAATTTATAACACAATCACGGTATAATGCGACCAAGTCGTGACGAGAGTGTGTTATGGATAAATGGCCAAATGTAGATTTTTGGATACTTTTTGGTCCCCCATTTCCATGCACATTCCCATTGTCTAATAAATACTCACTTAAATATTTCTATAATATTGGCACTTGATCAGTCTTGTAGATGATTTAAAACTTAAGTAGACCATAGAGATTTTTTCTAGAAAAAGTATGTGCATGGCTAGAGATATCCCTACAACTTTGGGAAGCCTCTCCCATTAAAGGAATAAAATATTAACAAACTCCTCAAATGGGCCTCCACAAATTTTTTGCATATAAAGTTGGATATGAGCCTATGTAAGGTGTTTCACTTGATAACATCACTCAAGTTACTATGAATCCCAAGAAATTTACTCCTAGGTTAGAAACTTTAAAAGTGGTCCAACTAATTAATGGTGCAAATTATTGATATAGATTTATAACTTATGGGTATTGGCTTGATGTTTCATTTGGATGAGGATTTGACACTTATCAAGGCCATATGATTTAAGGATGTCTCTAATGGACAAAAGCCAAATGTTATTTGTAACGTATTGAGGGTCAACACTTCTACCTTCCACCTTTTATGACTATCACTTGGTTGAAACTCTCAAGGAACTAAAATAAAAGGTTATTTAGTTTTTGTTAGTTTGGTACTTTATTTAGTTTGTAATTTTTTTATTTTTCTTCAACCATGAATGTGACACATGTCGTATGTGGAACTCAAATTATAATATAGGTTGTATCCTTTTTTACCTTATTAAATAAAATATTTTGACTTCGAATTTGGCTAAGATGTTTTTACATATGTAAACCTTTATTTTACATATGATATAAATTATTTTACAATGATTTATTTGTTGAATAAAAAAATTAGTAATAATTATTTCATTTCAAATATAATATAATATTTTGAATGATTTTCATATAGAAGATATTTAAAGAATATTTTAAAATTATTTTTTTAATTCATAAAATTAATAAATTTTTATTAGTTGTAAGATTAAATTAGTGACTATTTACTTTTATAATAATTTAATCTTCTCTTTTCAATTTTCAAAAAAAAAACTTCTTATTGCTTATTTTTCATTTTTTTCATTTCATTCATTTTCAATACAATTTACACATAGAAAATTGTAAGGAATATAATTAAATTATCCCAAAGTGACATCTCTTTAAGGGTTTACATGAGATAATGTTATTAATGCTATAAAAGCATATGCTTTAATGAGAGAACACATAATATGAATATATAGTTGTTAAATGGTTTGAATTAGATGGTGTAGGTGGTAGGAAGCTCTCATAATGGGTAAAGAATATTTATTTTCTTGTAACATTGGGGTGTTCTCTTATGTGGTCTATTATGGACAAAAAAATCAAGGGTTATTTGAGGTATTAGGCGGGGAATAATCTCTTGTATCTCAATGGAGTTTTCTATAGTTTCTTTATTTATATTTGTAGCTTATACTTTTGACTACCTTCTAGAAAGGTTGTTTTATTTGTACCTAGAATAGTATTTGTAACTCTTCTCTATGATATTAATAAAATGGCAAGGGACTATTAACCCTCTTTTACCGATCAAGAAAATGTAACTAAATCATCATGTTTTTAAAGCATATCATTTTATTTTTTAAATTGATTTAATTAAAATAATTTATTGTGTTGTTTTAGATATTAATGTTTTAAATGAAGGATCTAAAGTGGTATTACAATTCTAAAAATATAATATTTACTAGTAATTACATCAATTATTGTAAGGCAACCTAGTAAAAAATAAAGTTACAACAACATATATATTTGTACAAAGTGAAACAAGTAAATCCTAAAATTATTGTAACCTTAATGTTGGTTAGAGAAAATGTAGTATTTTTTTGATGTTGAATGGTTGTTTATATTGAGTGTGGATTAAAGGTATTTCTTTTCTTTCCTTTGTATTTATTTTCTTTTCGTGATGTAGGCGCCATATTTCATCCTTACATATTAATTAATTTTATAAAGTGTATCCCACTCATTCTCCTATTCCCAATAAAGAGTAATAATATAGGAGAGTGACGAAAAAATCACATGACTTTAAATAAAGAGTAAAGATGTATGAGGGTGATAAACTAATTACATGACTTTTTTACTAAGACACTCCCATTTGTATTCATTCTTTACAAATATAGAAAATTGTACTTATTATTCATTTGGCCCTGGAACATATCCTTCAATTGCAAATAAGATAGATAGTACAACAAAAAATTTATATCGAACCAATGTGTATATGAAAAATGCCATTTTAACTAAGAAATTGAATCACAAGAGAGAAAAAATAAGAAAAAAGGTGTGTATATTTCCCCATTTCTTATGGTGCTCATAATTCTAGATGTGAATTTGTATTTATTTTGTGTGAGAGGAAAGAAACATTCAATACATTTGTTTGGGCATGCTTAAGTAACTAATAATAAGCTTCTTCATCACTATGCAATTGTTATAATTGTCTTTATTTACCATATCTAACTACTTTTTATAAATTAATAATATATGATTCTCATAAGGAGCCCTATCTTCCATAACAATGTTTTTTTCATTTCATTAATTTTCAATGCAATTTATAGTGAATAATTTATAAGTAATGTAATTAAATTATCATGTTTTTACAACACATTCTTTTTATTTTTAAATTGATTTCAATGAAATAATATCTTATTTTGGTGTTTCAATATAAATGTTTTAATTGAAGGATGTAAAGTGGTACTGTGGTTTTGAAAAATATAATTGTTTCCAAAATGATCTCACAACCACATTTTTGGCAACCTGAGTTATTTTTCTCCCTAATCTCTCACATTTTAATGCTTTCATGGGTTCTCTTGATTTTTCTCATTTTGTAGGAGATTTTATGGTGTGTGGAGAACTCATGGAAGGCTTGGAATCATGGGAAACATACTTCCTTCATATACTCTCATTCATTTTGTGTTTACCCCTATTTTCTACCTTACACAACTATACATTCATCCTACAAAGTTGTTTGGGAAATGTTCTCCCCATCCCAGTCACATTTGGGGGTGTGTTCTTAGTTGGAATTGTTTAAAATACTATTGATATTCAGCCTTAGAAAATTTATATCTCTCATTTATGTCACATTATTCTTTGAAGCATTTTCAACTCATTTCATGGAGGTTCACAGTGAGTTTCTATAGGTAGATTTGAGCTATCAATTTCATCTACACTAAAATCACTATGTTTTTCGTCTCCTTACAATCAAGAGAGATCCATTAAGAGAACTTTTTTGGCCCTTTTTTGCACTATGCATTAAAGATTCAATATGGCAGCCACTTTTTATTTTGGCTTGAGGATTTATCCCACATTCATAAGTAAAATAAATGTGCATACTTTTATATACAAAAACACTTTATACTTAAGTGGAGCAAAGGATATGTTTACTCGCTTTATGTTAAACCCAAAATTGAAAAGGAATAAGGGATAGAAAGGGCACCCTAGGATCATACCACATAGTAGGATTTGTATTTTACCATGTGGAAAAATATCAAAGAGTCAAAATCAAGGCAAGATCAACTAAGGTAGTACAAAAACTAGAATAAGAAAGATCATACAAGCTTGTGAGTGGTGTCGCATGACACACCAATGATAGGCTACCATGTGGACTAATCATAATAATTCACAATCTCAGACATTGAGAAACTAGTGAAGAGGCAAAAACAAGCCACATAGCCCATAACCTATGACAGTCGCCACATGTTATCAATAGCGAGGACAAAACAAAAGTCCATAACTAACCATAGGTTTCACGTGGTAGTAATGATGGGTCATCAATTCTGAGAAGATAGATACTAAGATGGTCTAGAGAAGAAGAAACAAAGACTTGAGAAACCATAACCAATAAGATGAGGACAAGTGGTAAGGGTAACTACTATGTTAAATTTGGTGGCCCGTGATCATCATCTACAAATTTCAAGATAGAGAGCTCATAATTAGTGAAAATTGGCCATGTAACACAAATAAGGGCCTTCCACATTTCTCAATGAGGAAAATGGATGAAACATTGTAGCAACTTTGATATCTTCCCCTTAATTGTAAAGAGGATGGGAAATTCGTCCCATAAAGAACTTAGTTGCTTCACTCGCTTTCCATAATCCTATGGACTATACCTTTATAGATGGATATAAGTCCATTTTTGTAACTTGAGACACAATAGAGAGAAATAAGTTCCCCATACTCTAGCCATGTGTCATATAGCTAAGTAGAAAATGAATAGAACTAATTGCATGCCAAAATATGAGTGGAAAAATGATATCCATGTCATCAATGTGTCTAAAACTAGAATTAAAATTAAGTACCATGGAGAAGGAGAGAATGAAATACTTCATGTCTCCTGAAATTATGCCAAACTGAGTCAATTTGGATATGAAACCACATATGAATTTTGTAATAATGATGATAAAAATGAAAATGTTGACAAACCTAGAGAAATTTTCCCTACGAAAAATCATATGGTAGGGTCAAAACCATCTCTACTTGTCTTGACTGTGAGCTATATGTTTTTACCATGTATAAATTTTATTGATTTTCTTCATCTCGAAACTGATTTTGAGGCATTTACACCTACCCGGAAATGTGATAAATCCTGGATTTTTCCCTTTATTTTGAGGCACATGCGATAAAGACTTTGATTGTGTGGATTAAAAGGAAAGATATATACCCATGTATGACATGATAATAACTTGTAAATAACCTATGAAAATTGATGTGGTGGCCATTAATAAGAAATTGTACCTTCAAAAGTGGATATGCATGGTAGAAATTATGATGCAAAATTGATGCAAAGCATAACATGAAACTAATGCAAACATCAATTTAACATCAACAAACAACACCAAAATTGTCCCTAAACCTTGGTAATGACCGAATTTATCAAATTTAGGTAGTCTACAATATGCAAAATTAATCCTTTTATATTATTCCAACATTTCCAATCAAGGTACCCTATTTTTAAATTCAATTCTAAGATATTATGTCCTTTATAATAATAGAGAAACAAAATAAAATATCAATCTTTGTTATTTCCTCGAAAAATACCCTCCTAGGCATCCACCATGCAAGTCTAAATGGCTCAAAATCTAGAAAATTTGGTCTTGATGGTCTTTAAATAACACTTCAAATCATTGTACCTTGTTTCATGCCCCTGTTTAATGCCTAATCAACCTTCAAAATGGTTACTAAAAAGGTAAATTACAAAATCCTTTGCTTTTTTCAAAACTATCCTTACAAACTTCTCAAGCTTGGATAGGCAACAACATGTAAAATTTCATATTTTTAGTCTTAACTGACATACACCATCAATGTACTATGTTATCAATACCAATTTAATGATATCATATCCTTCATAATGATAAAAACAAAGAAAACTTCAAATGTCTCCGCCTTTATCAAAATTGTCTCATTTAGCCCTTAAGAACAAGGTCTTTGGTAGTTTCATGTTTGGAACAAAATAGAAGGCCACCAAAAAAGTAATATTATTTTCAAGCACCCATGGTGTATGATGAAATTTAGGTTCAATTATTAATATAAATTACTTTTCTAACACCACCTTCTTCACTTGTTAACTTAGTCTCTTGTAGCCTCGCAATCTTGAAGTTTCAAGCATAAAAGTTGTTTTAAATGGCTTCTAACTGAAATAAAGGTATTATAAGATACCCATTATCATGTTATAGTGATTTATAAACTTTTATGACCAAAATCCACACAAAAATCCCTTTTCTAGAAATTTTACTCTTACAATTAGGACTACAGGGTAGGGCAGTCCTTCCAAAGGAAAGTGACAAGGATTACTTGCACCTATTGTCTCCTTATCACTTTAAACACTCAAAACTAGTCACTTATCAATCTCCATATGCAATTTATAAATTATCAAAATCAAAGATCAAAAAAATCAAGTTTCTAATAAGTTATCTCACAAATAGGTTATTTACCATCGCAATCACTCCTACAAGAAACTTTCATAGATATCCAAAGAATCGATAGCTTCTCAACACTCAAAACCTTGAAAAAAGTATCAATGTATCCCTTAGATTCTTTGTAAAAAAATCACATTTTGGAATAAAGGGTAAAGGCTTCAATATCAACTTTTGAGACAAACCCTAGATAGGGTTCTTGAAAAACCCAAACAAGCTAAAAATCTTATAAAATGAAAACTAATTAATTATAAAACCCCAAATCTATATTATGGGTTTTTCTATGTCTCTTCCATGAGATTAAATTACTATTAGTATTAATTAATCAATATATTTAGAAAATGATGAAAAACCCACCTTTGCAGCCTATAGAGACTAATTTTTAGGCTTTTATGGATCTCTAAGACAACACAGAGTATACCGTCTCTTTACTATACCCAATATGATTAATAATCCTCCAAATTATCTTGTTACATCTATCTAAAATTATCTATTCACAATATCATCATTGAAATCTTTCAGAAGTTGCTAAACCAAAACTAACATAGTCAAGAATATCACCTTCAAGCCAAAATAAAGCACCCTTCTTTATTAATGTGTCTTTTCAATACAAAAAAATTTCCCCACCTATTTTCCTCTAAAACTCACATGGGAAATCTTGAATGATCCTTTTTATCTCTTTTTCATTTACATTCCATAAAATATAACTACTTTGCCACATCCACATATTCAAAACTATACAAAAGATGTATTTATTACTCTAGAACACACTAACACCCTTTTTACCCCCAAGGGGTCACTTAAATCATGCCTATATCCATAACATGCTCTCATAAACCACTTAGACCACTTTAATACACTTGAACAACTATAATTTTACTTTGACATGCTTAGGAAATTTGAATTAGAAAAGGGGGAAAGCTTATAATTTTAAAATTTGAACAACTTATCTCATCCTAGCTCTTTGAATTGTAACATAGACTCTTATTAATGACTTTAATACTCCTCATAAACCCACTTTCCACACAAGCATACTAGAAGAATAATTTTCCACTTTTAATCTCTTTTTAGTGATACTCCCGCATCATATTCCCATGGTTTTGAAGAGAACTCATATGTTTTTGTGTTTTGATGTCTTGCAAGTCTGCTCCTCCAAGTGAATTCTTGATTCTTAGTATGTTCTTGATCTTTATTCTTCACTCCAAATGAATTGTCTTGATTCATCTCCTCCTAGGTCCCATGTTGTCTTCTTGACTCTTGCATTGATTTCAAGAATACGTTTTTTCTTCTTAACTTCATTATTTCCTTTGATCACCTTTAAGTCTTCCCTGTTATACTGCACAAGAAAGAAGAAGAACAACAAATAAAATTTCTTCTTCAAGTTCCACCATGTTTTTCACCTTTATACAACATTTATCCTTCATATTTTTAACACTCATCTTACTTGGATGGGTTATAAATTGTTTTTGCTCATTCTCTTTATGTTTGTTTGCTTGTTCTTATTTCCTTGTTCTCATAACTATGTCAACTTTCCTTAGATCAATGTCTAGGCCTCCTTTGTGCAATTTTATTACAATGTAGACCACCCTTTAACAAATAAAACATTTTCTTCATAGTTGGTCCTTCATGTACTTTCCCTAAATCCATGATATCAAATAAGTCTTGCAAAAAAACATCCACTTCATCTACTTAAACTAATTTTCATACCCAAGTTCTTCATCATTCTCCAAATTTGAAGTAATGACATTTAATGTCACCTTGTCTCCTTCATGTTCTATCATATCTTCCCTCTTTTCATCTTATTTTTATTTCATGTTTTCATCATTTTCCTTGTTAAAGTAGACTATAAATTGTTTTGGTTCATTTATCCTATGTTGAACTTCTAAGTAGTTACTTCTTTGTGTTCATATCAACTCCTCTAACTATATACCTATATTTCCTTGTAACAATATTTTACCACTTAGATCATTCTTTGTCAAAGTAAATATTGACTTCTCAATTATACCATACTTTACTTCCCCTTCATTCATGATCTCTAGCGATCTTGCAAAAGGGTATTTACTTAAAACTAACCACCATATTTTTTCCCTTACTATGCTCAAAATGTGAAATTATATCACCCCATTTAGCCATAAATCTCTCACTCTCTTCTTATTTCTTCAATGATATTTCTTCATGACTGTCATCATCAAAATAAATTAAAAAGAAAACATGAGATAATAAGCATTCCTTCTAGTACCGTGTTTTCTTGTTTAAGGTCTTCTTCCTTCTTGAACTAATATTCCTCTTGAAGATTCATGATGTTTCCTCTTACCTTTCCTTCTATCTCTATTTGATTTCTATGACCTTCATTTTATTTGAATTGATTATCAAAAGTAGATTCCATTTCTTCATTCTTCATAGAAATTTATGTATGCTTTTATCTTTGTATTCTTCTAGACCTGCAATCACACACTCATTTAAATAGTTAGATTGAAAAGTTTGAGTTTCATTAGCCCCTCTTGAGGCCTTTAGAATATACACATTTCTTTCATACTCTCTTCCATCCTCTTCTTGCATTTCACCAAGACTTTTCTCCCATTTTTGATCATGAGATTTAAACAAATATTCAATCATTCTTAGCTCTTCATCTAATATAAATTCACTCAATTCCCTATTTCCACATCAAATATAGGACTACCAACTCTTTTTCTTATTCACCTTGTGTATTCACAAATAAGATTACTTATTTTTGTCTATGATCTCTCAAATACATATTTTTAAGCTTTGTTGTTGTTGCACCTATTTTTTTCTTTATTTTATTCAATCTACTCATCATTTCCACCAAGCATTTAACCTTCTTCAGGATAACGATAATATTCTTCTTCATCATTAAACTCTTCTTCATCCTCCCATTCATCATCTTCTTCTAGGGTGGCCTCTTCATCCTCATAACTTTCCTCCATTTCTTCCTCTAACTCTTCCTCTAAAAGTCTGGTTATTTTCACAAATCTTTGCTTCATCTCTACAAGCTCTTCCTTAGGGATCACTTCTTGTCCTACATTTACTTTATCTTCCTATTTCCTTAATACATCATCCATACTTTACATCAATTTCATTTCCTCTTCCAATTGGTCATGTTTCGTACCAATGGCCATCTTATCTCTCTTTATATTTTTCTTATCTCGATTTCTTTCAACAAACAAGTCTCTTGCACCTTACTAGTTTCCAAGTCTCTTTCATCTTAGATTCTACCTTTTGAGATTTCAATGATATCTTCTTTAAATATTTGTCTTCTCTACTACTTGGACTCGCCAAGAGTCTCTCTCTTCTTTATCTTCTCAACTTATAACTTTGATCTTGTTGTTGTCTTATCCTCATTTTCACTTTCATGTTTTCTCACAATCATCTGTCAAACACTTCACATGCACCTATACAAATACTTGTTAGAAAAAATAATTTCTCTTCAAGATCTTAACACACTCTAATACCAAATGATGAAAATCATAATATGAAACTAATGTAAACATAAATTTAGCATCAACAAACAACACCAAAAATAGTCCCTAAATCCTAGTAATGTTTGAATTTCTCAAATAGGTAGTCTACAATATGCAAAATTAATCCTTTCATCTTTTCCAAACTTTCCAATCAAGGTACCTTGTTTTCAAATTAAATTCTAAGTGATTATATCCTTTATGATGATAGAGAAACAACACAAAACACTCATCTTTGTTATCTCCTCCGAACTACCTTCCTAGGCATCCATCATGCAAGCATAAATGGATCAAAATATAGAAAATGTCGTCTTGATGATATTTAGCTAACACTTAAAATAATTTTGTGTTGTTTTATGCCCTTTTCAATGCCTAATCAACCTTAAAATTGGTTACTAACAAGGAAAATACAAACTCCTTTGCTTTTTCTCAAAATTGTCCTTACAAACTTCTCAAGCTTGGATAGACAACAACATGTAAATTTTCATATTTTTGGTCTTAACTGACATACACCATCAATGTAATATGTTATCAAGATCAATTTAATGATACCATAGCCTTTATAATGATCAAAAACAAAGAAAACTTCAAATGTCTCCACCTTTGTCAAAATTGTCTCATTTAGCCCTTAACAACAAGGTCTTTGGTAATTTCATGTTTGGAACAAACTAGAAGGCACCCAAACAAATTAAGATTAGTTTAATGCACCCATTATACCCCTTATGGTGTACGATGAAATTTATGGTTCAATTCTTAAAACAAATCACTTTTCTAACACCACCTTCTCTTGTTAACTTAATCTCTTGTAGCCTCGCAATCTTGAAGTTTTAAGCATAAATTTTTTTATAAATGGATTCCAACTGAACTAAATGTATTCTAAGATAAATATTATCATGTTATAGTGGTCTATAAAATTTTATGACTGAAATCCACATAGAAATCCCTTTCCTATCAATTTTACTCTTAAAATTAGGACTATAGGGTAGGCAATCCTTCCAAAGGAAATCGACAAGGATTAATTGAAACTATTGTCTCCTTATCACTTTAAACACTCAAAACCAGTCACTTTGCAATCTCCATATGCAATCTATAAAGTATCAAAGTCAAGAATAAAAGAAAAATCAAGTTTCTAACAATCTTTATCTCCCAAATAAGTTCTCTCTTGTCACATGCACTCCTATAGGAAAATGTCATATATATCTCGGCAACCGATAGCTTCTCAACACTCAAAACCCATAAAAATAGTCTATATCTATCCCTTATATGCTTTATAAAAAAATCACGTTTTGGAATAAAGGGTAAAGGCTTCAATATCAACTTTTGAGACAAACCTTAGTTCGGGTTTCTGAGAAACCCGAATAAGCTAAAAATCTTATAAAATGCAAACTAATCAATTCCAAAACCTCAAATATCTATTGTGATTATGTCTACAGGTCTTTTCCATGTGATTAAATTACCATTGAATATTAATTAATTAATATATTTAGTGAATGATGAAAATACAACTTTGCATAAAAGTAGAGATGGATTTTCGGGCTTGTATGGATCTCTAAGACAAAATAGAGTATACCATCTCTTTCCTATACCCAATATGATTAAGAATCCTCCAAATCATCTTGTTTCATATAGAAAAACTTATTTATTCACATGATCATCATTTAAATCTTTCCAAGTTGTTAAACCAAAACTAACACAAATCAAGAATTTCACCTTCAAGCCAAAAACAAGCACCCTTCTTTATTGATTTGTGTCCTTTTCAATAAAAAAAAAATTCCCCACCTATTTTCCTCTATAAATCACGTGGGAAATATTTAATGTGACTTTTTATCTCTTTTTCATTTACATTACATAAAACCTAACTACTTTTCCACATCCACATATTCAAAACTATACAAAAGATGTATCTATTACTCTAGAACACTTTAAAGCACCCTTTTATACCCCCAAAGGATCACTTAAATCATGCCTAGATCCCTAATATTTTCTCATAAACCACTTAGATGAATTTCATACACTTGAAAAACTAGAATTCAACTTTTACATGCTTAGGGAATTTGAATTAGAAAATGGTTCAAAGCTTATAATTTGAAATGTTGAACAACTTATCTCATCCTAGATATTTGGATTATAACCTAAACTCTTCCTCATGACTTCAAGACTCCTCATAAATCCACTTTGGCCACACAAGCATGCTAGAAGAATAATTTTCCACTTTTAAAGCTCCTTTTGGTGATGCTCCTACATCAAAAATAATAACAAGAAGAATAAGCATGATAAAAGAATAGTGTCAATGCCACAACACAATAATAATAGCAATAGAAGATAATGTGTTAGTAGAAAACAAGTTCATACCATGTAGAAACAAGTGCAAACATGTCAATAAATTTCACACAAAAGGAAAATTTCCCACAAACATGGGACATTCATGGTGTCGTAAGACAATCAAGACCCTTGGGCCTACAAACTAGATATACACAACCATACACAAGGCATTATGCCGTAATCATGGGGCACCCATAGTTTCATACGACAATCAAGGATTTAAGCCACAACGACAATCAAGGATCACACACACACACACCACACATCAAAGGACAAAAATCACACGCACACACACACACACACACACACAAGTCATATAGTGAACATGATGAAAATAAAGAACACTTTCCGTTAGAATATTAAAGGAAAGGAAGCTTCAATAATGTCAAATTTGTCATAGCCAAAGCTCTTGTGCTAGTATGTCCTAATTTAAAAAATATGTCATAATTTATTTTTGTGATTTTGAACATCCTTTGTCAACAATTTTAGAGAAAATAAATTATGAAGTAATTGAGTACCTTATTTATTTCATGAGGTATGGTTTAAAATATTGTGAACTCGAATATTCACAAATCAAAAAACATGTCTTTTTTATCATGAAATTCATCAAGAAATTTAGGTTTAATATCCTAAATTTCCATTCACTTGTGTTGGTTCCGATACCATTGTTACATCTATCCTAACTCAATAAGAGTTTGGTTCAATAAGAGGAAACTAGAAAGCCAAAATATAGGAATATAATCTTCACATAAATCCTACCAACTTAGTGTGAGGAAGAGGACTTTATTAGCTAATAGAAAAAAATGAATCCAAATCCGACTAAGGTGATATGTAGGCACGAAATTGTGCACTTTGGGAAATATTTAGTCTCGGTCTCATATTACTATTTAGAAGGTTTTTAGTGAAGAAACTACTAATTAACCCCCATCTTTTGGCCATCTTACATTTATTTTGTCATTCCCGACATCTTCCACCCACATGCCCAATCAACTTTTTTCATGTCACATTTTTTAGCTTTGACTCGGGCACCTAGCTAGTAATCTTGGGGTACCGTGGGCATGGGTGCCCATGGGTGCCTATGGGCCCGTCCCACCTGTGGGTGCCCAGATCCTTTTGAACTTTCCCACCACTTTTGGTAACTTTCTAGCCATTTTATCTTCTTATCGTTTTGGTGGTCATCCATTTCAAGGTTGATTACAAAGTTAGATAGGAGAACCCTATAAATATAAAGTTATAAGACCATAATGAAGCACCAAGCACTAGTCACTACTATCATCCACCTAGGGTTGCATTCATCTAAGGAATTTTGAGTTCATTTGTATTCACTTAGCTCCATCGAAAGGGATAAGACTAGTTCATCCGCATCACACAAGCATAGGGAGAGGATTGTATTCTATTTCATCCACCATTTTACTAGATTTTTTAACATCTAGTTATTGCTCGCTAATTCACAAAGTGTGACTGGCACAAGAGCACCTAGGGCACATGATTCACGCACACACTAAAACTACATTTGTTTGATAGAATGTAGTGCAAAGTGCTAAGTTAGTAAGCCCACTTGTTTTGGCTTGAGATGAGGTCATTCTAACCTACTCATTTCCATTTTTCTTCTTTTTAGGGTTTTGATACTTCTAATATTTTACGGGTCTTTTATTCATCTTGGATTATCAATGACACCTGGTGTAGTGTAGTGAATCTGATGCGATAGACAGCGAGGGTTTCATATCACATTTCGAACCTGTGAAACTTATTTTCTAAACTTTTTCATAGTCTAGGTGCCCATTCTCGCAAACTAGGTGCCCATGAGTTCTCAGGTCCCTCTCCAGAACTCTAATCCTAGCTAGATAGGTCATATCCATCCTTTTCGGGGCCTCTACATAGTCATTCATGCTTTATGTTTCTCTAGCTAGTTCGTGACACATTCCTACAAGTTCATCAAATCAGCTGAGTCATTTCCTCACTCTTTCTTGCATATTTGGGTTTCTATTTCCATTAGCTTAGTTTCTTGGGTCACTTTCCATAGTTACTTGTTATATTTATTTAGTGTATTTACATGTTGTTCTAGCTTATATTAACTATTATTATTCCACATTCTAGTTAATTTTAGTTAATCATTTTCATGAACCCGACTCGATCTTTGTGCTTAGGATCCTCATTTTTCCTTTATCATGGGTCAATTTTCTTTATTTGATTTACTTTAAAAAAATATTTTCAAGATGCTTTGCAAAAATCCTAGGCACCTTGTATCTTGAGGACAATATGTCATCACACAAAATAATTCCTATGTTCGATCGTTTATCTGACAACCCTAGTCCTAGTGTTCCTCCATCTAATAAACCCCTATTGGACTCAATTCAAGCTTTACATGCTTTATTTCAAGAAAAATTTACGGTTATGGAATCTATAATCACATCTCTCAAATCTGAAATCCAACAACTTAGGGACACTTCTCAAGCTCATGTTTATTATCCCTCTACATCTCATCTTTAATCCATGTCCACTACATGTCATATAGTTGAACCTCAAGATATGCCATTTCCTAAGCCTCTCGTGTTTGAACATAATACTACGCCACATGACATTCTCATTCAACTCCTTAGTCATCAGTTGATCACTCTACCGCCTACTCATTACTATTCTCCTTGTAGCTCATCATATTTATTCTCCTTAGAAAAATATCAAGCTCATCCATATTACAATTATCATTGAATGAATGGACATAATGACAAAAATTTCCACACTTTGCAACGAATAATAAAAAGTTTTGAGCATCAAGGCTTTATGAAATTTACTACACAACATTCTATTACAAAGGTTACATCCACATGGATCCTAAATCTACTCCTTTGGTTATCCAAGAGACACCTAAGCAATCACTTACGGTATCAACAAGTCAACATAAGCAACAACCTCTCACAACTAGTTCACCATCTCCTCCTACTAACTCATATATTGCATTACCAAGTCAACCTAAGCAACCTCCCTTAAAATTTAGTGCAACTTGGCCTCCTCTCAAGTCTAAACTCCAACCAATCACTTTTTCAAAGAAACTAATTCTCTTACTAGTGGTCAAGATACATGTCCAATTCCACCACCATTGCATCATTCTATTATTGATTTTGTCCAACATGGTTCAACATCACACGAACTTGATATCTGGTAGATGACAATATCTTTTTGATGACTTTACACACACTTGGGGGAATGTCATCTAATAGATTCCCCACCCCCTCCTCATATTATCATAGGTTCATCTCTTCTCTTTGCATTTCCATACATTCATATCCTTCCATAGGCATCATCACCACATGTTTCAACATCGCCATTACCTGATGATACACTCTTGTGCTTGGCACACATGACTATTGATGGATTACTACACATCATATGGTTGTCTATTATCATCAATCATACTACATCATCCTCTACACGTTGCACTCACTACCGTATGAGGCACTTTAGTTCTTCATTCCATACTCGATTTTGAGGATTTACAAATCAAATGGACCTTATATTCATCACGTGTTTAACATTCAACCTTTCATCATGCAAATTTACTAGGTTAGTGACATACGTTATATGCTAAATGGTCACCTAATCTATTAGCTTGTAGTGGTATACAATTTAGGCTACATCACCACTCTTTCCATTTATCATGTAGTGATATATGCTTTAGGATACATCATAACTCATGTGTTCATATTGTCGTGATATACGCTTCGGGTATAAGGTTCATGCATGCATCATTTCTAGGTCACATTTCATCAATACACATACACACTCATCACAACATGTTAGACACAACACACACTTCGACCATTTCCAAATGACGCACTCTCATTTACAATTCATTCTTCACTATTGATTGAGAAAACTAAATGAAACTCACTACATACATCTCCATTCACTCGAGGGGGCACGCAGCTCCTACCATCCATCTTGCATTCCATTCCATCCATCCATAGCATACTACATATTATGGTTTCTTTTACTCTTTCTTACATTTTCTTGTTCATGGTTTCTTTATTACACATGCTAGTTAGATTACTTATATGTCATTTATTTATATCATCCACACATGCGCATTCACGTATTTTTCTAGCGGTGATCATAGATATAGGTCTCTTACACGTAGCATGGATGCTTGTCTTCTACCCTTCCTACATTCTTTGCTTTGGGGAATCCACATTCATCTCTCACAGGTGTTATTGTTTCATTTTTACTTAGCACTTTGCACTACTTTCTTTTACACACTTTTGACATACTAGTTATCTTTCTAGCATGCTAGTGGGTGCTTCAAGTGTAGCATTTTTATGTAGGGATATTTGCTTCCACACTTGTTTGTTATTGTTTTCATGCGAGATCATGCACCCGTTTAATCTTTGAGTGATCTCATGAAAAATTGGAACATCCCCAAGGTGTGGACCCTTTTCACCTTGGGATGAACCTCTGGAGGAGTCCAAATTCCTTTGAAACTTAGTGCACTTGATTTAGGATCAATGCGCAATGCTAAAACACTTCAAAATAAACTAATCTATTATGTTCTTAGGATAAAGGTGAGAGAAATTAAACAAATAATGACTTGAAAAGGGTGATGCACCAAGTGTAAACTGAATAGAAAGATCCACTTAATTGCACAATTAATATTCCAAAACAACATATGACATGCACATTTCCTATAATCTTTTCAATCAATAATGTGACTAAATATAACACTTCAATAATAGAAAGGAAATAAGTTTTCCACAATTGAAATGTAAAGAGTTTATATCATGTCCCACAGAGATTAAAACAAGATAATTGATCTAAAGGCAAGTTAATCTATCATATCCAAGGAACTAAACATCCACAAGTGATAGATAAATTAATGAATAGCACAATATACCAGATATTCAACAACAAAATATTGTTCTGAATATTATTAAAAGGCTCAAGCTTGTTCTCAAACTCTTCCAAGATTGAAGAGTAATTAACAAAAGATCCAAAAGTCATCCATATATAACATAATGCATCTAACTATTTATAGATCAAGGAGGTTGAGCCATTACAGCTCTACCCCTAACTAATTAATTACTAAAAATAGAGTGCATTAAAGTCTTAGGGAACATCCTCCCACAAAAATAGAAAAATAATTTACACATGTTTGACCAAGTCAACCCTATAACTTTGACCGATCTTGAGCTTGGGAGTTATCCATCAATGATTGTTAAGCCTAGTTGGGATAGGAAACATCCTTTCCTTGTTTGGATTCTTCTTTATTCTTTTCCCACATGGCCATCATGTGCTTGTACTTAATGAAACGCTTGATAATTCCTGGACCTCATCTTCCTCTGGTCCACATGCATACTAGTTCACCACGTCGTACAGTCTCGACTTCTCTAGTAACTTTGGTTAGTACCGCTTCACCTTGTTCATGACCTTCTTTAGCTGACTTATTAAATTTTGGTATGAAACCAACTTATAAATGGATTCAATATTAAAGGTTTTCATTACATCATCATCTTCTTTAACCAAACTCTTGAAATTCTCCACAATTTGATTGACAAGAAGGGCATCAATAGTCTCATTGATAAATTTACAATGGATATTATCAAACTCTTCTGAAATGTCATTCAATCCATCCATTACTTCAACTAGTTTCTCATCCAATTTATTTATCAGATCCTGCAACACTTGTGCTCTGAACTCCATGGCCTTCTGAAACTCAAATAACTTGGAGACATCATCAACCATTCCTTCTTGTAGGAGTATTTTTGAATTAACATTTCTAATCTCTTTCCAAGTACTCAAATTGAGATCCAAATTATTATTGTCCTTAGAGATAATATCATCTAATTTCATGATGGAATTTCTCTCAACATATAAATCATTGTACAACTCTACGATT
Source organism: Taxus wallichiana var. yunnanensis (assembly GCA_018340775.1). Classification (NCBI taxonomy): domain Eukaryota; kingdom Viridiplantae; phylum Streptophyta; class Pinopsida; order Cupressales; family Taxaceae; genus Taxus; species Taxus wallichiana. Next base: position 835,497,401 of record CM031237.1, on the reverse strand, counting down.
GTGTTGATATTGGATCATCTTCTTGAAGCAGAATTCCATCCATGCACTAACCAATCTTCCTTTCTAGTCTATTTAGGCCATTATATGGTAGGATATATCATCGAAGCTTGAGGAAATGGAAAGAATGGTTGTAGCTTGTACTAGCTATGTTTCTTTAGTAAGAAGAGCGTTGAGCTGCTCAAGTTTCCCTTTCAACTCGTCTTTCGTTGCATTTTCTTTATCATATTTTTGTAACAAATTACCAAGAGCTACCTACACATCTTGTTTGGATCCTTCATGAGTATCTTTTCCCAGTAAGAATTTTGAGATTTTGTAATCCGCTATTGTGATGGTTTCTTTTTTCTTCCCTTATGTGGGGGTAGTTATTTCCATGAATATTTCCCCTCATTGATCTCTTGATGATTAGAGATGATTCTTGGTTGTTTGGCCTGCCTCTTGGGAGTCATATCTAAAACACTTAAATTGATCACATCAACAATGGGAACCTTTTTCTTCTCCTTGGTAGTCTGCCTATACATCCATTGGGTATGGCGAAGATGATGTAGACAACATTAATGGAATGGTTATAGTAGAATCTGGAGAACTCAAAAATATTATGGCACTTTGGTGACACTTATGGAGGGTAGAAGTGATGTAGTGATAATGGAGGGTGTAGTGGTCAATACAGCCTTAGGAACAGATAAATTTGGAGAAAAATGGGAAGGAATTGTTGAGGAAGTGGAGTGGAGAATGGAGACCCTATCATCTCTCTTTTTGAGAGTATAGGGAGAGAGGAAAATACTTGAGCCATGGAAGGAGAAGGAATGGAGGATATGGGAAGGAAGAAATGGAAGATGATATTAGAGGAGGTGGGTTGAAGATGGTCAAGATGGTAGGGAAGGAGGGAGAGAAAGTGACAATACCGAGACACAACTAGAGAAGTACTCAAATCAATGCTTGAAACCTACAACCAAGGAAATACAACCTTGGTAGTGGAAGCCTTTGTAGAAGATGAACCTCCTACAACAAATGAAATTTTCACGTGGATTTATAGTGGCCCTATGGGTCAACCTTTTACCCCTTGAAGGTATAGGTTGACCTGTCATTGACTGGGCTTGAACTATTTCTGTAGGTTGATCGACACTTTGGGTGAGATTCCCAAAGTTTCCAGCTAGTCATATGTTCTTCTTAAAATGGGCCCCATCCTTTCTTTTGTATTGTTACATTATTTCTTGTACCAATCAATCCAAGGAGAGGTTGATTGGTAATATTATCCCTTTTGTAGGCAAGATCAAGCACATCCACATCATCTTCTAATCCTTCAAGAACATCCGCAATACCAAAGTTCTTTACTTCACTCAAAGTTAATCTTTCAAACTCTCTTTGCCTTAAAATAATTTTATCTCGAAAATGAATCCAAATATCCTCTAATCGAGGAACATGTGTTTTGGCTAGCCCTGTTTCACTGAAATTACCCTAAAAATAAAATTTAGTTCTTGGATGAAACATCTTCAGGGTGACTTGAGACATCTCTCCTTCCACATTCTTGGCTTTATAAATGTTGGTACAAGTATATCTCCCTATTGAAATGGGAAATCAGACCCTCTACCTTGTGCTGCTTATATGGATTTTGTGATAATCCAAAGAATGGTGCAAACCAGCTCCAGTAATATCCTCTTGTCACTTAAACATCTTAGTAACTTATTTGGAGCACCTAAGAATCTTGGTACCCTAATATAAGTGAATGTTGGAAATTGTAGATAAATTCTCCCCATTCTCATACTTCTCTAAAAGCCTCATCTAAAATCCTTTGATTACACAAGTCCTTGTTAAAATAATACAAAAGAACAACAAAGAAAGCATAATTTACTCTTTAGAAATGCTTGATTCCTTCTTCCATGGTGATTTGAGGATAGAACTCATAAATATGGGAGGTGCTCCTAACACCTTTCGGATTCAAACCCTAATATTCCCTCATTGCAAGTTGTTGCATAGAAAAGATAAGAGGTCATGAAGAATTATTTTGAGGTCAGTACATCTTCCAATTGGAAACACATTGAACTACTCATATATTCACCCAGGTGGATAAATTCCTTGTTTTTCTTGATGGTGGCTATGTAAAGAAACATCCATTCTTGAAACTCTCTTGCCAAGCGAGGTAGGAAGCCCTAATTAATAGTACAATAATATATTTAACTTCTTGAATGAAGTCCAGATAGGTAATTTCTTAGGAATTTTGGTCATGGTACTTTTAGCTTTAGCTAAATATCTCTTGATCATGACCTTTGTGCAAACTTCATGTTCTACCTCTCAATGCTCAATCTCGGATTCGGTAGAAATATTTTCATATCATTTTATGTCAGAAATCTAAATAATTATTTGAAAAAGTCATTTTCCAACCGATTATGACATTACCATCATTGTCCCTTACGGTTTTGGTGGTTTTTTCAAAGTGTGGAATTGCGGCTAGGAAACATTTTGGACACTGCATGGATGTGGGAAAGGTAGCAATGAGAGGAAGTTGATTATCATAGATAGCTTGCATCCAAGGCTTCCTATTATGATCCTTCACTCTTTGTCAAAACTCGGGTCATATTTTTGTGCCCAAGGTCATTGTCCCCAATATTTTCACACGTCTAAAGATAAAAATTAGAGGAGATACCCCAAATAAGTATACTTCATCTTGTATTTTCCCTTCGAAGAAGAACTAGACATTGATTCACAAGAAATTGGGATTTCAGAACTTGAGTGAAAGCGTGAAGAAACTCGTGAAAACCTCTAGACTTCTAAAAACCCAAAGTCCGAAATTCTAAAAGCTATGCACGATAAATATCCAAACACCAAAATCACTTAATGTCCGAAGAGGGAAACTTCCGAAGTCAAAGAGACTTGATGTTCGAAACCCAAAGATCAAACAGCCTAAAAACTAACACCTACAAAATTTGAAGCCGAACAAGGTCTGAAGGTGAAAAGTTCCAAAGTCTAAATTCTTCTATTCCCGAAATCAAACTAGAAAAGGTCTAAAACCGGAATTTTTGTACTTCCAAAACTCGAAGAAGAGACTTCTAAAGTACATAAGAGGAGACTTCTGATGTCCATATCTCCAAAACTCCGAAGCTTTTGGATTTCAATTTCTAAATTTGATGAGCCCAAAAACTCCAAGTTTCAAAGCTTGTAAGATGAACTCCAAAATATTCAACTTTCACAAAATGTTAGCTTCTTCAATGCTCGAGGTATAGAGAAATATGATGTCTAGAAGGCACATATCTTGTGATGTTGAGTAAAACCATATTTCCTAGGCCAAAAGGAGAGTTGAGAATGGGTAAAACATAATGACAGAAGCCATGATTGAGATAACAATGGATGAAACAATGAAGAAAAGAAAGCAAAAGGAAAACATGAGAAAGTAATAAAACAAGACCCAAATGTCAAGCCTAACCCAAAAAAATGAGGAAAACATAAAACAATTACCTTAAAAGATGCTTGGAATTACAACTAGGGTTTCCATAAAAATCAGAGTGTCAAAGTGAATTTCTAGGTGAAAATGATGGGTGAAAATCAAGATTTATATAGGTAGACCAAAAATTAATGCTCAAAGTCGACACGCGTAAAGTAGTTGAATAATTAATGCTTCGGATGTCTAAATGCAAAATTTCACACGTAACCATCCTACCATGCAACAGAATCCGAAGTCCAAAACCGAGAAAACCCAAAGTTCCAAAATTTTGTAACTTCAGACTTTCAAAATTTGGGACTTTTGGCTTGAAAAAACCCAAAATGCCTACCGAAACTCCAAAACACGAAAACTTGAAGTTCAAACTTGCATAACTTCAAACTTTTGCGGACTTTGGGACTTCTTCAAAGTATTTCCAAAAGAAAACAATAAACCTTCAAATCTTTGAAACTAAGAACCTCCGAAGTCTGAATTTCAGACTTTGGAGTTCAGAACACTTTCTCAATTTTTGGATGAAACATAATTAAAAACCTGAAATTCAATTTATATGATAAGGAAAATTTCTTAAGGAAAAATTTTAGAAAAGAAGAAGAATCCCAAAGAATTTGTAAAAAATTTAAAAGGCCCTTCCAATAAGGGTAGTTTATAAGGTTAATAGTTACATTGTGTGTTACTTTGTGCTCTTGTCTACAAGGATTTTCCCTATGTTTGGTGTACACACTTGTTTGTTGTATGTGGCCATGATGGCCTTGCGTGTCTTGCGACATTGTGAGTGATGTCCCATGTTTGTAACCCACTTTGTGTGGATTACTTTGTCTTCTTACATGTTTACATTACTACATTGTTTGGTAGCTTATACATTGTTTGCGTAGATTACACATTTTCTATATACATGCATGCTTGTTCATACTAACACTTGTCTTTGGCTAGCATCATTTTTACGTGCCTTGGTTTATACCAAATGCATTCCCTTCCCCCTGTAGGGAATATTTGCAGAGTTCATACTGATTAGTCCTCTTTTGGGGTCGTGTTCTCCTATCAAGTAGCGTCGTGTGTGCCCCCAAAGAGGGGGCATCATTGGACTTTTACATACTACACAATGCTTCTACATCGGTTCAATTAAGTGCACTTTCCGCATTGGGCATTGTGGGTTATATACAGCGAGTGGGTTCAGACTAGTCTAAGAACCCCATCCACAGCATATTTTACAAGACATGATTGTCCTTAGCATTATGAGGAGTAGTTACAGGTTAGAGGATACAATAGGACTCCTCTCTACACTACTTTGTCAAGTGGAATTAGATCACCCAAAAAACCAAGACGTAGAGAGATCTCTTCACACACATTTAGGGAAGCAGTTAAAGGTTAGAGGATATAGCATAATTCCTCCCTATACTTCTTCGGCCTATGGCGTCGGATCTCCCAAAAAACCCCGATAGTATAGGATATCCTTCTACATTCTCTTTCTCAACATGTATCAAGTACACATGTTCCATTTATATTTTCATTTGCGTATTTTACATTCACCTACCTTTTACATTCATATACATGTGTCTTTTACATTCCATTTTTACACACACATACATATGTATTTGACTACTTGATCATTTTCTCTTTGCAGGTCCGGTCGTATGGGAAACAAACATCCAAATGGGAGAAACAATAGCGTTGGCAACAACATTTCACACGATAGCACACACCACACTAACCATGCGGGTACATCGGATCAAGCATCTACACATGCGTTTCTACCCTAGGTTCACTCTCATCACTTTTTTTTTTTACATTTTTCATCTTTAGTTTCCATGCTCCATCATATTTGGATCACTCCACGCTTTTTCTAGTCCTTCAAGCACGCCTTCTTCATCGCTCTACATCGGCATTAGGTATCTACTTTATGTTACCGGCGCCCACTCACCAACATAAAGTGGGGAAAATGTTGACACTAAATCACACACTTTGGGTAATATTTAGTCCCAGTCTCATATTACTATTTAGAAGGTTTTTAGTGAAGAAATTACTAATTAACCCCCATCTTTTACTGTCTTACTTTGATTTATTTCATCATTCCCAACCTCTTCTACTGCATGCGCCAAGTCAACTTTTTTCATGTCACATTATTTTATCTTTGGTGGGCGCCCAAGCTAGTACTAGGCGCCGAGGCTATCGGGCCGCCCATGGGCACCCTGGTCCCACCAGGGGTGCCCCAGTCCTTTTGAACTTTCCCACCACTTTTTGGAACTTTCTAGTTATTTTAGCTTCTTATCTTTTTGGTGGTCGGCCATTTTGGGGTTAATTATGAAATTATATCAAGAGAACCCTATAAATATAAATTTATGAGACCATAATGAGGGACCAAGCACTAGTCACTACTATCATCCACCTAGGGTTGCATTCATCTAAGGCATTTGGAGATCATTTGCATTCACTTAGCTCCATCACAAGGGACAAGGTTGGTTCATCTACATCACACAAGCATAGGAGGGGATTTTATTCTATTCCATCCACCATTTTACTATATTTTTTACATCTAGTTATTGCTTGCTACTTCATAAAGTGCAACTAGCACAAGAGCACCTAGGGCACATGATTCACACACACACTAGAACTACATTTGGGTGGAACGTAGTGTAGTGCTCGATTAGAAATCCCATCATTGTGGCTATTGAGGTCAATTTGACCTATTCATTTGCATTCTTATTTTTTAGGGTTTTGATACTTCTTTTGGTCTTTTGCAGGTCTTCTATTCATCTTGGATTATCAATGACACTGCGGCACAAAGTGTAGCGAATCTGATGCGATAGACGGCGAGGGTTTGAATCACCTGTAAAACAGCTGTGAAACTTAGTTCCGCACCTTTTCTGAGACCGGGGCACCCACAAGTGCCCCAGTCCCTCTCCAGTGCTCTAGTCTAGCTAGACATCTCGGATCCATCCTTTTGGGGCCTTTGCATAGTCATTCATGCTTCCTATTTCTCCAACCGGTTCTATGACACATCCAAGTTTATCAAATCAATTGAGTCATTTCCTCTCTCTCTTTCATATTAGGGCTTCTATTTTCATTACCTTAGTTTCTTGGATCACTTTCCATAGTTACTTGTTACATTTATTTATTGTATTTACATGTTTTTCTAGCTTAGATTAACTATTATTATTCCACATTATAGTTAATTTTAGTTAATCAAATACCATTAAAGGACTACCTAGGGCATTATTTGTCAATACAGACATATGAGTGGTATGCTAACATCACACCCTTTCGACTCGTGGATAATTTCCATCCCATCATAGTACCGAATTAAAAAAATCGATCAAGCTCGGGCTGCTAAGTTTGTAATATAGGAAAATTCCCTTTTCAAGTGGGGAATTGATAGGAACTTTTTGTTATGTGTTAATCAAGGACAACATAAGAGGTTTTAGAAGATTATCACAATCATTCATGTGGTGTTCATTTTTCTTCACGTGTTACTACATTTAAAATCTTGAGATGAGGACATTATCGCCCACGCTTTTTATAGATGTTGCGAGAATGGGTTTTAAAGTGTGGGGCATGTCATCAATTTGTTGGCAAGCCCAAAATCACATTGTTACCTCTAAAGTTTATAGCCACTAAAGAAATATTTCAACAACGGGGTTCGAGATATCATTGGTACCTTGAATCATTAATCAGTGCCGGGTCACATATGTTCTCGTGACCACGGAATACTTAACAAAATGGGTGGAGATTATTCCGGTGAAGAAAACAACTTTATAAGTGCTCTATAATTTTATCAAAGAGAACATATTGGTTCATTTTGGAGTGCCCCAAAATATCTTAACTAAAAATGCTTTAAATTTTTCTTCTCATGAATTCCCGAGGTTTTTCTATGGCTACCATATCTCGTGACTCACTCTTCATATCACTATCCTTAGGAAATAGCCAAGGAGAATCCACCAACAAGAACATTATCTCCATTTTTCAAAAATTAGTACATGAAAATCAAAGGAATTGGAAAAAAATCTATTTGATGATTTTTGGGTTGATTGTATAAATTTTATAAGAGAAATATTCATGTCTCCGCCTTTCAACCATTTTATGGTTTGAAGGTTGAAATCCTCTTAACCTTGGAACTACCCACTCTTCAAATGGCTAAGGCAATTGAAGATGAAAACTTAAAGGACTCTTTTGAGAACAAGATCATGTATTTGATTAAATTGGAGGAAGAGTGTGTAATCGTGATTGATTGCGGTGATGGAAACAATAGAATTTTAACAAGATATTTGATAAGAAGGAAAAATAGTGAGATTTTCAAGTTGGTAATTTAGTCCTTTTATGTGACACAAGGATAGAAGTAAAGGCAATTCATCACAAGTTCGATTCACTAAGTTTGGGTTCATTCAAGATTCATCACTTATATGACGACAACATGTACTACTTATCATATCTAGATGTGACTCATCTTCCACTACCCTACGAGGGGCTAGCATTTGAATTTGTACAAACACCGAGAGGGAGTTTTCTCCCACATGTCTAAAGGTGATTTAGTATTTTTTTGTTTCCTTTTTATCTCATTTAGTGTGTAATTTTCTATTTGTTTTATTTTGTCCTTTTTCGTCATATTTTCCCCCTTCTCCTCTACGAATATGTTTGGTCATTTTATTTCCAAACAATGGATAATGTATTGGTTTATGTGAAAACCTAAGTTTATGGAATTTCTACATGCCTTTTTATCATTAAGTGAGTTAGTTTTGACCTAGGTCATAGGCCTAATGAGAACCAATTGTTGTCATTCCAAAAATTATGCGTGAATTTTTCAAAAAAAAAAATCTGCCAAGTGTTAATGTCCCCTCATGTAAATTCATGTTTTTCCTTAGTAAATTTTCGCAAGTTTGGGGCCTTGATATGAACGTATCACCCAACTCACACCTAAAGGGAATAAGAGGAATAGTTCTAAGTGTTCCTATGTTTTTTTACTAGAACAATAAGGCAAGGGAATGCCTTTTCAAAACATTTTTGAATATAAAGTACCTATGGCATTGTTGGTGAAACAATTTGTTGTAGTGCATATTATTGGTCTTCACCAACAAATCACAGGTTAAGCCCCTCCTTCTTGGGTATGGGGATCCTACCATTATTGAATGTAAACTACCTAGAACTCGGGGTGGTTGTTAGGCCAAGGATCACATAGGAATAATCCCTAAACATGTGATAAAGAGATTTTACATTACACAAGGGAGGAGTTTTTGTGAAGGGAGGTAAAGGGGAGTTGGAGGAATTAGGAGAGAGAGGTTTAATGTTGTGAGTAAGCCTAAAAATTCACATACATCAACCAGAGTAGGTCCACATTTAATTAGAATAACACAACAATGTAAGCAATCAGCAAGACTAACAAACTAGAGACACAAAGTTATGTAGATTCATTAATCAAGGACACAAAGTTCCTTCTTAGTTATACAAGATCACCATACTTGCAAAGGTGGAGAGTATAGAGAGAGTAGAGGAACATAAGAAATGAAAATAGAGGAATTGTAGCTTTTATTTCTTGATGTAGTAGTGATACAAAGCTCAACAATATACAATAATCCACAATTTTCAACTCTTTAGAATGGAGAATCCGTCCCAATTAATAGCAATACAAATTACCTTTTCATCTCCCCCACATCATGACTTTTCACTTTTCCTCATCACTTGTGACCTTCCATATTCTTAGGAAATGAAAATGAGTCTTCTTCTTATTGATGAAAAGGATTCTACAATGTTAAATTGAAGGTCACTTAAGTGAATAAGACAAACTAGGTAAAAGGTGTATTCTTAATAGAAAATTACAATATAAAGAGAGAAGAAGGAGAGAGTGTGAGAGAAGGGTTGATCAATCCAATGATGATGAAGCTTTTGTGAATGAAGAACAAGTTGATTTAAAGCATTATGATCACAATCTCCTTCTTTTGTGAGATATGGAAACATTATAGAGCATTTAACAAGTGTTCAAAAACAATGTTGTGAGATTTGCATTGTGATTGGAATATGGTGATCTCCGGCTGATTACAAGGCAGGAGTGAGTATCACTTTCTTACTTCCCTATGTTTTCACAATTCACCTTCATGACCAAGAATCAATTCCATAATGCTCAAACCTATTGATGTTTTTCTTTCACTTACCAAAATAGGTCCTCGTTTAGAGATAGAGGATTACTCATTGAATGAGATTCTTGTCATATGACCATCCATTGGGATGAAATGAGGTGATTGCAAGGTGATTACTCCTTGAGGTGTGATGAAACTATAAGATTTTGAATGAGTGTTTAATAATACTACCAAATTAATGGAATCAAGTGAAACTATGATGATTTCCCATTTTTACAAACATAGTACTTCAAAAGAAATCACCCACTTGTGCTTCCTAACTCAAAAATTCTCCTTAAATGGAATCAACTTTAAGATGATCGTGCACCTCCTATTGACATGTTTCTCATGGGAGTGGATGGATTTTTATCCTTCACACATGATGGTCTTGAGTACCTTGATATCTTGATTAGCTCATTCGACATATTTCTCATATATATTTGGATATGATGATGATTCAAGATATGATGATCCTTAATTTTCTCCATGAGCTTCCCATTTCACTTTTAGACATGATGACCCCTTTTTAACCTCACAGTTCACCTTCCTTGTCATGATGTTATCTTGGTGGAAACATGTTTAAAGTACCTCAAAATCCTTTTTCTCAATTGTTTCTTATGAAAATAGGTTTCCTCCCCTAGATAGGAGGATTTACCATGAATGAGACTTGAGGATGAGTTACATGTTAATGATCTCAAAAATTCATTAAAGCACTGCAAATTCCATCCTTCTGACTTCCAAGATGTGAGCACATCACCAAGCAATGATGAAGTGTTTAGAAACACTCTCATCAAATATACATTGTTTGTGGGCTCGAGATGACAACCATCATCACTTATGGTGAATTTATCTTATCATTCCCTTGATGATCATTCCCTTGATGATTTGAAATGAATTTCTTGATGTTACAGATCCTTCACAGACCTCATGATGTTCTTGATCTCACACGTTTCCCAAGTGACTATATTTTCACGCACGGTGATTCAATCTAATTTGCTCCTCATCATAGTGTGATTCATATGATGTATCTTACCTTTGGAGAGAGAGCTAGTGAAAATTATGTCTCCTTCATGATGGAAACATACTTAGTGTTCTTGTACATCCTTTTTGCTCATCTACACTTTGTGCCTCCAACCTCTTGTTGAGAAGAAACAATGTGGTTGCATTCTCTTTCTTCTATGAGCTATGGGAACATTGCAGGGAATTTCAATGAGTGTTTAGGAACAACGATGTGAGGAATTACACTCCATGGACCTATGATAAATTATTTCTCTTGTAAACATGAGGATCTTAGGTTGATAAACATGATGATCTTAGGTTGATGAAAAATGGGAGCATTGGGTATGATACGGGAACATCACTATTATTCACCTTGGATACTCAATTCATGTTAAGAAGCAGAGGTTGAAAGACTTCATCAGGACACGTTTTGAAGCTTCTTTGTCTCCCCTCGTGACAAAAATATCATTATTCTTGGATGAATTCAATCATGATGACTCCTTTCTTCCACAATCGGGATGAGTTAGATCATTTGGCTTCTTGCATCAAGTTGTGTCTTGTATAAATCACCTCGAACTGATGCTTTGAGAGCTTGTGGGGGTTTTCTTTCCTATTTGAGCCATGAAACAATTCCTTAGCCTTAAAATGATGGAAAAAATCAATGAGATAAGAAGAATGGGAGTCGCCACTTTGCATTCTAAGATCAGTTCCAAGACTTACTATTTTTAGCAAGTCCTATCCAGGACTGTTATTTTTAGAAAATTTTCATAGTTTTCACATTGTGATGATTCTTTCTCATTTGGAGTGGCGAGAATGTTGAGGAATTTCCATTTTTGTACAATTAATATTTGTAGATATTCCCAACCATTAACACTTATTAGTTTTAGAAATGGAACCTACATGTGTCGGATTGATATGAAACTAGTCTCAAAAGTTTTGTGATTTTTTAAGGATGCTCTGCTCCAATTATCAGATGATTCTTATGTCGAGATTGGTGGGAAATGATAATTTAATTAAAGAGGAAGAATATTGAGAGAAATATTAATCATCCATATCTCATAAAATCATCCACCTCGTCATACAAGAAATGGCTTGGATGAAAGTAGATTTTACGAGGAACATTCGCTCTAAATTTGGTGGTTTTCTCCTACCAAATCTCCATAGAATCAAAAAGAAAACTTGAGGCAATTTTTTTTTATGGCATGGATGTTCATGAATGGAGATAAGAGAAATAAACTCCTCCATAATGACTAATTTTTTTATGGGAGAAGTTAGCCAAGTTTCTAAGTGATTTTTGACCTGTTTGTGGCCATGGCAACTTGTCTGCAATTAGAAAAAATTGCACAATAGGGGTGAGGTCACACTTTTGTGTCCTCTCTATCCCTTGGGGGATAGAGGGGATAGAGGGGATAGATGGGAAACCTAGGTGTCTAAAGTGTGACCTAGTTAAGTGATGGAAGCGAAAGTGAGATCTCGGGGTTTGGAAATGGCACCAGAGGAGCTAGAGGTGGTCACATGGGGTCCAAGAGTTACATGCATAAGATGGGTCACACTTTTGTGTCCCCTTGTCCATTTGGGGATAGAGTGGACATAAGGGATGTTAGGGACACCAAATTGAGTCTGGGTGAAGGATGGAGGTCACACTTTGGCGTTCCCCTTGTCCCCATTGCACCATAAGGACAAAGGGGACAGAGGGGACACCTAGGACATCTGGGTGTTCAAAGTGCGACTTGGGGAGGAGATTAAGGTCACGGTTTGGTTTCCCCCTTGTCTTTTTGGGAATAAAGGGGACACTTGGGTGTCTAAATTTTGACTTTTCCATTCGGGAAGCCTAATTTTTCCTTGGATGTCCAAATTTGGACACCAAGCTTGAATTTTCAACACAGAAGCTTAGGAAAATGTTTTTGGGTCAAATCTTATATGACTTTTATTCCAAATCACATTTTAAGATCAATTGAATATGTTAGTGTACGTGGTATTTTTCCTTTATTTATTTATTGGGTGTAATTCCACCTCACCGGGTGAGTCATCTCACTTAGGTGGACATGGATCTAGGTGTCATGTTAGTTATGACAGATTCCCTTATGGAATTTTTCATATGTGTAAGAATGTCATAGGAGTTACTTTCTTCTTTGGGAAAGTAACTCCTCTTATCCATCATGGAGGAATCTTTTCTTACATGGGAGTTACTCACTCACTCCCCTATATGTACACCACCTCTTTTGATCTATGGAAATTCCATTCCACTCCATTTTTAAAATCTTGAGCTCACATATGCATGCACATTTCTCTCTTAAGTTTTCTTGTTTTAATCTTGTAATTCCATCTTGGTTGAGTGCAACTCTTTGATGCATGTGGATTCCCTCTAGGTCTTCATCCTTCATCCCTTTGTCATGGTATTAGAGCATGGGGACCGGAATCATGTTGCTCGTCATAGTTGCTTACTACTCTCTACCTTGTAGTTACTTGTGTAAGCTCTCTTTTGCCTTCTGATCTACTAGCATATTTTTTGAGATTTTCGGTGGTTGGATTTGTGTGTTATGTTTACCATGTTAGGTTCAGAAAGTGAATATTTAAAGGTGCATCCTTGGCCTTGTTGAAGAGTCGGAAGAGCTTTAAAAAGGGTACAACTCGGCCCCAACTTGCCAAGATGGGAACCAAGCTCCCCCAGCTCACTTGGTAACTCAGTATTCTACCACATATCATGCATTGGTTTCAAAAACTTATGCGGTGACTCGTGGTTATTCTTGTTTGGTGGTTCATTTTTGTTTACTTTGGGTTCTCCAGTTTTAGCATTAGTTACACCAAAAACTCGGGTTTCTCGTGCTTATGATTCTTTGTTGCTTGTGTTTAATCCACTCTACCTATCTCTCAGCATTGTCTCGTGTATTCCTCGACTAGCTCGAGTTTTTCCGCAAGGTCTTTGTTGCCTCCATTTGGCTCGATGACTCGTTTACTAGCTCGATCTAGATGTGTGCCCGGCTGCTCGATTTTTAACTCCTACTCGTTATAGCTCAACCTAAATTTTTATTAGGTTCCCACACTCTTTTGTTCACATTTTTCTATGAGTTTCATTTTTCTTTGCTCCATCGAATAGACCCCTTGTTCGAGTTTTATGTCCATCTGGAAAATTAATTGTTTCTCTATTCAACCATGATTTCCAACATGTTCATTACACATTGCCTCAACGGTTACCTCTCTACACACCTAGTGGTATAGATTGAATATTACATCTTTGCACACTTAATGGAACCAATGCGTAGCTTTGACGGTTTTGGGTTGTTACTACAAAGCATGTGGCCCCCTCTTCTAATTTATGTAGTGACTCGTGGTTATTCTTGTTACCACTTGGTGAGCCGATATCTACCTAACTCGGCTCGTTCATCCCTATCAACTTAGTGACACACTCAACACATGCACCTAGACTTTTTCAGATGTTTCAATCACTCCAACACATTCTAACTTGGTGCTCTAACATGAGATTCCAAACCACCTCATCATGCTTGTGGTCAAGACCCATTTTTCTCTTGTGTGTGTTTTGCATGTTTGCATTGCCCCATCCTAAGTTTTAATGAAGGGGGGTGTTGGTGTAGGTGGTATTTTTCATTTATTTATTTATAGGGTGTAATTCCACCTCACTGGGTGAGTCATCTCACTTAGGTGGGCATGGATCTAGGTGTCATGTTAGTTATGACATATTCCCTTACAAAATCTGTCATATGTGTAAGTGTGTCATAGGAGTTACTTTCTCCTTTGGGAAAGTAACTCCTCTTCTCCATCATGGAGGAATATTGTTCTTACATGGGAGTTACTCACTCACTCCCCTATATGTACACCACCTCTTTTGATCTATGGAAATTCCAATTACACTCCATTTTTGAATCTTGAGCTCACATATGCATGCACATTTCTCTCTTAAGTTTGCTTGCTTGAATCTTGCAACTCCTTCATCTCGGTTGAGTGCAACTCTTTGATGTATGTGCAGATTCCCCCATGTCATTTTCCTTCATCCCCAAGTAGAATCATTATAAAAATATAATTCTTCCTTAAACTCAAATTTTAGTGCATATTTCATCTTAAAGCGAGAGGGGTAGCTATAGAGTTTTGAAATACCTCAAGGAATCCTTGAACCTTAGAGAGAATTTTAATTTTCTACGTAGTATAGGATTCCAATAGATTTTTATTCCTATTTTTTTCTTAACTCATTCGGGAACTCCCATAATCATCCAAAGAAGTCATCTTTCATTGAGGAGCTTTCATTTCCTACACCCTAAATTACCCGATATTGAACAAATTGCTCCTAGATCATATTTTCTTTCCTAAAATTTCCTAAATTTCTTTTTAATCTTCAATATGATTTGAAAATTCCCTCATATGATTTATATTTTCCCTAAACACTTCTAGAGGGTGTTCAATTAGCTGCAAAATGACCAAAAATTGCCTCTTTAGGCTTCCAAGGGAAGTTGCCTTTCATCAAAATTGAATGATTTGATCAATCACCTTAAGCACTCTTCCATGTACATCAAAACACTCTTACTAATATTTTTAGGTCTTTCCTCCGATCCTAGGTGAGGGTGGGATTGAATGTAGGTTGGCCATAGGAAGGATGCACAATGATTGAGAAACCTAATTTTCAATTAGGGGCTTAGTTGTCATGTTGAAAAGTTTCAATTTTTCATGTTGCATATTTTCCATGACAACAAATGGCTCTATCTTGGGAACATTGGACTGTAAGTGGAAATAGAGAACCTCATACATATCATGGGTAGCATACTAGTGCTTTATACATTTGGAAATGGAGTCATTTACATCGAACAACAAAAAAAGCTACAAACATAACCAAGAAACGAACACGACCAACACACGACAAGGAAAGGAAACACAAGATAGAAAGGGACACACAAAAAAGGTAAACCATGAAAAAACATCCTAAATCACCTATGTTACATGTGGGGGACAACCCACTTTCACCGTAGCACCAATTCTTATTGAATTCTTACCCGTATATGGGTATCGTCGAATGCTCATCTTAGTAAATCCATTGATAGGCTCACTTGAAATATGATCCCTTTCTCAATTTCTTGAGAAATATTGCATGATTGTTCTTGTAATTGAGGGTCCACTTAGTTAGTTCATTCTCTTTTTTTATTTTACATCTTCTTTCCATCTTCTCATTTATTCCCAAGTTCATTCCAATTGTTGATTTTCCTTCACTACTACAAGAATGAGTCTTGATCATACTAGGATTGTTGTCTTCATACTGAGGCCTATGATATTTGATAGGCATTTGTTCTTCATTTTCATTGCTTCATGACCACTATTTTCATGAGTTAATTCTCAGCATATGTTTTAGGAGTTTCAACATTATCACAAGCCTCTTGATGTTCCGTGTTTACCATTGCTCCAAACTTCCTTCTTTCATGCACACGTCACCATAATCTTGATGTGTTGCTTTCTATGATGTGATGTGCATAGTGCTCCAATATCTTGAAATGAATTTTGGTAAAAGCTTGGATATGAAGAATGAAAAACATCACCTTCTCCATCTTGGTCATTTTGAGTCTCAAAATATAGCTTCATAACAAAATCCTCCTTTCCTAAAAGGAGTCAACCTTGAAAGATTCGAGATTGTTCTTGTTCATATATCCTTTGCTAAAATGGTTTTCATCTTGAATGGAATTATCCCTAGGGGAATAAAACACCATATCATCCATTTATCCTTCATTGAGAAGGTCTCCATCTTCATGAAAGGGGAATGAGAACAAGGTTGGGGATGAAATATCTAGATTTTCATTTTCCCAATCTTGAACACCATGAACTAGGGAGTCCATTTCCATGATGAATTCATCCTCTTAGTGAGTAGAGTCAACTTCAAGATACCTAATAATATTTTCATTCATGAATTCTCTTTGAAAAGATTCATCATCTCCCCATGGGAAAGAGAAACCTTCATATTCATAATCATATTCATTGAATGAAACTTCATGTTGAATATTGAGAACATGATTGGAAACATGGGACTCACCTGACAAGAATTTTTTGATATCATTATGCATTCATGACCCACAACGCTCACCACCTCGGGATTTTTTGTTTTAGGTCAATACTTTCATGACCTCCATCACTAACAAATAGAGAATTTGCATTCATGCTCAGTGGGAAGAACACACTATCAAATTTTGGTTCCATCATATCACCATGATGCCTTTCAACTGGATATATCATTATTGGATACTCCTATATCAACATGGCTCAACTTGGCATCTTCCTCAAAACCTATGAAGAATTTATAATGCCTTGAATCTTGAAATAGGATATTCACCCTTGGGTCATCTAGTCTTTCAAATGGTGTATTTAATTTTCTGATGGGAAGGATATTCTTCATCTTACCATTTATTGGAATGGTGGCATGTGACCAATCCATCTATATATCTCTTCCAACATCCCTACAGAAGCTTTGACTCAACAACATACCATATGAGGTTGGCATGTCTGTTATAAGTATTTTCATCATGATCTTCTTGTCAGGAAAATATGAAAATGCTACTTGAGCATCCTTGACCTAGCCAACAAGAGGTACTTCTTTGGTTTCCATGGAGTATAAATGGCAGTATATCGGGAGAGTGAGAGAGAGAGACCAAGGTCTTTAGAAAAATTTTCAGGCATGACATTGTTAGAGGCTCTAGAGTCAATAATGCAATTATTCAATTTATATCCATTTACCAGCAAGGTGAGATAGAAAGGTTCTATCCTTCAGAGGTGGAGGGTGTGGAAGAAAGAAGGTTTTAAGAAGGAGTGGTATGAGGAGCGGGAGGTAGTTATTTGGTAGTGGCATTTTTGGAACATGAACTTGAACTACTTTCTTTGATAAACTAAATAATCCTATCAAATTGTTTGGGATGAGTTCTCAAGTACTCAGACTCAGAAATCTAAATTTTGGATTTCTTGTAATGTTCAATGATGTCAAAAGGTGTAGAATTGGTAAGCACATCGGGAACTATGACAACCTTGGCATGAGCAAGATTTGTATTCTTAGGATCAATAGAGGAAAAATTTGATTTGTCAAGAGGAGATGAAAGATAATTACTCAAGAGGTGGTTGGTTCTTTGGTGAGGTAATCTTGGGATTATTCTTTCTAACCCCATGGAAGTAGACATGATGATCCTCCTTTTGTTGTTGTTTTTCATAGAGTCACCATTTGAGGATTTAATTTCTTTGTTTGGGGAAGTGAAGAAGAGGATTCTTTCTCCATTTTTGATCAAGTGAATACTACACATGTGTAGCTATCCATGGATTCTTCAAGATATTCATCTAGTGAGTATTCAAAATACCTAATCCTAGCACATTCATCTTCTTCTTCTTCTTCAATTTCTGATTCAGCAATTTCTTCTCCTTCATCTTCATTGGTCTCACATATTGCATTAACCAATGGAGCTTCCAAGGAAAGCCTTTGGGGTGTTCCTACGATTTGATTCATGTTCCTATTTTGATGCGAGCCATTTTGAGAAATTTCCTTATTTGATGAAGTCAAGTCATTGACCAAATTTTTGTAGTAATGGATCAACTCTTTCATCTTTGAAACTATGGCCTTATCCTTCATTAAATGGTTCTTGATCTTTCCTAACATGATAAGATCATCTTCTACATCAATGGAAAGTTCTTGAGCATTGTCAAAATTTTTGGTTATGTTCTCCGTAGTATGAAACTAACTTTGGAAAATGAGCATTCATGAAGAACCTTTTTGATTATCGCAGTAGGATGAGCATCAGTAGGAATCTTGTTGATCAACTTATTGAACTTTGCTACAAATTCTCTCATGGGCTCTTGTGGTTATTTCTTCATCTGAGCAAGTTGAGCAAGGAGGGCATGAGAATCTTCTACATTCTTGAATCTTTCTTCAAACTTGGTTTTCATATCATCCCAATTAGTAATTGAGCATTGATGGAAAGTAGTAAAACCAGTCCACTACAACATCTTGCAATGATTCCATGAATAACCTCATGGAAACATATTTCATTTTACTCCAAGAACACCACATGATGTGATAAAAGTTGTGATATGATCATTTGTACATTTCTTTCCATCTCCATAGAATTTGGAAATTTTTTCTTGATCCTTTTGGAAATTCATGGAGTGGAGGAGCCCAAAGCTAGTGGAATGGTATTTATCCCCATTAGAGAGTGTAACGATTGTTCTTTCTCCTTCTTCCTTTACTTCTTACTCTCTTTCTTCTTCTGGAGGAATGAGGTCTAGTGGTTATACAGCTACTACCGCAATGTGATCTTCAAGAGGCAACTTAGGATCAAATTTAGGAAAGTAATCTTGATCGGTTTGCCTTGTTATTTAAACAATGGAAATCCTGAAATCATCTTGTTGTTACTCTTTAAATGCTAGGTCAATTATGCCACTTCATGATCAGCTTGAGTGTATCTCTTTTCTTCCAATTTTTCAAATCATTAGAGAGAAATGAAACTAGGAAAAATGCATATTTTTCAATAGGGTCACAACAAGGCTCTTGAACATTCAGATGGTATTTTTAGTATTTTTCTATTTTTTCAATTTTTATGGATTTTCAAATATCTATTTTTTTTGTATTTTAGATATCTTTTAAGGGTACACAAAGGGAAGATCTTTCCTAATGGGGTCACTAAAAATTGTTGGTGAAATAATTTGTTACATTGCAAATTAAAGGTTTTCCTCACCAATGATCATGGGGGCTAAGCCCCCTCTTTCTTGATATGGGAGGCTCCCATTATTGAATGTAAACTACATAAAATTGTGGGGTGTCCGTTAGGTAGGGATCACACATGAATACTCCACTAAACATGTACCAAATATCTTATCTTATATAGTGTACAAGGAGGTAATTTTTTGTGAAGGGAGGTAAAGGGGAGTTGGAGAAATAAGGAGAGATGATTAATGTTGTGAGTAGGCTTACAAAATTCACATACATCAACCAGAGTAGGTCCACATTCAATTAGAATAACACAACAATGTAAGCAATCAGCAAGACTAAAAACTAGAGACACAAAGTTTTGTAGATTCATTAATCAAGGACACAAAGTTCCTTTCTTGGTTATACAAGATCACCATGCTTGCAAAGTTGGAAAGTAGAGAGTAGAGGAACATAAGAAAATAAAATAGAGGAAATGTAGCTTTTATTTCTTGATGTAGTAGTGATACAAATCTCAACAACATACAACAATCCACAATTTCCAACCCTTTGGAATGGAGAATCCATTCCAATTTATAGCATTATAAATTGTCTTTTCATCTCCCCCCACATGAATTTTCACCTTTCCTCATCACTTGTGACCTTCCATATTCCTAGGAAATGAAAATGAGTCTTTTTCTTATTGATGAAAAGGACTCTTACAATGTTAAATTGAAGATCACTTAAGTGAATAAGACAAAATAGGGAAAAAGTGCATTCTTAATAGAAAATTAGAATATGGAGAGAGAATTGAAGAGAGAGAGAGAAGGGTTGACCAATCTGGTGAAGATGAAGCTTTTGTTGATGAAGAACTTGCTTGATTTGAAGCATTGTGATCACAATCTCCTTCTTCTATGAGATATGGAAACATTCCAAAGCATTGAACAAGTGTTAGAAACATTGTTGTGAGATCTGCATTGTGATGGGAATATGGTGATCTCTTCTTATTACAAGGTGGGAGTGAGGATCACTTTCTTACTTTCCTAGGTTTTCACAATTCACCTTTGTGACCAAGAATCAATTCCATGATGCTCAAACCTTTTGATTTTTTCTTTCACTTACCAAAATAGGTCCTCACTTATGATATAGAGAACTTCTCCTTGAATGAGATTCTTGTCCTATGATCGTCCATTGGGCTAAAATGAGGTGATTGCAAGGTGCTTCCTCCTTGAGGTGTGATGACACTACAAGGTGTTGAATGAGTGTTTAAGAACACTACCAAATGAATGACATCAAGTGAAACTGAGATGATTTCCCATTCTTGCAAACATGGTACTTCACATGGAAATCACCCACTTGCCCTTCCTGGCTCAAAATCCTCCTTGAATGGAATCAACTTTAAGATGCTCATGCACCTCTTGTTCACATGTTTCTCATGGGAGTAGATGGATTTTTGATCCTTCACACATGATGATCATGAGTACCTTGGTATCTTGATTAGCTCATTATGACATATTTCTCGTAGATTTGGATATGATGGCATATTTGGGATATGATGATCCTCAACTTACTCCATGAGCTTCCCATTTCACTTTTAGAAATGATGACCCCTTTTTAACCTCACAGTTCACCTTCCTGACCAAGATGTTACCTGAGTGGAAACATGCTTAAGGTACCTGGACATCCTTTTTCTCAATTGCTTCCTATGAAAATAGGTTTCCTTCCCTAGATAGAGGATTTACCATGAATGAGAATTTAGGATGAGTTACATGTTCATGATCTCAAAACTACATTGAAGCATTGCAAATGTCACCCTTATGACTTGAAAGATGTGAGCACATCACCAAACATTGATTAAGTGTTTAGAAACACTTTCATGAGATATACATTTTTTGTGGGCCTAAGATGATAGCCATCATCATTCATGGTGGGTTTCTCTTATCATGCCCCTGATGATCATTCCCTTAATGATTTGAAATGAATTTCTTGATGTTACGGATCATTCACAAACCTCACGATGTTCATGATTTCACCCGTTGTCCAAATGACTATTTTTTATGCATAGTGATTCACTCTGATCTATTCCTCATCATAGTGTGATTTATATGGTGTCTCTTACCTTTAGAGAGAGATCTTAGTTTTCCTAGACATCCTTTTTGCTCATCTACACTATGTGCCTCTAGCCTCTTGTTGAACAGAAACAATGTGGTTGCATTCTCTTTCTTCTATGAGCTATGCGAACATTACAGGGAATTTGAATGAGTGTTTAGGAACATTGATGTGAGGCATTTCACTCCATGGACCTGTGATAAAAAAATTCTCATGTAAACATGAGGATCTTAGGTTGAAGCACATTGGGAGAAATGGGTATGATACATGAACATCACTATTATTCACCTTGGAACGCAATTCAAGTTGGCAGAGGTTGAAAGAATTCATCAAGACTCGGTTCGAAGCTTTTTGTCTCCATAAGTGAATAAAACATTATCCTTCTTGGATGAATTCAATCATGGTGTCTCCTTTCTTCCACAATCGAGATGAGTTGGATCATTCGACTTCTTACATTAGGTTTTGCCTTGCAAAAATCACCTCAAAAATGATGCTTTGAGAACTCACAAGGGATTTTCTTTTCTATTTGGGCCATAAAACAACTTCTCGGCCTTGCTATGATGGAAAAAATCAATGAGATAAGAATAATGGGAGTCGACATAGCATTGAGAGATCAATTCCAATACTTACTATTTTTAGAGGGTCATATCCAGGATTGTTATTTTTAGAAAAAATTCATAGTTTTCACCATGTGATGATTCTTGCTCATTTGGAGTGTCGAGAATGTTAAGGAATTTCCATTTTGGACAATTACTATTTTTAGACATGCCCAACCATGAACACCTACTATTTTTAGAAATGGAACCTAAAGGTGTCAAATTCATATGAAACTAGTCTCAAAAGTTTCGTGATTTTTTAGGATGCTCCGCTCCGATTATCGATGATTCCTATGTCTAGGTTGGTGGGAGAATGAGGATTGCATTGAAGAGGGAAGAATATTGAGAGAAAACTTAGTCCTCCATATCTCAAGAAATCAGCCACCTCATCATGCAAGAAATGGCTCGAATGAAAGCATGTTTTACGAGGAACCTTCCTTCCAAATTTCAGGGTTTTTTCTCATACGATCTCCATAGAATCAAGAAGGAAACTTTCTACAATTTTTTTTATGGCATGTATGTTCATTAATGGAAATAAGATTAAAAACACACATCCATAATGACTAAATTTTTGATGGGATAAGTTAGCCAAGTTTCTGAGTGATTTTTAACTCGTTTGTGGTCATGACAGTTTGTCCGCAATTATTAAAAAAAATGCACAATAGGGGTGAGGTCACACTTTTGTGTCTCTCTATCCCTTGGGGAACATATGGGATAGAGGGGAAACCTAGGTGTCTAATGTGCAACATGGTTGAGTGAGGGAGCTAAAAATGAGATTTGGGTCTAGGAAATGGCACCAGAGAGGAGCCTGGAGGTGATCACGTGGGGTCCAAGAGTTGCATGCATAATATGGGTCAAAAATTGTGTCCCCCTTGTCTCTTGGGGGACATACATAGGGACAGAGGGGACACTCGGGACACCAAATTGTGACTGGGTGAAGGAGGGAGGTCGCACTTTGGTGTCCCCCTTACTCCATGGGGACAGGAGGGGAAGAGGGCACACACAGGACATATGGATGTCCAAAGTGTGACTTGGGGAGGAGATTGAGGTCACACTTTGGTGTCCCCTTGTCCCTTGTGGGATATAGGGTACACTTGGGTTTCAAAGTGTAACTTTTCCATTCCGTGAAGCTTGATTTTGCCTTGGATGTCCGAATTTGGACACCATATTTGAATTTTCTCCACGGAAGCTTAGGAAAATGTTTTGGGGTCAAATATTATATGATTTTGACTCAAAATCACATTTTAAGATAAATTAAACCATTCTAAAATTCAATTATTCTTGAAACTCAAAATTTAGGGCCTATTTCATCTTGAACTAAGAGGGGCAAAGAGAGTTTTGAAATACCTTAGGGAATCCTTGAACCTTGAAGAAAATTTGATGTTTCCACCTTGTAGAGGATTCCAATATATTTTTGATGCCTATTTGTTTGCTTCTTAACTCATCCAAAGAAGTCAGTTTTCACCAAGGAGCTTTCATTTCCTACACCATGAATTACTCGATATTGAACGAATTGCTCCTTGATCAGATTTTCTTTCCTAAAATTTCCTAAATTGCTTCAAAATATTCAATATTCTCTAACGCCACCCTCATATGCTTTATATTTTCCCTAAACACTTCTGGAGGGTATTCAATTAGCTGTATAATGGCAAAAAATGGTCTTTTTAAGCTTCCAAATGAAGTTTCCTTTCATCAAACCTGAATGAGTTGATCAATTTCCCTAGGAACTCTTCCCTACACACTTAAACATAATAATATTTTTAGTACTTTCTCTCGATCTTGGGTGATGGTGGGACTAAAGGTAGGTTGGCAAGAGGAAGGATGCACAGTGACTGGGAAGCCTAATTTTCAATTAGGGGCTTAGTTGTTATGTTGAAAAGTTTCAATTTTTCATGTTTCATATTTTACATGACAACAAACGTGCCAAACAGAAACTGACGGAATAATTCCTTTCTTCCCTTCATTTTGAATCAGCATGCTAAATTTGGCTAAAGTAGTGGAGGGAGTTCCCAAAAGAATGCATAGCACCTCTGAGCAAAACATGAGGAATTGTTCCCACAGTTCTTCAGTTTCACACTATGAGCGATGAGGTGACCTAGCATAAAACCATTGCAAAAAGTTTAAAAAGAAGATTTTTATGGGTGGTGGTTCCGAGTGACCAATGGATTTTGGGACTTATATAAGCAATTTGCTTGTCATTTGCGAATTATTTTGAAAAAATCCCTACTCAACTGTGCCTTACCAAGCTAGTTTAACATTTCCCTAACCGTTATTTTCGCACCATAATTTATCTACCCTTAAGGTATTGTAAATTTGAATCATCCTCTACCTACACATCATTTACACTAGAATTTTGAGATTTTTCATGAATGTTTTCACTATGCCCCTCATTTCTCTTTGTTTTAGACACCATCCACAAGTCATTCCTAATTTGTGCACGCAATTATTTCTCTTCTTCTCAAATTACAAATTTGAATTTCCTATCAATCACCATGAAATTCTATTATGCAAGGTACGAGCACATTTCTTTTTGGAGATTGGCATCCCTCAAATTCGTGATAGTGATGTAAAACATATGGATTTGGCGGAGTTCTGGGTACAAATGCAGGAAGGCAAGAGGACTCCATTGGCGCAGCATATCTTCAAAAATGGTTTGGCTCACGCAACAGGATTCCTAAACTCAGTCAAATGTACAAACATAGTATGATTTGTGCCCAGTGTTTTGACTTGGATTCAAAAGAGTTGAAGGATTATCATAGCACAATTTGATGCTCATCATATTAATGTCGCCCTTCAAATCGAGTCCTTGCAAGATGCCTTGGTAATGACTCTAGAAATGGCCCAAGAAAAATTCATTCTAACTGTAGGAAAATACCAAACTGTGATTGCTAAATATTGGCTAAGAAATAAATAGAAAGGCCTTCTAAGATACCAAAGAATTTGTACATGGAAGGTTTTGAAGAAATTTATAATATAGTTACTCTGTTGGGTAGAGTCACAGGGTTGCAAACCACCAGGGAATTCCGCAATTGGATGTGTATCTTCATTAATATCATTTTGTGTGAGAAAACAAGCTATAAATTGGGGTGAGAGAATTAGTGAAAACCTATCAAAACAACCTACTTAATTGAACTCTACCAAGTCATTTTATATGATTTCATACCTAATATGTACCATTGCAGTCTACAAAATTTGAGTCAATTTCTCTGAGTCGGGAAGGCATAATCCATCAAAACCTATTTACGAGTTTCTCACCCAAATCAAGCATGTGACTGGAAAAAATCATTTTAGAAGGTTGAATGATGTTTTCACCATATTGATCGTGAAGGTGTTGGAAGGATATACAATTGAAAGAATCTCTAGAGAGGTAAATGTATTGATCAAGGCATATGGGAGTTTCTTCATTCAATTCCACATGTTCACTTACCTCAAAGTAGCGGGTTTTGAAGGAAAACCCTACAAGCTCTCCATTTTTGCAACGATAAGATGGTTCTTATCAAATTATGTAAGTAACTTTGATGTTTTGCAAAGAGTGTGCAAGGAGAGAAGGGTACATGGCATCAATTTTCTTATTAGCTTGGGTAACTATTTATCTAGATCAAGAGCAGATGCCCGAAATGTTGAAATGACTATTGCCTCATTCAACATGTATACATCTCATAAAAGACTATCTTTTGATAGCAAGAACCTCATCAATAGCAATCGCATACGTCCTTCGAGCTACCATCACATACCTACCATTGAAGATTTAAGGGAAGACTGTGATAATGAATTTGAAATCAAAAGAAGAGGATATTTGAGAATGTCTCTAAACCAAATTCAAGCCTTCCAACTTGGTCAGGTGCTTGAGGGCATGGTGGATAATGACAATGAATTGTGTGAAACAAAATTTGAAACAACTATTCAGCATTCTCCCCTTACTAATGTTGATTGGTCGCATAAGGAGAAAGATAATCTTGATGTTCTGGCAAATCTTGTGATTTTGAGACCAAGAAATTATCTCATAAGAAATTGGATGAGTTCAATGCCACAAAGAAAACCATTCCTCAAGTACAACATGAGGCACTTTATTCCTGAGGTTTCCAACCTTTGAATACTAACGTATATACTAGAACTCCAAGGGAAGATGTTGCAATGGAAGAAGATCATTTGAAATATGTTCCTCCGAGGAATGTTGGTGTAGAAGGTGGAAAAAGATAGAAGTTGGGAATCATAAGGCCTCCCATTTCTGTGAAATGCATTCCCCTACCAATACTTTTCTCATATAAACTCCAACTCCTTTATCCCCTCTTAGTCTAAGTTTTCTCGTGTCAACTCAGCCCAACATAGTTTTCAATGATTCTTCGTTTACCCAGGTCTAACCACTTGTTGAGAAGAGAAGGAAGACCGGCCCTTAAGTTATTGTCCCTGATTATGACGTCGTGGCATGTTTGCTCCAAATTACTTCCACTCCCAAGAAGGTTGAGACCACCTCCCGTCTTGTCATAAACCCTTCTGGTCTCTAGTTTGTTGAAATTGCCAAGCCCACATCTGACAAGAATAAAGATACAATAAACCCAATTGATTGTGATCTTATGAGAGTTTCATTGGTTAAGGCTAGTGATGAAGGAGGTTTATAATTTCAAGGAGATAACCTCGAGAAGTATTGAGAGATTTTAAAAGGGGAGGAAAACATAGGAACAACTTGAAGACCAATTTCGTACTCTCTCAGCACGTGTCAAGGCTTTTTTATCTCTCGATTCTACCCCACTAACATCTCTCCCTTCTTCAATTTCATTAGAAGACATTGACCCTAAGGCCATCTCCGAAATTCTCAAACATAGTAATTTGGGCAAATTCATTGAGACTTGGGTAAAGCAGCTTCTAGTCAATGGTCTCAAATTCCTCGATGAAAGTTGAAACGCATATGAGGATTTGGTTGAAGCCCGATAGAAGTTGTCAAGTCAATTTAAGACTGTAGAGAAAGAAGTTGCCCTATGGGGAAGTTTGATTCAAGATTTGAGATTGATTTTCATATGAGAAGGATTTTATCTCTACATAAGTTTTTAATAATTCCCAAGGGAACATACCCTCATAATAGAGGGACTTAATCCCCTGGGTTGTAGAACCCTTATTTTGTCAAGTGCAAAATATTCCTTCAATAGGCTATGATCTAGAAGAGTGTCGAAATGCCTCCTAGGAGAGAAGTTTCCCACATGGTTGAGAGACTATATGAGGTTGTCAAAATGTTGAGAACAATGGAAGCAAAGGTTGGATGCTATAAAAGTGGATACAAGAAGAGGTTTCACACCAACAGAAAACATGATTGATAATGAACAAGAACTAATATTAGAGGAAGCAACACTAGATAAAGCAAATGAACCTTAGTTGAATGTAGAGGAAGATATATTCATTAGAGCGATCTCAAGGATTGGAAGAAGAACCAAGATGGAAGTTCCCGCTTCCCAAGAACTTTGAATCCCAAAGAGTTGATAGATTGGATTACAAAGATTATAGAATGCTTCAAGTTCGATGATATGGAGAGCCCAAGGAGAGGGTGAGTGGCTCAAACTAAGTTAAAAGTTCATACAGCCCTATGGTGGAAGTATGTACAAACTGGAAGGAATGCTAGGGGAAAGATAAGATAACTTTGAGGTCAAGTTTTTGCGCCTTTTCTTCTTGTAGATTATCAATTGGACTTCTGAAGAACCTACAAAGTTTGAGGCAAAGAGGGCTTAGTGCTGAAAGATTACATTGAGGAGTTTTACAAGGCAACCATATGGTTTAGTCAAGGTTGCATGATATATAAATATGTTGGTAATCAACATGCAATATACAATCAAATTGCATATTGTAGAAGAGACATACCAATTTGCATTGAAATCTTAAGAGAAGTTTTCAAGAAGGCAACAAAGTACAACAAGAGGTAGAGGCATATTTTCAAGTGGTAGAGGCCAATCAAACACTAGAAGAGAACAACATGCTCATGAGGGAGAAGTTAGCACTTCTCATGGTCACAATCATACACCAAGAGGATGATCATGTCCTTTAAGAGAAAGAGAGCAACATGGTAGATGAAGAGATTTCATGAGCATGCTTCAAATGTGGACAAGTTGGTCACTCGGTTTATGAGTGCCCATAAGCACAAACTAACAACACTAGAAGACATACGGCTAGTACACATTGTAGAAGTAAATGAAGAGTCTATTGCATCACCCCATCACACAAAAGAACCAAAACATAGAGAAACTCTCCCGATGAAGAGTGTTACTACGACTGAAAGAAAGAAGAATGAAACAAGGGTGGCTTATAAAGAAATGAGAGTGGCTTACACTTTATAGTAAAGGACTATGTATGTGGTTGAATGTTTTGCAAATACTATGTAGCTTGTTTAGTTGGTCTAGTTCAATAGTATTAATGAAATTATAATGTATACATTGATCAAGTGATAATAATATTGCCACAATGATTTGTCTTTTTCTTATTTTAAACTTTTTTGTTCTTTTGGCTAAACTTTTTGCTCCATTTTGCTTTTTTAAACAGTGATGGTGATTGGATCTGCAAAAGCTATGAAATGGGGGCTTTTACGTTAATAGATCATGCCATTGAAACATCAAGATTAAGATTTTCTTCTCAACATTTTAAGTTTTCAAAATTAAAAATTAAAGTCAATCTAGATAACGACTAAAGCAGTTTGTAGCTTGTATCGAATATGCATTAGCGGCAAATCATTTTCAAAGTAGTGCTTTTTCATTGAAATTTGGTATGCATTTACCATCTACTAACAAACATCATGCATTTCTGCCATCAAACCCATACAATTAATCATTAAACAACATTGTTTGGCATATCATTTAATACGTGAAACGTCCATCGGTAATTACCACTTCTTTTGTACCCAAACTCTACTCATCCTTTAGTGACACAGTATTGAGTTGCATAATTTTATAGTAATTTATACAATAAAGTGCAAAAAAATTGACCTTGGACCCATTAACTTTACACTTTCAATCTGTAACATTGGACATTTAGCTTGAAGCTCTTTTAAAAGTGTAAAAATCTCATTGTAGTCTTATGCAATCTTTTATCCTTAACCACCAACGAGCATTAACTAGAATTGAAATTGGGCGACTCTAAACAAATGGCCTTTGTTTTTGCTCTAAAAGAGTGGAAGGGGTTATCCCCATAGACAAAAATTAACCATTTTAGAAGTTAAAGGCATGGTTACAATATCCTGCCCCCTCAACAAAAATGAGCAATGGAAGGTGTCCGTCTATTTCAGTATAGTTTTAAAATCTAATAACAAACCAAATATAATCAACCTTTGCCTTGAAAAACCATGACATTTACTATCAAGGCTCTTGGGTTCTCAACATACCAAATAACATTGCTGACTTGGATGAACTTTTGATCTGTGTTGATGTTAAATGAGTTAGAATAAAGAGAGCAAACAGTAAAACCTCACGTTGAAGGAATTACTACATTAGCTCGTGAAGAAATAAGAAAACGATATTTCTTCCTAGTAGATCAAGAGCTTCCATCTGATCTGTATCTTGTGTCAGATGGAATAGTGGAGAACACTCCATGGGTTTACTCTATTTGCTGGATCAACCCCAAATAAACTTTTACTCATATAGGTGTAAGTTCAATCGAAAATTAATCTATACACACTAGTTCGTTCTTTATCATGTAAACCCTAGATACCTACATGTATTGCAAAACTCCACATATATTCCATGATGCGGCTTTTCCTTATCATTTGCTTTGTCGTCCACTGTTAAGGGACCCAAAAAAATTCAAAACAGAAACTTCACATAAAGTAGTTTAAGGTGGTTCAAATAAATCATACGGACATTTGAGACCTTTTGGGTTACTCCTGCTTCTGCCACTAAAACTCGAGGTCAAGAAGACTAATGAAAGAAATTCAAACAGTGTAAGAGGAATGCACTATAAAACGTCTAGAACTTAATGCCTTTAGAATTTGTCTATAAATCATTTTACAACATGTGGAGTGCTCTGCATTTAGAAATGTGACAATTGTGTAGGAAATTCAAGTGAGGAAAATGTCATATGTATTGTACAGTTTGTTGTGAGACATAGTTGCATTTCACTGATTGCATTTATTGGATACCTTTCCTTAGCAGAGCATTATTTATAGTGTGCCTTAATATATGGCATAAGGTTGCAACCTAAACAATTTTGATTCAAGGTCAAGAAGACTAAT
Organism: Taxus wallichiana var. yunnanensis; assembly: GCA_018340775.1. Lineage (NCBI taxonomy): Eukaryota > Viridiplantae > Streptophyta > Pinopsida > Cupressales > Taxaceae > Taxus > Taxus wallichiana. Next base: position 835,467,307 of record CM031237.1, on the reverse strand, counting down.
GAAAGAAATACAAACAGCATTAGAGAATAGCACTACTAAAACCTCTACTAAAACCTCTAGAACTTAAATGTCTTAAGAATTTGTCTATGAATCATTTTAAAACAAGTGTAGCACTCTGCATTTAGAAAGATGACAATTGTGTAGGAAATTCAAGTGAGGAAAATATGTAATATTTATTGTATGATTCATTGTGAGACGTTGCATTTCACTGATTGCACTAATTGGATACTTATCTTTAGCAGCAGATTTATTGTGTATGTACTTTCAAGATTCTAATTTAATGTTCTTGATAACGATAACAGCATTTTATAAGTAAAAACATCAAAAACTTTTGAAAGATTTTTAAAACAATTGGGGACATCCTCCAAGTCCCCAAGTCCCCGGAACATTTGGAACGTTCAGGACCTCACCAGAATCTAGGGATGCACCCCCTGCATAACACTGGAATAAGGTCATATAGATTCTGTTAATTTTTAACTTATGCTAATTGTTCAAATCTGATCCATCATATCTGTCAACAAATTTTGACATCATTTATGTTAGAATGAAAAGTAATTGCCAGAGTTTCCATTCGTTTAAGTAATGCAATAGGAATTTCCATATTTGAAAATTATCAACTTGTATGCAGACAAGATGAAATACGAGCTATAGGAAAGGATTCCCTAGCTAGATACATGTATTCTTCTTAAAAATGCATCTGCAAAACAAAATATATTATTTCTTTCTTCTTGAAAATAACATATGCAAAACAAAATATAAGATTTCTTGAAAAATACATATTTAAAACAAAATATAAGATTCCTTGTGCATGCAGGTAAATCATTTTAACAAAACATATGCATCTAAGTTGATAACATGCTCTGTATAAAGCCCTTTTTGTCATTTCTCCAGAAGAGAAAATAACATTAAATAAAAGAGTTGAAAAAAAACAAATGTACTTCATTTGTCTGTTCTGGACCCCTTTAATTTCCATCGTGAATATGAGGAACTTGTAAATGTATACTCATTCTGAGATGAGGAACCCGTATTGATTTGGTGTGCCTGATGCTTGTTTTCTTCAGTTTTGGGGTCCCAAGTTGATGGCCCACCTGTTCCGATTTCTACATGTCTCAAGTTCTGAAGGAACATGGGACCAAGTTTACGGATTTTTCCTTTAGGTTGATTTCCTTTTGTGTCCCCTTCCAGAATTGACACTACACCAGTCTCCAATTTTGCTTTTAAGATTGGTAAATCGCCAGAGTCATTAAGATTCCACGTCTTTCCACTAGTAGCTGCATCACCGGAGACGATCCTCTTTTTCCAGTAGCAGCTTCTTCAATCTTTGGATCTATAGCCTTTTCAAACGAGGTAATTAGTTTAATAAAAGGCTTGTTTTCATCACTGTCATTTTCGTAAATTTTTGTTCCCTTTTTATCTTCACCCTTTCTTTTCTTAGAATGTCTTTTACAATTTATCTCATGTCCCTCAATATTGCAAGCTGTTAGATTTTCACTTAAATCATTGGCATCCTTGCTGATATACTCATGATTTTTTCCCATGGATGGTCTTTTCCTTGTCTTCTGGTGACTTTTAAAGCTTAAAATAGGACGCCCATCAAGGGTCTGCAAGTTTGGAAGCAATTCTTTGATCTGCTTGCACCATGTTAACAAATTATCATTATTAATCTCTTATACACATGAGCATGAAGAAAATAAATTTATTTTTAAACTCTATCAGGAAAGAACTAATTCAATACCTTATACTGATATTCTCTGTCTTCACAAACGTTATTCCCCCTCAAATTGAGGTTTTTCAGTTCATGTAGAACACCAACAACCTACATTTTATTGAATGCAAAATATATATATTAAATTTAACAACGTAATAGGAAAGTAACTTATAGACAAGGACATATTACTGGCATTTTATCTTCCACTATGAAACTGGACAACGAAAGGACAAAATTGCTTTGATGTCATCACTATACCTGTATTTCTGACAATAAGCGGATATAATTATGTCCTAAGTCCAGAATTTGAAGCTTGCCATTCCGCTCCAATTCCATTGGGAGATTCTGGTCAACAAAAACATTTTTCTTATGATATGAGGAAATCTTATTTGAAAGAACTCGCTGTTTCCAGCAGAAAGAAGAGTGTGAAGAAACCCATGTTGTCACTTGTATCTGTAGTTTGGCACTTCTACGTTCTAACTTCTAACTAATTATGTTTGATTTCTGAAAGAAACTAGCAACGAATCAATCAATCCAACATCTGATTAATTTTTCACTTTCTGGTTTTACTTATAAGAATATTGTGTCCATAATTTGTAAAAGCCGGGCTGATAAATTAATCCAACATTTGATATTTTTATCAGTTTTTGCTAGTCAAATGGATATTGTATTTCTGGAAGGCATAGCCTGTCATTTGAGATGGCCGTGACCACATGTTAGCTGAAAAAACGAATGTAGCAAAACATCCTGATAAATTTATGCAGATAGACCCCTGTTGAGTTGTAAAAGACAGGTGAATAACTATTATAAATGGTCATATATCTGGCATGCCTTCATGCCATACTGATTATTTATAATTAATCTTTATTACAAATATTGAGTTTTGCAATGAGGATCTGATAGCTCCCATGCATGCTCTGCTTAATCCCATAATAATGGTAAACAAGACACTGTTCTTGATTCCTAGAATTAGCAACTAGGAAAGTTTAATTTGGTTACAGTGTATTAGAGTCACCTCCTAGTATCTAATTCTGAGTAATGCTCTTTTAATTTTCAGAATGAGAGATCCTGTGTGTTATTTGGATTTTCCCCTGATAAATTGCTGTAAGGTGATAATCGGCTTAGCAATTGTAACAACATATAAAGTATGTTTTTGGACAAAAGAGACCAAGTGTTTAAAATCAGTTGTAGTGCCGGTTAGAAATGCACTCTAGTAGTTTTCTACATTCAGTGTGTTGAGCAATATCCATACAATTGTCCAAAATAAATTCATGACTGTCAAGTTCAGTCTCTTTTGCCATTGAAGCTGAGGAAGCAGCAACAGTATTATTAAGCAGATGACTTTCACGAATGACAGAACTGGGATGAATGGTTTCATTTATAACCTTATGGGTATTATCAAGTATTCCAGTATGTTCAGAAAAAGTAGGATAGCCATGTATGCAAAAGCAGATTCCTCTTCGTGAAACAGTCAAAAGCCCATTCTGTGGCACCACTGCCTCAGCCTCCTAAAAAGATTGTTTCTCAAGAATCAATATCTTCAGATTACATACTGTCCTGCTTTTTGTCTAGACAGGGATTCTGACTTTGGAAACTTATCTGTTAAGTCTCCTAATGAGAAGGCTGTGATGACATTTTTAACCGCTATGATTTAGTGCATCCAAATTTCAAGATCAAGAGTGTGAGATAATAGTCAATAATTTAAAGCAAAGTTTGTTAGATAAGGGTTTTCTCAATTGTACATTAATACAATATTGGCCATATTCTCTCATCTTGTCCCAATGCACCACCTACTCCTTGAAGGACACTTCATTCCAAGGTTCAAGAAGCAAAGAAGTGGATGTATCCAAAACTGGGACAACAAAGATAAATCATAGGGTCAAAATTTGCACTCAAGAATTTCATAGATAAATCGTAAGGGTTTTCTCAATTCTACTTCAACAAAATATTGGCCATATTCTCTCGTCCCAATGCACCACCTACTCCTTGAAGGAAACTTCATTCCAAGGTTCAAGAAGCAAAGAAGTGTGCATCCAAATTGGGACGACAAAGGTAAATCACAGGGTTAAAACTTGCACTCTACAATTTCATAAATAAACCATGTTGATTTAAAAACCAGCCCTTGATGTGGGCCCCTTAATGTAGGCTAATTTTTCCTATTAATTTCCCTAGGAGGTGCATAAAGAGCCCTTTGTTATATTAGAATATAGGGCTTATTTATTAGTGTTAGTTTAATGTTAGTTGAATATTAACTAATAAATGGTTTAAACTGCTTCAACCACTTTGTAACCATCTTTCACATAATAAAATGATGGACACACAATGATAATGTGTGCATTCCAGTTTCTCTTCATCCATTCTTTGTACATTCTAATCTTTCTTTATTCTTTCTCTCTCCGCATATTCTAACATTGGTATCAGAGTGGGGCAAGCAAGGAGAAAGAGAAGGGAAGAAGTTCAAGTCAGTCCCGTTAGGGCACAGTTCGAGTTTACAGTCATCGCAAGGGCCTTTTACTGATTTACAGCGAACATTTTGAAAGCCTTTCACACTGTTTTGGATGAAATACAGCCAAAGACGTCATTTATGCCATTAACAACAGTCGTGAATATATCAGATATTCCAGCGATCTGAAGATAATACCTGCGCTAGGGTGCGAATCTCAATCATTTCCAATCGTGAATCAAGAGAATAAACAGCTGATTTAAATAATACAAAATCGAGGGCAAAAATAGAGAGTTTCAGATTGTGATAAGTTGAAACAAGGGAAAAATACATATATAGTCGAAAAAGGGCAAATTGTGATAAGTCGAAACAAGGACAAAATACATATACAGTCGAAAAAGGGAAAATGAAGTCAACCACAGAAAAATACAGTTGCTGAAACCCTGAGGGCACGTTTTTAGTTGCATTTTTCAAATATCAAGGGCATGGGAATGACTGGACTGTGAATCTTGAATTTTGTGACAAGCCAAAGATGTTACTCTTGGAGCCAATGATAAAGAATTGTGAAGAAAGTTTACATTATCAAGTTATTGAAAGAAATATTTTTCAAGAGATGGATAAGATCATGAGGAAAAAGATGAAGGAAAATTCCAAGACAAACCAAATGAAGGCTCACACATTGAAGACAGTAGGGATCCAATGTAGGTGAAACTCGGCATGGATGGCTGTCCAAATAGTTCGGGAGTCTATGAATCTCGGGAATTTACCCTTACGAGGGTCATGAGACAACTTGATGGAGCACTGTGGGAGTAGCTCAATATGGATGGTTGTCCAACAATTCAAGAGATTCTGTAATTTGGGAGTTCGGGGAGGTGGAATCGGAAACTCGGGAATTTAGCTCAAGAACTACACCTTTACAAGGGTCAGGGAGGCAGCTTGATGGAGTTCTACCTGGTCAAAGCATTGTTTTCAAAGGGGAAAGCTTCTGAAGAATGTGTGGTCTTGTTTGGTTTTGTTATTTTAATCTTCTGTCAGTATGTTCTATAGTGTAAGCCTTAAGAGGGGTATTAGAATATAAGGCTTATTTATTAGTGTTAGTTTAATATTAGTTAAATGTTAACTAATAAACGGTTGAAACTACTTCAACCACTTTGTAACCATCTTTCACATAATAAAATGACGGACACAATGATAATGTGTGCATTCCGGTTTCTCTTCATCCGTTCTTTGTACATTCTAATCTTTCTTTATTCTTTCTCTCTTTGCATATTCTAACAGGTTAGCTTGTCATTCGTTAACCTCTCTAGATTATAAAAGCGCCATTATCTACTATCAATCTGACTCACTAACCTTTTCGGAGGAAATATAGAAACTCTCAGTTTGCATTTAGCTGACTAATATATTTAAAGGAAAGATACAAATTAGTGAAGAAGGGAAACCATCACCCTACATTTCCACAACTTTCCATACATGCATAACATTTGTATAATTCTCCACATAATAGCTTCCCGGAGACGAGGTGACTCCTTTCCAGAATTCACTATAGACTTATGCTCTAAATATAAAAATGGTTTCTTTTCTGCAGTGCTGGTCTGCAGAGTCCAAAGACTATCGTACTCGAAAGATCATAATTTTCTATGTTCAATGGAGTTAAATGCTGTTTGTTCCATTATAAAGTACATTTTCAATCAATTTTGGAAGAGATATGAGGCACAAAATTGATATTTGAAATCTGCAGCAATTCTAGCATAAGACAGCTTCCGTAACTCAAGCAAAACTGTAATAACCGCGTCTGAATCAAGTTTTGTACAAAGTAGAAGAAAATTATTCTCAACACTTCTGGAAAACTGGCCTAATGCCAATTCCAATTCCAAAACCTATTTATATTGCGAAAGAGCTATGAGTAGTACTATAACCTAAGTTACAAAGTTCGCCGCATTTTATGAAAAAAATCGAAATTCAGCAAACTTTATGGGGAGACCAAAAATGCGTTGAAATTCGAGGCAGTTCGATACAGTGTTTGCGGAAACCGAGTTGAGCGGGAAAACAAAAACCAGCCACCTGTAGAAGGAACTCGCTAGGGTTTTGGTCAGAGGGGCAAGTCGAGTGTCTTCTATTTGTCTCCCGCGAGTCGCCCTTGCATCATCTGTGTGCTCGTGAATAAAGAAGCGCGGCCTTTGCAATGAGGACTCATGTGGCTATGGCAGGAGTGGCATGCTTGTTTGTGGCAGGTCTTGGCACCGCTGGTTGGTGAATTGCTTCAGGAGCAGTCGTTGATGAAGTTAGGTTAAAGAAATATCATTTGCTTTGTTCTAATGTGTTTCCTTTTATTTTTTTAGTTTACTTTGTCTTTTAATCTTTTTATTATTCTATTAAATGTTGTTTCGTTTTTTAATTATAAATCATTTGTTTTATTTTTTTATTATTCTTCTATTCATTTTATTTACCTATTTATAATTATTAAAGTTTTGATTTTTAAGAACCTTCATATTATTTGAATATTGAATTTTTTTAGTATTTCATTTAATATTGAATTTTTAAGTATTTTATTTAATATTTATTTTTTAATATGAATATTAATTTTATTTAAACTAAATGTATTATTTTTTAGTTATCAATATTAATGTTTTTTATTAATCAAATTTAATGGCAATTTTTTTTCGAGCTTTATCCGTTGGGCAAACTTGAACCGAATTTTATCCTCGTTGAGCTTGAACTCAAACTCGAACCTTGTGGCTTGGGTACTAACCTACCTTGCCAGGATAAGTTCCCACCCCCGTACCTTCCCCGATACGTATCCGATACGGGTACGTTAGGGTACAGTACAGTACAAATACGTGATGGGTATGTCCGAGTATGTCATGAGTACATCCGGACATACCCGAGAAGAACCCGGACATACCCACGGTGAACCCAAGCTTAAATACGCCTTTTAAGACATTAAAACACTTTTTTTTACTTAGTCAACCCAAAAAAACGAACCCTAACATTTAAATGAATAAAATATATTCTAGATTTGTTTGTATTCGTGTTGACATGATATTCCTATATCATATGTATGGCAGCCACATGATCAATGAAATGTAAAATCTTAAGTATATTGTATGTTTTGAAAATTTGAACATTGATCCTAGTATATTTTTCAAGTTTTGTTTGTATTCATGTTGACATGATATTCATATATCATATGTATTGCAACCACGTGATCAATGAAAATGTAAAGTCTTAAGTACATTGATTCAAGTTTTGTATTACTATTTCAGTTTTATATCGACTAAAAAATGAGTAAAAAATAATATATATATATATATATATATATATATGGACTATATATATATATATATGGACGTCGTACCCAAGGGTTTTTTAAAATTGACGTATCGGCATATCGAACCCGTACCCAAGGGTTTTTTAAAATTGACGTATCTGCATATCGAACCCGCACCCATAGCCGTATCCTGGCAACATAGGTACTAACAAACTCCAATAAATACAGCAGCATTAGTGGTTTGGTTCTTCAAATCTATACTTGGAACTGTTGGAGGAATCAACAGCTATTGCCAACTAGACAAAAGTCTTTCTAGACAATTGACCAAGGAATCTAAAATGATGATGGCTATGAACAAACACCTTCACAGCACTCGGGAAAACGATTTTGCCAAAAATAGTGACACACTTGTGAAAATATCCATCTTGTTATCTATAGCCATTTGGATGAACTCCTGTTTGTGAGTACAAATGCACTATATTTCCTATAAAACATGGGCATTATACATGATTTTTCTTGCTCAATGTCAGATGTTTAATGCAGCCAACTGAAATTCCTTTGCATGACAAACTGTGGGCTGGTATAGTAGAGACAATACCATCTCTGGATACGGGCATAGTTTTTTTAAATGCTTGAATGTCATTTTCCTTAAAACAGATCTCAAGTTTTCTCCAAATCTTCCACATATGCCCCAAGTTATATCAATATATATAGCATGTTGAATAACTATGATCTCAGCTATCCAGCATTGGATCGGTACTTATTATTTTGGTTGTTGCTTATCAAAATGAACAGATAAAAGACTATGACTGGAGATTCAGTCTCAAATGTCTACACCAGCAAGAAATCTTATATGCTATAGAAATTTCTAAATGATGTCAGAGCCTAAAGCTGCTACCACATCCTATCATCAACTACTCTACGAAAAACAAGCATGTGCCAAGTTGGCCAAAATAAGAGCACTATGGGGAATAATGAGGAGACTTCAAAAATGACATCCAGATACAAAAATAATGAATAATTGGAAGTCTTCAAAAATGACATCCAGATACAAAAATAATGAATCCGACCTCATCAAACTTCAAATGCATGAAACTAGAAAACATCCTCACAAAAACAATTTTATTCAAAAGCATTTTCTACAAGTTATGAGATGCTCGATGTTTACCACTAGCCGATTGTAAGAAAGACGAAGGTTTTTTAAAGCCACACAGCACTTGAGTGATGATCCAATAGTTTGCAATCGGCAATGAGACAGGGATAGCTGGAAAAAGAAAGTACAAGAATTATCTTCTTCCAAAACCTCTCCATTCAATTATCAGATATATCATACATCTGAACATTCTGGTTGACCCATAAAATGAAATGACAAGCCATAACAGTCTACTTACTTTTGTGATTGATGATATCTTTGCCAGTGACTTGCCCAACTTACGAATGGGATTATGTGAGAGCACTACAAAATAAAAATATAACCCCCATTTAAAATTAAGCTTAAAAGAAAGATAGAAACAGAAAACCATAAGAAATTCCCTCAAAATTACCATTTCATTGTGCTGGGATTCCAATATACAAACATGGATGATCATGTCCTCTCAACAAACATGTATATATGTATATTGTGTGAATTTGTATTCTTTAGGACAGCATACAAGCATCTAGAAGACAAAGGCAAATTCATATGCAAACTATTGTTCAGACCTTTAAATCTCCCAAATGTTTGGATCACCATTTCAAGACGGAAGTTTACATGTATATGATGCCTATTATTAGATAATATAAATACTAACTTCAAGCACGTGATTCCAAATTAGTTGCCTCTGCTCCCTTTATTGGTTACGCACAACCATCTCCTCATTGAAAACATAAAGTTTCTACCTTCGTTCTCAAAGCGTATGTGCCACTAATTCCTGACAAATATAATCAAATTCCATCTGCCTCACTCTCTCATAACACATCAAGCATATGCATAGATCTGAAGAGCTCAACTGGTATCAGTTAAGCATTAGTAAACAGCAGACACGTAAATAGCCAGTGGGAAATGACGTCAGAGGGTGAAATTCCAAAGCAGTAGATAACATTACAGTTTACAGTTTACCATCCATTCCCCCCTACTAACAAATACTTAGGGTGCTTCTATGCTAAGTGGGTCCCCTTGCCTTGTAATTATTGCCAGCATACATGAGAGGTCATCTTGAGATGACTTGGAAACACATAGGTCAAATCCCACAAGAATTAAAAACCTAAGAGTGCATGTTACAAAATAAAGAACTACTAAATAAGAAGGCATTCGTTGTTGACCTTGGGAACCCCGTTGTGTTTGAAAGTATGGCCTCCAATCAAAATCTTAAATCTGGCCTAGTGAATTCAAGAGAAGCTTGCAAGGCCAAACCAGACTCATCCCCTTTCAACCATTGGTAGAAAAGAGTTACTTTTTATTGAAATAAGATAGTATTCTTTGTTGACCTTGGGAACCCCATTGCATTTGGAAGTATGAGAGCCAATCAAAACCTTAAATCCGGCCTAGTGAATTCAAGAGAAGCTTGCAAGGCCAAACAAGTCTCATCCCCTTTCAACCATTGGTACTAGATGATAGTTACTTTTATAATGAATGGCGGATATCAGAAAATACTTTACACCATAGTTACCAAATCCAGCCGGATCTGCATAAAATCCAGCCGAGTCTGGTTTTTTCAGCAGGCCAGGATAAGTTTTGTCCGAGTCAGCCCTATTTTTTTGCTATAAAAAGACACCCAATGCCCTTACATATTATTTATATTAAATTATTAACATTTTATCAATGTTGCACAGAGATTCGTATTGGAGACTGTTACTCATCTTGGAGACCGGTACTCATCGGTACTTGTCTTGGAGACTTTCACAGAAGTGATTTTCTAAATATATTTTGTACTCTTGACCCTAGATAAGATAAGATATCAAAGATAAATATCAAATAATTACTCATATTTTGTTTGACATCTGATATCTTTATTTTAAAAAATTAATATTAGGCTGAATAATATTGTTTTCTCAAAATCTACATATATATATATATATATATATATATATATATATATATAACTTTATGTACTTAGGTTTTGCTGTCTCCAAGCACTCGTCTCCTATTTTCTTTTAAAATGGCAGCCTCGCCCCCGTCTCTTGCTCCTCATACCAGTCCCCCTGTAACTATGGATTTTATTTTATGATATTCATATTTTCATTTTTGTCAACTTTTGCATATTTATAAATTATGCTCATATATAATATGTAAATATTTCACGCCGTATTTTCCCAAACTTTTTCAGAATTCGGATTTTTCAATTTCTTGCCCTCCCGAATGGATCATGATTTTCGGGGTTGGTAGTTATGCTTTACACTAAACTCCTTATGAGGTCAAGGTCGTGCAAACAATCCACCTTAAAAACCACATATAGGTTGTACAAACCTAATTCCTCGAGCACTGCCACCTACTCACACTTTGTGACCTTAGAGTTTATTTAGTATCTCGTCAGCCTAACCACATATGCTTACAGCTTATATTTTTAAGGAACGCTTTCAATAAACATTTACATGAACAAAACTCCATGCACCAGTAGTTTGTACTGGAACATGCCCACACATATTTGGACCTCATCTAAAAATTAGTTCACCCTACTACAATTGGAGACATTTAAAACACGATTATTGTTTTATTTACCTCATGAAAGGGATAAAATGGTGATGAACCCAAGTGTTCATCGTATATTCCCAAGTCCTTCACCATATATAACCTAACAAGTCCTAGATTTCATGCAATGGAGGTATGCCAAAGGTCTCTAGAATGAGGCAATTGCCTAAACAAATCAAAATTTATAGATGGTTGAACACACAAGTTTGCATGTGTAGATCATGGGCCTACATGTGTAGACAAAACAAGCATACTATGTGTATTTCATAGCGTGTACATATACTTGTGTATATAAAAATATGCATGCTTAGACATGTCTCAAATCAAAAAGATCCTAGGGCACCAATTTAGCACCACACCAACCAGGTACCGGTCTGGTCCGGGTCCAAGTCTGGGCCCGGGTCCAGGTCTAATACGTGTGCATAATCATCCAATATGTTCCCTAACACAAACACGGGTAAACCCGCAAGAAAGAGCCTTTCTTTTTTACATTTTTCTCAAGAATCCGAGCATACCCAAGTCATCCTAGAGATACCTAAGATGAACTGAGAGCGACCCCGCAAGTAAAGTTGTCTTTTACCGTTTTTTTTAAAACATTGCACACAAAGTAATGAAAAAGCCACACTTTGAACAATAGTTACCAGGTTTGGAAATCAGAATCTGTTCAGACGGGCAAAAAAAACCAAAAACCCAAGTTCTAAAAATCTGGAAAAAATAGTTAAGTATATATATACATGTATATATGTATATATAGACATACACACATAACATAAATCATGTAAAACATGCAAAAATATATCCATCTACCAAATAATGAGCATAAAATTAAAGCTTGTAGAATTGAGAAATGCATGAGAGTTTGAAATTTGAATAACATTAAAAGAGAGTCATGGTTTAGAGTCTAAGCTCAATAATAAGAGATTCATGGTCTAAAGCCTAAGCTCAATACTAAAATGAAGCTTCAAAACCTTAGCTCAACACCGAATGAAACTTAAAAGTTTCAAACATCTGCAACATCAAAATTTGCTTCAACATCAAAACCTTCTTCAAAATCAAAACTAGCACTAGCACCATCATCTAATCCATGTTCATCATCACTATCAATATTTTCCTAAACTTCTTTGAAGGGTACTTCTCCAAAGTGAGAATCGCCATCTTCTTTTGCAAGATTATTCTCAAGCAAACGCAAATTGTTGTGGACAAAGAAAAAGTCTGAGAGTTGTTTAGCTCCTACTCAATTCCTCTTGTTGGTGTGGATCAAATCATGAGCACTCCAATTTATAATATTAAACACGAGGTTTTAAACTAAAATTGAAAACCCTAACCCAAAAATATAGAACAAAATCAAATTAACTAAAGCAAAGACTCACCGCAAACCACCAACAACAAACCCTACCATCGAGCACCACCGAGCAACCTTGCCACCAAGCACCATAGTTGTAGAAACACATGCACCACCACAATTGGAAAATCACAGCACAAAATACAAATCGTTAAAGTAAAAGCTGGATTTACAAGACTGAATTTGTTGAAATCATAGGTATGAAATCTTAACGCCAAACAACAACTTTGTCCTCAAACTCAAACGCTTCGATGGAATCTCGAACTACTTTTAGGAAACACCATCGCACCGCTAAACTCTCAATATCGCCGCTACTAAACTATCAATATCGCTGCTACTAAACTCACAATATCTCCACTTCTAATGGAATATCACCACTGATTTGTGTTTTGCTTTCTTTCTACAAATTTGATATCCGAGTGTTTGTGTGTATGTTAGTGTTTCGCGCTTCATTTACTCTTAGGGCTTTTACAATTTGGGTTTTTAGTTCAAAAATAAGGCAAACCGGATCGGATAAATCTGGACGCCTAAAAACCAGTTCAAACTAGATATGATCCAAATTTAGCCAAACCTAGTAATTATGCTTAAACCCCAAAAGTTGCTAAAAACTCAAAAACATAACATTAAACAACACAAAACAAAGCGCTTACCTCTTATTGCATACTTCCCTCTCACTGCTCATTTAGGGTTGGAACTTCATCAAACAACATTGTTATTGTTTTCATCTTGTCAAAGGTGATTTTAGAGCTTGAAAGGAGGATCCTTGGATTGAAGGTTAAGTTTCAACTTTTATTGTTATTTATTGTTTTCAATCTCCACACCCTTTATTGTTTTCATTTTAATACATAAAATATATATGATATATATGTCATTTATTTCACAAGTTTTCAAGTGCATGTAGGCTATGCACTAGGGTTTGTTTTTGTCTCATAAGGTTAATATTGTGTTGGTTCTTAAACTTGCAGCTACATACACTAAAGAGGCAGCAAGTACCAGCTCTATGGACCAACCCATATTCAAAACCAATCCACATTCACCGCTTAGGTTTTATGTCCCAATGTTAGAACAAGCCCGGTGGTGGGGGTTATATTTGGGTTTGTAATAGTTGCAATATCAGAGATACTAACTCATACAGTTGGGTGAAAGTCCACTAGAATGCAACACCTTGCAAACACATCGAAGCTTTCCGGAGAAGAAGGATGCACATGTGTCAACATCAACAATTATTCAATACATCAAGAAGCACGAGGAAACAGATATAATGTTGCCTGACATTAATCATCCTTGGGCAAAAAGCTTCTCGATCAAGGAAGCACCTAGCTGCACTATCTCATAGCAATTCCCCAATTGCGGCCATGGCACATCCGTTTTCAGCGACACCCTCCACATACAAAGAGGATTGTCCACTTTCATGCAATAAAACAAAAAGACCATTTGAAAGGTTGTTTCAAAACGAGTCCAGGCATTTTGCCGATGAGCACATCACGCAATGTGTATATGCCAATGCATTCTACTTCACTATTGTCAAGTCACCATATTGGTAGGATATGGTGAGAGCGATCAATGAAGCCCCAAAGGAGTACAAGGGGTCAGGTTATGAGAAGCAACGCACCACACAATGAACAAGGGTAAAAAACACAAATAATTTCATTGCAGCCAATTATGGATTCATGGACCGAAACAGGGGTGTCCATCATTTCCAATGGATGGAAAGATACAAGAAATTGGCGATTGATTATGTGGTTGCAATTTGCCCTAAAGGGGAATGTTTTTGAAAGTCAAACAACCATTGATTAATGTGACAACAGTGTGCCCTAAAGGGACAGTGTTTTGAAAGCCAATAAAAACCAAACATTAATTAATGTGGTCATGCAGTGTGCCCTTAAGGGCGCGATGTTTTTGAAAGTTAATAAATCAGCCATTGATTAACGGGTCACAATGTCTCCTAAAGGGACAATATTTTTGAAATCCGTTGAATGTGAGATGCATGTGAAGGATGCCCAATTCATCGCCAACATCCTCTTCAAGCCATTGATGTGGTGAGACCTTAAAATATCATCCACGTCATAATGGACAATGCTAAAAATTGCAAAGTAGCGAGGATACTAGCAGAAGTGGGGTATGGGCTCATTTTTGGACACCTTGCATTGTCCACTTACTCAACCTAATGCTACAAACATTGGGTAGAAAAAGCAAGTGGATCAAGTAGATGTATGTCAAGGACGAAGAGGCTCTAATGTTTGTCACAAATCATCACTTTTCGCAAGCCATCATCAAGTCACTCTCAAATTTGGAGTTAAAGATAAGTGAAACAAAAATAATAATTCATTTCAGTAATTTAAATTTTAAATTTAATAAACAAGATAGATGGTGTAAGTTTTTAAAGTAGTACTTTAGATTTTCGAATTCTTTTTAAATTGTTTTAATTCCTCACATAACATTGACTAATGTGACAACAGCGTGCCCTAAAGGGGACAATGTTTTTGAAAGCCAATAAAACCAAACATTGATTAATGCGGTCACAGTGTGCCCTAAAGGGGCAATGTTTTTTAAAGTTATTAAATCAGTCATTGATTAATGGGGTCGCATTGTGTCCTAAGGGGACAATATTTTAGAAATACATTGAATGTGAGATGCATGTGAAGGATGCCAAATTCATCGCCAGCATCCTCTTGAAGCCATTGATGTGGTGAGACCTTAAAATATCGTCCACGCATAATGGACAATGCTAAAAATTGCAAAGTAACAAGGATGCTAACAGAGATGGAGTATAGGCTCATTTTTTGGACACCTTGCATTGTCCACTCACTCAACCTAATGCTGTAATTGGGTAGAAAAATCAAGTAGATCAAGCAGGTGTATATCGAGGCCGAAGAGGTTCAAATGTTTGTCACGAATCATCACTTTTTGCAAGCCATCATCAAGTCGCTCTCGAATTTGGAGATGTTAAAGATAAGTGAAACAAAAAAATTAATTCATTTCAGTAATTTAAATTTTAAATTTAATAAACAAGATAGATGGTGGAAGTTTTTAAAGTGGTACTTTAGATTTTCGAACTTTTTTAAATTGATTTAATTCCTCACATAACATTGATTAATGTGACATGAGCATTGTGCCATAAAGGCGAAATGTTTTTTAAAGTTATTAAATCAACCATTGATTAATGGGGTCACATTGTGTCCTAAAGGGACAATATTTTTGAAATATGTTGAATGTGAGATGCATGTGAAGGATGTCCAATTCATCGCCAGCATCCTCTTCAAGCCATTGATGTGGTGAGACCTTAAAATATCATCTACGCTCATAACGAACAATGCTAAAAATTGCAAAGTAGCAAGGCTTTTTGGACACCTTGCATTGTCCACTCACCCAACCTAATGCTACAAACATTGGGTAGAAAAATCAAGTGATTGTCACGAATCATCACTTTTGCAAGCCATCATCAAGTCGCTCTCGAATTTGGAGTTGTTAAAGATAAGTGAAACAAAAAAATTAATTCATTTCAGTAATTTAAATTTTAAATTTAATAAACAAAATAGATGGTGTAAGTTATTTAAAGTAGTACTTTAGATTTCGAACTTTTTTAAATTGATTTAATTCCTCACATAACATTGATTAATGTGACAGCAATGTGGCCTAAGGGGACAATGTTTTGAAAGCCAAGAAAACCAAACATTGATTAATACGGTCGTAGTGTGCCCGAAAGTGGCAATGTTTTTGAAAGTTATTAAATCAGCCATTGATTAATGGGGTCGCAATGTCTCCTAAAGGGACTATATTTTTGAAATCCATTGAATGTGAGATGCATGTGAAGGATGCCCAATTCATCGCCAGCATCCTCTTGAAGCCATTGATGTGGTGAGACCTTAAATATCGTCCACGTCATAACGGACAATGCTAAAAATTGCTAAGTAGCAAGGATGCTAGCAAAAGTGGGGTATGGGCTCATTTTTTGGACACCTTGCATTGTCCACTCACTCAACCTAATGCTACAAACATTGGATAGAAAAATCAAGTGGATCAAGATGGTGTATGTTGAGGCCGAAGAGGTTCAAATGTTTGTCACGAATCATCACTTTTGCAAGCCATCATCAAGTCGCTCTTGAACTTGGAGTTGTTAAAGATAAGTGAAACAAAAAAATTAATTCATTTCAGTAATTTAAATTTTAAATTTAATAAACAAGATAGATGGTGTAAGTTTTTAAAGTGGTACTTTAGATTTTCGAACTTTTTTAAATTGATTTAACTCCTCACATAACATTGATTAATGTAACAAGAGTGTGCCCTAAAGGGGACAATGTTTTTGAAAGCCAATAAAACCAAACATTGGTTAATGTGGTCATGTGTGCCCTAAAGGGGCGATATTTTTGAAAGTTAACAAATCAGCCATTCATTAATGGGGTCGCAATGTGTCCTATAGGGACAATATTTTTGAAATCCATCAATGTGAGATGCATGTGAAGGATGCCCAATTCATCGCCAACATCCTCTTCGAAGCCACCGATGTGGTGAGACCTTAAAATATCGTCCACGTCATAACGGATAATGCTAAAAATTGCTAAGTAGCAAGGATGCCAGCAGTGGGGTATGGACTCCTTTTTGGACACCTTGCATTGTCCACTCACTCAAATTAATGCTACAAACATTGGGTGGAAAAATCGAGTGGATCAAGCAGGTGTATGTCAAGGCCAAAGAGGTTCAAATGTTTGTCGGGAATCATCACTTTTCGCAAGCCATCATCAAGTCGCTCTCGAATTTGGAGTTGTTAAAGATAAGTGCAACAAAAATAATAATTCATTTCAGTAATTTAAATTTTAAATTTAATAAACAAGATAGATGGTGTAAGTTTTTAAAGTAATACTTTACATTTTCGAACTTCTTTTTAAATTGTTTTAACTCCTCAAATAACATTGACTAATGTGACAACAAGTGTGCACTAAAGGGGCAATGTTTTGAAAGCCAATAAAAACCAAACATTGATTAATGCAAGTCATAGCAGTGTGCCCTAAAGGGGCAATGTTTTGAAAGTTATTAAATCAGTCATTGATTAATGGGGTCGCATTGTGTCCTAAGGGGACAATATTTTAGAAATACATTGAATGTGAGATGCATGTGAAGGATGCCCAATTCATCGCCAGATCCTCTTGGAAGCCATTGATGTGGTGAGACCTTAAAATATCGCCCACGTCATAACGGACAATGCTAAAATTGCAAAGTAGCAAGGATGCTAGCAAAAGTAGGGTATGGGCTCATTGTTTGGACACCTTGTATTGTCCACTCACTCAACCTAATGCTACAAACATTGGGTAGAAAAATCAAGTGGATCAAGCAGGTGTATGTCAAGGCCGAAGAGGTTCAAATGTTTGTCATGAATCATCACTTTTTGCAAGCCATCATCAAGTCGCTCTCGAATTTGGAGATGTTAAAGATAAGTGAAACCAAAAAAATTAATTCATTTCAGTAATTTAAATTTTAAATTTAATAAACAAGATAGATGGTGTAAGTTTTTATAGTAGTACTTTAGATTTTCGAACTTTTTTTTTAAATTGATTTAATTCCTCACATAACATTGATTAATGTGACAGCAAAGCAGTGTGCCCTAAAGGGACAATGTTTTGAAAGCCAATAAAAACCAAACATTGATTAATGCGGTCACAGTGTGCCCTAAAGGGGCAATGTTTTTGAAAGTTATTAAATCGTCATTGATTAATGGGGTCGCATTGTGTCCTAAGGGGACAATATTTTAGAAATACATTGAATGTGAGATGCATGTGAAGGATGCCAAATTCATCGCCAACATCCTCTTGAAGCCATTCATGTGGTAAGACCTTAAAATATCGTCCACGCTATAATGCAGACAATGCTAACAATTGAAATTGCAAAGTAGCAAGGATGCTAGCGAAGTGGAGTATGGGCTCATTTTTTGGACACCTTGCATTGTCCACTCACTCAACCTAATGCTATAAACATTGGATAGAAAATCGAGTGGATCCAACAGATGTACGTCAAGGCCAAAGATGTTCAAATGTTTGTCACAAATCATCACTTCTTGCAAGCCATCATCAAGTTGCTCTCGAATTTGGAGTTCTTAAAGATAAGTGAAACAAAATAAAATAATTCAATTCAGTAATTTAAATTTTAAATTTAATAAACAAGATAGATGGTGTAAGTTTTTTAAAGTAGTGCTTTAGATTTTCAAACTTTTTTTAATTGTTTTAATTCCTCATATAACAATCATTATGAAAAAACTTGTGAAGGTGCGAAAGGCACTTAGTAGCATTGTCATCAATGTGGTTTGGACCTTACAGAGTAATCCTAGATGAGAACTAGTGGGCTCATGTAAATTACTTGTTTGGTTTCACTAATGCCATTATGAGTATGACCTGATTTACTAACATGGATCAACCGTGTTGGGAGACATCTACGATGGCATCGATTGATTGATTGAGTAGATAAAGGTCAATATAAATGCCAATGAGTAAAGTTCATGGAAAAAATTCAAACAAGTGTAGTCATGTCATTGATTAGTGGTACAAAATAACCACTCTGTTGCATCTCGTCACCTTTACATTGGCTCCTAGATTCTATATAGCATTGAAATCCTTTCTTTGTCGGCCGCCACCATACAGGATGTTAAAGTTGGTGAATGATAGAAGATGGTGTTCGCTAGGCTCTTACCTAATTTTGAAGTAGAAGACATTGTTATGAGTGAGTTTGAGAACTTCATGGTCTCTAAAGGTCATTGTCTTGGCGCTCTTTGAGATGAGGACAAGGATGCTTTATAATGAAATTACTTAGATGGATTCAAAACTAGATCCCATAACCAAACAAAACAACAATAGTAATTTGCAATCAGAACCATAGTTCCACAGAGCCTCCGAACAAGGGAACTGGGGACGCGGGGACCAGGGGGCAATGGCCTAGGTTCGAGGATCTGGGGATGGCGATACTAATATATATAGTACTTGAAAAATTAGTTATAAAAATGTATAAGGAATAACAAATGAAACTTTAAAATACTAAACACATTGCATTGAACAATGAAAATGTCGAATATCAATATATTAATATTTATATCATAATTTATATTCAAAATGATGATTACATCCAAATTTCAAATACAATTGACCAATGGCCCAATGCCTCTAATCAAAAATCATCCCCAAAGTCTGCGCCAAACTCCTCATCACTTGAACTACTAGACTCGAGGTAAAGCTCCTCCAAAAGATGAAGGGCCATGGGCCATGGCTTACCTTGAAGGCTTGAGGGCTTCGGCTTGATGAATGTGTTGAAAATTAGAACAATTGATCAATGAAGACTTGGCACTTGCTCTTCCTCTTGTTGTTACTCTCTCTCTTGCTAATTCTCTCAACCTCTCACTCTTATGGCCTTGCTTACTCTTACTCTTGCACTTGTAGCCTTAATTAATGTTTTACAACTTTGATGGTGATTAGGAGTGAGGGCGTGAGGTTCATTTGTAGTATTTTTTAGTGCTTTAAGTGTGGGTGGAGCCCTATAAACTATTAGGGTTAGAGTCAAGGACACAAAATAACCAAAAAGGTCTATTTTTTATTTTAAAATATCCTTTTTGGCACTTTTGGCACAAGGAACAGCCACAAGTTTCTAGGATTGTTGGGTGAGTTTCCTCAAAGTTTCGTGGACAACCCGAAGTCTCCCAAAGGTCCTGTCTATAATAGAAACACCCCCTCTCCAAGGAAACATCATGGGGACGTTGTCGACTTGTGGTGGTATGGCAAGGGGTGTTTCCCAAGCGCCTCCAAGTCTCAAGGACATCCCCGTGGAACACTAATAATAATGGAATAGAATAGATACTCAAAACTTGATAGAAAAAAAAACATAACATATAACTTATCCACTTTGAGGGCGAACCTCCACAACCTTAAAATAAGAATAGAATATGTAATATGATGATCAAGTACTATCCACTACCTCCTATATATACCCTACTTAGGCTATGGTTACTCCATAGGCTGACCCTACTAACAATATGCAAACATAGAGAAATATGATATGACAAGGTAAGAGATTATGTTAGCCACAAGTCAGCCATACATATCCCAATACACATTATAGGTTAAGGGCATAACATGCCCTTGAAACCAGCATTGTGCACAATATTGACCAAGTCTATATAGTTCCCGGGAATGCTTCATTCTCCCAATGTTGCATTTTCGCTAAGTAGACTCTTCTACTTAATTGGATACTCCTGAATTGCCCTAGTTCGCAACTTCTTAGTGCATGTTTGAAGGATCTCCTCAAGTTATAAGATGACCCTACCTTCCTCATCCGGGTTTGGTAACGTTGTTTAGGCTGCTACATAATGTCCAATGACCTTCTCCAAACATGAAACATGAAATTCCGAATGTATGTGTGCAAACTAAGGTAACTCTAACTTGTATACTACACGAAGTTTCTGCAAGACACAATGAGGATTGTAATACTTAGGAGCAAGCTTGTTATCCTTCTTTTGTTGCTTCCAGGGACATTTGTTTAAATAGTTGAAGTTGCACAAAGACCCAATCACCAACTTCAAAGTGCCTTTCACTATGGTGTTGGTCAACTTGTTTAATTTGATTTCATGTCATTGCCAAGTTGTCCCAAAACTAGCTAATACCTCATGTTGGTGTTGAATGTGATCTTCCACAGCTCAAACCTTTGGTTGTACCCTCAAGGAAGAGGTGATGGATGGTGGTTGGTACCCATACAAGGCCACAAATGGAGACATTTTGGAAGGCGTATGGAAGCAAGTGTTCTGCAGCTTATTCCGCTAGAGGCAACCAATGAAGCCATCATTCATGTTTATCTAAAGAAAAGGAATACAAATAGCTTTCTAAGCATTTGTTGATAACCTCTCGTTTTCCCATCTAATGGGGATGATAAGACAAGCTATGTGCCAATTGAGGACCCAAACATGAAAATAAAATAGTCCAAAATTACTAGCAAAGTTAGGATCACGGTAATTTACAATGATCAAAAGTGTACCTCAGTAACTTGTGAATCTGTGTCCATAAAAGCATATGTTATTATGCTTGGTAAAAATGTGCGTAATAAGGCACCAAAATGCACATATTTGGTGAGCCTATACACCATGATGACATGTTTTCCTTCTTAAATTGGGCAACCATGGAACAAAATCCATGGAAACCTCCTTCCACCACTAGTTGGGAATAGATAGGGGTTGCAAAAGACCTAGTGACTTAATTGTCTCACCTTTGTTTTGCTAAAACACCATACATTTTGCCACAAATTTGTGGACATCCCCCTTAAGTCCTTGCCAAATGAATTTTTCTTGATTCTATGATGTCTTAAAGAATCCAAAATGCCCCCTACATGAAGAGGAATGTAGCTTTACATGCACCTTTTCTTTACGGAATGAATTCTTGCATAGGTGCAATCTATCCAGTGTACCATAAAACAGTCCAAAAAATTAGTAGTAAAGATAGGATCACGGTCATTTACAATGATCTTGGGTGTACCTTGAACTTGTGAATTGTGTCCATAAAGGCATATACTATTGTGTTTGCTAAAAATGAGGGTAACAAGGCACCAAAATGGGCATATTTTGTGAGGTTATCCACCATGATGACATTTTTCCTTCTTGAATTGGGTAACCCTGTAATGAAATCCATGGAAACCTCCTCCCACCACTAGTTGGGAATAGATAGGTGTTGAAAAAGACCTAGTGACTTAATTGTCTCGCTCTTATTTTGCTAAAACACCAATACATTCCGCCACAAATTTATGCACATCCCCCTTGAGTCCTTGCCAAACAAAATGTTTCTTGATTCTATGATGTCTTAAAGAAATCCTAAATGCCCCCTCCAAAAAAGGAATGAAGCTTTGCATGCACCTTTTTTACATATCGAATTCCTGCATATGTACAATAAATCCTTTTACATAGGGTGTACCCTTTCCACACAAATTTGTCTGATACACCTTAATCATATTGGAGCATTTGACTTAGAACTTACGTATCTCCATCATGCTCCCATTTTGATATAACCTCATCCACCCAATTGGCATGTAAGATGGACATTACGCATAATAGAGATTTTATGGGCTCATCCTTCTTGGAGATTGTGGTTGCTACAACATTCTCCTTCCCTTTCTTATAGATGATTTCAAATTCAAATCCCAACATTTTGGTCACCCCATTTTGATTTTCTTTTGATGACAACCTCTACTCTAGAAAGCACTTTAAACTATCATGATCTATCATCACCTTAAAGTGTCTATCCATCGATATGGTCTCCATTATTTGACGGTGTGAAGAATGGCCATCATTTCCTTCTCATATGTAGGCTTTAGCAGATTCTTCCCTTTCGAGTTGATAACTCAAATGCAATGGGCTGCCCTTTCGCATGAGTACCTTGCTCCCATGTCATACCCAGATGCATCACACTTCACAATGAAGGTCTTCGAGAAATTTGGGGTAGTCGGGACTCAAGTGGTGCACATGTCATCCTTCATCTTCTCATGTGCCTTGGTGGTATTGTCACTTCAATGGAAGGAATCTTTCTTCAATAGTGTTGAGTTGTGTTGCTATGTTGCCATTTTTTTCACAAAACGACAATAATACCCTGTCAACCCAAAGAAGCAACGAAGGATCTTGAGGGTTTTGAAACTTTTCATTCTACCATGGCCTTGATCTTGTGGGGTCCACTTTTACCCCTTCAAGTACTTGGGTACACTTATATCACCCAAGTACTCCACTTCTTTCACCCCAAAGGCACACTTGGACAGCTTGGCATAAATTTGTTGCAGATTAGAAGTGAATAACACTTGATCCACCTATTGCAAGTGTTCTTCTCATGTCTTATTGATATCAATGTCATTAGAAAATACCAAGGCAAACTTCCTCGGGAATGGCCAAAAGACAATGTTCATCAAACTCTAGAATGTAGATGGTGCATTTGTGAGACCAAAAGGCATCACCAAAAACTCATAGTGGCCCTCATGGGTTCTAAAATTGTCTTATGTATATCCTCATCTTGGATTCGAATTCGATGGTAACCAAAACAAAGATTAAGTTTTGTAAAGTAAACAATACCATGTAACTAATCTAGCAAATTCTCAATTACCCAAATTGGAAACTTATCTTTGATGGTGTACTAATTGAGTTCTTTGTAATCTGCACAAATTCACCAAGCCTCATCCTTCTTATTAGCATCATCACCACTAGAGAAGAATATGCACTTTGGTTATGTCGAATAATACCTACCTCCAACATCTCTTACACCATTTTCTCAATCTCACTCTTTTGGACATATGGGTACCTATAAGGATAGATGTTGGGTGATTGACTCCTTGGTATCAATTAAATGGCATGATCATGATCTTTTTTTAGTGGTGGTCCTCTTGGCATAGCTCCAAAAACAACTAAATGTTTATCAAGAATTGTCTATAACACTAGCATGTGAGACACTGTGGGACGAGCTCCAAGAAAAAAGTTGTGGTATAAACCCATCTTCTCCCCTAATCCACTTGTTGTAAGTGTTCTTCCCGTGTCTTCTTTTTTATTTCATGTATGGCATCAAAAATATCAAGACAAACTTCCTCAAGAGTGGCCAAAAGACAAGTGTTCATCAAACTCTAGGATGTAGATGGTGCGTTTGTGAGACCAAAAGGCATCACCAAAAACTCATAAAGTGGCCTCTCATGGGTTCGAACAATTGTTTTACGTATATCCTCATCTCAAATTCGAAATTTATGGTAACTAGAGCAAAGATCAAGTTTAGTAAAACAAACGGCACCATGCAACTCATCTAGCAAATTATCAATTACCCGAATGGCCATTTATCTTTGATGGTGTACTTGTTGAGTTCATCAGTAGTCCGAGAAAATTATCGGATCTCATCCTTCTTAACATCATTATGTTGGAGAAGAATACGCACTTTGGATATGTTGGATAATACCTATTTCCAACATCTCTTAAACTATTTTTTCAATCTCACTCTTTCAGACATATGTGTACATGTAGGACAGATGTTGGGTGGTTGACTCCCTGGTATAGATTGAATGGCATGATCATGATCGTTTTTTGGCAGTGGTCCTTTTGGAATAGCTCCAAAAATAAATTAATGTTTATCAAGAATCAATTGTAACTCTAGCGTTGTAGGCACCTGTGGGACACGCTTCCAAGGAAAACAGTTTTGCTACAAACCTATTTGCCCCCTTCTTGAGAATCTTCTCCACCCGATGAGAACTGATTAGAAGTGGATATTTTGTACCCAACTGCGAAGTTCAAATGTCTTTCCCTATAAATGAAAACACATGAACAATTATTAGAAGCTTATCTCGATCGCTCCTAAAGTTGTGACCCATTAGACTCTTGAAACAAACGATGTATGTGCCCCCATTGGAATGGCAAACATAGGAGAGTCCAACCTTTGTACTCACCATGGCGATCTTAATACTATGTCATTTCCCGAACAACTATGTCCCCATTTGCAATCATGACCTGAACTTTTGGAGTTGGATAAACTAAACAAATCAAGTGTGCCACCAACTTATTGATGATGAAGTTATGTGTGCTCCTTGAGTCAAATAACACTGTCACTCTTTGTTTCTTTGGAAAACCCACCATATTTAGGGTTTGTAAAGTGTTACTTCTTGAAAGTGCATTGACAAAATGGTTGGCTGGAGACTTCTAATTCTTCCTCAGTCTCTTTCTCGAACTCGCTTCCAACTTCCTCATTCTCTTCATCATTGGCACCTTCAATGTAGAATAATTTCTTCTCGACACATTTATTTTGATGTAGGAGCATCCATAGTGAACAAGTAATCTTACATCACCAAAAACAGAGTGATGTTTTTTTTTTTTTTTTTTTTTTTTTAGGTTTTGGCTTGACATGGTGTACTTGGTCCTACAAGGCATCCTTGAGAAGAAAGATTTTCAAGAAATCTTGTTCTAAAACTTTCAATTTTGGCATTTTGCTAAGCCACACAAAATTGTTGTCACATGGAGGAAATGTTGACTTTTGTTGACTAAATGCTAACCGAATACATGTAATCATCAACAAAGGTAAAATAACGGATTCTTGAGATAATCATTGATACGAGAAGCGTTTCTTGGGTCCTTGGGGAGCTAAAGAGACCTGGGATGCATCAATAAATGAAGGGGGAAAAGGAATCTCAAAGGGGAAGAGAAGAGGAGAGACATCAAAAAAACTCTTCACAAAAGAAACAAGAACAAGTTTGTGCACCAGTCAGGGTGGGTTGGGCTGTTGTTACCTTTCTCCATGTTTATAATGAAATAAGCCTATAGAGGCATGTGTGTGAGTAGTAGAGTGTGTGTATCAATTGTGTAGTGAATTCATTAATGAGAATGGTTTATTGAGTTGTGCCAAGGTTGTGGAAGTGCTCATGTGTGTCCATGGAAGAGTAATAACCCTTGCATCACAAAATTAGAGGTTGTCCTTAATTGGACACCCCCTTTTGCTTGCACCATATTTCCCAATTGTACTTGATGTCATAGTTGAAACAAGACCATTTTGATTGTTTCTCTTCAATTTGAGAAGTCAATATAGAAGGTTGAGGGAATGATGGTGTTGGGTACCATGCTCTTTGTCAATGTTGAATGTTTCTCGTTTGACTAGAGATCTCTTTCTTCTACCCTACAAGCGAACACAATGGACTCTAATACCGAACTCAGATTAAAAATGCAAACATCGTGTTGGATGCTATCCTTGAGCCCACCCAAAAACAAGTCAATGAAGTTATCCTCCACAACATCCTCCTGCAATGACAAGTTCTGGAATTGCTGAATATAATTTTTGACAGTATTTGTTTGTTGTAGTTTTGCTAGCTAGCTGAAGTAGTTCTCCGTCACACTATTTTGGTAGTGCATTTGTAGCTCATCAATGGATACTAACCAAGTGATGATTAGGCCCTTCTTTTGAGCAAATAACCATCTATACCAAATGAATTGCTAGGGTTCTCGATACAATGGTACCATTACCACCTTTTGTGCACAAGGGGTTTGATGTAAATCAAAGAAGATCTCCATTTGATTGACAACTAGATCCCTCCCATCAAACTTGCACATATCCACTTTTGGTAGCATGTTGCAAACCCCATATTGGAGCAAGGTGAGTGTTGAGGCTAACCTGGATTTGAATTGGGGTTTCTTGGAGACCCCATGTGAACAAGCTAGGAACCATTTGGTTGTGGCAAAGTTTGCACGTCAACGAAGGCCACCATGACCGAAAGTCAACTTTGGTAGATAGTGCTCTTAAGGTGTTTTTGACTATCACCACATCGTCCTTTCTAGCTATTTTAGAATGTATGTTGCTCACATCGTACTCTAATTGATGCACCTTTTGATATGTCAACACCAACCCTAGGAATGAGGATCTAGTGTGTCCCATTTTCGACTCCATATCAAGAGGAGTTTTCCCGAGTTGTCTTTTCCCTTTGCCTTTGCCTCCAATTTGTGGACTGCCATGGAGTAGAGTTCAAGATTTATGTTTTAGGGTTCGTGGGTCAAAAATAGGGTCATTGGTGAATTATACGATTGTGATCGTCTCCTTGAGATGAATCCAATGACTACTATAGGCGAAGTGCGGAAAAATCCCAAAAATATGGTTACCCATAGCTAGCAACTGTTGCAATCATCTCACCAAGAGGAATCCAATGACTAGTATTTTGTGCAAGGGTGCAAAAAAACTTCCACAATTTTTTCCCTTAATTCACTTTGTATTTTGATAAATAAAAAATTGAACAATATTGTGCTGCCAAAAAAATCCAAATCACAACCTATTGTTTCAAGTCCTATGGCCTTCAAAACAAATATTAGGCCCCAAAAACACGCAAAAACCTCGCCCAAATTAGAGCTTTGATACCACTTGTAATGAAATTACTTAGATTCAAAACAAAGATCACATAACCAAACACAAACTGAATAATAGTAACAATTGAAATTATAACAAAATAGAACAAATGCTCGATACTTAATAGTCAACAAAATAAAATATATGACTTAGCCACTTTGAGGGGGCAACCTCCAAAACCTTACAATAAGAATAGAATACGTAATATGATGATCAAGTACCATCCACTACCTCTTATCTATATATATATATATATATATATATATATATATATATATATATATATACCCTACTTAGGCTATGGTTACTCTATAGGCCAACCCTACTAACAATATGCAAACATAGAGAAATGTGATACACAAGAAATCATGTTAGCCACAAGTTGGCCATACATATCCCAATACACATTATAGGTTAAGGGCTTAAGCACGCTCCTATGTCGTGTTACCTACATCGCCAAGAATCCAAACGCCTCTCTTGCACTCAAAATCTTATTACATGAAATATTTTTATTTTTAACTTTCTTTTCGTATTGATTTTTAAACTTAAGTTTGAGTTTTACTTTTATATATCTCATTTTAAATTGACTATGCCTCAATAGGTTACGAGTTCAGCAAGTGGAACTCGAGTACATACAACTTTCATCCACTCAATGAAGCGCAACAAGCTGGCAGAAAAACCAGTTGAGGAGTTTGTCTATGTACATTCCAACTTACGTCTTCTACCACACAAGTAGTTGGAGTACAAGGAAGGGGCGAAAAAGCATTGAGATGTAGACCCAAAGAATGTCGACTTAAATGCTTCCACTTTCCAACTTTCATTAATTTACACAGTGACTTCTTTGGCATCGTAGGACCCATATTGCGTAGAGAATCGAAGTGGCAGTGAGAGTGTTACAGCTTGTGGTTCTAATGAACCACATCATGATGTCATCATTGATGCTCTCAATGAAGAGCTACATAACAATGGATACTAATTTTGATGTAATAAATTATAATTGATATTTATCATGACATTTGGCATTTGATTAACATTATTGATTTATCCTTTTGTGGTCATCTTTTTATTATTCATATGTTATGTGGTTAGTTCATGATTATTAGGCTATATATATAGGGTTAAAAAAATGGTGTATTATTTTTAAAGTCTTTCTTTTTGTCTAAATTTTTTTAATTTGAGTTTCTTTTATAAATCTTAATTTTGCATTGACTTGGCCTCAATAGGTTGTAGGTTCCGAAACTAGAGTACAAATAACTTCATCCACTCAATAAAGTGCAACAAGTTGGCAACAAAAATCTCGAGGAGTTGGTCTATGTACATCTCAACTTGCGCCTTCTATCACACTAGTCGAGTACAAGGAAGGGCCAATGAAGCATTGGGATGCTGACATAAAGAATGCTGCCTTAAATGCTTCCATTTCCCAACTTTCATTACTTTACATGGAGACTTCCTTGGCATCATAGGACCCAAACAGCATAGCAAGTGGAAGCGGAAGTGAGATTGCTATAACTTGTGGATCTAATGAACCATGTTATGATGTTAGTGTTGATGCTCTTGATGAAGAGCAATATGACAATGGATACTAATTTTGATGTAATAAATTATAAGTAATATTTATCAGGACATTTGGCATTCGATTAGAATTATCAATTTATTAGTAGTGTTTTTGAGATTTTTTAAAATAATATGTATAATATGCAGTTAGTTCATGATTATTAGGCTACAATATATATATTTTTGTATGCCCATACCTAGGGTAAAGAAAAAGTTTGGTGAACCCAAACCTATATCGGGTAGAAAATCAGTGCACCCAAACATCTATCTAGGATTTTTAAAAAAGTTGTACCAAGTCCATACCCAAAACGAACCAGCAACTTAGGTTTTATAAAATTATTTATTGTTTTAAATTTCAGCATATTTTAGTTTGTTTCAGTTTTTTTAATTTATTTTAAATAAGATAATTTATTTTTAGTACCCATCCCTGAAATTCAGGAATTTTTGTCATCGTGAAGTTAAAGGTAACTAAGCCAAAAGGAAGAGTATTATGAGAACAAGAAGGAAAACACTAATCTACTTAGGAAACATGATCAAAAAGAGGGAACTACATAAGTTTTAAATACAGACAAAAAATAACATTACAAATTTACAAGTCAGCGGTTGGAGTGTTCAAAACAAATGCACGAATGTGAAAAGGAAAAAGACACTCCTTACAATCAATGTTGGAGAAGAACTTTTCACAACTACAGACAGGGATTTACAAAGGTAGCAACATGTAAGGTGTAGGACATATATGGCCTGCAAGTGGAATATCTAAAATGGTGAACAGAAATCCTAGAACCACACGCCAAAGAAGTATTCAACGGGGTCATTCAGAATGGATTCCCAACAGACTGGACAAATAGTCTAGCCATACCTTTGATTAATATTGGGGAGGTGGATAATCCTTCAAACTGCTGAACCACCATGGTCAATACCCTATTTGCAAAACGTGTTTGGAACATGCTAGAAAATTAATTAGCGATCAGGCTACGGAAAAAGGAAGATAGATAAGGGGCAAGCAAGTTTTAGACCAAAACATTCAACAATAGATCGTCAAAAAGTCTTGGAAAAAACTTTGAAGTCTATAGTTTTTTTGTAGATTTCATGAAAACTTTTGATACGGTACCAAGAATCAAAATATAGAATAGAATGGAGGAACTAAGGGTCCCAATTCACTATAGGGACGTAATTCACAGACTCTACGATCAAGTAAAATCCAAAACCAAACACGAGCAAGGGTATGAGTGTGTTGGGAACAACAAAAGTGTCAAGTAAGGCTGCCCTTTGTCTACCACTTTATTTGGGTTGTATATCAACAAGGTAGAAGAATGGATAGACAAATGTGGGAGTGGAGAGGTTCGCTTGGCCAAATATGTGGTGATACTACTCTTATATAATGATGGTCTAATTTTAATTGGAGAAGCAATCCAAGGCTTGAGAGACCACTTACAAACCCTAGAACTCTTTTGTAAAGAAGTAAGATACATTAACAATTCGTCCCCTACCGGTACCAATCCAATTTGTACCCGGTACAGCTCCAGATGCAATTCACTAGCAGAATCATTTCAGGTACAACTGAGTTCTTCTGTTGAAGAACCTGGACCGTCCCGGATGTGCTCGGGGCAAACCCACAAGTTCTGTATTTTTTTATAATTGTTTTTAATGACGTTGTTGTTCATGCTTTCGATTAAGAGCAATAGGACGATGAATATTGATTTTGATTTAATAATTAAAATTTATTGAGACATTTCGCATTTGATTAGCATTATCAATATAATGATAGTGCTTTTGTGATTATTTTGTTTAATCTATGCATACTGTGTGATTAAATTCCTGTTTATTAGGCTAGAACATCTTTATTTTTATTTTTACAATTTTTTTGTACAAACGTACCCAAGCCATACTTTGGGGTTTTATTAAAAATCACCATATTAGCAAACCTGATTTATTGTCCCTGAACCCACACCTAAAATGAGCTGGTAACTTAGGAGGTAAGAATGCAGGTTAACATTAACAAAAGCAAGATACGGATATTCTCCTAAAAGGAACATTTCAACTTCAAGTTGAAAGGGAACCTTCTTGAAGTGGTATCTGAATACCATGGTCTAGACTTTCACATCAAACTCAGTTGGACACGTAGAATGAAAACATTACAAGGTGGATGGAAATCTTTAGACGTGCTACAAAACAAATGCAATAATACAAAATTGTGGAATTGGAAGACCACAAGGGTCTTATTTGGGGTACTTGTCATCCAAGTGATATTGTATAGGACTGAGATATGGGCCTGTGGCATTTTGGGTTTGAAATGGAGGGAAATAAAAACAATTGAGAAGCACCTAATTACAATCGGCTTCGGAAAAAATGCCTCAATCCCTACTACATAATCCTTGCAGAAACATGCACTTTTCCATTGGAGGCAACTACTATGATTAGGCAACCATGCTACTTCAAAAAAACAAAAAACATGAAGACCAATGAGTGGCCCAAGGCCACAAGGGAAGAAGAGTTGCACGTGAGAAAGAGCACATGAATGAAATTGAACAAATGGATAAGTAAATAGGATATTAGCTTAAATGAATAACAAAGAAATAAAGACCAATATGAAAGAAAAAATTAGAGTAGTCATGTGGAGAAAGAAAGCAGGCAGAAAACAACACTATCTTACAGCATTCAACCCAACCTATGAAAATAATAAAATGGCATACATAGGGGCTGAAATCAAATGGAGGGAAAAGATACCCATAGCTCAAATAAGGACTAGTTACCACAGGTTCAAATGTGAGACAGCTAAATGAGTGGCCCCTAAGGGAGATGGGAGGAGATGGTATGTGTTTTCTGCACCATAGTAGTAGTAGAAACAGATAAGCAGATCATCTTTGAATGCCAAACATACAAGGACATTCGATTCGGTTACATGGAAACATTGAAAGTAGACTTCAAGTTGGAGCTATTTAAAGAGAAGGATAAAAGCCGTGGGGAGCTGCTACTCCAAACATATAGGAGAAGGAATAACTTTTCTTGGAGAAACAACTCATATATCAGCATCTTTGGGCGGTTGGGAAAGCTGTAACAATTTGTCATCCCATTGATCATTAGGTCTTGTGGACGTAATTAAAACCATTTCATTTCATTTCATATATCATTGAGATATATTTTGTACATAGAAATAACATTTTGTTCTGAACTAACATCTTTTGTCCCTCCAATCTAGGATTGCCATTTTCTCATGCATTCAAGTAAAATACTTAAATTCTATTAAGTCCTTCAAAATGTAGAAAACAGAATTGTGGCCACAACTCTAAAAATAACATTCAAGTATTATTTGAATCTTGACCCAGTGAAAACTCCAAGCTTCTTTTTGGTTTATACTATAATTTATTCAAATGATGGCACCAATACTTTCAAGCTATAAATCTAATCAAACTATAGTACAGCTTTTATACTACAAATGCATACCAAGAGTGTTGAGATTAACAAGTCGATCCAACCTGCAAATCGAATCTATCTCATTATCTGCAACATATAATGCATTTGCACAAAAACTGTTCAGCTTAGCAGTCAAGCTAAAAATGATGCTTTGACTTTAAAATTATGACTATTTTACTTCCATGCATTTTTAAAAGAATCATTATAAACATAAATGAAAAACACTTAAAAAGCTAAAAAAACATTAAATTACCATTCAAGATGAGAGCCCGAAGGTCCACAAGGGAAGCAACCTCATCCATTGACGTAAGTTCTTTATGATTCCCATATAGTACCTTTAAGTTCAGAACAACATTAGAATTACAACCCAGTAACACCCAATACCATAATCAAGCATCTCATCACACATGTCAAGTCTTCATCATTCCTTCTACCCATTAAAAATAATTGAAGAGATACAAAAATAACATGAGTCGAGATGAATGGCTGCAGACCACAGCAGACTGGCAACTAAGTCACATGAAGACAAAACGAATGTGATGGTTGAAGCTTAGAGAAAATGATAGTTAAATACATGTGCATGCACGCATGCACATCATTACAGGCATCATGCTGAAAAATTGACTTCAAAATAGACTGAGAATGCTTTACATCACACACCATAGAAGTTCTTGTCTCAGCAAAATGAAAATAAGAGAGATTAGAAATGTCGTTTTCATAAATTGTAAATATGGAAATGCAATTTTAATGTTAATGTATTTATGGATGCTTGAATGCAAGTGTGGAGAAGTAATAACTGTTTTGTGCCTTCAAATTATAAATTATTACAAATGGCATCTTGCTTCCACAAAAATACAATTTGCATTACAGAATCCTTTCAAACAAGCACGAAGACTAATAAGTACACCCATGTTCAAAACAAAATTGGAGTGACTAGGAAACCTCTCATTGTGTGGAAAAAAAAATACCGCATGCTACAAAGAACCCAACAAACAGATACCTCAAATGTGAATACTATGTTGCATCTGGCATAAAATACAATTGGATTAGGTTCTTGCACTAAAGGTATCAACCTCTGAACCAGAACTGAGGGAAACTCGCCAATAAATCACGAGTACTTGCAAAGCAAAAGACAGACGAGAAATAATCTGAATCTTGGCAAGCCAAGTCAGCAGAAAAATCGTCAAGTTTCGCCTACTAATTTTGTCATTAATCACCGAAACTTGCCGAGTTTTCTTTGTCAACTCAGCCAACAATGTATATAATCCCCGTTAAAAAATGCTATTTATACATCTAAAACCTATTTTTTTGTGTTTTCCTCTACAAATACAATGAATTCGGTGAATGTGATTGATTGGCATGCCATTGGAGCTAGGATTTTCAGCATATAAAGGAATGCATGAGTGTATACTCAGCAAAAACAGCAAGTTTGAAACAGAGATTCAGAGCATACAAGTAGGAATGATAAGTTGATAACATTACTTTCTATTTTTCTAAGTTTCTAGTTTCTACTTTTCCTAGAGTTTTCAACATTCCATATTCAATTACTTAAATCTTCTACTTCTTCCTTTGATTAGCAGCTAGGGTTTCCATCTAAAACATTTTTGGGGGTTTATAGGGTTTCTATTGTCTACATTTACAAGAATGTCATCGGCATCCAGTTTAGCTGCACTTAGCAAACCCAAGTCTACTGACATTTCTTGGAAGCATTGTGAACAAGCACAGGCCAATTGTGTGATATATGTTTATTGTGGGATGAAGATGAATGGAAGTGTCAATCACCTTGAATACCACAGTGCACAAATATCAAGAAAAGATGCAGTAGCATGCGAGACAAATGTCGTTTAAAGCTCAAAGAGAGATGGTTGGATGCCTTACGAATTATGCAAAGAAAAAGAGGAAAGCTAAAGCACTTGAAGCCCTAGTGAGCAGGAGGGCAATGAGAGATGATTACATATTGAGGCCCTTTCTATTGCCCCAACTCCAAGAGGTCGAACATAGGGATGCATCCCATCTACTGGAAATACTTTCGGTTCTTGTTTGGTCCCTCGAAGTAGTCCTTGGGCACAACCTTCATTCAAAGGTGCTAGTTGGAACTCGGAAGTGCACAATGAAGCAAGGATAGTTATGGTAAACTTTTGGCACAACAACAACATTCCATTCAATGTCGCAAAAAGCCCATACTTGAAGAATTTAGTTGTTGCATTGACCGTTCTCGGGAAGGGGTTCAAGGCTCCTATTCTTCATGATTTGAAAGGCCCATTGTTAGAGGACTCGACAAACATATGCAAGGTGTTGTAGAAGAGCAAAAAGATATGGCAAAAGAAGCACATGACACCGTTTTGTCTAATAGGTGGTGAAGGTAAAAATCGCACATTGATTAACTTTCTAGTGGCTTCAAGTGAGCAATTGGTCTTTTTATCAATTGATGCATCCTACCAAGTGAAAAATAAAAACGCTTTGTGTGATATTTTGGATAAGGTGGTGAAGGAAGTCGATGTGGAGAATGTCATCCAAGTTGTGACAAACAATGCAACAACATATGAAGAAGCGAGAGAGACTTCTTGAGTAGAGGCACTCTACACTTTTTTAGACCCCTTACACAACCCATTGCATTATCTCCTAAAAAAGGACATACAAAAGATGACATGGCTTAAGAATGCGGTTGAAGAGGTAAGAAATATCGGTGTATTCATCAACAATCACCCTTGGTGCTAAGCTTGATGAGAGAGCACACCAACAAAAAGGAGCTTATGCAATCGGTCGTCACTCGATTCACCACAACTTTCATCACATTGTATAGCATTGTAGACTCACTAACATAAAAAAAATGTTCATAAGTACACGATGGTTGGAGTCATTCTATGCTAGGAAGCCCAAAGGGGAATGGGTTGTAAAGACCGCTTTTTAGAGTGTTCATGAAGCATGCCAAGAAAATTAAGGCAAACTTAAACTTAACTAAGTTTTTATTTATCATTTATTTGTTATAATTTTTTTAGTTTGAAATTTTAAATTTCTCTTAATTTTGAATTTAAAATTGTGCATTCTTTGGAATTAGGTGTCGAGCTTTTGGTTGGGGATCGACAGTTGGTGAATGGGGAGAAAAACTCAATGGATTATTTCTATGAGACCAATGTCATGGCCAAGGAGGCCATAGCAAAATATTATGGACAAAATCAAAGAAAACATGAACCCATTTGGCACATAATTGATTGGAGATGGAACAAGCCAATCCACCGACATATACATGCAATGGCCTACTACCGAACCTCAAGTTTTTATATTCTCAATCATTTAGGGCTCATGAGGAGGTTATGGATGGCCTTAATTCATTCATAAAGAGGATAATCCATGGTGAAGAAACTTGAGATGCAATTGTTGATGAAGCGTAGATTTACAAGATTGCACAGAGGAGGCTCTTTTCTTGAGCTGATATGCACAAAAGAAAAAACACCGCTCAACTAGGTAAGAACAAATTGAGTCATTTATTTCTAGTCTCACCACACGTAGATACTAGAATTCTTTGATTTATTCAAGCCTAGTTGCCTTAAAAAATTATAAACATCTTATTTGTATTTGTGGTGGGAAGATTATAGTGCAAAAATACCAAATCTTTCAAAGCTAGCCATCTGCATGTTGTCGTGTATGTAGTGCTTTTTTGGTGTGAAGGAATTTGGAGCATGTTTGAAGTTGTTCACACAAATAAGTGTAATAGGTTGACAACACAATGCCTCAACGACCTTGTTTTTGTGCAATACACTTCATCTTCATGTGAGACAGTGAAGAGGGAAAAGAGTCATGAGGCAATTGAATTGGATAATATTGATCCATAACTTGGATGAGTTGTGAGTAAATATAGTACATTAACCGAGGACATCGCAAAGTTCGAAGGGAGGACGAGGAAGAGATGGCGTCAAATGCAATAAAGGCATCAAGAGTCAAAGGATTTGGTGAGAATGTAGATATCTTTATGGGTGATAATATTGGACAGAATCTTTTACCTTTCGGTTCCTAAGGGCATGAGACTTATACCAAGCATTGTAGATGATCATATATCTTATATTAGTATACTTTGGTGCATTAATGATTGTCACTATATTCTATGATTGTAATTCATGTTTTGTCGTCTTTTTTTGGTTAAAACCCAAAGTAGAAAATATACTTATGCATTCTCTACATTTATTTCTCAAGTCAATAAACAATTTTTTTCATGTGATTCAAGTTTATTTTATGAACTTATATGTTCTTAAAAGTAGCGATAAAGTTGTCGAGTAGTTGCCGAGAAACTCCCAAGTCCCGATTACAGTCAAAAGTTTAAACTATCAAGTATTGTCCAAATACGATTTGTTGAAGTATGGTATCAAGTCTCTTGTATTTCATTTATATCTAGGAAAGAAAGAATTATTTATCATAGGTATTGAAAACCCGAACTCAAAACTACCCAAATGAACACCTAAAGCCATTTTCAAGCAAATTGAAATACAAAAATAATTAATAAAACAACCAACAATATCATCCAATACAGCTTCCTTATTATGAGATGGAAAAACATTGTCACAAGTCTTCAAGTATTACCTTTCTTCATCAATCACCACAAGTTTCTTGTCAACACACCTAATAAAATCATCTGTCACTATGAATTTCAAACCGCGGCATTAAGGTTATCTTGCTACACTTTGGGGATAATTACTTTTTCCTAATTTAAAGGAGCGTCTCTAATAGATTTTTAGATATATATGTTGTAACAAATTTGGCTATAGGCATGACATACGAGGTAGTACTAGACCACACAATATCAAGAATCAAACTTGTGGCTACAATTATTAGATATAAATTGTTGAACAAGATACATCATAAATGGTCCTAAAATGAGATGAAATTATATTAAGTATAAACAGATGGGCAAAAGAGATTAATGGGACGGTAGAAAGATATTGGTTCAATATAATCTAAAGACAGTCTAATTCTACTCCAATTTAAATAGACATCAAAAAGTAGAGAAAACAAATTTTGAAGTAAAGAGGAAACAAGTAAAGTTAGATCAAGGACCACCAACCAATACAAATAAGGAAGATAAGGCATAGGCTCTGGGAATAACATAAGCCTTTTAATATGTGGTAGTCTTGATGCCGATAATGTGTTCTCCTAGTATTCAAGACCACAAACGTTAGTAATGAATGCTATAGCACCATTTTTCCAATGTCTATTATCTTCATTATCAAATTTGTCTCGTAAGACTGGTATGCTCACAAGATCATGTGTGGCCCACGCCACATTAGAGTTCATCATAGAATCACACAAGCCTGAAGTTGATCAAAATAGATTTGTCAAAGAGAAGCTCCCATCAACGATATAACATTCCACAAATAATTTGGATCAGGCATCTCAAATCTTCCTAATATATGAATGTTTTCAACATACCCTACAAGCTGATCAATAAGAAATAAAATCTGCATTAGTTTTCATAGTAAAGAGGGTATTCAAATACCAATTCTTCTATTTTGGTTCCAACTTCAAAGATTACAAATGCAACCCTTCCATGAAAGATACTGATATGCTTCCATGATATTTATGAGAGAGAACTCAAAATTGGGCTCAAATGCATTTCAAACCATATTGTAGTTCAACTGAATATGTTAAGAGGTAATAATGAGTCCATCATAAAACTAGTACAGATATCTTAAATACATCTATAAAATGCCAACATATATCAATCTCAAGGTTCTTATCTTGGATTTTGCATATAGCATATTGATAAATAACTCCATTACTTTCTCCAAAAAAATCTTATTGATTCTTGATAAATGGCATCAATCTAGTAGCACCAATGTGTTGGGACGAAAACATGTTCGGAGAAAAAAATGGGCTCCAAATCCACTGTATGGCCAAGATGTTACAATTTTTCAATTTTACTTCTTAAAGCAAAGAGGAAAAACTTCTACGTGACAGTCAAATAGACCTCAAATTTAAGGTTGAAATTAACTTGTGACATTCAAATAGATGTCAAATTTAAGGTCATCATTAAGTGTTTCTCTACAAACATTACAACCCTCTACCACCACCCCCGACTGCCATTGTAGGATGCCTATCAATGCAACAAGTTACCCAAGTTGTAATTGTGTGTTTCGGATCACAAGTGAATGCAAAACTTTGGGAGGGGAGAAAGGAAGGGTATTCACAACTCGTGTTGCAACAAAGCTACTATGTCAAGTAGAAACACGTGTTTAGCAATGCCCAAACAAAGAAAGCAAACAAATTATTAATCAATTGTTGGTCACATTGTAGCAAATGCACATTGAAACCAAAATGCCTCCTTTGTAACAAAGGTGAATATCTCCCACGCCTAGCTAAACCTCTCTTGCCCTCCCTATTGTGTTGACTTATTGCTTTCATGGGGAACACCAAACCATGGCATGTAGCATTTCATTCTAGATGGAAAATTATTGGGATTGAAATTCTTTTCAGTATGTGGAACCATTGTAATAAAGTGTTGATCAGCATTAATAAACCTCAATGCATTTTTTATGATTCTTTTAGAGGGAGGTATTTCAGTGATTCAGTCCTATTTTTCCATGTTTGCTTGTATGAAAAGAAAGTACATTTGGAATGACACCATATAGTAAAGCACTCGAAACATTAAGGATCAGTGGCATGAACCATCAAAAGAGAATGTCCTCAGTCCAGACAAAGGGGAGGGATACTAGAGCAAACAATCTAATACCTACACCTCCCAAGAACTCGACTTAATGGGAATCACCAAGCAAACAAGTTTCAGGGGAGTCTTTGAGCCCCTTGCCCCCACAGGGCATAACTGGAACAAAAGGAGGTTCGACCAAGGCGGATAACTGGCCATCCAAAACCTGAAAATCCATAAAATTTTGTATTATGATAATGTGTAAACTTTATTGTTTTGGGATGGGTTGGTGAGTATTAGTAAGAACCCAGATATAAGGCCTTTCCATTTTGTTGCATAAAAACCTGATGAGTGATGGAAAAGGATTGTGTCCATGAAGTTGTCCCCTACAATTAGTCTAGTTGTTTCCCTTGAGAACAGCCTTTTATCATATTCAGCTAACTTTTCCTATTGATAGAAGTATCAGTTCTGACACAAATAAAAGCCTGGACAGATAAAAATCATTTTAAAAACCTCGACGTAGCTTTTTAAAAAACCACACCGTCTGCAACCATGGAGGTGTTTGGAGGTGTTATGAAAAAGTGGTCTCTCAAATGGTTTGTGCCCCTATTGTACTAAATTAGAAATTGTTGAACACCTATTGTGAGAGTGCTCATTTGTGAAAGCTTGCGAGAGAAATTCAGACTAGAATATCAGTAATGTTCCAGGCATAGTTTGCATACCCAAAAAAATTGACTCGGGAAGACTCTACGAATATTCGGGAATATTCAGCAACTTAAATATTTATGCAAATTTCTTTAAAAACATAAATATTTATGCAAAATATAGCTACAAAATGTATCAAATGAGTCTGTAAAATGTTGGGGAAGTGTTTTCTATTAGATTTGAATACAAATACAGTACATAATCGCATCATCATGCGAATACAACAGCCAACTAATAAGTGTTATGAATTTATGATGATTGTAAATTGCATATCTATCCAAGTTACAATTTTCAATAATTTACATTTTCTTCTTACTCGTTTTAGGATGCTCAATAGCTGTGTGGTTACAAGTGAGGGAGTGTGATGCCTTTATAAGACAAAAATCAGCATTTTTCCAGTGTGAAACCCGCATTTTTCCCATTTTCCGCATTAAACCAGTGTATGGACGAGTTTTAGGGTCAAACTACTTCGAATATTCTCAAGCAGTATTCACCAATATTCAGTACAAGCGAATGGTGAGTTTTACAAGCAAATATTCGTCTGAGCAAATTTCTGGCAAGTACTCGCCGAACAGGCAAACTATGGTTCCAAGGACATCTTCATTGGAGGGCAGCCTAGTTGGGAGACTCCAACATGTTTATTTGAGGTCCATTCAGCAGTATATGGCATTGTATACAGGTTGCTGCTCTATTTATTCTATGGAAAACTCAAATGCAATTATGTATTCAAAGTGGAATTAGGTAATTTGGAAGAATTTTGGCATGCTTGGAAGAGAAGTCAGAATGCAACTCCAACCAAAAGGGTATTTTTGCTCAAGGAAGCTAAGCAGTTTGACCCTAGAGAATATTCTGATTTAGTTGCACTTATGGTTGTCTTAAGAAAAGTGTAATCTTTCTTGTATTTATCCCTGTACATTTCCTAATTCTTTTGTGCAGGCCTTTGTTGTAAATATTTTTTTGTTAATATATGAAGCATATATTCAAAATAAATAAATAAACCACACTGTTCATAAAAGATGATATTAACATATTCATCAGAAAATAAGGCAAGACCCATTAAAAGAGGTTGATAAAGGTTTAAAATACCTATTTAAGAATGGCATATATTCCCTTTTCTCCATTAAAGCATTCCCTCCCTTAAATGAAGACAAATTCATCTTATAGAGGACCTATATTTTCAAGCATCTGAAGAGGTTGATAAAGGTTTAAGCAACTTATTTTAAAATGCCAAACGTTCACTTTTCTCCATTAAGGTATTCCCCTTCTTTAAATGAAGGGAAATTCATCTTATAGAGGATGTATTTTTCTCTCACAAAATGGATTTCTATATTCACCACAATGGAGTTTACTGAAATTTGGACATTATAAGGGAAGAGGAATATTGTTGCACTTTTGAAAGAATTTTTAGGTAAGTTTCTCAAAGCGATCTTTTGATGTTTTCTCCTTCCTTTAAATTGATATTGATTTCAAATCAGTTACAGATATTTTTCACTGTTTCTACTATTTTTAATCAAATAACAGGAAATTTTAACTTGGCTCCCCAACCCAAAAAAATCATTGGAAAAAAAAGTTGAGAAAGCAAAGTAGTTTCATTAAAATTTGAACCAGATTACATTTTTAAAAAATCTTTTGGATTCATCTGCATCAGCGAATTTCTGTCCAAACATTCATTGGTTTAGTATGCTTAAGGTAGGGTTTATGGTCTTTGGGCAGTAGTAGGAAATGTATTTACTGAGTACAACTTATATTAAAATTATATATCTTTAAGAGGTGATTGTCTCGATAGATATCAATCTATCTGCCTAGTAACCAAAAGAATTTAGTATACTTGTTTGGGACATAAGCATCTTTTCTTGGACATGTACTTGCATACTTTCATTGCTTTTATCCTGTATTTCAAAATCAATCCTTACATGTTTCTTTATAGCGTATCTAAACACACATTATAAATCTGTCCATACATCTAATAAGCACTATTTTGGGCATGAATAAAAAAAAGACTAAAATATTCTTATTTCATTTGAATATTAACACTAATTGATTAATAACACAACTGTACGTGAAATGTACGATGGAAACGCCGAAGGGCATGCATCGAAGAAGTGAAACTGGAGGGGCCGAAAAGGTTGTGGAGGAAGATGGGTGATGAAGAAGAGGTTTGAGGGAGGATAATTCGAAGGACGGGAAAACCGTTGGGGGAACCAATGTGAAACTCTTCTTTCCTACAACCACGTGCCATTTTGTCAATCATTAGAAGGAGAAAGGGGGCGTGTTGTGCAAGGTATCGAGACAACGTATTTTGGAGATATCTTAGAAGGAAAGAAGTAGTTGATCAATATTGCCAATGTCAATAGTTGTTTGTAATTTTAGCACTTGTTTTTTTGGGTATTTAGAAAACTATTTGGGTAATGAATAATTTGTGCTCCACTTTATCACCTCCATCTAACTTGCATTTGTCATGTGAGTGCAATTTGCACTTAAAGGGGTTAAAACAAAAATGGGGTAATTCCAACAGGTTCGAGGTTCGAAACCCAACCTCCTGAATACAACAGACCATGTTCCTTGTTTGTGGATTGGGAAGAAATGGTGCTCATGTCCTTCATCCATGGAAGTTATCTATACTTTAATTGGCATGGAGGACAACCATTCTCAGCATGCGCTAGGGGTTTTCCAACAGTGACAGCATGACGACCACCATAAAATGGGATTTCCAATTTTTTTGGCGTCTAATTGTAGGAAAACAGGTGATGCATGGACAATCATCAATAATTTAGCTCCTCCATTGGTTGGTCATATGAGCGAGAGGTAGATTTTATTTGTAGGATTGAAAGTTTTAGACTGAGACTCCATATGATTTCTAATGTTTTCAAGAGAAAATTTCTCTCTTATAAAACCATTAAAGTGTACCATGCAATGTACAGGTCTAAAACAT
Organism: Taxus wallichiana var. yunnanensis; assembly: GCA_018340775.1. Taxonomy (NCBI): domain Eukaryota; kingdom Viridiplantae; phylum Streptophyta; class Pinopsida; order Cupressales; family Taxaceae; genus Taxus; species Taxus wallichiana. The sequence continues at coordinate 835,424,788 of CM031237.1, read as the reverse complement.
ATTCCTTGTGCACGGGCTGGCAGCAAGCTAGTAAATATGAGCTGATCTGAGTGGACACGTGTTGGCTGCATGAGGGGAAACAATGTCAAAATCCTTCATGAGGTGGGAGAAAAACTAGACACAAAACGTGGCCCCCTCTGTCGACAACAACAAAGGTTTATCTGACCATGCATTATCTTCTCATAAGCCTAAAAGTTCCCAGCTAAAGACAAGCACAACACAATAAATAATATTATGTCATTGACGATCGTGTCAGAGCTACATGGGTTTAATCCATATAGGATATCCTAACTATAAACACGCCTTAAACGTAATAAATATTAAAAGGAGCATTAATGAATCTATTGCAAATAAGGTTCCCGAGTGATTTGAGATACTTTGCATGTACATCCATACCCACCTCCTCTACTTATTCCATAACAACAATTATTATTATAGCTCCAATATTGCATTGCATTGCATTTGATCTTGTAATTCATTTTATTATAGTGTGACCAAAATAAAGAATTTTAAGAATCCAAGATGGGACCAAAAGCTGGAATTCTTGTGGCTTTGCATCCATTCACCATGTCCCTGCTCTCGCTCGGATTAGTCATCACTATCACTACTTCCGCCCCCACTTTTTCACTGCTTCCACTGTCATGTCCTACACATTTAGACGACCTGATACTGTCATGTCATGAATTATCCATTTTTCTGAAGTATAGATCTTTATCTGTTTCACTATATCATCTTTGAAGTTTTTCTCTATTTCTTTCACCACCGAAATGACATACACCTCTTTTTGAAAAGGTTGCAGCATGAACGACCGTCAGGAAATCCATGAGCATGGTGATGATTAGCATGAACCAGAATTCATGCTTCTTTTCCAGAGCCGAACCACGAAGTTTGTAGGAGTTGTCGATAGGATTATAAGATGAAAGCCTAAAGCAAAGCGAGGGAAGTCCAGCTGGTGAAACAGTGGAATCCTTCGAAGACATTATGGTGTAAGTGGCGAACCAGTGGAAATGTTGCAACTGAGCTTATTACCAGAAGCCATAAAATGGTGGATGCTACACTTGTAATCTCGACTAAGTTGGTCTCAGAGTGGCGCTCACCAGAATCCCTAAAATGGTGGATGTCATGCCTGTAATCTTGACTGAGATGGTCTCAGAGTGGCACACGATTTGTGTGAGGGAATAAATGATCCATGTCATGGATGAAATGTCACAGCCACTGTGAATTCCTCCCAAACACTAAAGGAACAATGTTGTGGCTATCTTGAAAGGTATTGTAACCCATGACCTTCCAAGCACCTTCACCACCACCTAGAAAACACATTTGAGAAAGGCATCGTTGCGGCACAACATTAGCGCCAAAATATTCCCCACCGAGAAGAGAGCAGCTTCATTATTAGTGTAGGGAAAGTGTCCGGTGGTGGCCAAGATGGGTCCAATTAAATAGAGGGAAAAGCATACAACGAAGAGACACTTGTACACGGTAAATAGCTAGAGACAAAAACACCACAGTAAATAATATTAGGTCGTTGATGGTGGTGTAAGGATAGGGTGGGTTTGATTCATATAGGATATCCTAATTGTAAATACGCCTTTAGCATATAAAGACTTTATCCACATTACCCAAAACAAAACAAAAAAAAGAATACACACACACTCTTGTATGTTTCCTTTTGTAGTAGCATTTTAAGGGAGATGTTCAACCATTAGGTGTCTTAATTTTTGTATGGCGATGGGGTGGTGGACACAAGGATGATGAATGCATGAAGGACACGTGGTTGAGTTTGAACCTCATTAAAACTTGCCATATCTTCTATCACTTGCCTTGTACCCCGCTTCTTGGCTTAGCTTGAGCTTCAAGTAATTTTGTCATCTTGGAAGAACACTGCAAATGTCATGCTTGATTTCAAGAACTATACACGGTGAATTTTGGTACATGAAGTATACACACTAAATAGCTTTCATGGTAGATGTGGAAAAGAAACACATGGTTGTTGTAAGAGGTGGAATTGCAGGTGCCAATGTTGTCAAGGCCCTGGAAAACTATGCAGATGCCATGCTTATAGATCAGTATGTCATATCTTGTTTTTTCATAGAAGAAATATAATGATAAAAGAAAATCAAATAATTGATTAGGAAATTCATATGTATCTTTTATTCACCGTGATTTACATATATAACAGAAAGGACAATTTTGAGATCCCATGGGCAAAATTGAGGTGCATGGTAAAGCCATGTTTTGGGTAAAGTTGAGGTGCATGGTAAAGCCACATTTTGGGTAAAGTTCAATGTTTTTGCACAAGTATTTGAAGATTGATAAGCTTATAACATCCATTGTAGAAAGTGGTTCAGAGGAAGTTGTGGTGATTACCCTATGAGAAGAAGTATAATTATCTAGTACTTTCCACTGAACCTGCTTATAATGGGCCTCCTACAAAGGTAGAGAGACTCGAACAAATCAAAACAGGTACAAACAATAGAGTCACCATCCTAGTCAGAATTTTGGAAATTGAATTTGTGAGACTTATGGTTTGTAAAATTTGAAGTTCAATTTTGATACTTTTGCTTTATAAACCCAAATATACCTAATTTGTTACCTTGATTCTGCAGGTTAATTTTGCAGGTAGGTATGTAGAAGAAAACACGTGAATAATAAGAATTTTAAGTGAGTGGAGTGACGAGTGGCAAATATACGTTTTTGTGATCGCACGTGGTGTAACAAGTGAAGCTCATAAGGACCATGTCTAAATAGTCAGGGATTTGTTGTATGAAACGCCTAAACTGTCAGATCCCGCTCTTTAAAATGCTTCCATCGTCCGATTTACGTTGATACGGCACGTCAGAGTTCACTACCCCCTTTTCTAATAGGGAACGCCTTCGACGTAAATATCAATCACCTTGTCATACCATTCTTTTCAATGGCCTTTACTTGGGCTAGGCATATGACTTTGCATTTTACAATAGCTATGCATGCACATAACGTTTTAAATGACAAAACTGACCTCAAAAATTTCTATGTGGTGGTGTAAGAGATGCATGCACATGATATTTTAAATGATAAACTTGACTTGCGAGATGGTGTAAGAGTTATGACACACCCGTTTTGGTAATTTCTTAGAACATTGTATTGAGGCACTTGAGCAAGCATATATATGGTATTTGTACTAATTTTTTGTATCCATTAAAAAGTAGGTCAAGTTGAGGTTAATTGAATAATTGTTTCCCTATGCAATCCTAGTTAATATCCCAACAAAGTTCGCTGTGACAATTGAGCGTTTGGCTTAAGGAGGTGAATTTTTATAATCTCCCAAAATGCATAAGCATTGCTTGTAAGACCAGGATAGGCATTGTTAAGTTATGACACCTCACTTCTCCTTTTAGGTTGTTTGTAACCCCATATAAATTTTAAGGGGAGTATTAGGATTATCCTTTAATTGAGTTATTTTTATAATCCTAATGTTTATTTTAGGTGTTTGTAAGTTTATTCCTAGATAAATTTTTAATTCATATATTTAGGGAATATGTGAGGACTCAAGCCTCTTTTGTCTTCTCTTGGACAGAATCTTGGAGTTCCATGTCACATGTAACTCCTCTTACACTTGTCACGCACTTCCCCCTCACCTCGTGGAGTTAAGAGACACTAGACACACACTAAGAAGGTATGCATAAGTAATTATGGAGCTATTTTGTAACTCTTTTTGGCTCTCGTATTCTATTTAAAGCATTTTCTCTTCTTCTCTCTCATTATTAGAAGTCTATTCTCCTTTTTCTATTCTCCTCTTCTTACTCTCTCTTCTTGAATATTGTAATTCAGATAATAGTTCTTAAGCCTTCTAAAAACATGTGGAGTTTTCTTCTGTTGATTCGTTTTCCCCACTTACCAACTTGACTCTCAACTAGTGTTACACGGGGACGTGTCCAAAAACCAAAGAGTCAAGAACCTTAAAACATCTGGTTGAAATTAATGGAAATCGCATATGCAATACATCTTTACCTCTAAACATTTGGTTAAAATTCAAGAGAGTTAAGAACCTAACCCAATGAAAAGACCTTTGTTAAAGTAAGCAAAAAGTGGCAAGTTAAAAATAAGGAGGCCTTAGGATGGATTGGCATAGCAATGTCACCCAAACTTCATGTTCATATTGAAAGTTGTGTTACTATTGCTATTGTTTGGTCTAATCTTAAAGATGTGTATGATGTTGTGAATAAATCTCGAAAAATTCAAGTTCAAGATCAACTTTCAGATTTAAAGTATGTTGATTTCAAAACAATGGATGATTTTTTTTACGAAGTTCATTTTTTAAATCACAATTAAATAGTTCAAGTGTTAAACTTTCATATTTGAATTTAATTCATACTATTATGAAAAAGAGTTTACCTAGGCCTTTTCAACTTTATTACAAATATTCACTCTCAACTTGCTATTCCTACTTTAGCAACTCAGTTGAAGTTTGATTTTTTTGTAATTTGTTACGTCAAGAAGAACAAAAGTTACTTCAGTTTGGTAGTCTTAAGGCAAATGAACATGTTTTTGTTTCTCAACACCAACACAAGAATTGTCGTAACAATGAACATTGTAAGACCAACCACAAATATGACAAAATGAAAACAAGTCAAAATGTAACCCTAAGTATAAACTAGTTTGTACTTATTGTCATAAAGATGGACATGATAAAGGTCATTTCTTTCACAAGAAATGTGATATTAAAAATGGAAAGAAACTTGAAAACACTAATGCTAGTGCTAGTAACAAGACTCAAAATTTTCAAAAATCTAACACTACGATTTCTTTTACTTGTGTTTTGCATTCTTCTTCTCTTGTTGAATGGATCGATGATTCAGGTGCTACTCGGCATATGACATCTAATGTTGATTTATTTACTACTTTAGAGTTAGATCATTCCAATTATCAAGTAAGTATTGCAAATCATGCTTCATGCAATGTAGAAGCAATTGGTAATGTTAGTATTCCTAATGGTGAATTACATGATGTTTTGTTTGTCCTGATTTAAAGTTAAATCTACTTTTTATTCCTCAATTATGCAAATAGGATTACAAAGTAGAATTTTTCAAAATACTTGTTATATTAAATCAACAAAGAAAAATTTTGAAGTTGTTAGTATAACCTTTTTAGATAAAAATGATTTGTTTAAATTTACTGCATTCTCTTCCCCTTTTTCTAGTCATGCTTTAGTTATTTATGTTGATGGTAGTTTATGACATGAACGATTAGGTCATATTAATTACCAAAGCATTGCACTTATGCATAAACTAGACATAGTGCATGGCTTGCCTGAATTTCCTATTTCTAAGTTTGTTTGTACTAAATGTTTGGCTGATAAAACTCATAGAGAATTTGATCCTTAAAACAAATTTTGGCATGCAACTAAAAAAGTGCATCTTGTTCATAGTGATCTTTTAGGTTAAATGCAAACTCCTTATATGAATGGTGCTAAATATGCTCTTACTTTTGTAGATGATTTCACTAGGAGAGTTTGGATTTATTTTTTGAAAACTAAAGATCAAGTTTTGGATATATTTATTGAATTTCATACCTTTGTTGAAAAACATTCTGGTTGTTTTTTACGTATCTTACATATTGATAATGGTACTGACTATGTCACTTTTGATTTCCTTGCATATTGTAAACAACATGGTATTACAAATGAAAAGATTGTTTCTTACATACCTAAGCAAAATGGTGTTGTCAAACGTAAACATAGGACTATCACTAAAATGGCTAGGTGTATGTTGCATGCTAAAAATATGCATTATAAGTTGTGGGCTAAAGCTATGAATTGCAACGTTTATATTATTAATAGAACTTCCACTAAAGTTGTCTTAAACATTACCATGAAGAAGCTTGGAGTGGCAAAAACCTAATTTAAGGCATTTATGAGTCTTTGGTTCTGAAGCTTTTGTTCATATGCCGAAAGAAAAACATAAGAAGTTAGAATTTAAATCAAGCACACTTATGTTTGTTGGCTATGATGAAAAATCTAAGGCTTATAGGATTTATGATCATCTAACTAACAAAATCAAGTTTAAAAGATATGTTAAACTTGCTAAAATTGGTGTGGTTGATTGTTCTACTTTGATTCTCATTATGCCTCTCTTACTTTTGATTCAAGTAATGATCAAGAAAATTTGTATGGTAGTGTTAAAACTCCTAGCGTTCATTCTCCTTCTTTTAGTCTTGTTCCACCTAAGCCTATGCCTAGATGGGCAAAACCCACTTTAGCAGCATCTGGAATTGATGTAGATGTTAATGATTCTTGTAAAACAAGCTAAAGGCCACCCTCATTGGGAAAAGCTATGCATGATGAGTACAACTCCTTAATCTCTAATCAAACTTGGGACTTAGTCCCCTCCCTAAAGGTCAAAATTTGGTTAGTTGTAAATGGTTGTTTAAAACTAAGTTTACTTTTGATAATCAAGTAGATAAATATAAAGCTAGATTAGTTGCTAGAGGTTTTTCTCAAGTTGAAGGAATTGATTATAATGAAACCTTTGCACTTGTAGCTAAGATGCCCACAATTAAAGTTGTTTTAGCTCTAGCTACTCATATGCATTGGCCTATTTATCAAATGGATGTTGACAAAGTGTTTTTTTAATGGTGATTTGCATGAAGAAATTTATGGCTCCACCCCTGGTTTTATTAAGAAAGGAAATGAGCATCTTGTTTGAAAATTAAATAAAGCTATTTTATAGTTGGAACTTTGAAGTCATCACCCAAAGAATGGTATTCTAAAATCTACCAATTTTTACCGGTCAATGTTTTACTTGTAGTTAAGGATCATAATTTCTTTGTGAAAAATACTCTTTGTTGATGGCGAATCACAACACCCCTGAATGTCTGCAACTCGATGGGTTGAGACTCTCAGTGCGATTGCATAACATGGAGCTTTTCCCAAGTGTGGGACCTTGCGAAATCGGAAAAGCTCTCCGGATGAAGGCCGGTTCCTATTCCTCTGTTCAGATGCACACGTAAAAATGCAGAGGTTTACTCAAAATCCTAAACTAACTTGCGCAAGGAGACGGGGTAAGAAGATGCATAAAAATAAAACCTAAACTAACAAAGGTGATGCACCGAGGAATGAAGAACACTGTCTTGCCAATAAACACGAGACCATTAAAATGCAATGCAAGATCATGCATGATAACCGGGGTTTGCAGTGAAAGATCGGGAGGACGCAAATAAACACAAGAGAGGGTTGAGAATCATCCATAGACATGCATTATTTGCTCCAAAGATTGATACAATACGCTATAGAATGCCAAGAGGCAAATTTGCATTACAGTTTTAAATGGGAGGTTTGAACTTCCACAAATTCACCTGCCAAAGAGAAGAAGGGAGGGGCAAAACAAGAATGTCCAACCTTTAGAAAGAAGCCCCTCCTTACAATTTATAGGAAGAATGAGAGAGGGAAGAGAGAGGAAATCCAAATCTACCCCAACCACCTCCAGAGTTGCATTTAATTCATCTCATTATGGTGGTAGGTGAGAACCCTAGCAAACCCAAAAAGTGGCAAATTGTATTTTGCATTTTTAAGAATTTGTTCTCACCCAATTAAAGATATCCAGTCGTAGTTGGACAGAGGACCTCGTAAGCTTTCCGAAAAGTCCAACCTTGCATGAATCCGAGCTCCCTGTGAAAAGTTATGGCCATCTGAATATCTGCGCGTGGCGCCGTGTCTCGCTTCTGTCGCCGCGCTCAAAATGTCGCGCCTCAAGGTGCGCGCTCATCCATCCTTATGTCGACATCCATCATGCGCGCCTTAGCATCCATTTTCATGTCGTGCGCCTTGCACCTGCGCGCATATATTTTCATGTCGACATCCATTTTCATGCGCCTTACTCGCACTCGCGCTTACATGCATGTCATATCCATTTTCATGTCGACATCCATTTTCATGCGACATCCTTTCACTGCGCGCATATATTTTCATGTCGACATCCATTTTTCATGCGCCTGTCACAATAAACATCGGGCTTTGAGCTTCTTTGGTTTCCATATTCTTCTTGCTTGTCTATATCTACCTGGGGGGAAAGATATATACAACAATTTGGCGACTCAATGGGATCACCTGCCTGCTAGGTAGAAGATCAGTGGCCTTTAACCTATCCATTGGGCATGGAGTCATAAGCAATAACTTGAAACCAACCTGATATCTGATCCCGATCCTGATACCGCAACTCATTCTCCAAGAGCACTCTAAACTGTAGAAAACAACCTGAGAGCAGCAAAACCTGTGCCAGAGCACTTAGGGAAAAAGAAACCTAACTACAACAAGACAATGTGCATACGCACTTAGAGGAATTGAAAACTAATCTAATATTTACAAGGGTAAACCTTTTCCTTTTAGTAGCAATGTTTAAGATAGATTCCGTTAACCGGAATCGGGAGTTCTTCTCCATCCAATGTAGACAATTGGAAGGCATTACTACTTTTACATCCCGTGACCATGTAGGGGCCACTCCAAATGGCATCAAACTTGGAATGCCTTCCTGGTTTTGCCCGATCTGCATCCCATTTCAGGACTAGGTCCCCTTCTGGAAGGTCCTTGCTCTTGCCTTCTTATCAAACCATCTTTTTACTAAGGCCTGATCCTTTTCAATCGTCTGAACTGCATGTTCTCTTATTTCTTCCAATTCCATCAACTCTGCATACCTGGCCTCCATTGGTTCGAACTCAAACAACTCCAATTGCTTCATGAGCTCTAATGCAGCAATTCTAATGATATAGGCAACACTGCCTCTTTCCCATAGACCAACTTGTAGGGAGAATTACCAGTAGACCTCTTTGGCGTTATTCTGTCAGCCCACAATGTTGATTTTAGCTTGGTATGCCATGTCCTTTGGTTTTCATCCAGAGTCCTTCTGATGATTCTTAGCAAATTCTTGTTCATGGACTCTACTTGTCCATTACCCTGCGGGTAATAATTTGAAGAGGTGCTCAAATAGATTCCATTCTTGATAGCCCATTCTGTAATCTTGGAACCTATGAATGCCAATGCATTGTCTGATATGATAGTGGCCGCACACCAAACCTGGTCACTATTCCTTCATAAAAGTCTAGTATGTTAGACTCATTTGCCTCTTTGAGCGCTACTGCTTCGGTCCACTTGGTGAAATAGTCATTGCCGTGAGAATCCACTTGTGGCCTTGGCTTGAGTTTGGGTTGATGACCCCGATGAAGTCCAATCCCCATTGCATAAATGGTTGGTCAACCAAAATTGGGTGCAATGGAAGTGCTGCTAGTCTTTCTTTTCCTGTGAAGAGTGCACATTTCTTGCACTTTCTTATCCATGTATAGCAGTCACTGAACACTGTCGGCCAATAATATCCTACCTTCATTATCTTGAGAGCTGTTACTCGTGGGGCGAAATGTCCTCCGGAATCTCCATCATGAAAATCTTGTAACACCCTCTCAATTTGACCCGTCCCAATGCACCTCAATAAAACTCCATTGATGTCCTTTTTAAACAAAACACCATCAACAAGCACATATGGAATGGCTTGTAATCTGAAGTATCTCCTCTTTGCTTTGCTCATTTCTGGAGGGCATAGGCCTGTCTGTAGGAAGTGTATCATATTCTGAGTCCAACAAGGAGTAGGCACATCATCATTTTCTGTTTGACCACCCTGTAATACCAAGACAGTCTCTTTTTTATCACCTACTTCAACTTGTTCGACTCAAGGCTAGTTGTTCACATAGTCCCATCCCACGTACTAGTTTGGTGACCTTGATCTCAATGTCATATTCCATGACACGAGTTATCCATCCTGCACGTTTCTCATTTAAATCCTTGTTTAGAAGGAAGTCCTTGACTCCCGCATGAGAGACCAATAATTGGATCTTGTTGTTTGAGACTAGGTGCTTGAATTTCTTTAAACTCCTGATCACTGCAAGGACATGCTTTTCAATGAAAGAGTACCTAGTTTCGTATTCCTCCAAGCCTTGACTGAAGAAAGCAACTGGTTGTTCTAATCCTTCTTTGTTTTGTTGTGCCAGGATTGCAGAAATTGTGTCTCCACCACCAAAGGCATATAACATGAAATCCTTGGAGAAGTCTGGATTGACGAGAGTTGGAGCTTGAGATATAGCCTCTTTTATTGCCTCAAAACTTGCCTTGCCTTCAGATGTCCACTTAAATGCCATGCTCTTCTTCAACATCAGTGTTATTGGCTTTACGAGAGCTGCAAAGTTTGGAACAAACCTGCGGACAAAATTGATCCTTCCTAAGAAGCTTTGAAGAGCCTTCTTATGACTTGGCAATGGCAACGCTTGAATTGCTTCAACTCTTTTTGGGTCAATCATCAATCCCTCCTTTGAAACAATATGGCCTAGAAGTTTTCCTTCGTGAGCCAAGAATATGCATTTTTTGGGATTCAATGATACCCCAAATCTTCTACACCTCTCGAAATATCTCGCCTCGGATGAAAGAGGTGATCCACCGCATTTTTGGAGAATACAAGTGATGTCATCAAGATATATCGTAACTATTTTATTGATCAACCCTTGAATGCCATATCCATTGCCCTTCGAAAGTGGCTCCAGCATTTGATAGCCAAATGGCATCTTCTTGTAGGCATATGTGCCCCATTTGGTGGTGAAAGCCATCTTGAACCGGTCATCTTCCTTCACCATTACTTGATTATACCCTGAGTAGCCATCTAAGAGAGAGAATCTCTCCGAACCGGATACCACTTGCAATATTTGTTCCATTAAAGGAAGTGGGTAATGGTCTTTAAGAGATGCCCTGTTGAGGTCTCGGAAGTCTACACACAGCCTGATTTCTCCGCTCTTCTTCCTGACTGGAACCAAGTTTGCAACCCAGCTTGAGTGCTTGATCGGGAATATAATGTTTGCCTCTATTAGCTTGTTTAGCTCTTTCTTCATTAGAGGCTCAATGTGGGGTTGACTGGTCTCTGCTTCTGCCTGATGGGTTTAGCATCTGGATCCAATTCTATGGTATGTTGTGCCAACTTCGGATTGAAACCTCTCAAGTCTTCATAGCTCCAAGCGAAGACATCTGGAAATTCTTGGCAAAGTTGTATGAAATCTGATTTCTCCTGCTCAGTGGCCACTTTGCCAATTTGAAGTGTTTTACCTTCCCAACCAGAATTGGCTCTGAATCTTCTCTCTTGACCTACATGTTAGCCTTTTCCTTACGGAACTGGTCGTTAGGGTTGAAGATAGACTCCAATGTTACTAAACCCTTGGGAAGCTTATTTGTCCGCAACTGCACTACTTGATCCCCATACTGCTGCTCTAATCTATCTTGATTCCTAGCTGAGAATTCAGCCTCTTCTTGTAAGAAATTGACGATCTGTTGATCATTCTCAAACACCTGCCAGCTTGTGTTATTATCTGGAACTGCTGGCCTCACAATCACATGGATATGTGGTTGTGTTTTTTCCCTTTTGATGTTGTCAACCACATCAAACGTTGCTCCAACTGCTGCAAGCCTATCCGCGGCTTCATTTTTCTTCCTGGGTATGGACATGATGTTGAAAGCTTCGAAATCCTCAACGAGGTCCCATACCCTGTTTTTGTAGTTCTTCAAAGACAGGTCATTCTTTGTAGCATGTTGTCCCCTGACTTGATTGACGATCAGCTCGCTATCCCCGAACACCTGCAAGTTCTTTATGCCCTTTTTCTGGCCCAATGAAGTCCGTGAATCAAGGCCTCATATTCAGCTGTGTTGTTTGAACAGGAAAACTGGAAACGGAAAGTTGAATAATATTTGATGCCTTGAGGTGAAACAAGCATAGCTCCTCCTCCTGCGCCTTGCCTACTCCTTGATCCATCGAAAAATAATTGCCATACCTCATTGTCATCCTTATGGTCTGGTTTGGTGATGCTAGAATAGGTTGGTTTTCTTCATTATGCAATAGACTCCTAGCTCGGATTCTTCTACTTCTTGGTAGGGATCAAAAGCATGTACCTTGCTTGCCCATTCATCAAGAGTCAAATCTGGAATGCTTCCAACTTTGGTGTCAGCTTCATCTGTTCCTGGATAATCTTCTTGATCAAAAGCTGAACAGTTGGCATTGATTTGGCTTGGAGTATGAGGCTCAATATGAAAGTTTGCAATTGGTTCGGATCTGATTGTGACCTTAGTACCATATCTTGTTCTGAACAACATGTGTGACCAATCAGCAGATAAGTAGCCTCCAATTCTAGCTGTGAAATCCCTTGATAAGCATAGGGCAAAGAGTGGTGGCAAATCTATCACTGACACATCTTGCAAAACGGTAACGTTGGGGCATGCATGCAAGGTAAGATTCAAACCTTTAATCACTCCCACCGTTGCTACTACTGTCCCATCCAATTGCACTACCCCTTTGATATGACTTCATATTGAGACCCGGTGATCGCCTATTTGCTTGGGCATATGACGTAACTACTTGCCCCTTAATCAATCATGCAATTGTGTACTAGTTTATCCCCGATGATTAATGAAACATAAAATGGAGGGGGTTTCAAAACTTTACCTTGTTGTCCTCCATGATTCCCTTCAGGCTGAGCAGCATTTGTGAGAACATTCTCTTGCATATGGGCCTGTTGGTTCGAAGTTGACCAATTCTTCATGGCAGCTTGTAGAAGATCTCTTTGGCCTGGGATGGATAAAGATTCCCACATTGATATATTCACATTCATCTTCTTCATTTGATCAATGATGCTAAATGGGGATGAAAGATCTCTTTGTTGTCCTTTAGTCTGTGCATTCCTTTCTTGTGCATGGACAGCAACAGCTGGCATTTGAGCTGGCTTAGAAGGTGGTTTGGGCTGTCCTTGTGTGCTTGGAACTGTATTTTGCTTACCAACACCTTGTGGAGTGCTGGAAGGTTGCAGATCACTTGGAGCCAATGACTGCCCTTCACCAATATTCCTCTTCTTTGATCTTGTGTTAGCTGCTACACTCGAGAAATTGTTTGATTCATGCCACAAAATCCTCGCCTTGCCAATTCGCAAGTGCGGTATCATTTGAGTTGTGTTTTGCCGAGATGTCCCTTGTTGCTGATTTGTTTCGACTCACTTCACCCTCAACGCCGTGATTTGTCACCATCAAGGCTTGGTTCAAAGCACCATTAAAGCACATAGATTGGTTGTGAGGTTCATTGCATGGGAAACACCAATCATACTCTTGAGCTATGTTGTTTTGGATTGGCACTAATGCTTTAGAAGCAGATGCAACATTGGGGTTATATGGGCTGAAATGGTCTATTAGCGGGAGGTCTTACTTGGCTTTGATTTTGATTTGCAGACTGATTGGGTGACCTATTTTGTTGGTATGGGGGCCTAGCCTCGGTGCATCGCGCTTGAGGCGATACGGTCTAGCGCTTTGAGCTTCTTTGTCTTTTGATAGTCACCACTCATTTCCAAGGTTCTCGCAATTGTTTCATAACCTCCGGAGTTCATTTGAAGCACTAGAGGATGAAGTAGAAGTTTCATTTGAACTTTGATTTCTAGGAGTGGGAATAGGAGCCAAAGTGGGTGCTTGACTAGTGCTTGGATTTTCTAAGTTTGGATACAAGGGCATGGGAGGCCTAGGAGCCAGCTTACCAGCTTGAATAAGACAGTTTTCAGCCCTAATGGCAATGCTATAAGCAACAGGTAAGGTTGTGCCTCCCATAGATTGAATTAACATAGAAATATCAGAATTCAAAGCTTTAAGATAATATAGAAAAGCACCTTCAGCTGTTGGCCTAACGGCCACTGGAATCCTATCCCAAGACCTTTGAAATCTGAAGTTGAAGTCAGTCAGCTGCTCATTGGGAGCTCTCTTGATAGTTGTCAATTGTTCTAGTAGAGACAAATTGTCTCCCTTTTCTCCAAACTCGCTCATGGAGAACTATGCATAATCGATTCCAATTTTGGATAGTACCAGCTCCAAGGCTCCTAAACCATCGCAATGTCTTCCCTTTGAACGAAGATGCCAAGAATTTGACAAAGAACATCCATTTCATTTATCTCATGGATTGCACAAACGTTGGCGATGTCTTTCACATGATCACCTGTGGAGTGGTATGATTTTCTCCAAAGTGAAAATGGAATGTTCTTCAATGCTGCAATTGGAACTGGATTTCGTGTATGAGGGCAAGTGGGTCGCTGCCGCCAAAGTGAAATTGACAAAGGGATTCGGTGGTTGTGCCATTCGATTGGCCCGAGGACCCTTGTTGATTGGGTGAAAGGTCTACTAGGTGGAGGTGTAGACAAAGTCCTGTTAGGTGGAGAAGGTGATCTTTGTGGTCTTCTTCCTCTCCTTCCTCTGCCTGGTGATAGCTGCAAGTGGACAAATAGCCCCTCTTCTCGAGTATCAGACATGGCTCGAATTCTTCTCATATGCCTGGGCAACTTTTGCTGCTATACCACTGAATTCTCTACCCCTTGGGAGTTGCCAGATGTGTTAGATAATGAGCCTGAAAATGCTGGATCTGCCAAGTTACACACCAAACTTGACAAAATTTAAACTCAAAATTTTGAAAGACCTGTATTTTTGAGATTTTAGGGTTTGGAATTTGATTTGGAATGACAGTTAATCCCTTAAAACCCAAAATGCCAGGACTTGAAATCCCAAAATCGAAATACCAAAACCATGAAATTTTGAAAGTCAAAATCTCAAAAACTAAGAATACCCTTTTGAAGATTATCTTCCGATCTATCAACTGGTGAAATTTTTACTTGTTTTGAGCAAGTTAAGCCCTTGAAAATCGATTTCAAAGTTCAGCCTGGAAGGTAAAAATCTGAAATTGTAAAACCTGCAATTTTTGGTCCAAATTTCTTGAAAATTCCTTCAAATCTTATGGAATGACCTCTTGGTCCCACCGGCGTGCCAAAACTGTTGATGGCGAATCACAAGACCCTAAATGTCTCGCAACTCGATGGGTTGAGACTCTCAGTGCGATTGCATAACATGGAGCTTTTCCCAAGTGTGGGACCTTGCGAAATCGGAAAAGCTCTCCGGATGAAGGCCGGTTCCTATTCCTCTGTTCAGATGCACACGTAAAAATGCAGAGGGTTTACTCAAAAACCTAAACTAACTTGCAAGGAGACAGGGTAAGAAGATGCATAAAAATAAAACCTAAACTAACAAAGGTGATGCACCGAGGAATGAAGAACACTGTCTTGCCAATAAACACAGACCATTAAAATGCAATGCAAGATCATGCTGACATACAATAGGGTTTGCAAGTGAAAGATCAGAGGATGCAAATAAACACAGAGAGGGTTGAGAATCATCCATAGACATGCATTATTTGCTCCAAAGATTGATACAATACGCTACAAAATGCCAAGAGGCAAATTTGCATTACAGTTTTAAATGGGAGGTTTGAACTTCCACAAATTCACCTGCCAAAGAGAAGAAGGGAGGGGCAAAACAAGAATGTCCAACCTTTAGAAAGAAGCCCCTCCTTACAATTTATAGGAAGAATGAGAGAGGGAAGAGAGAGAAAATCCAAATCTACCCCAACCACCTCCAAGTTGCATTTAATTTATCTCATTATGGTGGTAGGTGAGAACCCTAGCAAACTTAAAAAGTGGCAAACTGTATTTTGCATTTTTAAGAATTTGTTCTCACCCAATTAAAGATATCCAATCGTAGTTGGACAGAGGACCTCGTAAGCTTTCCGAAAAGTCCAACCTTGCATGAATCCGAGCTCCCTGTGAAAAGTTATGGCCATCTGAATATCTGCGCCAGGGTCTGCTTCCTGTCAGCGCTCAAAATGTTGCGCCTCCTGAAGGTGCGCCTTGGCGCATCCATCCTTATGTCGACATACCCTTATGTGCACCAAGGCGCACATATATTTTCATGTCGACATCCATTTTCATGCGCCCTTGACCTGCGCCTTGGCGCATATATTTTCATGTCGACATCCATTTTCATGCGCCCTTAACCTGCGCCTTGGCGCATATATTTTCATGTCGACATCCATTTTCATGCGCCCTTGACTGCGCTTGGCGCATATATTTTCATGTCGACATCCATTTTCATGCGCCTGTCACAATAAACATCGGGCTTTGAGCTTCTTTGGTTTCCATATTCTTCTACTTGTCTATATCTACTGGGGGAAAGATATATACAACAACTACTAATGGCATAATTATAATAGTCTTATATGTTGTTGATTTTAGAATTGTTTGTAGTATAGTTCATTGGTTTTTTCCACTAAAATGGCTTTATAGAACACCTTTGAAATGACAGATTTAGGATTTTTGCATTATTTCTAAAGCACGTAAGTTTGGCAAAAAAAAAAAAATGGCATTTTAATTTCTCAATCCAAGTACGCATATGATTTGTTAGTTAAATCTTATATGCTTGATGGCGAACCAATTGATATTCCTTGTGAACTTGGTGTAAAATTTCTTAATGATATGGAAACCAAACTTGATCCTACTTTATACAGCAATTAGTTGGAAGTTTGAGTTATCTAACTCCTATTTGTCCTAGCATTACTTTTGTTGTTGGTTTGGTTTCTCAATTTATGTCAAAACCCCAAACTACTCATTTTAAAGAGGCTAAAAGAATTCTTCATTACATTAAAGGCAGCTTAACCCTTGGCATCGAGTATACCTCAAATAACAATTTTTCTTTGACAAGTTACACAAATTCTGATTGGGGTGGTGATCCAAATGATCATAGATCCACATGTGGCTATTGTTTCTCGTTAGGATCTGATGTAATTTCTTGGAATAGTAAGAAGCAAACAACCATATATGTATCTTCCTTTGAAGCTGAATATAAAAGATGTAATTATGTTGTGAAGGATATAAAAGATGTAATCATGTTGTCAAGGAAGTTGTTTGGCTTAGAAGACTTCTTACAGATTTGGGGCATCCTCAAACTTCTACTACTCCAATTTTTGGTGACAACCTTGGTGTCATTGCCTTAGCAAAGAATCCAATTTTTCATGCAAGGTCAAAGCACATTGAGATTCATCATCACTTCCAACGACAACTCATTGAAGACAAGCAAATTCTTCTTTCTTTCTATCATACTAAAGAGCAAGTGGTTGATATTTTCACTAAGCCATTATGTAAAGACAATTTTTTATTGTTTTGTAACATGTTAGGATTGAATGAAGTTGTCATCAAGGGGGAGTGTTAAGTTATGACACCTCCCTTCTTTTCAAGTTGTTTGTAACCCCCAAATAAAGTTTAAGGGGGTGTTTGGATTATTCTTTATTTAGGTTATTTTTATAATCCTAATGTTTATTTAGGTGTGTGTAGGTTTATTCCCATATGAATTTTTAATTCATATATTTAGGGAATATGTGAGGTGTCTCACCTCTTTTGTCCTCTCTTGAGAAAATCCCAGAAGTTCATGTCACATGTAACTCCTCTTACACTTGTCACACACTTCCCCCTCACCTCATGGGGATTAGGGACACTAGGCACACACTAAGAAGGTTTGCATAGGTAATGATGGAGTTATTTTGTAACTCCTTTTAGCTCTCTTATTCTATTTAAAGAGCTCTCTCCTCTTCTCTTATTATTGGAAGTTTATTCTTCTTTTTCTATTCTCTTCTCTTCTTGCTCTCTCTTCTCAAAGATTGTAATCCAAAGAATAGTGCTTAAGCCTTCTTAATACACGTGGGGTTTTCTTCCATTGATTTGGTTTCCCCACTTACCAATTTGTGTCTCAACACTTTCATGGTTTGGCTTATTTTGTGAGGTAATATTGTACCTTCTTTGCATTTATTTACTTCATGTTTCAATGTTATTGTAAAAGATCTTGTAGATTATTCTTTCCGGCATGCATAATGGATGAATGCCCTTTAAAGCCATATAAACTCCAACTTATGAAGTTTGAAATGGATAAGATAAGCATTCTTGACCATATATAGGCCCCTTGGTGTTTTTGTAAACCACAAGAGTGTTATCTATCATGCCCCTTTTTAGAATCTAATTTTTGAAGACCTTAACCGATTTTTCTCCTCGTGGGTCTCGGAAGAAAGCAAGGGGAAGATCTGGATTATATTTTTATTGTTGTTTAGGTAGTTATTTCATTTATTATCATGTATCCTATTGGGAAGCCTAGCGCTCCAATAGAAGGACTTAAGTAGTTGAGAAATAAAAGTATTATGAGCATGTAGGCTCCAAATACCAATTAAATATTTAAAATCACTTCCCTTAAGGGGTCAAACATTATTTTTATATTTTTAAAGCACTCCTTGGGTTATAAAGGAGGTCGCTTGGCCATTATTGGATCATGTTTTGGTGAATTTTCATATCTTGGTTAAGGTTTTCTTGTGAAGCACCTTATCTACCTTTCTCAAGGACAAAACCCCTTGATTGAGGACCTTTCTCAAGGACGGAAACCCTTGATTGAGGACTTGTGGAGGATGAAAACCCTTCCATAAGGATTTATGTATGCAAGTTGGTTTGGAAAGCAATAAATTATCATTTCCTTGCATGATTTATCTCTCGGATCAATAATCTATTTATTTGAAGTGGAACGACCCACTTGGGAGTATTATTTGGTATGTGTTGATGATAATTTGGTCAATCTGAATTTATTATCTTGTTCTCCATATTTTTAAAAGCCAAGAATTTGAGTTTCGTGAATTTTGGAGGTGTTTTACTATCTTCATTACAAGAAAAGCTTGGAGTGAAGGAAGTTGTCCTTGTGGGGGATTCAACATGTTGAAGTCCTTCCTTTTGTTTTCTTCTTGTTTGTAATTGGTACCTTATTTGGCATAGTAGTCGGGACCCTTTCTTTGTTTTACTCCCTAGCATTTGCTTATGGGAGGGTGTTGGTGTAAACACGTTCACACTAGACCATGTGAACTAGTTATTGCATTACACCTAATAAGCTCATTTGTGGAGCATATATAATTTTATTTCCAAATAATGTTTTGGGAGATATTGTAAGTTCTCGTAACTTCTTGGAGCTATTTGAGAGATTCTCTCCACTCCTTGATTTATGGAGATAATCTCATCTCCTATGTTTGGCTAATCCCACCTATTATTTGGGTGAGGATATGTTTTGTAAACACCTACTTATTTGTGTGTTTCCCGGATGTGAAACAACAAGGTGGTGCAATAATATTTTGATCTTCATTTTTCTGCAACTTGCATTTTCTGTGTTTTCAAGTTGTGTGCTTAGATTCCGTGTTAAGATCTGGTTTCACTCTTTCAAAGAACAGTCTATTAAGTTTGTAACTTTTCGTAGTCTTTCACACATGGAATCAATTTCTTCAGAAACCTCCCCCAAACATGGCTTGTCTAAATCTGCAAAATGGATCACCTCACAAATGGGCTCGGTGAAATCAACAACAAAATTTGCATCAACCCAAAAATGATCATCAAGAACCATCTATCTCACCTTAATTGCGATATCTAATGTAGATTGCCTCTAGCTTGCCCATGTATCACTAACTACAGTGGAACATAAGGCCCCTTTGACCGCATAAAGACAGTCAAGAAGAATGAAGAAAGAAGCAAACTATGTATGATGTAGATTACCTCCAGCTTGCCAATGTAACACTAACTACAGCGAAACATAAGGCCCCTTTGACCGCATAAAGACAGTCAAGAAGAATGAAGAAAGAAGAAAACTTTGTATCTGCAAATTTGAGGAGTTCCACCTTGGCAATCTCCAATAATTGGCTTGCGTGTGGTGATGATTGAATGTGAACATCTGTATTTTCCTGCATTTTTAATGAGCTTAGAAATCCGCTAAAGCTTGTCAATGTCTTTGAGTGCATTATTCAATGCATGCACACAACATGGTGTCCAAAATACATGTTTGTATTTTTGTATTAACAAGTCACTTTTTTACAAATTGGGGCAGCATCTATAACAACTTGGACAACATGTGCTTCCCCCAACTTGGAACAAGTCACAATAACATTTAGAATTGGTCAGTTTCTACTATCAGTCCAACCATCCATCACAATGTTGCATCCTTCTATAGACCACACTCTTTTGATTGGTGCAGTTTGTTGCTCTATCCTTGATTTCTTTTTGTCAATTAAAGTCGTGTAAATTTTCTTGTGTGCAAATCGGCCCATTGCTAATTGCACAAACCATCTCCTCATTACAAGAGCAAGCAACATTGAATAGTATTCCATGTACATAGACAAAGCGTGCAATTGCAGGTGATGATGATTGCATATGAACATCCATATTTTCCTATTGATTTAAATGAACTCGGGAATCCACTAAAACCTGCCCATGTCTTTGAGTCCATTATTCAATGCATGCACACAACGTGGTGTCTAAAATACATGTTCATAATTTTTGTATTAACAAGTCAGTTGCTTTACAAACTGGGGCAGTATCCGAACAACTTGAACAACATGTGCTGCCTCCACCTCCTCAATTGCATTGTTCTTTAAAAACTTTTCATTTTCCTCTTGCCCCGAAAAATCTATTGCCTTCTAAACATAAAGGCCTATGGAACAAGTCACCATACCATTTGGAAGTGGACAATTTCTAGTATTAATCCAACCATCCATAACAATGTTGCATCCTTTTGTAGACCACACACACTTTTGATTGCTGAAATTTGTTGATTTGTCCTTGATTTCTATTTGTCAATTAAATTTGTGTAAAGCTTCTCATATCTAAGGGGTTTATACCATGTCGGCCCATTGCTAATTATATGAACCATCTCCTCACAATAAGAAAAGCAAATAGGAGAAAGCGTAATTGTTGCAACAACTACATCTCAACCACGCACATCAAAAATGTCTTCAATGGGGTTTGCACTACCAATGTTCGGTCTCTTACAAGAAGACCCCGCACCTTGTTCCATATTCAACACATATCTAGAAAACCATCTAGCTCTAATTCTATTTCTATTCTACATTGAATATGAAGTTCAACTATTCCTAAAACATAAAATCTTAAATTGGGCCCTCTACCTTCATCTCTTTCTTTATTCCCTCAAAACTTCATACCGCTCATCTTCATTTGAACAAGCCTCGACCCCTTTCCCCATTGTGTGAAAAAATGATCCTCGCTCTCGTTAAAGTGCCTTGAAAGGACTTCGAACAAAATTTTCAGGTAATAATGGTTGTTTCACCACCCTTTGCTCATCGCAACTCGATCACAATACTTCCATAGCAGGGCTAGGCCATCTTTCCTCCCTAACATTCTAACAAAAATAGAAAAAATATAAAGATAGATAGATAAATGTCCCTCGTTGGTGGCATACCAGTAAAAAAAATAATCAAAGGAAAAAGATAAATTTGCATCCTCCATAGAAAGGTTGAGCCAAGCTCAACGTTGATGGAGCATCAAAAAGAAATCCAGGTCAAGCGGGTATGGGGTGCATCCTTCAATATAAATCGGGTTCTATCATCGCAGCCTCAACATCACATCTTTCAAAGGCCATAAACAAAGAAGTTGAATTTGAAACCTTGTTCATTGGTCTCAAATTTGCAAAGGATAGAGATATTATGCATCTTCAAATAGAAGATGACAAATTGCAATTAACGGTCTCCAAAAAGGAAACACCGATGGTTGGAAGCTAGATGCAATACTATGACCAGCCCTCTCCCGTTCACATTTGTTATAACAAGCAAAGATCTCTCATTGCTACGGAGAAGCAAATAAGGTGGCTGAACATCTCGCTAAGTTAGGATCTCAGTCAGATTTATTTAGTTTAATTGAAAGCACTGGAAAATGATTTCTCTAGCTTATCTCATTTCATTCACTGTCACGACAATTCCATCCCCCAAAGTGATCATTAATCCTTCATTCCTTCCCATACACCCCTTTTCCTAGCCATCATTTGTCCTTCACCACGACCTCCACTCCAATCTCACTCCCATCATTTAACTCCCTTGTGCCATCTAACCTGTAAGTTTGACAGTAGTCATTCATAATGACAAATTTATAGTGTGTTCTCCTCCTTTGTTTATCACACTCATATTGCATTCATCTATGGTTTCCCATTATGTTTGCAACTACTGTTTCCATGACCTTCCAACTTCCATCCACCTCTGGATATTTGTCTGACGCTCTGGTTTCAATGGTCCTTAAGGAAAATTTTCGTCGCGGTGCTTTTAAGGAAGAATTCATCTTGTTTATTTTGTTTCTAAAAGATAAATCTCAGCAAGTCATACTGTAAATGTTTTCTAGGATCATCTGCCTGGAGGTAATTCAGTCCAACATTTCAAGTATCTCTACAGGACTCGTCATCAAGGAAAAAGATTGAAGCCAAAGCTACCAAGCTAGAGGAGATTATAATCTCTTAAGGAAAATTTTAGTCGCCGGTGCTTTTAAGGAAGAATTCATCTTGTTTATTTTGTTTCTAAAAGGTAAATCTCAGCGAGTCATACTGTAAATGTTTTATAGGATCATCTGCCTGGAGGTAATTCAGTCCAACATTTCAAGTATCTCTACAGGACTCGTCGTCGAGGAAAAGATTGAAGCCAAAGCTTACCAAGCTAGAGGAGATTATAATCTCTTAATGCCAAATGGAAAGGGGTGAGCAGAAACAAGAAAGAGCTTGGGTCAGCTAGGTCGGGACAGCTACCATTTGAAAAAGAAGAAAGATAAAAATAATTAGAAATAAATTGACCAATGAGTTAAATGACTTGTAAAATTAATTTGATAACTCATTAAGTCATAAGATTTATCAATAAATAATTATAAGCATTTTCTATTCTTTTAGATAAGAGGGAGGTGAGGGGGCAGCGAGGAAGGTGAAACTGCCATTCTAAAGAAAAGAGAGATGAAAATGATTAAAAATTAAAATGAACAATGAGCTAAGAGACAGTTAATTTAAAAGATCAAATTTATAAGCCAATCAAATTATTCATTGATTAATTTATCATTAAGGCCAAGGCTGAGAACGAAGATAATGAGCACGAGAGAGAGAAAGTCTGTGTATAAGTGGCTTCCAAGATTGACTAAATTCAACCTGTCATCTCTATTGCGATTATTAGGACACTGTTCGATTTCAATCGCTTCCCTTATTCTCCTAGTTTCCAGTCATTTTCAATGGCAAGAAGCTTAGACTTCACAATTTTTATGGCATGGTTAGAATGCATTTCATGTTCCTCTTGAGCTGACTGTTTGACCCTGCCATGTTGAATGTCCAAAGTATGCTCTTTGATTCTGGTTAGGATTAATCTACCTGTTTCACCAATGCAAGGTATGCAACAGTAAAGAATCTCATAGGACCCCTATTTGAGTACTATTTGCTAGTGATCTTTAGCACTACGAATGTTGTTTCTAAGTGTTCTGAACAGTTTGAAACAAGAATTTATGCCTTTCTTTCTTAAGATTCTCGCTACTTTTTCTGTAGTGCCTTTCTTTCTTAAGCTTCATGATTTACAGCAAACAATATTTTTCTTTCCTGATCTCTAGTGTATATATGGATTCAGAAACAATTTTGCCTCTAAAATAAATTGAAACCTTTTCATTTCTGCATCCTCTAATAATTTGGAAAAACACTTAGACAGATACTACTTGCAGTCATTACGCGGGAAAAGTATACACTAACAAAAATGCCATGAAAATATGGCATTTCAAAGAGCTAATTGAAAGTTTAAATAGAATACAAATTGCAAAAACATAAAATATCAGAAATACTATCAATATTTTGTCAGCAGTCTTCTTGCAGAAAATAGTAGAATTTATAAAAGCATGAAACCTGAAATACTTTTGATATTTTAATCAGCTGTCATTTCAAAAAGCCTCCAAACAAAATTTGCTCTTTTTGTTTTCAAAAATAAAATTTCGAACACAAAATTGTCTCGGAATCTCTCTCCAACACCTTACCAACTCGTCAATTTCCTACTTCAATATTGAAGAGAGATGTGAAATATAGTGCAAGAAGGTAATACAGCACATCAGAAAAGACAGCACATCAGAAAAGAAGTAATAATAGATGATTAAAAGAACAAGGAAATAATAAAGAAGCAGAAATTATAAAAGTTAAAGATAAAATTTTAATTAAATTAACCTCAACAAGCAGCACAAGCTGCCAACAAATAAAAGTACCCACCTGCCAAAAGTTGAAAGCAAAAGAGGAGGTTTTTGGACACGCTTGCTAATGACCAATTGAGATAGGACATAAATCTATGATTTCCAAGATTTAAAGCACATACCCAAAAGGACCAAAGCTGAAGAATACATGTCATAAAATGATCAGAAAATCACTACACTCACAGTGAGCTTGGAAAGACCTTCAATTCCTTTTAAAGTATGAAGACAGTTTCCTGCAACTGAAAGCCATTTTAGGTTTGTACATAATGCAAGTCCCTGTCCAATGTCATGAAAATGTACATGTAAGTCATGAAACTTGTTCAGAAGATATAGCCAAGAATGAAGCAGAAGAAAAAGCAACAAAAGGAGTGATAACAAGTTGGCATGCTGTGCTCAATATTTAACTTTGACCTCTGTTGAACCCTAATGACCATTCACGTAAATGTACAGGATAGCTGCATAAATCCCAAGCTATCATGCTCATAGCATACATTGTGTCAAGTACGATACTGAAAAGTGTAGCTAGATGCAGAAATTCAATAAGAATTTGCAAATTCTTTAAAAAAGAAGCATACCAAAAATACTCAAAACATTTCTCCTATTGAAGAGGGTCAACATGCAACATGCAAATGAACTTAATTTCAAAGTTTCATAAAGCATGCATGAAATCTAAAAGCGTGAAGTCCAAACTTGTAAAATTAAAAATTCAAATATCAAAAAAATTAAAATGATCATTACCGAATACATAAACAAAACAAATATGTTTACCAAAACTGAAAATACTTGTCAACTTGTTTGCATATGGAGATGGACTGGTTTACATCTGGTTTAAACCTTCTTAAGTTATGCAGCTTGGGTGAGTTTTAAATGTAGGTGCAGAAAACTCCAAGTCCCACAAGTTTTGCACCTCCAAGCAACATTTCCAGTAAGCTTCCACAAGAAAATAAGTGACCCACAATAAGCCAAACCTTGGTCCTAATTCCCCTGGACAATGCCCTGATATATCCTACTGCTCACATTATGATTCAAGATCCATCAACCTAGGGATGAATTGTAAGTTGACCTTTACATATATTATCAGACCAGTTCTTTTCTCTTTGATTTGTTAGCTGCATAATAAAAATTTGTTTTCCTATCATCCAATTCATGGATAAACTCCAAGTCCAAAATATGTGACAATCAAAAGATTTTAACAGCAGAGTAATAACCAGAAAGAGAGTCCATTACAATCCCCAAAGATAACTCGTCTCCAATTAGACATTGGTGCAGTGTGGGTCATTATTACATTCTATATTTTATGTCAGTTAACAGATTTATCATTTATGTTGATGACTATCTAGCATACTTTTTTGTTAATTAATGGTGTTCTTGTACAACATTAATTATCCCACATGCAAAATATAAAGTAGCTAAAGTCAAGACATAAGCTATAGATAGACTTGTAGACGTCAAAAGAACTAAATCAGACATCTGCAATAAATAGGCTCATATTTTTTGGATGAAAATGGTTCTATGAACCAGTATGCAGAGACGGAGTCTTTGCCAAGTGCAGCAACCATACTGCACTTGGAGGCTATCTTGGACATGAGTTGGAAATGATACCTCCCCAGGAAGACCTCTTTGCTTTTATATGTTTCCTAAACTGATATTCAATAGCACTACAGCTCTTTTTCTATTCTGTTTCTAAGCAATTAGTTTTTTCATTTAAAACCTGCTTTTTCAGGTCTCTATAATGGTAGAGAAAAGGACTCATTTAGTTCAGATTCAGATTTTCTCAAACCCTGATCTAGCAGTTATAGCAAGTTACAGTTGGGGACCTAACAGAGTTAGAAATAACATCAGGCCCATTTCTGTGAATGCAATCTGTGCTCAGTTTAATTTGGCAGTTGTATCAAGAGAAACATCTCTTCCATTTATAAAAAACCAAACTGTATATTATTACAACAAAAGTAACCATACAAAATTAGGGAAATAGATGACTTTTACTTCACCTGCCTACCAAACCTTTAGCCAAATACGATCGTCCAGTTTCCCTAGGCCCTATTAATAAAATTTGATTCAAAAGGGACAGTGTTGAGCCCTCGATCATAAGATATAGCTCTGCGAAGCCCCATTGATGATGATTTTAGTACCCCGCAATATGGATGAAAAACGTTTTGAGCTTACACAAATATATCTTTTAACGCTTACAAAACCATCTAAAGGTTTCGTACTTCTTTCATAAATGATAACACTGTAGATCCAATATTCGATGATGACTTTCGGAGATTAAAAACAAAGCAATAGAGCTTTATCTTCTAGCTTTGGTCTATGAATCTCTAATGAACAAACACAGTTGCATGTATCCTACCATGCACAGTAATATATTTTTGTAAAATTGTCCGTTGACTGCTAGAATGGGCATTTAGTTCAGCTTATAAAGTTATCAATGAGGCCTTGGATAAGTTTAACATATAACACGATGGAGGGAACATCTTGAGGTTGTCAGGCTTCCTTATTTCCTAAAGCTCCAATCCACATCCATCTTACCATCTCATCATTTGATCAAACAGTGGGGAGGCGACAGCCTATATCTGATCATTCTTTACACCTTGTGGGCACGGAATGATTTTCCTATTGCATATAAGTTCGAGGTCTTTACAAAATTGAGCCCACGAACTATATTGATGCATAAGGCACTCCCTTGGAGTTTTACAATGATAAGCCCCCTTTATTCAAGCGAGTCTCTTTGGACACTACAATTTCCTACCCATTTCATGGTTTCATGATTTCCTCACCTAGCTGTCTGATTTACAACACCCACATTTCCCAAAGTTTCCAACATTTTAAAAATTCCGTGCAACATATGTAACAGTGTCCGAGACAATATTGAAGCAAGTGCACCATGAATCAACATTCAGGATAACAGGAAACTTTTGATGGTCATGGATGTCAATATGCACTTTAATAAATTAATGTCCATTTCTTTCACAAAATTTACTTTTGGCACTAATAGGTCATATTGGCAAACACCCAGCTGAATGTAACCTAAGTGAATAATTCTTCTTACACAAGAACGTTTGCATTGCAAAATACATATCCAATCCCCTTTGTTCCCAACTCAACCACACAAATGCAAAACCTTAAATTGAAAGGATTCAAGGATACCTCCCCTTTCCCTCTCTTTGGAAAAGGCTAAAATATGCCATAGACAGATTTCCCCAAGGATCGGTTCTATAGATAAGACGCAGACAAGCTGTGTGAAAGTCAATACAAAAGCATAATACTGGTTTAATGTTTTTACACAGACAGTTCGGTCGTAAAATGTGGACCAACCATAACTCAAACCTAGGACCACAATTGTGGGCTCGTTACACTTACACCGAATTGCCAGCCCTTCACAAGTTTGGTTTTCCCAAACAATAAATTAAACCTCCAACAAGTTTGTGGTGATGAATCATAAAGTATGAGGCAGAATAAAAGATCATTCGTTTCGTTGTTCACAGTTTAGATTCAAAGGCCCTTCTACTAAAATCTATGGACTTCCCAAGCTTAACATCTCTTACATATTTCCTGTATTTTCTGCACCCTTACGTCAAGCTAAATAATAGAACAAAACAGCCAACGAACATTGAGAGCATGGTTCCATGGACGGGCTCCAGCTCCCACTTTCCTATTGCAGATGGTCCCATGATGATTTTTTCAAGCAGCTACAGGGAAAACAGAATCTTGACCTAGATAATTAGGAGCTCCACATTTGTTGCCCGTTGCACTCTTGAGCTTTATTTCCTTCCCAACAGTTGGCAGATCCCTACTGCAATGGGTTCCTATTATTTCTCAGCAGGAAATGTTGAGGAAAATAATCAAAACCATGGGACCCTAAAACAGCTAAAATGCTCCTAAATTCTCTCAGCAGCACCCACTGAGATATTTATGGAGCCCCCACTCCATGGGACCATGCCCTTAGCATTTGGAACTAACTTAATGCAAGTATTTTTCTTGTTTAGTCTCAGTTATGTGTTTGTCTGTAGTAGAAAAATATCTGATTAAGGGAAAATTTGAAGTGGTCAATTATTTTTACAAGCCAAGATGGTTATTGGATGTCTATATAATAGTTGGCTAATCTTTCTCGCTAAAAGTATGTGTTATAGGCTAATTCTATGTATTTATGCTAAAAGCATGGTCCCATGGAGGGGTTTGGGCTCCTATTTTCTTGCAGCAGAAGGTCCCATGCTTATTTTTAAAGCCAGCTACAGGAAATAATAGAATCTAGGCCTAAAAAATAGGAGCTCCACTTTTTTAGCCCCCTAAACTTAAGAGGTGGCTGGGAGTTTCCCCCTACAATTTAGGGCTGATAGAATCTAATATGCATTCCCACCATTATTTTTTGGTGATTTTAGAGAGAAATATGATTTTATTTACCTACAAATAACCATAAAAATCCAATGGGATCCTATAATATCTCAGCGGGTATTGTTGAGGAAACTAATAAAAATCATGGGACCTTAAAACTGCTAAAATGCTCCTAAATTTTCTCAACAGCACCCGCTGAGATATTTATGGAGCCCCCTCCATGGGACAAAGCACAGGGTTTAAAATAAATACAATTATTATTGTGACTCTAACCTTATGCAAATCTCGTCCAAAGGGTTGTGGTCACTCGTGAAATGGTAAAAAAATGTGTTTGTAAATTTGTAAAAAGCGTGGTCCAATTTCAAATCACCACACTGCGGCCCATAACTTAAAAGGGAAGATGGGCAAGTAATAACACGTCCTTGACTGGAAACTATTCCTCCCAAAATCCATATGGGTCCACTAATGTCACTGGTTAGGCTTATTGAAAATAATTTTTTTAAAGAATTGTGCCAATCTTACAGGAAACCTTGAAGAATATGTTCTCGAGAAAATTCTTTGGCAAAACACTCGACAATCTGTGTTGTTTTTTTATGAAATTGTAAAATAAATTAAAGCTGCATACTAAACAGAATCTCGTAGTAGAGAATACCTCGAGGGAAGACAAGTTGTTATTGCTGAGGTCAAGGCGTGACAGCTTCTTGCAGGCATCGAGCCCTATAATCTGCAAAGACCATAGAAAGCCTGTAAAACCCTTTCAAAAACCCTAAAAAGCTTATCTAATATGTTGTAAGGAATATGGTATTGTAAAAAAATAAGTATCACCTTTGTAAAGCCCTGTCTGGGAAAGGAGAGAGTTGTAACGGTGGCCAAGTCCTTGTCGGGATGTTGAGCTGAAATCAATGGAAGGGTTAGCCGCTGCGTTACCCCCATGACTCTGCACACAACTATATCTCAGCGTGTTCTTTTGACATCTCGAGTTTTATAACTGTCATTTTCTTTTCATTTCATTTTTTTTCCAGTGGGTGGTTTTTTTCAAAATTTTGTCCAATCCAAAATCCAATTGAAAATGAACTTCATCCCATCCCTTTTTGTCTCTTGTGCTTTTTTTTTTCAGCGTCTAGTTTAAAAGTATTTTCTTTTTTTTCTACTCGAAATTTTTCGGGATGTTTTATTTCTTCTGTGTCTTTGTGATAAAGATTCCTAAAGTCTTGAACTAGAAAGTTTCTGTCCCATGGGCCGTCTTTGTAGCCTAGGGATGTTAAAATATCTTCTTCTAGAGGTGGTATTTAGGTCACAAGGAGGTTCCCTATATTTTAATTTGAAGGGTTAGGTTAAGGTTGACCCTTCATAAGTGACAATTAAACAATATATTGCTATTTAATTGAAATAGAAAATTTTAATTACCTTTTAATATACCTTTGATTATTTTACATAAATATGAAAAAAGTCGAAATTATTAAATATTGAAAAATCAACTTTTTTTTGTTAAATTAAATAATCAAGATTTAAAAAAGTAGTTACGTGCTCAACTTGCATCACTCAAAGGAAGAGGTTTGTGAGATCTCATTCTTTTCAATTCCTCATATACCTCATTCCAATCTACTATATATAACTTCGAGGTGCGGAAAGACTTCTCAATAGTTTGAATGTGATTTATGTTACTCACATTGATGTACTTTCGGAAGTGTGAGAACAATTTTCCATAATACATTAAATTAAGGAATGAATCTCTCGGTGTTTCATCTTCACCACATTAATCTCATGTCTTGAACATAGTCTTCTTCGGATGTGTTTTATGTAGATTCAAAAGAAAACTTATATTTTACTTCTCATATATTTGTCAATCTTAAATATTTTTAGTATTTTGTAAATAAAATTTCCTTTGGCATTCAAAGTGTCAAATTGTTGGTACACCAAATTGTTAGACAATTAAGAGTGATAAAAAAATGTAATTTTCTAAAGCCTATTAAGGTTGTTATAATAATTACAAGATATTTATTATATACAAAACAAATCTAAAACATATGAATTCTTTAGACCTCAAAAATTTAATGAGGTTAAATATTACATACCTTAATCTATCTCGAATACAAGAGTAATTTAGAGCATGGAGGAGTCCTTAAATAATCCAGCTATCATTGATTACACAATACTGAAGTTGTTGACCTTCGAGGCATAATAATTAGGATTATTATCTTAACAACAATCTAATTACGAACTAAGAGAAATAGCTAATATTTAATAACTCAGTTCCCAAACTAAAATAAGGGCATTGAGAATAAAATCCCCAAATTGATTTAGTGGCTAGAAAATGCTTAAAAACTAATATTACTATTATGAAAATAGAAACACTCAACTAATTTCTTATTTAGTGGTGATTCATCTTCTCCCTAGATTTTGTGCATGATTTGTGTAAAATGAAAGTAAATTTTTTGACACAAAAATAGAAAGTAAGTATAAATTATGCATTACTACAATTATTAATTTATTAAAATGAATTCAATATTTATAAAAATTAACATAGCATTTAATATTTGTATGACAAGTGATTTTTAGTTGGCCCTTCTAATGAAAAATTAACATAAGTGACCTCATTTCAATATTGACATGTAATTTTTAATTTTAAATTTCTTTTGAAGTGTAAATTTTTAAACACCCTTCTATGACAAGTTGAAATACATTTGAAGGGCATTGACAACTTCAAATTTGATCCATGGTCACAACCCACCCGTAGGGTAGGTAACATTTTAAGTGATTTTTTTAATTTAGTGCCCGAACTTGAAGTGCACCTCATGCTTCTTGGGCACTTTTAGGAACACGACTCACCCATATGGTGACCTTGTGGTCTATGGAGTGAGGTTTCGCTAGGTTTGTGGATACCTCTGTTTTGTTTTATTGATAGTTTAAGTATTGTTTTTGTATAGATATCTTGAAAATATTTGTTTAAAAAATATTAAAATATATCGATTTTGTGGTGTTTTTTCTGAGCTTAGTTGTACTATTATGTCGAACTTGAAAAAATCTTTCCAAAAATAATAAAGAGCTTCAAACTCATTTATATGCCCGAGTGTATCACAAATTTTTTATTGTCTTCTCTAAAGCAATAAGAAAAGTTCCCATGTGTTGATCAAATGAACATCAAATTTAAGGTTAAATTCTCCCTAAGATAATCTAGCTGAAAAATGCAAGATATATCAATCTTTGAGTTGCCTAAAGGGGAATTGTCACATAATTTTGTTCGTTGAAAGATTATGTATTTACTAAGAATTTTTCACCTTCTCCACAAATTTCCCATTACATAGTGAAGTATGGTTTCGATCTAGCTAAACCAAGGCTTGAAAAAACTTTGTAGGAAAAAAAGGCCATCCAAACTCCATTGTATGTCTAATGTATCGTAATTTTTCATTCTCCTCCAAGCAAGAAGACTAAGCTGTCTTATGTTGATCAAATGGACATCAAATTTAAGGTCTGCCATTTTATTAACATCTCATATTATTACACATCGCCACCACCCTCAACTACCATTATAGGTTACCCCTATTAAGGTAATTATAAAGTTGTAAACAAATCTATTTTGCTATCTAAACAACTTGCTCTTAGGTAAATAAATTAATTATGTTTAATATACTTACAATACACTAATAATGTCTAATTAATAAATGGAACAACAATGTAGAAAATGCAAAGGAATAGAAGTGGTGTATCTTGTGTGGAATGTTATAGAAGATCCATCTCATAAATTTGAACTTGGATAAATGCAATCAAAATTGTGAAGATTGTCGCCTTAATTTTGGATATGATTGAGAAGGTTGTTATAACCATATACTTCACTCCTAATTGTTGTTTGGAGTGAAAATTAGATTCATAATAAAGTGCTTCAAGTTAAAAATTGACATGTTGGGTTGGTTCACCTAGTTTAGTTATTCACTTATTTGTCCTTAATTTGCACACTACAACTCATGTGTATGCAATAGTTGAATATCTAACCTAGGTTGTCAAGGAAAATGGACTGGGACTGCATTGTGGTTTAGGTGGCTAGTATCCACTAACTAACCCTATAATAGTCAAACCCCGTGTAATAAAACTATAGACACAAAATCTATGACCTTGGGTACATTTATAGGTCCTAAAGCATGTAGACACCCAAAAATTACACTTTTGTTTCCACTTGTTCCTAGTATTATTCTACTACACCATGTTATTCACCCATTTGCAATTAATTGATTAAATTAATTAATTAATACATATTGTACCCCTTTGGATTAATTAAATTAATCTCGTGTACCCTTTGTACCCCTTTGGCTAAATTAATTGTTATTTACTAGTTAAATAATTAAGTGTATGTACATCCTAGTCATCCGCCACTTGATTTGACTCCACTTAGACTCCACTTGGACTCCCTATCCTTACCCTAGTTAACTGCACTTCTAGAATCCTGGAAAGGCGGGGGCAATTGAAATGCACATACAACCACCTTTCCGGATGCAACTTTTTGTAATTAATTCATTTATTACCCCGACACTTTTGTAACTACCCACAATGTTATTTTTAGCATACTCATTTATCGTGTGTAACCGATTCCAACTACCTTCTGCTTCTATAAATTACAGGCTTACCTTCCTTTCAAATCCTCTTGAATTTGACATACAAAAACTTTGTTGAACTGTGTCTGTAGCATTTTCCTTCAAAGCTTGGAGAGCACTCAAGAGCACCCACAAATCATCTTTGACATTCACTTGCAAGGTTTCATAGACAAGGTCTTCACAACCCTTATTGAGGTTTGCATTGGAGAAAGTACATGGAAGGTTTGCATTTTTAATTTGTTCATCTTTCATTACTATATAGTTTTTCATTGCATACTAATGCGTACATAATTCCTACGCAAGAAAACTAGTGGTTGACAACTTCTTTTGGGCATTTTGCTTTGTCTCTTACACTTTTATTGGCCTTACATATTTTATAGCTTTGTCGGAACTAAACTGATTTATCTTTTATGACCTCAAACACTAACACCTAGTTAGGACGAGAGGTGCCCAGGCGATCATGTCCCTCCTGGGCACTCTTACCCTTCTTTATCTTCTTTTTATTCTTTTGGGTCTCTTTTACTTATTGGTCACCTTTTAAAACTTTGGGTCAACCTTTTAGTTGTCAATTACGAAATTCAAATAAGGGAATCATATATATACTTAGTTACTTCTCTTAAATAAAGGGACGAACATCATAAGCATCATCTATCATCACCCGAGCTTGCATAAAAACACAAGAGCATTTCAAATCATACATCTAACACATCCATGTAAGGGACAAGGGTTGCATCAATCTATATACAAAACATAGGAGGGAGTTCATTCTATTCCATCACACACATTCTACATACTTGGTACATTCTAGATCTAGCCCGCTATCATCATGCAACTTACACAAGGGCAACCTAGGGCATCATTACACACACAATCATGAAGAAGCGCATGAATTCGAGATGTAGTAAAACGCTCACCTATAAGTTCACTCTTTGGGTGACCGTTGAGGTCAAGTGACTCCTCATTCTACATCTCATCTATTTAGGTTTGATGTGGTTTGTGGGCATGTGCAAATAGTCATCTATTTTGTAGGTTACTGGGGTATGTTTGGAGACATTACGGTGAAACCAGAGTAACAAAGAGAGATCAATAATGAAGCTCCTCCGGCCTAGAAAAGACTAGAACCTAGGCATATAAGCAATCACTAGCACCCAAAATAATCACTAAGCACCTGGGCACTCCTGTCCTCATGTGGGAGCTTATATCCAAAGTATAGTTATGAGTTTCAGAACCCTCGGTGAACCTTGATGACATTGTTTCAGTCTATTCCAGTAGTTACTAAGTCAGGACCACTCCCAAATTACATAAAATCATCTAAGTCATCTTCCCTCTCTCATTTGTTTAGGGTTTCATATCTTTGAATGCTTGTTGTTTTCTATTACTATATTTTATTATCAAAATATTATCCATTACTGTGAGTAAGTTACTTAGATATTAAGATTTAATTCCAATTAAATTAAATCATTTGGTGTCTCTATCCCCGCTTTCTTGAAGGCCAATCCCAAATGTGTGCGCAAAATACAATCCTTTTTGTCTAACACTTACATTCATCCTAACACTTCTCCCAAATATGTTTATCATAGATTCACTATGGAATTATCTTTTAACGAAGAGCATATTACCTTTACATTTGCTAAAATTTATTCTCAATCTATTTTAGATAATGATCCCCCTTTATATTCAAGTTTGCATCCATAATATAGGGGTTAAACGAGATTTAGTTGATAATGGATTTGGTCTTAACATTTGTAATCTATCATTCCTTCAACAAATTGGCCTTTCTGAAGCATCCTTAACTCCCTCATTTATTTGTATTTGCAGCTTTGATAATATTCCTAAAAGGGTCTTAGGTACAATCACACTTCCCATTACTATTGGGTCATGCACTTTGCCTATCCTATTCCATGTAATGCCTAATAATCTTAATTATAATATTCTTCTCGAACGGCCTTGGATCCATGTCATGCATGCGGTCCCTTCAACCCTTCATGCGCATATTAAATTCCTATACCAAGGTGTGGTCTATGAGGCCTTAGCATATCCCTCCCCATTTTCTTTTGCAACACTATTGATCATTCACCTAAAACCCCTACTTCTACCACATCTCCTCCTAATTTCACAAAGTATGGTCCTGGGTATCAGTATATGCTTCATTATGGTTTCATTGGCACCAAATTAGGAAAAAATGGAAAGGGATTCACATAGCCTCTTTCTATTCCCACATAATCCACCAAACTCAGCATCAAATATCTCCCTCCACCTGCTCCTTTTATTCTCGCCACATATTCTCCCAAGGTTTACACTACTTTACTATACCTTGAGCCTATTGGTGATCTCGCTTCTCCCATTTGGCCTGAATTGGATACATTCCTTATTGATGATGTTCTATTTGAATACATGGGAAGTTATGACCATTCCCCCCCCCTCCCCCAACCATCACAAAAAGTGTTTTCCATTTGTTCTAAATGTTACAACTTACATTGGCGAATTTGATCCTCCTAACACCAATACCAATACTCTTGACCCATTTTAACATCCGCCACCATGGCATAGCCTCTCTTGTATCATCACATATATCTCCATCACTTGCACACTTGGGGGCATCGAACTTCCCCAACCATAGTCACATATTTTAATCGGTAGATGCCTATCCATACTACTCACATACACACCTATACTTTACTTTTGTTGTACACTTCAAGTCAAAATTTATAGCAACACTTTCTCTTATCTACACTATGAGCACACCTTGCTACATCTATCTATGATTATGGCTTCCCTTTTCATTCCTATGTTACTCCATACACACTTTGCTACTCATGCTTACTTATGGATCCTTCTATTGATGATACACATACTACTTTATATATATGGTATACATCCTTTCATTCACTATACATACTCTAGCTATTCTTGCTCATAATGATCACATCTATTTGCCAACAACTCCTAATATACACACTTGGGGGCATCATACTTCCCCCCTCCTCACTTGCTTCTTATACCATTACTTCTTCCTATCTATACAACACAATGTTGTTACTACATACTTTACCTTCATCACCCGATGATGCACTCTTGTTTTATGGTTCATACTTGATTGTTGAGGGCACAATCCACAAATTAACCTCACTTGTCACATATTGGTTATTATTTCTCACACTTCGTGCTTCGTGCCTATATTTCTAAGTATTATCTTCATTACCATATGACGCACTCTTGTTCTACGGTTCATGACTATTGAGGGAGCATTCCTAAATGAATCTCACATCATGCACAATTGTTGGGCGCAAACACAGCTCCTCTCATCTGCACATATTACATATCACAACACACCATCACATTCATACATCATTTACACATCTTGGTTGTCTTTACTCTTGTTATCTTATATTACTTACATGTTGCACTTTGTTTCCTATGTTAGTTGGATACTTAATATGTCATTATCTTTTTTCTATACACATATGCGCATTCACGTGGTCTCTTGAGGTGAATGCAAGACTTTTATAGATTCTTACATGATGCATGATGCTTAAAACTACTCTTTACCAGTCCCACCGAGGCTCTTAGGGGCATCTACCTTTACTACTCTCATACTCCATACTCACAAGTCCTATTGTTACAATATTTACTACTTCTTGTCGCTTACTTTTCACTGTTATATACATGCTTTGACATACTACTTATCTTTCTAACATGCTAATAGGTGCTTCATGTGTAGCATTTGCCTTCGCATGATTACATACAACCATTGTTACTTGGCACTTGTTGTTACTTATTGTTTGTTATTGTTTGTGGGCTATGCCCTATATTATGCTTGATCATTGTTTGCTTATGGTCGCTTCAGCCTTGATTGTCTTGTGACATTATGAGCGATGTCCCATATATGCAACCCACTTTTCATGGTACCTCATGTCTTCATACTTGCTTACTACATTGTACTCCTCTTTTACACTAACACTTGTTTACTCATACATATTATTTGCATGTGCCTTGGATTTCTTTACCATGCACATCCCCTTGTTTCGCATGATTTTTTTGTTCCAGAATAGAGTTATTTTTATCTTTTCATTCTCTTGAGAAACAGATAAGGGTTAGGGATAGGAGGAATACCTGTTGAGTGTTGGGAAGGTGTGTGCGTACCGTAGAGAGATCAGACCGATTGTGAAGAACTCCTTTTTGTCTGGGAAGGACTACCTGTAAATAAGAATGCAAGACCACCAGATTTTCGTTAAATAATAAGTGAGGGAACTGCCTTGGGCCCAGGAAATATTAGACTTCCTTTCGAAGGTGGTCAGTTCCCTTTTAATACAAATTAATGCAAATGATAATAAAGAAGCTATTGCGAAATCACAATTTAGGTACCTCGTTACTAAAAGCAATAGAGACTAAACTACCAATAATAAAATGTCATGTTGTTTGTTTGGTCACTAGTTATTGATACGTTCAGATCAAGTTACAGGGGTAGACAAGGTTGGATATGGGATTGTTTGGAGGTAAATAGGTGAAAGGTTGGTTTTTGGTATAAGTCACAGTGACCAATGTCGGTCACTGGATAACCAACCATGGTTATAAAACCGTACCGGTAGGGGATAACCGATATTGGTAGGGGCAGTGGTTTAGGGTTTTTTAAATGGAGGTTGGTTGTAAGGTGGTTATGGGGTTCAGAAGGTTGGTAGATGGTTGAGGGGAGTAGTAGGGTGATAGAGAAGACTCAGAGAGTGAGAAAGTTGTCTTTGGGGCAATATAGAGATGGATGAATGAAGGTTAGGTGCAGGGTGCTGCCAGGTGGTAGATCCAGGAGTGAGCTTATAATCACTATGAATCAAAAGTTCACAAAGTAGTGTCTAGAAGCATACAAGGTAATAAAAGAGACTACTTACTAGTTTCTGATGCGGATGCAGGTCCAAGGAATGTAGTGGCGAAGGCAAGGCTCAGTTGGGATGATCCGGCAATCGGAAGTGAGCTGATGAAGCTATCCTCCGACTCTCCCAATGTTTGGATGAGTGTGACAGTGATCTAGTTGCTCAGTTACAGTCTTGGGCTCAATACTCCTCTTTGCAACCTCTTCTCTCTTTCTCACTTGTCTCTCTCTTACAAATGAATTCGGATCCTTTCCAAATGAATTCGGATCCTTTTGTTTTGGTTGGGGGAGGTCATTTACAGGGAACCGATGGTGGTTACCTAACCGACGCCGATCGCGTAGGGACCGATGTTGGTTAGGTCAAAGTTGGCTATTTTTAGTAAAATAGCCAACTTTCCCTCCTTTTCTCCCGAGGGTCAGTTGTGGGCTTGGTCAAGTCATTATTAGGTTCGTTTTGGTGCGGGTGAGGGGTGATGAGTCATGGGTGTGGGTCTGGACCAAGTTATAGGTCTTAATTAGGTTAGTTTAGGGTTAGGGCTAGGTCATGGTGAGGTGGTGAGGTGAGGTGGCAGGGTTGGAGATGTGGATTTATTAATTATAAGGTAATTAATAAATAATTAAGTGTGTAAGGTTTAGGTGGTGAGGTAGGGTTAGGTTGCGAGACGAGATGCGGGGCACAGGGCATCGTAAGACCCAAATTTGGTGTCTACACCCCTACCCCTATAGGTATCTAATCTCGACATGCATGTCAATTTCGGGTCCTCTCATTTGGGCCACATCCTCCTACATTCGTTGCATGCACCCCAAA
The DNA here is from genome assembly GCA_018340775.1 of Taxus wallichiana var. yunnanensis. Taxonomy (NCBI): domain Eukaryota; kingdom Viridiplantae; phylum Streptophyta; class Pinopsida; order Cupressales; family Taxaceae; genus Taxus; species Taxus wallichiana. The sequence continues at coordinate 835,386,246 of CM031237.1, read as the reverse complement.
CGAGGGGGGGTATCTATTGGTTAAACAAATCACCCTCCCGCAACACAAAGTTACATAACATATTAGCATAGTATATAATTGACCAATGTACATAGTTCTGATTGGTCCAAAATATGACTTGGACCAAAAACATAGAGTGGACACTAGCACCCAATATCAAATAGGAGAGCAGTGCTTGATTGTGTCCCACACAGGCACTTATGTCCTAGGGGAAAAAAATAGACAGTTTCTTAGTTCAACATAGTTTCCAATAGTTTCAATACGGTTTATAGTATCGACACGTCTCTCTAGTTACAAAATTCATTTAATTGACTATAATCATCTATAATTCAGATTCTGATTCGGTTACAATCGATTCAAAATAGGGATGTGTCATCTACAGTGGCACTTATTTGAGAAGCATCATGAAAGGAGAGAAAAACATACCTCTCTCCCCAACACTCTTCTCTTCACACAAGATCGCCCAAAAACTCGCCCTTGGCATGAGATCACCTAAAAACTTGCTCTTGGCATGAGATTGGCCAAAAGCATCACCCTTTGGAAACAAGACACTCAAATCCAACAACATCTCCAAAGCAAACATGACAAATTTTTATCTTATAATCTCTTATACATCAGGTGTATTCTTTCCTTAACTACTACTTTTACATACTCGATTTTTCACATAGGGGACTTTGACTACTCTTTTGCTCTTCTTTTGTAGGTTTGTCCTTACAAGAAGTAACTCACATCTACAAGCATAAGCTCCAAAGCAACATGCTACTATGCATACACTTCACCCCTAGGGTCTACCTCCCTTTCCTAGTTACCACGCTTCACATTACAATCACTTCATGCTACTTGTCCACTCGGCACGCTATTGACTACACTTCTCTTCGGATCACAAGGTACACATCTTCTATTTACTTTATGCTATCGAGTATTCACTCAACAACATAAAGTGGGGAAATGTAGACACAAAATCTATGAGTTAGGGTACATTTCTAGGTCCTAAAGCATACTAATGTATACATTATTCCTAAGCAATAAAATGAGTGATTGACAACTTCTTTTGGGCCTTTTACTTTATCTCTTGTACTTTTATTGGCCTTACATGTCTTACAGCTTTGTCAGAACTTTACTGATTTATCTTTTATGGGCTTGGACACTAGTTCCTAGTTAGGATAGAAGCACCCCGGAGCTCATGCCCTTCTTTATCTTATTCTTATTCTTTTGGGTCTCTTTTACTTCTTGGTCACCTTTTAAAACTTTGGGTTGGCCTTTCAGTTGTCAATTACAAAATTCAAATAAGGGAATCATATATATACTTAGTTATTTCTCTTAAATAAAGGGCCAAACATCATAAGCATTATCTATCATCACCTAAGCTTGCATCAAAGGCACAAAATCATTTCAAAGCATACATCTAACACATCCATACAAGGGACAAGGGTTGCATCACTCTACATACAAAATGTAGGAGGGGAGTTCATTCTATTCCATCACACACATTCTACATACTTAGTAAATTCTAGATCTATCCCACTATCATCGTGCAACTTGCACAAGGGCAACCTAGGGCATCATTACACACAAAAACACAAATAACTACACAGAGTTTGAGGTGTAGTGGAACACTCATTCATAAGTTCACTCTTGACTAACCATCGAGTATCGGTTTGACTACCCATTTTATATCTTCTTTATTAGGTTTGATGTGGTTTGTGGGCATGTGCAGATAGTCATATTTTTTGTAGGTTACTGTGTACAACCGATGAAATTATAGTGAAACCAAAGCAATAAAGAGAGATCAATAGAGAAGCTCCTTCAACCTAGAAAATACCATAACTTGAGCATCGAAGTAGTCACTAACACCCATAAAAATCACTAGCACTATGGGTGCTTCTATCTAAGCACGGTTCGAGTTCTAGAACCCTCGGTGAGCCTTGATGACATTGTTCCCGAGTCTGCTCCAATAGCTATTTAGTCCATACCACTCCTAGATTGCACAAAATCAACCAAGTCATCTTCCCTCTCCCATTTGTTTGGGGTTTCATATCTTTGAATGATTTTTTCCTGTCCATTCTTTTGTATTTTATTATTAGAATATCATCCATTACAATAAGTTACTCATAAATTAATATTTTATTCCAAATAAATTAAATAAAAATAAAGAAAACTCTAAGAGCCTTGGAATCACATAATATGTCTCTCGTGTATCAATAATATGCTTAATGTTAGATGTGTTATAGATGATCATGTGTTCAATGAAAAGTTTTGCAAAGAGCTATGGATATGGGGCAAGACCCCAAAGCTTCATGCAAAAGACCCTTAATGGACCATATGATAAGAAATGAGCAAGGAATCCTATTTGCATGTGTTTAAAACTTGAATTAAGCAAGAAATCTAACAAATAGCATTAACCTCTATTTTTGAAAGCTTAACAAAATATGCCTACTAAAGACTTAAGAAATCAGTTTTTGTTTACTCCATAAGGGTGAATGAATCTCACTAACTGGCTACATGGCCAAGTTTAGCTATTTCATTACTAACCTTACATGAGTGCAAGATGAAGCTATTTTAATGGAGGATGACCCAAGATCAAATGCCTTATTAGCTTGGCTAATGCAAATGAGCTCTCAGGCTTTCTTAGGCTTGTTTTGGCTTTAACTTATGTAAATTTGTGTGTTTGAATGGGTAGGCTTAGCCTTGTATTTATAGTTTTTAGTTTGGAAGAATTTAGAATTTGGGTGCATGTGGGACTAAATCTCAAAAAGCGCTTTAGGATTAGATTAGGATAAACATGCTTTAGGATTAGTTAAGCTTGGTTTGGGCTAGCTAACTAGGGTTTAGGCTAGTTAAACTTGATTATCAAGTGATTAGATACTCATTGAGAGTTGGGAGGGTTTGGATAACCAATTGTGACTAATAGATAGCCTACGAAGCCAATAGAAGTGGTCTAGAGAGAACTAGGGAGATTCTGAATGGTCAAAAAGAGGAATGTTTTAGCTAATAAGAGAGATATTAGCCAAATAAGTTGATTATAGGAAGAATACGAATGAAAGAGTGTCGTGCATGGGCATTCGAGAATGGAGCGAAGAAGGGTTGATCAACAAAGTGTCGTCAATTGGTTGAATTGGATGAAATGCTAAGTGTAAGCATACATTAGGTGTCTACATTTGCCCCTCTTTGAGGTGGCGTAAGTGACGTCACTTCAAAGAAAGTAGACAAGCATAGAAAAGTAGAAAAAATTGAAGGGATAGAATAAAAATGAGTAGAATGAAGGATGCCCCCTCGATTGACGATCGAAAAGATGACAAAAAGAGAATAGAAGAAAGAATAGTGTGAAGAAGAAGAAAAGAAAGGGGATATAGAAGAAAAATGAGTATGAGGAAGGGGGATGAGCTAACATCCATCCAATTCCTTTTAAACAACTTTATTTTCATCATATTGCTAGAGATCTTCATCATTAATCCTTATTAAAAAGAATGAACAAAAGTGTAGTATGACATGAAAAGCCATATACGAACAAATGTCCATTGCTAAAGGCACTAACTCCATGCAACATACAAAATTTAATGGAATACGAGAAAGTAAAAGATGCCTAACTCCATGCAACATACATAATGCAATGCAATACGAGAAAGTAAACAAGCTAAACTAATAGAAAAACAAGATGCAATGTTTTTGTTATCAAGCAGTTCGAACTGTGCGAATTAACAAGGGTTAATGACGGTGCCCCAAGCAAGGATACATGCGAGGAGAATAATGGAGGACACTTTGGTCCTATGAAAAAGTAATGTGCACTACGAAACAGTATAAGGCAACTCATTGTGCCCCCAGCATACGAACGACAAGTAAAGTAAGCAACCTAGATTTTGTTGATGGAGGTAGATCAAGATGATTCACGAGTCACACACATGAACAGGTGAGAACCAAAGAACGACATTTTGTAGGATGATTTCCAATTTTTAGAAGTTTACTTAAACATATTTGAATTTTTTTATTTTTGAAAGTTTTTTTGAAGCTATGTACAGGAAGACGAGGAAGCGTGGATGCCCCTAGTGATAGATGGGATGTACAAGGGCATAAGGCCACGTGCGTACGAGAAAGGTGAAGATGCAAAAATTCCTAGCGATTAGGTGGGAGTATTCAAAGGAAAACTCTTCACGGGTAGAAGCGGGACCCAAGGCCATTATGGATAGGTTCAACATGATGATGAACATAAACCAATGAAGTGTTGGGAAGAAGCAAGGATGCCCCCAGCGTAAGTTGGCCTAAAAGCACATGATAGAAAGGAAGGAGAAGATTATTTTTGTGAAAGGGGACAAAGGTGTCCGAAAACATGGCAAAAAAGTAATCCTATACACATGGATGTTCTAAATGAAGTAGAAGAACGATGTGAATGATATGAATGTAGCTTAGAAGCCTCGCGATGAAGAAGTGATTAGCCAAAGGCACAAATCGTGAGACAAGATATGGACTAAAGCAAGAGTCTGAACAAGGTCAAAAAAAGACACTTGGTAACATACTAATCATGCCTACTCATAGAGATCCAGTGTGTGCACGTGGAATTTAATTACCTCTTGAAGGGAAGATTTAATAGACAACAAGTGAAGACACCCTAGCCAATGTGTAGGAATGATTTATTTTGAAAGGAAATTTTGTGAATGGATGGTGGAAGGATAATGTACATTGCTCCGCTACCAGCCAAACGTCCATAGCCCCGATGGAGATGTATTTGATTATAATCACAACATTTCTCTCTTGTCGATCAGCATCCATAGCCCGATAGAGATTATTGGAAATTCCCAAGAGATAGTAGTATATCAGTTTACTTTTGCTTTATAGCTTTTAGCTTTTGATTTTTGATTGATTTTGATTCTTTTTCTTTCTAAAAACTTATTTTAGCTCTCTTGTTTGACAAGGGGTTAAGAACCACATATGGCTTGATGGAAGGAGGTGGAAGTGATTGTGATGATGACATTAGCTAGTGTAAGCAAATATGTCCAAAAGTTCTTCGCAACAAGTTTATTCGATGTTGAATGTGATATGATCTCAGGAGGTCGGTCATTCTTTAATTTACCAAGGTGATAAAAGACCAGGGTCAAACAGATACCATAGAGATAAATGTCACAAAATGCATGTGAAAAGGCTAACCAAAATATCACTGAAGGGATGAAAATGGTTGGAAGACTTGTAGAAGAATAGCAAGGAAGGGAAGAAAGAAACATCCATGTGTACTGCAATACCTGATTGTAATGTTTGATCTTTGTACCTTTGATTTTGCTTGTGTTTTCTCAATGTTTTTGTATTTTTGAATTGTTTTTTATTTTTAGCTTTTTTATAGTTTTTGGAAAGGTGGGACCAACAAAGTCACTCTGCGTGGTAAGATCCAACAACGATGTCTGCGACTTCCTTGATAAGGGAGACTAGGCGTGTTTGTTTATCAAGCATAATATTTTCCCGATCTCGATGATCGTGGTGAGCTCGTACTCAAAAAATGACTGTGATTTATCCTGAAACAAGGATTTCATATGTGGGAGATTGAGTTCCCTATCCAGAGGTTTCTACACTTTGCGTCATACTTGATGGTTACGTTGATGTGCGTTCTTGAATCATGCTTGATTTACAATTTTGAGATTGTTCGAGTTGTTGGGGGCTTTCAAGCTCTTGGAAGTTTTGAACTGAGCTTGATAATGAACCTGTTTGGGTTTCTTATAAGTTGATGCGTGACTTGTCTAATCTCGAGAAGGAGAAGAAAGAGAACGTTGACATTTAGAATTGATGTGAGAAATGACCGCGGGCTTGCCACAACCATTGATAGAAGAAATATGTGATGGATGAAAAGGATACGGTCCAAGAATTGAAGAGGATGGGCTATGAGGAGGTGAGCCACTAATAGAAGGAAACGAAGGGCTACTAGAATATGGCCCTAAGATGGAAGAAGTTGGGCTACGAGGACATGGCCCGAGAATAGAAGAATATGACGAAGGGCTATTAGGATGTGGCCCAAGAATAGAAGGTAATGGGCTACCAAGAGGTGACCCACAAGTAGAAAATGGAGGACTACTTGGGGTGGCCCAAGTATAGAAGAAGACGATGGGCTACTCAACGGTGACCCACAATTAGAAAATGGAGGGCTACCTAGGGGTGGCTCCAAGATAGAAGAAGATGATGGGTTACTCAGCGGTGACCCGAGACAAGATTTTGATTGAGGAATGATGATAGATAAGGAATGATTTGGTAACGAGAAGATAGGCCATGGCTCAATGCTAGACCCCGACATCTCATCATGCTCAGAAGAAGGTGAAGATGGAATAAAAGAAGAATCAAGTTCCATGACCTTAGGATTTTCCTCTATGTTTTGATAAAAGGAATCAACTTCTTTTCCCAATACGCGAGCGTATCGAGTTCTAGAAAGAATCCTTGTTTACAATCCTCTAAAGGGATATCATTGTGTACTCTGATTATTTCTTCATTATGAGAGAAATCAATTAGTAGAGGTTGTTCTTTAGTCATAGAAGGTTGAATAGAAGAAACATGTCCGATAAGGAGGGAAGATTGATTGACAGAAGAAGATGACTCAAGAGAGGAAGTAGGATTAGAGGCAGACATCTCATGAATGGATGATTTAGATTTGGACCTAGATTTATTTTCTAGAAGACGATGCAATGTAGGAGAGAAAATAGGATCACATAGCCATCCATTAAGTTACGACATAGGAGTCGAGTTAGATGATTGACTAGAGGGAATCCGAGTCGTGGAACTCTTCGACGGAGGAAGAGGTCGTTGAGACGACTAATGAAAGAGGTCCTACGAAGAAAGGGAGAACCGTGACCCACAAACCAAATTAGATGTTCGATCGATGGAACTTAGAGTCGCTTTGTCAAAGGAGGAATACGTTCTTTGAGGTGATTTGGAATAAAGGTCCTACAAAGGGAAGGGACCGTGATTCAAGATTTAATCTAGGGTATCCAGAACAATAGTTGGGATCCGAGTCTTCAGAAGAAGAGTGGGAGTCTGAATGGTAGTTTAAATCTGAATAAGAAGAAGAAGAGTGGGGGGAACCTGAATAATAATTTGGATCAAAAGCATCCAAACCATACCACCAACTATGAGTTGAAGGTGGGGAACAGGGTACCCAAATGGGCCCTCTAGCACGAATAACCAAACGAGGTTTAGTTGTAATGGGAATATTTTTTATGTGAATAACTAAACCTAGGTTCCATATTGTCGTAAGTGTGAGAAACTGCGCGATAGTCAGTCATTGTTGGTGTCGTTTAGGTGCGAATGCCTAGACCTAGATAGTGTGATGGAACTCCTTCAAAGGAAGGAAGTGACATGTCGATTTGAGTAGCATAATGACATCCAACTAGACATTTGGTAAGTATGGAGATGTGTGCGTGATTCTCCGAAGAAGGTCTAATGAAAATAGACATTGTGATGACGCAATATCAATGAGATAAAAAGGGATTGTCCTAGAAAATAAGTTTTACGAATGAATAATCACAAGGAATAATCATGCAAGTGTGAAACAAAAATCCAATCAACAAGGAAATACACCATATGCAAATGTGTGTGCAAAGTGATAGTTCGATGTAAAGATGATCGGCAAGACAATGTCAATACTTATGTCAAGCTCGAAATGAATAAGGCATAAATATTAACAAAGGGTAGAAGTGACTCTTAATCAAAGGATACCACGACATATTCAACAACCAACAAGGCCAAAATGTTAAAAAGGCGAGGATTACAAATGCAAGCCACATAACCACACTAATTGGACACATTTGTCGAAGCTTAGCGAGAGAAGCGAGATATTAGTGTCAAAGTGACATCAAAACAACACAAACAAATTAAGTGAAACCCATCAAGATTTGGGACAATGTTTGAAATAAAACCAAGTCAAGGTATACTGAGGATGTGTTAAAATGTGCATAGCATAATGCCACAATGCGGATACTTAGATCATGTTTACAAAAAACACGACATAAGTATCTTAATTGTGTCGAGACAATGCAAACAAGGTAACACGTCAAAGGGAGATCAAATGATGAATCAATCCTAACTATGATGATGATCTTGAAATCAAGATCAAGTGGCCATCAAAGATATAAGGACACATCCACACACTTTAGACATTTAACAACTCAGCCGCAAACATGGATGAGTGTAAACAGACAAAAAGTGGTGAACACTATCTATGACAACACTCTCGAAAGATGCCTTCTATTGCCCCAAATGGGCAACAAGAATGCAAAGGTGTAGATCAAAAGATGAAAAATAAACTAAGTGCCACTTGGGCAGAGCTTCGCCTCGTCTGAAGGTGAGAAAGAAGCTAAGCTAAGTGAAAACGTCGTCTAATTTTCGTGATGAAAGGCACTTAGATCTAACTTAAGTGGATTCTTTGCCTTGTTCGAAAAACAAGGTTCTGAATCCAAACAAGTTATCACTTTGTGATGGCCAAGACGCGATAAAGGACTAGTAAAGTGGGCCTCAAGACAAAATGGCCTCCTTAATAAGATCTCTCAACTAGGTGTTACAAAGTTGTCTTAAGCGAGCGCGATTTACCCAAATAGTCCCTTGCCTATCTTGGGAGTATCTCGCTTTACTTTACCCCCTTCATGTTAGGGATTAATAGAATCTAATGCGGAATAATTCCTCGAGAATCGTAATAATAAGAAGTATGAATAGAATTACGAAATGAAAAATGCACAATGAGGAAGAGACAATATTTAACGTGGTTCACCCGATTTGGGCTACGTCCACCAAGAATCACTTGCTCAGATTTTATTACAAGCCACCACTCTCAATACAATACCGGATCTGTTTGGAGCTATGCTCAACAAACTCTGCAGAATTCACCACATTCAAAGCACATCTCGCAATATTTTTCATTTTATCTCTATCATATGCATAAAACCATATAAATAGACAACTGCTTAAGTAGTTTTACAAAACCGTGGGTATCAAAACCATGGGCAAAAACTGTCCCATAAACCTATGGGTCAAAATCCTGGCCATATGAGAAAATCACATTTCCCGATATATTGGGCACGTTTTAAGGCCAAAAAAAAATTTCGGGGGTTGCAGCCCTCAAACCCTGCTGCACGGGGCCGCGCGCCTCGGACCTTCCACTCGGGGCCCAACCTAACCCCGAACCCCGGTGAGGATACATGAAAAGTGTACAATACTCTTAGTGTACAATCTTCAACACTTTCACACATGAAAACAAGCTCCACTGACCTAACAATCTCCCACTTGGAGACTAGTTTTCCTATGAGCAAGCTTCTCAACCCTTCACTAGTTTCTGTGAAGACCAACCAAAGTTGAACACAACTTTAGTTTTTCCCTTGTGACCACCTTGGTCATCATGTCTGTAGGATTCTGACTAGTATGAATCTTCTCTAGCTTTAACTTCTCTTCCTCCAAAGTTATCATGATGAAATGGTACCTTAACTGTATATGCTTTGTCCAGAGTGGAAAGCAGAGTTCTTAGCTAGGTGTATAGCACTCTGACTATCACTTTGCAACTTTCCTTCCTCCTGCTTATGCCCCAACTTTTCAAGTAATTGCTGTAACCAAATCATTTCCTTGCTTGCCTCTGCGTGGCAACAACATACTCACCTCCAAGTGGTTGACAAAGCCACTAACTTTTGTAGTCGTGAAATCCACTTCTTTGTTGTTCCACCTACGGTGTAAACATAACTTTCTTTGTGCTCCTCCTGTTATCTACATCTACAACCATATCTGAATCTACATAACCACACAAAGTGGTGTTTGATCCATTGTAGCACAAAACTATCCCCATGGTCCCTCACAAATACCGAAGGATCCACTTTACTGCCTGCCAGTGATCTCTGCCTAGATCACTCATAAATCTACTCACCGCTCCCACTGCATGGGCAATATCAAGCCTAGTGCACACCATGACATACATCAAACTGCCAACCACTGATGAGTAAGGTACCTTGGACATTTGGTTTCTCTCTGCTCTGTCTTGGGACACTGCTCCTTTGATAACTTGAAATGGCCTGCCAAAGGAGTCCTAACAGTTTAGCATCTTGCATATTAAACCTCTCCAAGACTTTCTTAATGTACTCTTCCTAAGATAAAGTTAGCTTCCGTTCCTTCCTATCCCGAGATATCCTCATACCAAGGATTTGTTTGGCTGCCCCCAAATCCTTCATAGTAAAGGATTCACTTAGTTGCTTCTTGAGTACTTTTATTTCCTACATGTTTTTACTGCAACCAACATGTCATCCACATACAGACAAAGGATAATATAATTGCCATCCTCAAATTTCTTTGTATACACACAATGGTCAGAATGACATCTAATATAACCTTGCTCCATCATGAAGCTATCAAATTTCTTATACCATTGACGTGGAGCTTGTTTCAAGCCATACAAGCTCTTCTTCAGTTTGCACACCATCTCCTCTTTACCTTTGACCTCATAGCCCTCTAGTTGTTGCATATATAGTTCCTCCTCCAAATCACCATGGAGAAATGTAGTCTTTACATCAAAGCTGTTCTAAGTGCAAGTCTTCTCTGCAACTATTCCTAGAACAGTTCTAATAGAAGTCATTTTTACTACAGGAGAAAAAATCTCATCAAAATCTATAACTTTTTTCTGTGCAAACCCCTTGACCACCAACCAAGCCTTGTATCTTTTCTTTCCTCCTCCTTCCTCTTTGACTCTATACACCCACTTGTTCTATAATGCACTTTTGCCTTGGGTAGCTTCACCAAGTCCCATGTCCGGTTTTCCATGAGATCCCGATGCTCCTCATCCATGGCTTGCTCCCACTTCTTCCTAGCATCTACCTGCATTACTTCATCAAAGCTCTCTGGCTCTCCACTATCAGTGAGTAATAAATAATAAAGATAAGGAGAAAAACGTTTAGGTTCTCTTCTTACCCTAGAAGACCTCCTCAATATAGGAGTTTGGGGTTCTGACCGATTCATGTGTCACTTTCCCATCCGAGAAGATCGTCTACTATTGCATATTCTTTCTTGGATTCTTCCTATTTTCTTGAATCGCCGCTTATACATGACTTTCTCATTAAAGACCACATCCCTAGATCGAATGATTTTCTTGTCCTTAATACTCCAACATTTAAATCCAAAGTCATCACCACCATAACCAATAAAAGTACATTTTTCTGATTTAGCCTCTAGCTTAGTCCTATCATCCTTATCAATATGAACAAACACCTCACATCCAAAGACTCTAAGTAATGAGTAATCAACTTTCTTACCGTACCAAGCCTCCTCAGGTATGCCTCCATCTAAGGCACTTGAGGGTCCTCTGTTTATCAAGTACACAGTTGTGCTCACCGCTTCTGCCCAAAAATAAAGAGGCAGTCCTGCATGTATCCTCATGCTCCTAGCACATTCCATTATTGTTTTGTTCATCCTTTCTGACACCTCATTCTGCTACGGGGTTCCTGGAACTATCTTTTTCCTGCGGATTCCATTCTTAGAACAATAATCATCAAATTCATTTCTGCAATACTCCCCTCCATTATCTGACCTGAGACATTTTAACTTAAGACCTGTTTCATTCTCTACCAAGGCTTTCCATTTAACAAAAGTATCAAATACATTAGATTTGTTTCTAATACAATAAACCCAAACTTTCCTTGTTGTATCATCAATAAAAGTAACATAATAACTTGAACCCCCAAGAGATGATACCTGAGTCGGCCCCCACACATCGAATGTACCAGCCTTTAACTTACTCTCTTTCTTCGTAGGTCCAACCTTGAGAAACCTTACTCGCTTTTGTTTCCCATATATGCAGTTCTCACAGAAATCCAAACCTGTTTCTGTATATCTAGGTAAATTCTTCTTTATGATGTCCATGCCCTTATGGCTCATATGACCAAGCCTATAGTGCCATAATGTTGTATCTGCATATGAAGCCACAAGATTACAATCATTAGTACTATCAGTGGTTAAATACAAGGTTCCAACCTTCTTACCTCTTGCCACCACAAGAGCACCCTTGGTAACCTTCCAAGAGTCAGTTGTAAATATCACAGTACAACCATCACTTCCCAATTGCCCCGTTGATATCAAATTTCATCTTAATGTAAGCACATGTCTGACATCCTTCAATAGCCAAGTATTCCCATTTTACATCTTAACCTGAATAGAACCTTTTCCAACTATGCTACAAGGCTCATCATCACCAAGAAAAACATGCCTAAAATCTCCTTGAACATAATCAACAAAATAATGCCTATGTGGAGAAGCATGGAAAGAAGCCCCGAATCTAAAACCCAAGATTTAGTAATATTGTGCAAAGAAAGAATCAAAGCATCCTGACATACATTACCCGTTGCCACATTTGCCTCCTTGTTTTCTTCTTATTGTTTCTTCTTGTCCCGAAGCTCCCAACAGTCCTTCTTTGCATGCCCAAACTTTCCACAGTGCCAGCATACTATCTTACTTTTGGATTTTGACCTTGCCGATCCTTTGATTTTCCACGGCTTCCTCTATTCTTCTGTCTCCCTCTAGTTTCTCTGTCAAAGCATTCCCTAAAGTAGAAGATTCACCAGAGCTTTTTCTTCACATTTCCTCGCTTAGAATCACCCCTACAACATCCTCAAACTTCAACTTTGAGTTAGCTAGGAACCGAGTTGCTTACCGCCATTACCAAGCTATTCCAACTCTCAGGTAAAGAGCACATAACTAATAAAGCCCTAACTTCTTCATCAAATTCTATTATAACTGAAGCTAGCATATTTACAACCGTATTAAAATCATTTAGATGATCTACTACTAAACCATTCTCAGACATCTTCATATTAAACAACTTTTTCATTAAAAATATCTTATTAGAGGCAGAGGATTTTTCATACAACTTCCTTATGCATCCATCAGTTCTTTTGTAGTCTTTTCCTTTGAAACATTAAATAATACCGAAGATGCAAGACACAGCCAGATTGTCCCAAGTGCCTTCCTATCTAGCAAATCCCATTCCGCATCTGTCATGCTAGAGGGTGTGTTCACCTTCTCAGATAGCGGAGTATAAAGATCCTTCTGATAAAGGTAATCTTCCATCTGCATCTTCCAAAGGCTGAAATTCTACCCGTTGAATTTATCAATCCTAGATCTTCCATCGTCTCTACCATAGCTCCCACTCAAAATAAAACTTTCCTGTGATTCAACACTTCAACAAACCAAACCAGGATCTCGATACCAATTGTTAGGGATTAATAGAATCTAATGCGAGAATAATTCCTCGAGAATAATCGCAATAATAAGAAGTATGAATAGAATTACGAGAAATGAAAAATGCACAACACGAAGCGATAGTATTTAATGTGGTTCACCCAATTTGGGCTACATCCACCAAGAATCACTTGCTCAAATTTTATTACAAGCCACCGCTCTCTCAATACAATACCAGATCTGTTTGGAGCTACGCTCAATAAACTCTGAAATTCACAGTAGTGAATTCAAAGCACATCTGTAATGTTTTTCATTTTATCTCTATCATATGCATAAAACCATATAAATAGACAATTGCTTAAGCAGTTTTACAAAACCGTGGGTATCAAAACCATGGGCAAAAACCGTCCCATAAACCTATGGGTCAAAATCCCGCCATATGAGAAAATCACGTTTCCCGATATATCGGGCATGTTTTAAGGCCAAAAAAATTTGGGGCTACGCCCCCGAACCCCGACGAGGATACATGAAAAGTGTACAGTACTCTTAGTGTACAGTCTTCAACACTTTCACACATGAAAACATGCTCCACAACCTAACACTTCGATCACAAAGAGCAACTAGTGCATCCACGTGTGCTCTCCCTGTGGTCACCATACGCACAACCGTGTACTAGTCAAGTGGGTAAGCGAGGCACTTCCTATTTCATCCACGAGGTTACACAATGGTGGACTACTTTGGGGTTCCTAGAACCACCCCTATTGTTGTAGCTTAAGGCGTTATGCCAAAGGGGTTATGTTCCGATTAATCGGAGAGGGACGTACCCTTTTCCAAAACCTCGTAATACGAGTGTGAAGTGAAATGGTGTGTTTTTATCTTGCTTTAACTTAATGTGGTTTTAAGTAGCACACCATTTGGCAACCTGCAAGAACACGTGTATTAACAATTTTTTTTTTTTGTTTTCGACACCCTTCTTTGACAAGCGTTAGGTCCTGTAGAAAACAATTTTTTAGTAATTTTCCAGTTCATAGGTTGATGTCAAGAAAGAGAATTTTACACTTTGCTTTTGATTCCTAAGATCACCAAAAAGGCGTGAAGGAAGAGCATACACAATGTGAAAAATCCTACTGAAATCACATGAAAGTTTTACTTCATCCTTTATAAAATAAGTGTTTTTGAACAATCAATATGAGTTTTGTATAAGTGTTTTTGATCTCCAAGATCACCTTTGAAGACGTGAGGAGAGAGCATACACACTTCTACAAAGTTAATTTTAAGCCAAGAACAAAACACTTTAACTATGCAAACTGAAATGTTAAGAAAAACAACTGTTTTTTGAATTGTTAGTCCTAGAAACCTACAGTAATGGATCAGAAGAAAAGATTTTTGCAGACTGTAAAAATTTCCAATTTTAATATAGACACCTACGTGCCTATACCGACACCAGCGCTTCCCAACCGACGGATACGCGCCCTACTCAACGAGTACACCTGTAGTCAAAAATTAGTGAAATCCAGTATATCAAACACAAACACTTACAAAAACAGACGGGGACACTTGCATAATAACGTGGACACTTAGGTTTGACGTGTATGTGCCCAAGCATAAAATAAGAAATTATCATTTTTTTACATAGACCATTTACGCATGCGTGGCCAAAGAGGTGGATACACTTTCCATATGACAGATACGCATGCGTGTCCCTATAGCGGTGAAAAATTTACACAGTTTCACACAGTCAAGTCTTTGACAGATACGCGGCCAGAGAAGCGGATACGCGGCCCAGATGACGGAGATGCGTGCGTGTCCCTGTAGAGACAAAAATGCAAATGATGAGAATTGTCAGATAGGTACGTGCCTGTTCCAACGGAGACGCTAGGGTTTCAATGTGTACGCACCCCTTGTTAACACCTACGCGCACCTTGTGAAAAACTTACAAAACTCACAGATTTTCAAATTTTCAAGAGCAAACAGGTTAGTTATTAGTCAAAGCATCCTATTTCTATATCAAACCCACAAAATGCATGTAAATGAAGGTCATTTATCTAGTGTTAGAAACAGAAATGAGGAAATAACAAGCTATTTAACCAAAAAACTTGCAAATGAACTTTGAAGAACTCAAAAGACCTCCATTAATGGAGGATGGACATAAGTGTCCCACTGGGCGTGCCAAATGTGTTCAATGAAAGGTTTTGCAAAGAGCTATGGATATGGGGCAAGACCCCAAAGCTTTGTGCAAAAGACCCTCAATGGACCATATGATAAGAAATGAGCAAGGAATCCTATTTGCATGTGTTTAAAACTTGAAATAAGTAAGAAATCTAACAAATAACATTAACCTCTATTCTTGAAAGCTTAACAAAATATGCCTACTAAAGACTTAAGCAATCAATTTTGTTGTTTACTCCATGAGGGTGAATGAATCTCACTAAATGGCTACATGGCCAAGTTTAGCTATTCCATTACTAACCTAACATGGGTGCAAGATGAAGCTATTTTAATGGTGGATGACCCAAGATCAAATGCCTTATTAGCTTGGCTAATGCAAATGAGCTCTTAGGCTTGTTTTGGTTTTAGCTTATGTAAAGTTGTGTGTTTGAATGGGTAGGCTTAGCCTTGTATTTATAGTTTTTGGTTTGGAAGAATTTGGAATTTGGGTGCATGTGGGACTAAATCTCAAAAAGCACTTTAGGATTAGATTAGGATAAACATGCTTTAGGCTTAGTTAAGCTTGGTTTAGGCTAGTTAACTAGGGTTTAGGCTAGTTAAACTTGATTATCAAGTGATTAGAGACTCATTGAGAGTTGGGAGGGGTCTGGATAACCAATTGTGACTGATAGATAGCCTACGAAGCCAATAGAAGTGGTCTAGAGAGAACTAGGGAGATTCTGAATGGTCAAAAGGAGGCATGTTTTAGCTAATAAGAGAGATATTAGCCAAATAAGTTGATTATAGGAGGAATACGTTTGAAAGTTTTTCATGCATGGGCATCTAAGAATGGAGCGAAGAAGGGTTGATCAACGAAGTGTCGTTAATTGGTTGAATTGGATGAAATGCTAAGTGTAAGCATACATTAGGTATCTACAGATCAAATGAAGTACAACACTTGTATATTTATAGGGGACTTTAATTTAAAATTTTCACTATATCAATTTGTTCATGTAGACACTAAAATTTGGTAATGTGTCCTTGTGTAACGTCAAGTTTGACCTTGTTCCTTATTAAAACAAATAATCACATTAGGAATCCAATCACCTTGTATCTTAAGCTCTTCTACAACTTGCTTATCTTTACACTTTGCTCTATCATCAATTATGAGAATATTATTTAATCAAAACAACATTAAACCTCTGATACTTATAACACAACTATCAATTTTGGTATCCATCTCTCCGATTCACAAATGTACGAAAGGGTCAAGATGTAAAGTCCGGTCTTAGCCAATCTATATGGTCTTTCCCCTTCACATTCATTGCCTCTAATTTTGATTTCAAATCCTTCTTTGGGTCATTTCATCTTCCTAGGTCAACCTTATTAGAATGTTTCACCTCCAAAAGGTGATATAAGTAGGTCATTATCATTTTATAACTCATCGACACTCTTACAAACTCCTATTACAAAGATCATTCCAAAAGCACTCAAAGGGTTCCTAAATCTTCCCAAATCAGTTGCACATCATCTAAAGTAGTCCCTACTACAAGTCTAAAGCACTCAAATAGGTCAAAGAGTCTAGCTTCCTCTATTTCCAAGCATGTAAAGGTCATAGAGCCATGTTTTAGCAAGATGAAATCATTTTGAGCATTGACAATAGTTTCAATCAACAAAGAGTTAGGTCACATAGTTGAGGCAAACTACATCTCACTTTTACCTCATTAGGTACATTTTATACTATTTAGTTAACATACTATATTTGCAAAGCGAAAATTTTAGTGGTGAATTTTTGTAAACTCGTAAATATTTAGGTTTTTAGGAATTGGAAATGATGAATATTCAACAGATTGATTGCCACTTACTTACTGGAAAATTCCACCGATGGGCCTTAGTATGGGTCAATTCACCTAGTATTTAAACATATAAATGAACTTATGTATGTAATTTTCCAACGGTCCAAATACACATGTGCCCATATTTGTCAAGTATATAAGGTATAAGGTATAATATAATACATACACAACCATCCAAAAAATTTTGAAATCTTTGCCGCGGAAGGCTGAAGATGAACCCCAAACCGCCCAACCTCTTGCGGTCACTCTAGCCATTGCCGCAAAACCGAGGTCATCGAATAGAGTTGTCTAACAAATCTATCTAATAGATCGTCAATAGATTCATCCAATCAATCCATCCAACATAGCCATCTAACATGGGCGTCCAACCGAGCCATCCAACTGATCCATCCAACTAATCCGTCCATCGATCCATCCAACTAATCCAACCAACCGATCTCGTCCAACTAATCCATCTAATCGAGTCATACAATAGAGTTGTCGATTGAGACTCGCCCAACCTAAAGTCATTCGACTCAGAGCCGCCCAACTTAGAGCCATCTAACTCAGAGCCATCCAAATCAAATCTGTCAACTCTAATCTCGCCTCGTGACTACCCTTGTTTGGCACCATTTCCATGGATTTAGGAAAGCAGAGTAAGAAGGTTGCTGCAAGTTCAAAAAAGAGTAACAAGACATTGTTTGGCTATTTTAGAAACTCACAAAAATGACTGATGTGTCCAAATCTACTAAAATATAGGTATGTGCTATCTACTAATTTACAAATTATTATTATTATTTTTCACTGTATGTTTCAAATACTCTTTACACTCTTGTTTTGTTTTTTATTTAGTGTTGTTAATAATATAAATAATTAATACTATTTCTATTACACTTTTAAATGCAAACATTTTTTATTTTTCAAACACCTTCACAAACTGATGTGTTTCGAGATATCAATCTTGATGATCCTTTTGGTTTTAATGATCTGATTGACATAATTTTATTATTGTATTTTTCATATTGTTTCAAATACTCTTTGCACTCTTGTTTTATATAAATAATTAATACTATTTATGTAACACTTTAATATGTAAACATTTCTCAAGCACCTTCACAAATTAATCCATTTCTAGATTTGGTGATCCTTTATATGTCGATGAAAACATTCACTCCCTTTATCACATCGAACTAGAAGAAGATTCATCAAATTCTCATTCAACACCAACAAAGGAAGCTTGTATTCCAAATACATTTCGAGAAAAAGGACACGTGCGGATAGAGATATTCCTACCGAGGAACCAGATGCACAAGTTGAAGTTGAAGAAAGTAAAACAAAATCTATCATAAAAAGAGGACAAATTAGACAATAGGAAGGACTTTCAGGTTTGACTCGGGCAACAAAATATCCTTTTATTGAACCAATAGAGCTGAAAAATAGGAAATGATGTTCCAACTCAATTTCGATGCAAAATATGTATTTGGAAACAAGGCAAAGACCACACAATGCAAAGCTAAAACTAGACACCATTGAAAAAACTGCAGGAAAATACATATTTCCCAAAAGCAAAAGGATGGGAGCATAGTAAGAACTCATAAATGGAAAGATGCAAAAGAGTGCTTACATGTAAAATATGCAGAAGAATATGAAAAAGAACAAAAACATTTGAAAAATCTAAATGAAAAAGGTGGCACAATTGTTACAAAATTGAGCAAAGCTATGGAGACTGAAATGCATGTGAAAAGTATTCAATTTGCTAATGTATTCCATATATTGAAAAAGGGAAGACCCATTTCATATTTTTCAAAAAATAAAATTATGTATCAGTGTAATTGGCTTACAAAATGTTCCACAATCACATTGGTCAGATACTAGTGGTTGGGAAATAGCAAAATGTCTTGCTCTGGTGGAAAAGGAGGATTTGAAAGAGGTTATAAAAATGCAAAATTTATTTCCCTTTCAATTGATGAGGTTACAACTATGGACAATACCTCATGGGTTTGTATTTGTGTATACACATTTGCAAATGAAGTAATAAAGCCTCATCTCTTAGCAGTTCATAAAATGAGTGAAAATTGTAATTCTGAAAACATTTATAAGTTAATGTTGTCAAGTTTAAAGGATGTTACAGGTATGGATGATTTTTCCATTGCAACAAAGTTAGTTTGAGTTGGAACAGGTGGTGAAAGCTGTAATCCAAGGGCCGAAATGGTCTATGTGTACAATTCTAGACAATTGTTGCCCCTATATGATTAATCCATTCGCATGGCTCATGAATGAATTTGGCCTATAAAATTGTGAGCAATTTCGAAACTGTTGCCAAAGTGAAGGAGCTGATCAGATATTTGCATGCATATTACTCTAGAAGTCCAAAAAGATTTTTAGAATTTCAAAAACTTGTTATTGGGTTGGTGATGGAAAAAATATTTTCAAAGATGTAGATATCATATGGATCTCAATGTATGAGCTCTTGCTGTGAGAATATTTGAAGAATATCCTTCATTGACAAGTTTTATATACAAATATCATAGGGATGTGGATAAAGCTAAAGACTTATTATACCATCTTACAGATATCGAAACTTTACTTACACTATGTGGAATTACACAATGTTAAAGGAGCTAAAAGTTTTGACAAAACATGCACAAGAGTGTAGCATTTACATAACGAACTTCATAAGACTCATAAAATGTGTGTGTTTGAGTTTATATTGTTTGTATTTGTTAGATGATAGTTTTAAGGGTCTTGTTTTTATAGTGGAATGCATTTGAGACCTTAAGAATGCAATTTGCTTCTTAAAAATCAATATATATATGATCATTTATGTATAACAACACATGGAAAAGAGATACCACTTCATACTTTTCATAAAAGAGTAGATTTGGTTAGGTCGAGATGGAGGAAGTAAGAGTGACACACATTTTATATGAAACAGATTATCTCGAAACTTGAAATAAATTGAAAAATATTTCTTTATCTTTATCTACAAAGATTCGTGAAAGATTAAAAAGGACAAATTACTTGAGGCAATGGGAATTGCCAATCCATAGTTTTGGAATGGAATTCTTGATATATCCATCGAGCTTTATTTCTCAAATACAAGACTAGTCTAATTGAACATTTATGCAAGCAAAAAAATTTGCCGAGTTCTCATCCGAGATTTTGCCACTTACGCAAGAGCAATTTCATTTTCTGGAAGAGCCGGTGAAAATGATTCCATTAGAATACTTTGGAAGAAGATTTATTCTAGTAGTATTTTGCGAGAGGATTTGAGTGAGTATATTTAGCTATATGAACTTTTTCAAACAATGATTCTAGGTTCTATGAAGATGAGAGGGTATTCAATGCATTGTCCTTTGTAAAGTCAAAAGTATGAAACAAATTAGATAGAAATTTAGAAAGTTGTCGAGATTATATGTATTCGGTTACTCTATGAAAACTTTCCTTATGAGTGAACACTTGCACTATGGAATTCGATCGAGAGAAAGAAGAGGAGTCGGTAACATATTGGTGATCCAAACACATCTACGAAACACGCTTCTAATTTTGCATTGTTCTAAGACACAAATGAACGGGTTGTGCAAGGATTGTTTCAGTTGTCGAATTCTAATTTCTTGTATACATTCTTGACATTATTGACAATGGAAAATGATTTGATACTGATATATTTCATATTCATTAATGATAATCAACTAGTCTTAATAGACTTTTTACTTGTAACAAATTCATATTTTTATATTTTGCTTAATTAATGAAATAAAGACTGCTTTATTTTGCTCTATCTGTGTGATTATCAATTAATGTTTTATCTATGCACGAAACAAAAATATTTTCAAACATACACAAATTATACTTCTTAAAAGATCCTTTATTGTTTACATCTCCAAATAGAACATAAAAACATTCATAGTGAGTAGAAATCCAATTACAAGTTTAAATATTAAATTGTTGAAAACATTTAACAAATGCAATACACAGGTTAATATAATTCTATTAAAAAAAAAAACTTGTATTCGTAATTCATTCTATCAAGAGGGGGAATACTTTATGAAGACATGTTTTCATAAAGCATTGTCGGCCAATACATATACAAAATTGTGGGTTGTCAATGGTTTTAAAGCTTCCAAGCAAGTTCTATCATATAAGAACACATTACAAGGGAATCCTCTTTTCTCGCCTATTATTTTGAATCGAGTTGTCCTTACGTCTCGCCACATGGAATAAAAAAGGAAAAAAATTGGCTGGCCACTATCTTTTAATTCCTACGCTAGTGTCGTAATTGTGACAACACACCGTCACATGGTGAAACTAACTAATTTTTTCAATTTTATGTTGCAGGGGAAGCTTGATCTTTTTCTTGCCCAAGAGGTGGAGGAATGTGCTTAGTCCGCACAATGTTATTTGCTAAAACTCCCGATGCCCGCAAATATCACACTGCTGAGTATTGATGTTTTGAAGAATATTTTGCTCTTCCCTTGCAACATTTCCTACTGACAAAAGTGATGGATCCACATCTGTATTTTCCTTGATAAGATTTACGGATCCTCGTCGACACTAAAATTTTCCTCCATAATTTCTATTTCATTAATGTATGTATTAGGAATAGGATGTTGTTAAGTATGATTAGTAGTAGCGTGCCTCGATAGAAGATAATGGCGCCGTTAGTACGGTGTCGCCAATAATGTGGAGTACTGGTAATAGTCAAAGTACAATAGAAATGTTGTAAAAAGTAAATATTTGTCGTAAGTGGTCCCAGTAATGTTAAAATGTCAAAGTTTGGGTAATTAGAGAAGTAGGGTCTACATGATTAGGAATTAGAAATATTATATTGGTAATAAGGACAAGGAGTGAGGTCATAAATATTTTGTGTATTTTATTTGTAGAAAGTCTAAAAATGTGGAACCCATGTGAAATGATAAGGTTTATCTTATCTTAAAAGATAAGCTTACATGTACAGATAAGAGTTAAGGTATGGAATATGATTCGTCAGAGTGGATTTCTTATCCTATCTTAGAGATAAGATGGATAAGTCTGGAAGTTCTATAAATAGAGAGGCCACCCTCCTCATTTAGCATAGAAAGAAGTAGTGAGAAATATTGTAGGAAGTGTGCAAAGGAAGCCATCAGTTAAAGGTGTGTTGAAGAAGCCATCGAGAGGTGTAATTGTAAAGTTTCTCCCATAGTCTTGTTGAAGTACCTCATGGGTGAGATTGTAACAATTTCATGTTAATATTATAATTTACTTTGATATTTTAGATTTGTCATCATTCCGTCTTATCATAGTCGATGGTATTCTTGTGTTCGGTTGTTGTTTTGTTTCCAGATTACATCCACCAAACTAAAGGTCATGGCATTAGTAAATAATCATAAAGACGAGGAGTTCCCGTGAAGAATTATCATAGTGCCGGATTGGTGATGACATTTTGGTTCCGTCTAAGGGACCATTCCTCGTTGGTGGATTTTCTAGAGAGATATTCCAACTAAGTCAAAAATCAATTGGAGGGTAACTTTGTTTTTACCGTGCATATAGTAGCTACCATGGTAAAGTCATTTTTACCGTGAATAGTAGTTACCATGATAAAGTCATTTTTTTTGTGAATAGTATTTATCACAAGTAAAGTCACTTTTACCGTGAATAGTATTTACCGCAAAGAACTTCACTTTTACCGTGAATAGTGTTTACCACAGTAAAATCAATTTTACCGTAGTAAGTCAAGTTTTACCATAGTTTACCATGGTCATTTCTATAGTAATTCCAATTATTTGTGCACATAAGTCTTGTTGATTGTACTTGTGGGTTGGTATTTCACGGTGGTTACTTTTGAAAATGGGAAAGATTCCTATTTTTTCAGCTCAATCTAATGAAGATGCTTCTTCTTTCATTCAAGAGTTTAAACGATCTTGTATTTGTAATGGCCTCATAAGAAGGGAACAATGGACTGAATTTTTTCCTACCTTTTTGGATGGTTCAGCACTTAGGTGGTTTGAAACACTAGGTGATAATGTGAAAAATTCATGGGATTTATTAACTGAAAGTTTTCTTGAAGAATTTGGTGAACAACAGAGATATGCAGATCTCATGATTGATATCACAAAGCTAACCCAAGGAGAGAAGGAGAAGATAAGGGATTATCATGCTTGTGTTCTAGAGCTAAGGAGGAAGCTCGATGCCTAGATCTGGAAGGAAGGATTAGCGGATGGGTTGATGAATGGCGTGGATAATCTCCTATGTAAGCACTTCATTCTTGGGATGAAGCCAGATCGACAACGAGTGAAGTATGACCGCCCTACCTACCATTAAACAAGCAAAGGAAATCTGCAAGAAGGCAAGAAGAAAGCATGGAAGAGGAGCCCAAAGAAATTGTTGTTAAAGTAGAGCCTACACCAACACCTTTGGTCCGTAATCCACAACCACTCCCGGTGAGCACAAATATTTCTCCTAAGTACATCTACCGAGTATGAAGATCCGCTTAGGAAGATGGGCCATTAACTATTAATCTTCTTCAAGGAAAGGAATTTAGTTCTCGGGGAGGAGATAGAGGTCCAAAAAGAAATATTTCAAGTTGTTTGTTATGGTTGTTATAAAAGGGTCATTATAAGTATAATTGTCAGATAGAGCTTCTACATCCGGTACAAGAGATAATGATAAAGGAAAAGCACTGTGAATTCTCTTGATGTAGTAGATAAGAGTAGAAATAATGAAGTAGATGTGTTTTTAACAAAAAGAAAGAAAGAAAAAGATACTCAAGATGGAACTGATCCTAAGAAGATGAAAGGGGAAACTAGTAAGAAACATAGGAGAAGAAAGTTGGGTGTGCAGGATTTTCTCGATTTCACAGGGCAAGGACCATACTCCATCTTGGAAGATCCGTCCAAAAGGCCTCGCAATATTACATATGGTCAACTCTTGGCTATGTTCTCCGAGAAGAGGCGGGAGTTGCGAGGTGGACTCAATGCTCGAAGAAGGAAGGAGGTTGAGGTCCCTGTTTTGGAGGCAGAGGCAGATCCCTATGCTCCACAAGCTGAGGTATTATGTAATGGTATTTCAATTCATGATGTCTTAGTTGATGGAGGTGCTGTAGTTAATGTAATGACCGAGTCTGTAATGAATATGTTGGGTTTAAAAATTGATCGCCCTTCAACACTTATGTTAAGGTCATTAAATAAAGGAAAACTAAACCAAGGTGTAGTTTCAAATGTGGCAATATCTCATTATGGGTGTGTATGTGTGGTAGACTTTCGGTGATGAAAATGGTACATTGCACCCAATGTCACTGGGAAGACCATGGCTAAGGAGAGTTCATGCAAGGAACTACCTGGAATGAAGGTTTCATGACACTTGGACGTGGTAGAGAGAGGGTGAAGATAAACGTGATCCCTCGGAATCATAAGGCGTAACCCGTCGATTCAAGTGATGAAATTGATGATGGACATCCTCTGATTACTCTAGTACCAGTGAAGTGGACATTGAAGATGAAGAAAGTGAGGTTGATGTTTCAGTCATGGATATTCTTCCAGTCACACCAACCCAGGACCCCATAAAATTATCTGAAGAAGAAGTTGATGATCGTCTCCAACAAATAAAGATTGGTGATGCTGTGATGGAGAGTGAGAAAGAAACCTACCTCCAGCTCTTTCGAAGGTACATACACCTATTCACTTTTGATTACAAGGAACTCCGTCAAGTAAGTTGGGTAGAACATTGTATTGAGCTGGTAGATGGTGCTAAGCCCATAAAGCAAATGCCATATAGAATGAATCCTAATTTTTCCAAGACTGTAAAAGAAGAAATAGATAAGTTGCTTGATGTAGGATTCATATTTGCTATGGAGAATTCAGAATGGGTTTCTCCCATTGTGATCTCAATAAAAAAGAATGGGAAGCTACGCATTTGTGTTGATTACAGGAAGCTCAATAAGGCAACAAAGAAGGATCATTACCCTCTTCCATTTTCGAGATCGATCTTGACGGGCGAAGTAGGCGGCCAGAGTGCTATAGTTTTCTTGATGGATATAGTGGCTACAACCAAGTTCGTATAAAGAAAGAAAGATCATTGAAGACCACGCTCACCACTCCTTGGGGAACGTTTGCTTATAGAGTTATGCCTTTTGGGTTGTGTAATGCTCCAAAGAACATTCCAGCGTTTGATGATAGGGTGTTCGAACTCTACATCGGGACCTTCATCGAGTATTTCGGATGATTTTGCATCTATGGGAGTAAGTTGGACCACCTACACCAGATGGAGACAACATTTCAAAGGTTAGATGAAGCACAAGCCTCACTAAACCCTACAAAGTGTGTCTTTGGATGTTTTAAAGGCGTTTTGTTAGGGCATGTCAGATCCAGAGATGGTATTGGCACCGATCCCGATAAAGTTTCAAAATCAAAGATTTACCATTTCCTATGAATAGAAGTAAGTTGAGATCATTTTTAGGCCATGTGGGTTACTATAGAAGGTTCATCAAGAATTTCTCAAAGATTGCATTACCACTAACCCAGCTTCTTGAAGAAGGATGTTGCTTATGAACCAGAAACAAGGCGCATGAAGCTTTTGGACAATCGAAGGAAGCCCTCGTGTCTTCACCTGTTTTGAAGAATCCAGATTGAGCAAGCCATTCATTGTGTACACCGATGCCTCGAGATGCAAAGCACTAGGTAGTACTTTGAGCCAAAAGGATGAAAATGGGAATGAACATCAATTTACTTTGGGAGCAGCATAAATGAGCAAAGTCTTGAGGTAAACTATATCAGAATCGAAAAAGAGGCTCGCTATCATTTTTCTTTGTAAAGAAGTTTAGAAATTACTTATTAGGGCAGAAATTTATAGTTGTAAGCAGATCATCGTGCTCTGAAATATATTGTCAATAAGCCTAACCCATCGTGAGAATAGCAAGATGGATAATTTTGCTACAAGAATTTGAATTTGATATTATAGATAGGCCAGAAAGAAGCATGTCAATGCAGATGCACTCTCTCGAGCCTAAGATGGTTTAGGATCATCTTGTGATGATGATGATTTTCCGATGCAAGATTGTTCTCCCTGACAAAATCCCTAGTGAATACATAGATATTTGGAATTATCGAATGAATTCAAGTTTCTGATGGTGCCAATGCAAAGACTAAGAGAAATATTACTCAAGCTGGGTCATCCATATTCTATTCTCGTATGGAGTATTATTTCGAATAGGACCCGATGGACAAGACAAGAGGGTAGTTGGACGTGATCAAGGAAAGGAGCTGCTAGAAGAATTCCACAATGGTACATGTGGAGGGCACTTCTCCTGGACAACTTACAAAGCAAGAAGGATCTTGGATGTAGGTTATCACCGCCCACTCTTTTTAAAGATTGTTATAATTATTGTAAGACATGTGATATTTGTCAAACACATGGTAACCGTAAGACTTCATCACTCCATTATGTCCTATTCTTCCCTTGGTCCCTTTGAAAAGTGGGGAATAGACATCAGAGGTCCACTTCCAACTACATCACGCCAAAATAAGTATATTGTAGTTGCTACATGATTATTTAACCAAGTGGGTCAAGTTAGCCATTGAAAACAACTTCCATGGATGAAGTGGCAAGGTTCATATATGAACGCATTGTCACCAGATTTGGTTGTCCATTAGAAATTGTAACAGATCAAGGAAGCCACTTCATTAATGAGGTGGTAGAAGCCCTAGTCAATAAGTTTTCTATTAAGCACAGGAAGGCAACAACATACAAGCCAAGCACAAATGGACAGTGGAACGAACAAATTTTGTGTTGTGTCAAATTCTAGCAAAAGATGCAGCCTTGCAGGTACATATATGGGATAAAAGGATTCATGCAAAGCATTGTGGGCATATAGGGCAACATCAAAGTTAGCAACAGGATACTCCCCATTTTAGTTGGCTTATGGCATTGATCCAATTCTTCCTATTGAGTTTGATATTCCCACTGTGAGAGTTATGAAAAATGAAAGGATGGATGAAAGTGATTCAGTAAAAGAAAGGTTGGTACATCTTCATTTTTGGAGGAAATGAGGGAAATAGCAAAGGATACAAGCCATAAGAAGAAAATGAAGCAGAAGGAATACTTTGATCAAAAGATCCGATGGTCTCCATTTCATGTGAATGACTTGGTCCTAGTATATGATTCCGTATACAAAAAAAAGAAGACAGAGAAAATTTCTTCCAAAATGGATGGGGCCCTACAAAATAAGCATTTGTGCATGAAAATGGTACGTACTGACTGGAGGAATTGGATGGCACTCCCATTACGAAATGGGTCAACCACGACAAGTTCAAGATTTTCCAAGCACCAGAATAGTCTACTCCGAGGACGGAGTAGAAGCTAGGAAGGGGGAAGATGTCGACACTAAAATTTTCCTCCATAATTTCTATTTCATTAATGTATGTATTAGGAATAGGATGTTGTTAAGTATAATTAGTAGTAGTGTCTCGATAGAAGATAATGGCGCCATAGTTACAAGACGGTGTCGCCAATAATGTGGAGCCAATAATAATGTGGAGTACAGTAACAATCAAAGTACAATAGGAATGTTGTAAAAAGTAAATATTTGTCGTAAGTGGTCCAGGTAATGTTAAAATGTCAAAGTTTGGGTAATTAGAGAAGTAGGGTCTACATGATTAGGAATTAGAAATATTATATTGGTAATAAGGACAAGGAGTGAGGTCATAAATATTTTGTGTATTTTATTTGTAAAAAGTCTAAAAATGTGGAACCCATGTAAAATGATAAGGTTTATCTTATCTTAACAGATAAGCTTACATGTACAGATAAGAGTTAAGGTATGGAATATGATTCGTCAGAGTGGATTTCTTATCCTATCTTAGAGATAAGATGGATAAGCCTGGAAGTTCTATAAATAGAGAGGCCACCCCCCTCATTTAGCATAGAAAGAAGTAGTGAGAAATATTGTAGGAAGTGTGCAAAGGAAGCCATCAGTTAAAGGTGTGTTGAAGAAGCCATCGAGAGGTGTAATTGTAAAGTTTCTCCCATAGTCTTGTTGAAGTACCTCATGGGTGAGATTGTAACAATTTCATGTTAATATTATAATTTACTTTGATATTTCAGATTTGTCATCATTCCGTCTTATCATAGTCAATGGTATTCTTGTGTTCGGTTGTTGTTTTGTTTCCAGATTACATCCACCAAACTAAAGGCTGTGCATTAGTAAATAATCATAGCACGAGGAGTTCCGGTGAAGAATTATCATAGTGCCGGATTGGTGATGACAATCCATCTTATGCTCTTTGATTATCCTTCTCAATGCATTATTTTGTTTATTTAATACTATGAGTTTTTCCTTCAGATGTACAAATGAATTCAAGATTTTGCGGGCATTCTTCAAATGTGCTTCAAATACAACTGCTTCTTTCTTTAAATTTTCATATTTTTCCTGCAAAACAAAAATATAAATGTATTAGTTTATTAGATAAGTTGAAAAAATATATTGTGGTGCTTATAATATTAGAATTTTGCATGTAAAAGATGACTTACCACAACTTTTTCTTTTTTTGCATTTTCTATTAAAACATTTGTCTTGTCTTTAGCCCATTTGTTGTAGTAAGCATGTGCTTTAGCATTAAGATTCTCCAACATGTTTAACATTATGTCTATAATATCATCATCATAATCATTATTATATGAAATTGTGTCCACTGAGCATTGTTTAGAAAAATGTCAAGCCTCGACGGTTGGCTCTATAGCATGAAACAATGAATGCCTTTGAGCGTGATTATGGTATCAGGTATTTATTTCTTTAATCAAAATTTTAGCCCTCCTCTCCCAAGTGTGCACTAAATCCACATCAAACATTATAACTTCTTGAATTGTGGCCCCATACTATCTGATATCAGATTTTTAAATGTAAAATGTGTCTTCTCATCATCTGTGAGTGGAGATTTACTTGGAGGAGGAGAGTCCAATACTTGATGCACATGTTGTTGCGGTTGTGGTTAAGGAGGTGGAGTAGATTGTATCATATCATGCATGTCAAAATAGTTACCCTTGTTTGCATTGCCACTATCGAAGCCCAAATACTCATCATCAAGCTCGATGTTATTCAAAACATGTGTGCTCATTATACTTAAGACACCACCTAGTGAGAATCCAGGAAATTTTGTGGTTACAGGATGAACCTGTTCTGTTAAGTCCGTAGGAAACCTTATATTCTTGGTTGAAGATCTTCTTGTTATTTGGAATGTATGTGTTGGTGGTATTGGTGGCCTGGCTGGAAGGTGCTAAGAAGGTCTATTAACTACAAGAAGCAAACTATAAATTATTAGAAAACTAATAATTATACCCTTGGGCCTTGTAAATGCTAAAAAAATTTGTAACTAAACAAAACATGTTAAATATTATACATTACTTTGCATGCTCGGAGACACAAACATGACAATTCGATCTTGACACTGAGAATGAGTTTGATCTTAATCATCAAACTCAAAACTTTCTGACACAATCAATGTAGAAATATTAAAATATTGTACTACTTACATAACATAGGTTGGTTACGTTTCGTCTTATTAGCTATACTAGTAGGTTAAATTGGTTAATTATATAAACAATAAAGTTTATACCTGTAGACAAATGTGATGGTAGGTGTGATGGAGGTATCGACCCCCTAGGTAGTTTTTGACGAGGAACTCATATTGGTGTTGATTTTGTGAATCCATGTCAGAATCTGCAGAGACCTCTGGAGGGGCTTTACCTCGAGCAATAGCCTCCTTATGAGATATTGCAGCTATAATTCTTCTCTGCAAAAGATAATATTACAATTTTTAAATAGTTAATGCGAAATCGTTATAACGTGAAAACTTTAAAAGTAACTGTTACCTGTTGTTCTTCAATAGGAGACCAATCATTTTATCATAAATTACAATTGGAATTTGTGTGTTGTAATTGGTAGAAAACTTCATGATAGAAAACAAGTAAATAATTGGTAGAAGAGAATACAATATTGGATTTATCATATATATTCGTATCAGTAGGTGTGGGTGACATTTGTTTTTATTCAATTGGACAAATATGTGCACCAATCAAATTATTGCCCTGCTAGTGTCCGCATTATATATTGAATTTTCCAAAACAATGTCTGCGTAAATCTACCCCGTAACACAATCCTAGCCGAAAAAGTGATACAACCGCAATAAAGAATTTATATGTAATACCTTGTATAACAAGGCCTATTTTTGAATGATTAAGAGGAGTTGTCAGAATAACAAACAAGAAATGTTATATGTTTGGGTAGCTGAGTAAGATTAAGAAAACAAATAGTTGAAATCAATATTCAACTTACCATCAACCTACACATTGTAATAGGACTCCAAAAAATGTTGTCTTCATCTATAAGGACCGCCTTTGCGAGTCACAAAGCGACTAGTTTTGGAATGGTACGCCGGATTAAAAGATGTACATCTCTGCGGGCTCAATTGTGAAAGAAATTTTTGATCACCTAGGTTGGATGCCCATCTAATAACAATCCAACCATATGAAATTGTCAAAGAAAATGCCCGCGAATTCGCCTTTGCCATGAATCTCTTTTTTGAATATTCACCATCATTTCGAAAGTCCATTTCAGAGATTCGCCACCCATTTTATAATATTTTTTCATAGGGGGTCTTAAAATGAATCATGTATATTTGTGAAGAGACACAAGGGCACCCCCACACTTGCACAAACATCTATAAGAACTACATGTGACTTGATCCCGTAATAAGGGAATGTTGTGTAATACCTAGATTAGATGATGTAATGAAATTACTTGTATAATTCAGATCATGAGCAACAATATAACACCAAATAACACAATATTCTAGAATAATGATCTCAATATGTAATTAGAATAGCTTCGCCACTTCGAGGGGGCAACCTCCAAACCATACAATAATACTCAAATGCTCCAATGATGATGAATTACTACCTACAATCCCCTATATATACTATTCATATGTTATGGCCATCACCAAGGCCGACCTACTAAGCATGAGAAAGTATAAATGATATAATAAAATGATATGGTAAGCCACAAGTCGGCTACTCATATCCTAATACAAGCAATAGGTTAAGGGCGTAACATGCCCTTCCCCTTCAAAGAAACATTGTCCCCAATGTTGAGAAGCTCTGGGTGTTGCTGCAGGAATGTCATATCTTCCCATGTTGCATCTTCATTGTCCATATTCTTCCACTTTATCAGGTACTCATTAATAACCCGTGTCCTCAATATTTTAGTGTGTGTTTGAAGGATGCATTCAAGTTCCAAGATGACCTCCCTCCTCATCGAGCTTAGGTAACACTGTTTGGGCTGATACTCTTTGTCCAATTACTTTCTTCAAGCAAGAAACATGAAAGACTGGATGTATTCTGGTGGATTGTGGAAGTTCTAATTTGTATGCTATAGTACCAATCTTCTGCAATACTTGATAGGGGCCATAATACTTTGGTGAAAGTTTGTTATCCTTTTGTTGTTGTTTCAAAGACATTTGCTTATATGGTTGTAACCGCACAAAAACCCAATCACCGACTTCAAAATGCCTTTCCGTGCGATGTTGATCAGCCTATTGCTTCATGCGGTTTTGTGCCATGACCAAGTTCTCCTTGAGACTAGAGAGGACCTCTTGTTGATACTGAATGTGTTCTTCTACTGCTCTAACCCACGGTTTTCCTCTCAATGATGATGTGATGGATGGTGGATGGTACCCATAGAGTGCCAAAAAAGGAGACATTTTAGATGAAGTATGGAAGGAAGTGTTATACCACCATTTTGCAAGTGGAAACCATTAGACCCATCTTGCTTGTTTATCTGACGTAAAGCAACGAAGATATCCCTCCAAACACTTATTTACAACTTCTATTTGCCCATCAGATTGGGGATGATAAGAAGAGCTACGAGCTAACTAAGTACCCAAACATGAGAATAAATCAGTCTAAAAATTACTAGTAAATATAGGGTCTCGATCACTTACTATAATCTTCGGTGTCCCATGAAGCTTCTGAACTATGTCCATGAAGGTTGTTGGTCTGTTGCTACCGTGCTTGCAGAACAAATGGGTGTGCCAAGGCACAAAAATGAGCATATTTGGTGAGTCTATCCACCACAACCATGATGACATTTTTTCCTTCAGATTTAGGCAATCCTGTGATAAAGTCCATGGAAACCTCTTCCCACCGCTGGCTAGGAATAGATAGAGGTTGTAGAAGACCTGGGGATCGAACTATTTCACCCTTATTTTGTTGACAAACCATGCATTCTGCCACAAATTTTTGGACATCCCCTTTGAGCCCTTCCTAGAAGAAATCTTGTTTGACTTGATGATAAGTTTCAAGAATCCAGAGTGCCCCCCTACTGGAGAAGAGTGAAGCTCAGATAGAATCCTATTTTTAAGAGTGGAGTTCTTACATAGGTATAATCTATCTTTATACCATAAAACATCCCCTTTCAATACAAATTTTTTCAGACATGCTTGGATCATTCTGGAGATGATGAATGAGGTTTTGTGTGGTTGGGTCATTTCTCCATTTGGACCTTGCCTCATCTATCCAATCTTCCTATAATATGGATATGGCACATAACAAGGCTACAGTTGAGTCATCTTTCCACGATAGAGCATCCACAACTACATTCTCCTTCCCTTTCTTATAGATAATCTCAAAATCATATCCCAACATCTTGGAGACCCATTTTTGTTGTTCTTCAGATGATAAATGTTGCTCCAAGAAGTATTTCAGACTATCATGATCTGTCTTCACTTTAAAGTGTCTTCCTATGAGATATGGTCTCCATTGCTTTACTGCATGAAGTATGGCTAGCATTTCCTTCTCATAAGTCGGCTTAGAAATATTCTTACCTTTGAATTGATGGCTCAAAAAGGCAATAGGATGACCTTCTTGCATGAGAACTACCCCCATACCCACCCCTGATGCATCACATTCAACAATGAATGTTTTGGAAAAATCTGGAGTAGCCAAGACTAGAGTGGTGCACATGGCCTCCTTTAGTTTCTTGAATGCTTTGGTTGCATCCTCACTCTAATGGAAGGAATCCTTCTTTAATAAAGCTGTGAGAGGTGTAGCTATGCTTCCATAATGCCTTACAAATCTTTGGTAATAACCTGTAAGCCCCAAAAATCCTCGTAGATTCTTTAGGGTTTTTGGAACCTTCCACTCCATCATGGCTTTGATCTTATTAGGATCCACTTTAACCCCTTCATGAGAGACAATGTGACCCAAATATTCAACCTCCTTGAGTCCAAAAGAACACTTAGAGGGCTTTGCATAAAGTTGATGTTGCTCAAGGGTTTCCAAAACATTATTTACATGATGCAAATGTTCCTCCCATGTTTTGCTATAAATTAATATATCATCAAAAAACACTAAGACAAACTTAGGAATGACTTAAAAATAGAATTCATCAAAATTTGAAATGTAGAAGGTGCATTTGTGAGTCCAAAAGGCATTACCAGGAATTCATAATGGCCTTCATGTGTCCGAAAGGTGGTTTTATGAACATCCTCATCCTTGATTATGATTTGGTGGTATCCCGAACGAAGATCAAGCTTTGTAAAATAAACAACACCATGCAACTCATCAAACAAATCATCAATAATAGGAATAGGAAACTTATCTTTGATTATGTACTTATTAAGTTCCCTATAATTAGGACACATGCACCACATGTCATCTTTCTTCCGTACCATCACTACTGGAGAAGAATAAGCACTCTGACTATGCGGATGATTCCTGCTTCCAACATCTCTTGTTACAATCTTCTTGATTTCACTCTTTTGCACATATGGGTACCTATAAGGTCTGATGTTAGGCGGTTGACTTCTGGTAATAACTGAATAGCATGATCATGATCTCTCTTTGGAGGTAAGCCCTTTGGTATATTTTCAAATACAACAGAGTGTGCATCCAACACTGCTTGCATATCTAATGGTATAATGTCCTTAGAATGATGAGCCTCCAATGAAAAGAGTTGTGCCATAAATCCATCTCGACACCCTTTTTTAAAATTTTCCTCCATAATTTCTATTTCATTAATGTATGTATTAGGAATAGGATGTTGTTAAGTGTAATTAGTAGAAAATAGCCCAGATAGAAGATAAACACACAAATTTACGCCGCCAATAATGTATAGTACGGTAATAGTCAAAAGTACAATAGGAATGTTGTGGTAAAAAGTAAATATTTGTCGGAAAGTGGTCGTAATGTTAAAATGTCGAAAGTTGGGGTAAGTAGAGAAGTAGGGTCTACATGATTAGGAATTAGAAATATTATATTGGTAATAAGGACAAGGAGTAAGGTGATAAATATTTTGTGTATTTTATTTGTAAAAAGTCTAAAAATGTGGAACCCATGTGAAATGATAAGGTTTATCTTATCTTAAAAGATAAGCTTACATGTACGAGATAAGAGTTAAGGTATGGAATATGATTCGTCAGAGTGGATTTCTTATCCTATCTTAGAGATAAGATGGATAAGCTTGGAAGTTCTATAAATAATGCAATTGCCGAGGCCCCCTCATTTAGCATAGAAGGAAGTAGTGAGAAATATTGTATGAGTAAGTGTGTAAAGGAAGCCATCATTTGTAAGGTGTGTTAAAGAAGCCATTAAGAAATTGTAATTGTGAAGTTTCTCCCATAGTTATTGTTGGAAGGCAAGTGAAGTCAAGTAACACTTGAAGTACCTCATGGGTGAGATTGTAACAATTTCATGTTGATATTTTAATTTACTTTGATATTTCATATTTATCATCATTCCTTCTTATCATAGTCTACGGTATTCTTGTGTTATGTTTGTTGTTGTGTTTCAGATTACATCCACTAAACTAAAAGCTATGCATTAGTAAATAATCATAGCATGAGGAGTTCACTGGTGAAGAATTATGAATGATGTGCCGGATTGGTGATGACATGCCAAAAATCCCTCTGCACCCTTTTTTAGCATTTTGTGCATCTGATGAGAACTTACTATTTGTGGAGACTTTGCTCTTAAGCCTCTTCGCTCAAAAGTCCTTCCTTCAGAGTGAAATCGCATGAACAAGTCTTGGAAGTTCATCTCAATGGTTCCCAAAGTGGTAAGCCATTTAACCCCTAACACAATGTCTGCTCCTCCCATAAAAATGGCATACATGGGACTATTTAGTATGTAATCTCCCATGGAAAGCTTAATGCTATGGAATTTTCTAGAACAAGTAACAATACCTCCATCAACAATCATTACTTGACATTCAAGAGTTGGATAAATGAAACAGTTTAGGTGCACTGCTAACTTATGATTGATAAAGTTGTGAGTACTTCCTGAATCAATCAACACTGTGACCCTCTATTTTTTAGGAATCTAACCACCTTTAGGGTTTGGGGGTGTTAATACCTGAAATTACATGGCATGAGATTGTTGGCTGAGGATCTCCTGACTCCTCCTTTGGCTCAACCAAGACCTCTGACTCTGCATCTTCATTATTCTCTTCATCTTCACTAGGCCCATCAATGTAGAACAACTTCTTTTCAGCACATTTATGTCCGGGTCCAAATTTACTGTCATAGTTAAAACATAACCCTTTTTCTCTTTTTTCTTCAATTTGTTGAGGTGTCAATCTAATTGGCCGAGGGAGTGCTGGGGCCAAGGTGTTGCGATCTCTAGTAAAAGTGAAATGTTGTCTCCTACTTGAAATAATTTTCTCCTCTACCCTTCTTTCCATAATCATCGAATCAGAAACCTTATGAGGATTAAACATATGCACCTCATGCTCAATGTGATCCTTAAGACCCCCAAGAAATAGGTCATTCAGATTCTCTTCAATAATATTTTCCACCTACAGAGAAAGGTTTTGGAAGTGATGAATGTAATCCTTAACAAATCATGTCTGCCTCAACTTTGCTAATTGGCTGAAGTAATTATCTAACACACTAGAACTGTAGTGTAATTGCAACTCTTCAGTGAAGACTATCCATGTAACATTAAGACCACTCTTCTGCCTTTGAGCACATAACCATCGATACCATATGAATTGGTCAGGTTCGAGATACAAAGATGCCATGGTCACCTTTTGTCCTGATGGAATCTGATGTAGTTCAAAGAAATTATCCATTTGGTTGATCCAATTGAGTGGATCCTTTCCATCAAACTTGTGCATCTCCACTTTTGGAAACATAGTACGGCCTGCAGAGTGCTCGTATTTGGATTGTGCACACTCGAAGATCCACTCTGGCTCATGTGTCTATTATGTTGACATGAGGATCCACCTTGATTGACATAAGTATGATTACCCATCATATGTGTACTAAATTTTTGCATGAAATCCTCCAATCTATGTCCAATCCTATCCACATCTTCTTTGTTGGCCACCCTAGATTCGAGGTCTCTCAGGTTAAACTCAAGTTGGCTTACTTTATGGTCTGTCGAAGTAAACCCTAACCCTGAGGAATCTGTAGTTATATCTTCTATCTCTAACTCCTCAACTACTATCTCATCCTTTTCTGGTGTTTTACCCGGAGTGATGGGATTCTTTTTTCCTCTTGTGGAAGGCCCCGCCATGATGCCCCAAAATAGTAGGATGTAGGGATCACGATCAAATTTTAGGGTTTTAGATTTCGATAAGAATTCGGCCAAATATAAAAAAACTTAAAGAACAACCCCAAATAAATTTTGTTTTTATTTCCAAAAATTTAACGAATTTGAAAATTTTTCACAATTTGCACCCTAGGGAGCAATTTTATGAAAAACCCTAAGTTTGTAATAACTTTTGCAAAATAAATCAAAAAAGTCTGAAATTTTCAGAGAGCCTTACTTGAAATGTTTCACAAATCTGGTAAAAATATCTCCCACCAATTCACTTGGTTCACAATATATAGTGGAAATAAAAAATTAGGGTTTTTTGCCCTAGTTTTGGCCCAGATCGCAGCTCTGATACCACTTATAATGAAATTACTTGTATAATTCAGATCATGAGCAACAATATAACACCAAATAACACAATATTCTAGAATAATGATCTCAATATGCAATTAGAATAACTTCACCACTTCGAGGGGGTAACCTCCAAACCATACAATAATACTCAAATGCTCCAATGATGATGAATTACTACCTACAATCCCCTATTTATATACTATTCATATGTTATGGCCATCACCAAGGCCAACCTAATAAGCATGAGAAATTATAAATGATATAATAAAATGATATGGTAAGCCACAAGTCACCTACTCATATCCTAATACAAGCAATAGGTTAAGGGCAAAGCAGATGAGCAACTAGGAGCCTAACCACCAAGGGTAGTCTAGCCTCACCACACACACATGTTTTGGCCTTTTCATTTGTTAATGCTTGATGAAGGGTTTTATAAGTTGTTAGGGATTATACTCTTATTTTAGGTTATTACAGATCATCTCAAAGATTTTGAGCAAGATCAACATGCAATGAAGATCATTTCTAGACAAGCAAAGCACACATAAAGTTACAAATTCATACATTCTAAGGGTATACGGTCTCACCCATATTGAGTTTTCAACTCTAAAACTTTCACTAAAGTATCTACAATTCCATATCATCCCGTTTCACTATCTTACACATCCAAATTCTCTTTGTCATGACCTAAATAACTAATTTCATCTCTCCTCTTGTGCATTTGAGCAAGTACTTATCATTTCCCAATCATTTCAAGATTGAATGCATTATTCGATTTTGGAAAATCAATGTTGGAAGTTGATTAGATCGAAGAGTTTATCCATCGCATAGACTTGCATCCTTTTTAGTTTTTGTATAATAACATTCTAAAATCTAACCAGTCAGTAAACATTTAGTAAACCCAACAAGTGATTGAATTTAACATCTTCTTTCAAACCATATTTTCCTAAGGGTTTCATTTTTGAATTGTATATTTAGATCCAACCCCGATTTTCATCATTTATCATATGCCCTAAATATGGTTTTCATAAATTTTCTTAACGTTTCACAGTGGGTCCTACCCTTTGGATCATTTTCTAGGGCTTCCTAATCTTCAAATCACATTTTGTTGCATATTTCAAAAATAAAAAATTTATTTTCAAATCCCTCCGATTTTTTATTCATTTATATATATTTAATGAAAACCTCTCTTTCTTTGCCCTAATTATTACCACAATTGTTGAAAATACAAATTTACTATTTTTAGAAATTAGGGCTTAATCATAAAAATGCACTCTATTATGCAAATCCCTTAGAGGTTATTGTTTTTGATGATCAAATTCTAAAATACCTTTTTTCATAACTATCATTTTCTATTTTTAGAAATCTCTATTTTATTCCTTTGATGATGGTCATTTTTTTGTTACACATCCCTATTAGACATCCTTGTTTTTGAGACATATCTAGACCACAACAACTCCATTTTAAAATTCCATTTAGGTTTTTGTATATTTTGTACATTGAACAACAACCTCTTTTGATTTGACTTATTTCTTTACACAATTTTTGGAAATTCAAAATTACTTTTTTTAGTAATTGGAGCATAATCATAAACATATACACTTTTTGAAAATTCCTTGGAGGTTTTTATTCCACATAATTAGATTACAAAATATGTCTTTTTGATTTTTTAAATGCATTGTATATTTTCATTAATGTTTGTTTTTATCATTTGATGACAATAATTTTCTACTAAACATCACCTTTGGGTCATATCCTTTATGGCCTCTTAACAATCAGCCTTCCATGTGCTGATTAATATTATTTTTTATCTAATTGGAGGATATTATTTCATTTTGTTCCATCACATCCCATGTTACAAATTATTGATTCATTATATGATTTGCTTCAACGTTACCGCATATGCAAACATATTATCTTGGAGGTATTATAACTAACAATGTTCCCTTTCAATATGATACCTTCCAATGTAGATTTGATTTTGAGATGTATTTCATCCCCTTCTATTAGTAATGATGAAATATTTCATAAGGATATTCAAGCATTACACCATGATTTTCAAGTCCAATTTCAAGTTATGAGTACTAAAATCAAATCTCTCAAGGACAAGATAACACATCTAAAGGATTCCTCTAATGCCCATGTCAATAATGTCTCTACGCATCATGATAAATATAGTTCTAAGGCTATTGAAAATTAATGTTATACACATGTTATGCAAGATACATATGCTCATACAAGTGAAGTGGAATTCCTACATAGAGAAATAATGTGTATGTTCCAAAATATCAATCTCGAATATTAAGGCAACCACAACACAAAACACCTCTTTGGTTCAATGAGAATTCTAGATAACATGATATAATGTACAAGCTACTTGATTACCATTTAATCAATTTTTACCTACTCATTACTATCCTCACTATCTGTTTGAAAAACCCAAAGTTAAACCATTTTGCAATTATCATATAATTAACCAACGTTGTGACATCGATTGTTATGCTTTACAACAAGAATCTAATAACTTGAGTGTAAGGGCTTCATTTCCGTTGATACATGTCATTTTATTATGCAATCATTTCAAGTCCTGAAATTTAAATGGGTTTATAAATTTGATAGATCTATATCATATGAGCATAATGTGACACTTGAATGATACACCTTCATTTATACAACTAGAGCCATCTACTCACAAAGAGTATAAGAATGTAATACCTCTTTCAAAAGAACCACTCTCTCGGTGAAAGAGTTTGATCGAAAACTGCCTAAACAATGTTATGACAAAGATTGTTATGTTTTACAATGAAGAATCCAAAACTTGAGTATAAGGGCTTCATTTCCTTTGATACATGTCATTCTATTATGCAATCATTTCAAGTCCTAAAATTTAAATGGGTTTATAAAATTGAAAAATCTATATCATCTGTGCATAATGTGATATCTTGAATGATACACCTTTGGCTATACAACTAGAGCCATCTACTCACAAAGAGTATAAGAATGAAATGCATCTTACAAAAGAACCACTCTCGGTGAAAGAGTTTGATCTGCAAACTACCTCTTTTTAACAATTAACAGATCTTGTTTAGTGATAATTGAATAGAAATTGACTAAGTTCCTTTTAACCAATATAATGTGCATGAAACAATCATAAATATATCACAAATTGAGAAATATAATGCAAAGGAGACATAAGAATTTATCCTGGAGAAACCCAAGGTGGGAAAAATCCAGTGGGTAAGCAAATTGCTTCCCTCTCACTATGTAATTCTCCAAAAATACAAAGTATTGCCAACAATTGGCCTTCAAGAAGGATTCACATTCCTTCTAATTGTATTTTCTTGCTCACAACTTCTCAAAAATGAAAACTAACTCTTAATAAACAAAATAAGAAAGAACTCCAACTCCTCTTTTCTCACACTTAAATTCACTCAAAATCACTCACTAGAATGAAGAATAAAACTTGTATTTATAGTTGTTTTACCTAGGGATGAATGGAAAGATGAACCGAATCATTTAGAATCCCAAAATTTGCAATCTGTTGAGTTTCCCAAATTCGGCATCGTCGGGACATGACCATCGGTAAAGAGAAATCAGCGGTTGTGTAATTGTCACACAAAAAACTCCCTAAACATAACAACGATGGCCTGTATATTTCATTAGAAGGTGTCTGGATCACCCTTAGTCCGACTATACCATCTTCTAAAGAAAGAATATGCTAAGAATTTGTACAAGTATCAAATATAGAGATTACATAGAATTGGGTATTTTAGATCCATTTTAGGATCATACCTCTCCAATTTGAGGCTTTTAAGTCCCTAAAAGCTTCAAATACTGATGAGATGAGGAAATTTCTTCCCCACATCTTCTTTGGAATACCACTTGGCCTTGGTAGGAAACTGGAATTTCAACCCAATTAACCACATGTCATGCACTCCTCATGTGTTGTCCTCTCTTTCCACTACAATACCACATCTTCCTCCAATTCTAGCTGATTCTGAAGCAATATCCTCAATAGATGGTAACAACACTCCCCCTCCTTCCTCATCCAACATGGAGGATTCAAAGAGATGAAAA
This sequence comes from Taxus wallichiana var. yunnanensis, assembly GCA_018340775.1. Taxonomy (NCBI): domain Eukaryota; kingdom Viridiplantae; phylum Streptophyta; class Pinopsida; order Cupressales; family Taxaceae; genus Taxus; species Taxus wallichiana. Next base: position 835,345,105 of record CM031237.1, on the reverse strand, counting down.
TTTTCAACATTCACAACTGAGTAGATCCTCATATAAGGAGGAAAATCCAAGCGAAATGCATTCTTACCCACTTGTTCCCGAATCTCAAATGGGCCATATCGAAGAGGCTTGAGTTTCTTAGATTTTTCATGTAGCCTTTCACTACTCAAGTACAATCATACCTTGTCTCCAACAAGGAAAAAATGATCAGTCCTATGTTGATCATGTCACACTTTGTACTTGGTTTGTGAATCTATTAACCTCTCATGTATCTAGAGGTGTATCTCCTAAATTTTCTTAATGAATTTCTTAGCTCTGTGGACCTCCAATTCCATTTTTCAGATTATATTTGCATGGTAATCTCAAAACAACATCAAAAGCACTATTAGGAAAATAACCAAAATGTTTCAAAATGAGTCTTCCTAGTCGAATTATGAACTTCCCTATTATAAGAATGTTGGATATATGTCAAGTTCTCATCGCAATTCCTTAAATGTTTCATGTTATAATCTCTCAAGAGCTAGACCACGGTATGATTTATCACTTCTATTTTCCCATCTATCTATGGATGAAAAGCGGTATACCTCTTCATCTTTGTATCCATCTTATTGTACTGAGTAGACCAAAACTTTCCTATGAACCATGAGTCCCTATATGACACAATAGAGTTAAGCAAACCAAAATGAACCCACACATTAATAAAAAATAACTCATCTGCATCCTTGATGATCTTCCTATAAGGAATTAGAATACACATTTTGCTAAATCATTCTACTACCACAAAAATGTAATCATGACCTTTCTTAGAAGTAGCAACACGCCCACAAAATCCATAGAGATGTTTTCCCATGGTCAAGAAGGAACTAGCAATGGCATATATAACCCCAACTTCATGTTATTAGGCTTGTTTATACTGCATAGAACACAACCCCTGATGAATTTAGCAACCTCTTCTTGCATGTTTGGCCAATAAATATACCTCTGTAAGTGCATTAAAGTCTTTTATCACACCAAAGTGACCAATTACCTTGGAAGTGTGTGCTTCCCTCATCAACTAAACTCTTTCCCCCTTAGGAACACAATTCTATCATTCTTGTAGAGCAACCCATCCTGGAAGTAGTATTCTCCTCTAGGTGTAAATACCTCACTTGTAGGTTTCTGCTGAAAAATCTCTGCAAAATCTAGATCCTGCTCATAACCTTCTTGACATGCTTCACACAAAAATTCTCAAGAAGAGTTAACGTGCCCATAATTGAAAGAAAAGGAGGCCTAGATAACATATCAACTAACTTATTAGTCACACCTTTCTTATATTTGGTAATCAAATAAAATTGATGTAAAAAATCCATCCATTTATAGTGTTTATTATGCTAAATTTTGTTCTAAGTCTGTATATATTGGAGAGGTTGGTGATCCATGTGAATGATAGTTTCTTTACCCATCAGATAATGTTTCCATTTATTGACCACCGCATAGGAGCATAGAATTACTTATCGTATGTATAATAATTTGAAACCGTACCATGAAATAATTTAGAGTGATAACATACGGGCCTACCTCCCTGAAGTAGGACAACCCCCATAACATAGTCATTGGCATTGGTTTCCACTTCGAAAGATAGTTGTAAGCTAGGTAATGCCAAATGTGGAGCACAACTAATCTTATAGTTAAATGAATCAAAAACAATATGTTGTTTCTTACCTCAATAAAAAACCTTAGCCCCTATTATCACCTTTGAATGCAGCAAAGTTGCTATAGCGAGAAGTTGTTAATGAACTTCCTCAAATACTAAACTGCACCAACAAAACTCCTAGTCTTGGTCAAACTCGATGTGTGGTACAGTCAATTTTGAATGGCCTCTATCTTAGTTGGATCAATCCTTAACTCTCCATATCCAACCATATGTCCCAAAAGACAAGTGATTATTGAGAAAACTCATACTTCTTCTCATTCAACACTAGTCAATTCTCCTTAAGAAATTGCAAAACTTGATGCAAATGATCAATATGCTCCTCAAAAGTTCGCTAAGAAATAGAATGTCATCCAAGTACATAATAAAAAAGGAATCAATAAATGATCTCATTACCTCATTCATCAACCTCATGAAGGTAGTTGGTGCATTACATATCCCGAATGGTAATACCAACCATTCATATAACCCTTGCCTAGTCTTGAACGTTGTTTTCTAGATGTCCTCTTCCTTGATCCGCACTTGGTGATACCAGATTTCAAATCAAGCTTAGTAAAATATTTAGCATGTTGTAACTGATCCAACAAATCATTAATGCAAGGAAGAGGGTACCTATTCTTGATGGTTATTTTATTTAAATCTCTATAATCAACACACATTCTCCATGAACCATCTTTCTTAGGTACTAAAACAATAGGAGAACCACATGGAGAAGTGCTAGGATGAATTATACCTTTTTAATCAAAGATTGAAATTGTTGTTTTACCTCATTGGCATATTTCAAAAATAATTTTGTATAATCCCAAGTTTGGAAGCGGACTATTGGGTAGCAAGTGTATCTCATGCTTAATTGCCTGATCGAGAGGCACCCCCGTAGGCTCTTGGAAAACTTCTCTGAATTATTGAACCAACTCTTTTATCTGTGTCTGATATTTGTTAGAAAACATGCTACAAGTGGTTTTAGATGTAACAATCTCATCTTTTGGCATATCCCTCAAAATAAGTAATGCAAATTTACCATTGGCATTAATAAGCTTTTGGGCTTCAATGACACTTACCAAAGAGATCTTTGAGTCTCCTGAAAAGGCTGAAATGATGTAGCTCTTACCATCCTTCACCAAATGGTATTGGTTGGCTCTCCTCATGAAGATAACATCCCTGATATATAAATATAGGCTGCCAAACACTACACCACACACATCAAAGGGAACAACATCTACAATAACTTCATCAATAAATGTATTATCAATGCCAAAAGAGATTTACATTATTTGGTAACCTTGATGTCTATACCTTTTTTACCCAACCTAATGAATATGGACTTGGGTTATTGTAAGTTTCCAACTTTAACCTATCCACTAGCTCTTTACTAATCAAATTAGCTTGAGAACATGTATCAAAAAGAGCAGCCACCTTAGTTTTCTTCACTTGAATTTTTAGATGAAAAAGCTTAGTTAGTTCATTTTCCTAAACAACATTGTTACTACCCAAACATACCTCTCTGTGGACAAAGGTACAACACATAGTCTCATCAACTTCTTCACCGCAAAAAAATCCTCTCCTTGGAGGGCATCATGGCCTTCTTCCTATTTTTCATATTCTTAAAGGGATGTAATTATGGGTGGAGCTTCCAACATTTTCCTCGAGAATGAGTGTCAACATCACAATGTCCACAATGAAGTTTATTATCCCTTTCCCTTTCTCCTTTTTCTTGGTGTCACCTTGTTTTCTTGAAGTATGTCGAGAGGTAAATGAAATTTTCTTCTTATCCATCTCTAAAGAGTGGGCTTGAGAATAAGCCTTGTCTACATCCACCGGCTTGGACAAGAAAATTGGTCTCCTCGAGTGGCTATGGAGTTCACCAATGTAGTTCATCAAAAGGTCCTGATCCATTACATCTTTACCCATATAGACAATTTTCTTCTAAAACTCACTAGTGTACTCCTACACGTTTTGACATTATTTCTACGAGATACCGCCATTACATGGATCTCTCTTCCTCATAACAAATTAGATAGAACTAATTTTTGATTAGCTTCTTTAATTCATCCCACTTAGCAATAGGAGGAATCTTTTTAACAACTAATGAATGAACATAACTTTAAAACCAAGTTAAAGCATGGTTGGTTAATTTTAACCTTGCAAATGAAATTTATTGACTCTCATTGATTTGATGCAAACTGAAATATACCTCAAGTTGAGCTAGCTAATGGTCTAGCTTCTCAACATTCACGTCTCCATCATAAGGATAAATCTCTATCTTCACCTCTACTTTGAATGGAGGAGGTGTAGGGATGCAACAAGGTTTTTCGTCTTCATACTCATGGGTATCTTCTTCATGGGATCCTAGTGCCTCGTTCAGAACACCAAGTTTATCCATGAGAAATCTCACGATGGAATCCAGTTTCCCTATGGATAAGGAAATACTTCCCACATCCTTGGATAAACTTTCCACATTTGCCTCTAATTCATAGTAAACGTTATTCTCCGGTCTCATCCGCATCTTCTTTATGATCTATGTCTTGGATTCCTTTATGCACTTCTGGTTGAAATCTCTACTTCAAAAGGAATGAGGACACCTTCATTTTTGCTTTTGGGTTAGGGGCATCTAACTCGCAATTGTCAACACAAGTTAACAACACAAAACAATTGATCTAACCTCACTCTGATACCAATCTAATTCGTAAATTGCCTCTTTTTAATAATTAACAGATCTTATTTAGTGATAATTGAATGGAAAATGGCTAAGTTCCTTTTAACCAATATAATGTGCATGAAAAAATCACAACTATATTGTAAATTGAGAAATAGAATGCAAAGGAGACACACAAATTTATCTTAGGAAAGCCCAGGCGGGAAAAATCCAATGGGTAAGCAAATTGCTTCCCCTCTCCCTATGTAACTCTCCAAAAATACAAAGTACTACCAATAATTGGCGTTCAAGGATTCACACTCCTAATTGTATATGCTTTCTCACAACTTTTCAAAAATGAAAAATCACTCTCAATCAGTGGTTCATTTTAAGAGACCTCTTAGAAATTTGAGGTGGAAAATACCTGGCGAATATCCTCGGAATCGGTTTCGCGGGATGGCAATTTTTTTTGGGGGTCTGACAATAAATTTTTGCCTAATTTTTAAGTAGTGTGACAGAAGGCTGTAGACGCGCGGTGAGAGATTTGCCGACACACGACAAAAAATATTCTATCGCACATCCGCAACCTCCGCCCTTTGGTCACGCAATAACAAAATCTTTGTGTCGCACATCAAAAAAATCTTTGTCACGTGTCTACTTCCTCTGCACTCTTGTCACACGTCAAAAACTCTCCCTGTCACACGTCAACAAACTCTCTCACCACGCGTCTGCAGCCTCCGCCCTCTTGTCATGCATCTGTAGCCTCCACCCTTTACTACGCTTGATAATACATATGCCCCAGGTGGTATGAGTGAGCTAGTAGTGTTCTACCTGGTGAATAATCTAGGATTATATAGGGGATAGTTTCAAGGGTAGGTGAAGCGACCCCTAAAAAAAATTAAACTGTAATTTTTAGGTGAACAAGTCACTGACCGCTAGAAAATTCACCTTTTCAAATTTTTCAAAAATGGAATATTCACCATATTACGAATATTCACCACTAAAATTATCCCTGCTCTCAATGAACAAAATAAGAAAAACTCAAACTCCTCTTTTCTCACACTTGAAATCACTCAAAATCACTTACTACAATGAAGAATTAAACTTATATTTATAGTTGCTCTGCCTTGAGGATGGATGGAAAGATGAACCAAAATGTTTGGAAGCCCAAACATTTACAACTAAATTTTGGTGTTGTTGGGTATAGGACCGCTAGTAAAGACAAATTGGTGGTTGTGGAACCACCACTCCATGAAGAGAGGGAGTTACGTAACCATGGGGGTGGTTGCGTAATCGTCACATAGAAAACTTCCCAAATAAAAAAATGATGACTTGTAGATGTCATTCAAAGGTGTCCAGATCACCCTCAACCTGAGTAGACCATATTCTGAAGAAAGAATATGCCTTTGAGAATTTATATTGCAAGTATTGAATGTAGAGAGTAGATAGAATTGGGTATTTTCATGGCCATTTTTGGTTTAGAGTGTTAACCAAATTCTCTCGTTCCTACTCAAATTAGTGAGCTAGTACTAAAGAAACTAAGTACCTATAAATATGCAAGGGTTTAAGGTACCTTAAGATGGGATGACGATGTGTATGAGCGCAAAATGATGGATCCTTCTCCGCAATGAGCTAAGTGACATGCAAATCAAGAGAACTCAACAGAGGATGGATTAGTAGATAGATGGGAGGGTTTCCTAACAATGTTAGTCTCAAGAAGTGAAAACTTCCTAGGATGGATGTCAACCCTCATTTTGATAAAGATAAGATAAAATCAGATATTGATAAATTGGATGTAGTAGAATCTAAACCAAAATAGAAACTGAAATGCTAGATATAAGATAGAAATACATATATGATCTAAATGGATGCAAATTAAATCAAACTCGGGTGGGTACATGACGACTTGAGACCGCAAAACATGGTCGCATTTAAAACTAGGGTAGGATGAGAAGAAAATGTAGAAATATAGGCCTGTAAGACCTCTCAGAATGGATCTCAAGTTGATTTGGATCGAGATGAAGGAAAAACACTATAGAACGTGTTGGATTTGTATCGATTGAAAGGATGAAATAAAATTATGGAAACTTATGATGAATGGCATCAAGACAGATTTGGTCGACAAAAACTAGAGGGAATTGATGGTGGTAATCAAATACAAAACATTTCTAGGATGACAGAGGGCGAATGATTGGATCTAAAGACTGGGTGTCTATAGAAATAGAAAATAGATGACAAGGGGTTTGAATGATAGGAGGACAACAAAAAGGAGGCCGAGTGGACGAGGACTAGATATGGTCGACAATGATTGGGATTGATTTAAACTTGGACAAAAATGGATGGGCTGAAATGAAGACCTCTATGAATAAGAAATGAAGACCTATAAATGATTGAAGCAGAGAGCTCCCGATGATAGCTGAACTTGCACAAGATTTGATGATGATGGTTACAAATAAATATCCAAACATGCAATGATGAAAGAAGACTTCAAATCTCCAAGAGTGGGCACAAGATCCTCAAAGATGACTCCAAGAGAGTGATGGTAGCTGCAAGGACACACAAAAATGAAAGAAAGATTGCAAGAAGGCTTCAAGACTCCAAAATTGCATCTTGAGAAAAGGAGGGGTAGGGGTGGCTTTATAGGGTTGATGACAACTTGGATGGCTCTCCACCGATCAAGGGATTGTTCCATTTAGGTGGTGGGAAGATGGTGATCTCAAGACAAATGAGCCCACGGGAGAGTAGGATTAGGGTTTAGAAGGATTAGGATGAATTAGGGGTGCATAGGATGAGTAAATGGGTAGGTGGAGGGTAGAAATTATTAAATAAAGGCCATGGAGAGGTGAAATCATTAAATGATTTCCTAGAAAGGATAAAATAGGAGATTTAAGATGAGGAAATGAATTAAATGAGGGTTTAAAATTAACTAAAGATGATTAAGGATGATTAAGGAGGAATAATGAGGGGAAATGATGATAGGCGGGATAAATTGAATTTAGGAGAGATTATGAATTTTGAAAGGGAAAAGAGGTATGTATGTATGAAAGATGATAGAGATTGAACGTGGGGTGAGGGGTAGCGATACCAAAAATTGGTGTCTACATTTGTCCCTTTTTGTTGAGTGGTTTACGTTGGGAAAGGAAAGATAATTGATTGATGAGGTGTTCCCCCTCAAACTAGGTGTCGATGACATGAAAGGAAGTTGATCACAAGGTTGAAAGAGACAGATGAGGAATGATGGAAAGGGTGAGAAAATAAGATGAGGGGATAAGATATCCCAGATAAGGATAAATAAAAACTAAAAGGGAAATAAAAATATGGCGGTGATTTTAGAATCACTTCAGTAGGGAACAAAGTATGGCCTCAATGGAGATGATGACAATGTCCTATGAACCTGTGAGTCAACAAAAACCACTATAAGATGGAGGGAATCCAAAGGGAATCCACTCAAATGGATGTACAAGTTGTGGGACCAATGGGTCAAAGGTAGACATCAAATATGCACAAACAAATGTGAAAATGGTCAAGACAAGGGTCACAACAAAAAGGATGGAGGGTGGGAAAAAGTGAATGCGATGTCATGTTGATAGGAGGAATAAAAATATGCGTCCGACATAGACAAAAGAAGAGTTAAAATAATGGTGCCCTAAGAGGGAGCACAAATACAAAGCCATAGAATCGAGGTGATGAAGGATAAGATAATGGTGCCCCAAGAGGGAACACGAGAATGGCCTCAAAGGAATAATGATGTAAAATAAAATATGAGATGATAATGAAGCCCGATGGTGCAAATAAGGATGTAATATGAAGACTATTCTAGGTAAAAGTGGAAGAAAATATAATTTGAAAGGGAGGATCGATCAAAAATATCTAAGAGGAGGATTGATAAAAATGCATGGTCAACTTGACGATGACCAAGAAGGGTTGGTGGCGACCAAGGTCAAGCCACAAAGACCCAAGGGGGTCGACAACAACTAAGGTTGATGGGCTATATAAGCCCATGGGTCAGTTAATTAGGCTCATTTGCACGGTGTGAAATGACGATCAAGAGCTCGAGCTAAAAAGAGAGTGATATTTTGAGAGAAATGGAGGCCAAAGGAGCAACAAAGAAGCACTAGAGGACCCTCATGATGGTAAGTTCCTAAAACCTAGCTTAATTTAAAGCATTTTGATGTTTTTGTTTATTTTTTATATTTTTCAAATTTTGGGGTCGACCTAAGGGGCATTTTTGACTACAGGTCCTCAAAGATACTATTTGAGATCCTTGAAGGATTTTTGGAAGTTATAATCCCATTTGAAGTCAATGTCTTTACGAAGAAGGTGATGAAAGGGTTGGAAATGATTAGAAATTTTCGAGATGAAATGACGAACCGATTAGAGTCGACTCAAGACTACAAAGCTGTCTTAGGTTAGAAGGAGGCATCTTGGAGATGGATTTGATTTTAGTGAGGTGAACTTCAATTCCCAGTGGAAACAATAAAGCCAAGGAGTTTACTAATAAGCAATCCAAACACACACTTGGATGGATTTAGATGGAGGAAAAAACATATAAGGTGCTCGAAAAGGACCTCAAGGATGGCAAGGTGGTTTCGATGATGCTTGGATTTACCCAATAGATCATCAATGTATTCCTCTACAATCTTATGGATGAGATCATGAAATATCTAAGCGATGGCTTGCCGATGGGTGGCTCTCGATGTTTTTCAATCTAAAGGGCATGACGCGGTAGCAAAAGGTCCCCAAGGAGTGATGAAAGAATTCTTATCTTTGGTCTTCTGGTGTGATGAGGATTTGATTGTACCCAGAGAAACCATCCATAAGAGAAATCATCTCATGGCCTGTGGTAAGGTCTATGAGTTGATTGATGTTGGGAAGAGGAAAATTGTCTTTAGGACAAGCGAGGTTTAAATCTCGAAAGTTAGTGTAAATGGAGAGCTTTCTGGAAGCCTTGGTCATGAGTACGATATTGGAGACCCATTATGGATAATAGATGGGGATGGTAAAATTGGAAAAAGGAGGCATTGATCTGCTCTTTGAAAAGGAGGGCAACTTGAGGGTGCATGCGACAAAGCTTCTACTTAACCAACTTGGCATAAGGAAAGGTAACAATGTTATGGAAAATGATGGAAGGATCAAGGCCTGATATGTCGAGTATGACCACATCAATGCTTGAATATGTTGAGAGATGAAAGCTATAAAATATTCAAGCAACTACGGATCAAGGGATTGACCCACTTTGAGAATGCGAGGCTCTTGCGGAGTCCCTATGTTAATGTCGATGGTGGATTCATTAAGAAAGAAGAGTGGATGTGTTTGGTGGTAAGGTCTTATGCCATGTAAGAGAGGGTGGAGTCATCATTGATGCATTGAAGAATGCCAATGCTAGGGGTATCTTCCTCTATAATTTCCAAAAATTAGAGAGGGAGGGACCTAGGTTCGTCGTCACACTGATAAGTGACTGGTCCCAAGGTGATGGTGGAGATTAAAAAAATCTAGAGGTGATAGACACGGTGTCATCCATATCCATAACCTTATGGGATGGAGAAGATGGAGGATCAATGTCCATGAGAGCCAAAGATGGTGGAAGAGGGTCTACATATTGTTCCTTATATCCCAATCCAAATTTTTCATGGGGTTTGCATGAGATTTATTAATGACAAGGTCATGCATGCCTTGTTCATAATGCCCCATTCCAAATCCTTTCCAAGCGCAACGATGAAGATAGGTGTAGGAAAAGTATTTCTTGTAAAGAAAATCAAAGTCATTGGTATATGGTTTGGTGTGCGGTTGAGTGTCAATGTGTGAAGAAGGGTGATCAATGCCACCATAGATGAGATTAGTGTGAAGATGAGATGGACCAAAAGGAATGATATCCCTAACATTAGGTTGATACATTGGAGCTTTGTCAGGTCTTTCGATTCTATTAGGCATGGGAAGAGTGTTAAGCGTGAGAAGGTGATACTCCCCCAGCGTGAGCTGATCCATCACTTTATCTAAGGAGTCATCGTTAGGAAGCTTGGATGTAGAGATAGATGAGATAGTGGATTCTTGAGAAGAATCTTGTGTGGGAATGAGCATATCATTAGGATGATAAGTCATGTGACATGATTTGAATGGAGGAATGTCTATGAGGAGAGTTAAGATTTTCCCCTCATGTTCATATTTGATGCATCAATGAAGGGTGGAAGGAACGCACAACATGCCGCGAATCCATGGTCATTCAAGGAGAATGTTGTATTGAAAACCCCTTATATGATATAAAAGACGCTCATGGGGGAGCTTTTCACAACACGGATGGGAAGAATAACTATGTGCCTAAAGTGGAGGCAACAACATCATCAATGCACAAAGAATTGTAAGTTATTGGGTGATGGTAAAATTAGGGAGCTTGAGCTGATCAAAGGTGTGAGATGAGATAATTTTTATACCAGCGTGGCCATTGTCAATCATAGAATGTCAAATTAATGTGTCATTGATACGACAATTATGAAGAGGGGAAGATCATGTTTTTAGGTGTGATGTTGGGGATTTCAATATCATCAAAGGATATGGAGTTTGAAACAACAAGTGCTCCAATAAGTGATGCAAAAGGCTAAGGATCATCCTTAGGAGTGGGGATACATTTAAAAGCTTTAATGAGGGCTTGTTTATGATCTAGAGAGATTTGGATGAGATCATAAAGTGACATCTTAACTAGGGCTGATGGAGTTATTTCATAACACTTTGTTCAATAATCGTAAGCCGAGGAACAACTAAGATAATTACCCTTAGTTTTGATGAAAAAGGGGGTGTAGTAGACTCTTTGGAAGGGGCAGTGATAACCACTTTGGATTTTGATTGAGTGGATTTTTGGAATTCATGGAGATTAGAGCTAGTTATGACCAAAAAACATTAATGAAGAGAGGTAGACCCTCTTTTGGAGATATCAAAGTCAAAGTAGGTATGGTAATGTAAGTCTTAGATGAGTGAGAGAGATTTATATAGCTTGGTAGATGAAGATTGAGATGAGGAAGTGGAAATAGTAGGTGGAAGAGGTGATCTCCTTGAACGAGAATATCATCTTTATCGATAAGTTATGGATGATGGTTTGAAGGGCTGCGCAATATTTTGTATCATGTCCAGTGTACGATGGTATGGGAAAATGAGATTAGAATCAAACCATGAGGGTCATGGAACACATGGATAAAATGACTTGATAGGTGGGAGGGTGATCACAGATGCTTGAAGTAGACATTGAAATATTTCTGTGTAAGATCCAAAGGGAGTGATTGAAGGAGAGGTTGTAGATGAACTGGTTTTAAGAAAGGTGGATGAAGAAGGATTATTTTGATGGGGTTTTTTAGAGCCTTGATTTCATCTCTTAGTCTTAGAAGAGGAAGGTGGTTGTGTCTTGATTTTAGTTTTGATTGGTGGGGACTTAGATGGTTTTGAATCAAATTTGATAATTGTGGTGGTGGATGGTTTTGAAGAGGGAGATGGTTTAGAGGAAGGGTTAGATTGATTTGATTTAAATGTAGTAGGGATCATAGATGAAGGGGTTGGCCCTAAGATATATGATGATGCTCCTAAGAGTGATGATGTGGCACTAGATTTCTTAGGAGGGTTAGTCTTAGGAGGAGGCAACTCCAACTTTTTGTATGGGTGCGTGAGAGATTTTTGGATAGGCATGCCAAGGTTTTTAAACTTTGATTGTGAGGATTTACCTTTGGCAAGGATGATGACAATTTCAATTGGAGGATCTATGGGAGTAGGATTAAGTGATGTGGATTGGGTTGTAGATATCGACGGTGGAAGTGGATTTTGTATGATGCATTTAACAAGATCTAAAGGGGTGGTAGATTGTGTGGATTTAGTATTGGTGGGTGTAGGGATGATTGGAGTTGTAGATGAAGTGAGAGTGTCATTTGTAGATGTATTGAGTATGGATGTTTGCATGGTGGATGATTCAAGAGGTGGTATGGATACATATATAGATTCAAATGTTTATGTAGGTATAGTCATAATAGTGTGGAAATAAATGTAGATGTGTGGGTGAAGGCATTGAGGTAATTTTAGATGAAGGATTAGATGTGATGGATGAGGACATAGATGATGTGGATGGAGAAGTAGGTATGGTTAAGGTTGATGTTGATGTCGTAGTTATAGTTATAATTGATGTTGATATGATGGGTGTAGAAGTAGATGAGATTGTGATTGTAGGGGAAGATCTCGTAATAGGGGTAGATGCAATGGATGACGATTTGATGGGTGTAGGTGACAAGGTTAGATTTTGGTCTATAATATTAATTGTTTGAGCATTATGTGGTTGTGATTTGGGGGGTGGATTTTGATTATTGGGTGGATGATTAGGAAATGGTTGTTTGAAGACATCAAGGGGTTGATTAGGTGGCGCATTAGGGTTATCCACTTGAAGGTCACCAAATTCTATAAGTTTTTGGACAATGTATTTAAAAGAGTGACACCTTTCAATGTCATGGCCATGAACTTGATGATATTTGCAATAATGTTCCTCATGATACCATGTTGGTTTAGGTCATGATTCATCAAATGGTTGGATATGGGAGGAAGACAAATGAGATTGACTACCATTAACTTGTCAAATATTTAACTATAAGATTCCCCGTGAGAGGGGTGTAGTTAGGAGGTGGTCTATAAGCTCTTTGTGGAGGTTCCGTGAGAAGCAAGTGGATGCGGAGTAAGATTTAACCATGATGGCATTAGCGGCATTTTAGGTTTGTCACCATACGTGGAGGACTTAGTGAACTCAGTCTTGGGTTTGTTTGATCAAGTTTTAGATGACATTGCCAAGGGAACGAAGTTCAAGTTTGTTTTCCATGGTAAATGTCTTTTCAAAGGTTTGAAATGATTGAATTTGAAGAGTGGAGGAGATGTTCTTTACATAAGATCATGAGAAAAGTTCAATTAATTCAGTTTGTGGAAGGGAAAATGATAGTTGGTTGATGATACCACGCCATCATGTGAAGTAAATTTGTGATAGATTCATCATCATACTGTTGAATGGCGTAGAGGTCTGTGATGGTAATCTTACGTGCAATGTTGATCGAGAAATGTTCTAAGAATAATTACGTGAGTTTGGTGAAGGAAAACAATGAATTTTATGGGATGCCATTGTACCAGTCCAATGTGGGTCCAACTAATGACATGGGGAATGTGAAAAATATGAGGTATTGATCATGGGCGATAAGGTAGCATGCATGTCTAAAAGCATGAAGTTTTTGTTGTGGTTTCCTCCTTGCTATTGAACTTAGATAATTTTGTCATTTTTTAGTGAGGAGATAAGATTTCACGGGACAAATGGATTGATTGGTTCATTGTAGATTTGTTCATATGAGAATGTGGTTTTGGATCCCAAGGTAGTATCTTCAAGATTAGCCATTCTACTCAATAATGATTACATGGGATCGTTAGATGGATGGGTTATGAAGTTGATGGATGATATTATGATGCATAAGAGGTGGATGGGTTATGTTGTTGATAAGTTTGATATGTTTGAGGATGTGTGGGTGTTGGTGGAAGCGGTTGATAATGGGGATGTAATTAAAGGGTTATGATTGGATGGGTTGTGATAAATGTTGTTGTTGAGAAATAGGGATGTGGTAAGATTGATTAGATTGAGTTGGTTGTTTAGAGAAAGGGACATTTGATTAGTTTTACTATGGGATGAGTTGGAATGTAAGTAATGGGTGGTTGGGATACTTGAGTTGGTTGAGTGGGAAGTATGTAGTGATAAGCACCTCGAGGAGGAGGTTGATGGGTTTGCATTGATTCAGATGGATGGGGTTGTGAAGTGATCACATTGGCATGGATATGGGAAGTGGAAATAAGGGGAAAAGTTGTGTTATGTTGTTGGATGTATGAGGAAGCAAGTGATATTCTTGAGATGATTGGATAGGGGCGCAAGTGACCATAGTGGATGATGAGGTGATGGGGATAGAAGAAGTGTTGATGAGGTAAATTAAGGGGGATAGGGACCACTAATTGAGTGGTTTGGTGATTATGAGGAATAAAAGAAGAGGGTTGATTAGGATCAAGCTCATGTTGGGCCATGGAGAGCTCATTCATAGCTCTAGGAAAAATATGGCAAGTTATGATGTAAGGACTTGCATAGATTCAAGATTGGAATGGTAAGCATAATTTTTTTGCAAAGGAGGTCCATCAATGGGGATATTGGTGGTCTTATGAAGGATATAGTCATGAAGGGAAATTGGATTAGAGTCGAGAAGCTCTGGAATTCTCGAACACCCACGAGGGATAAGAGGAGGCCCAGAAGCATCGATAAAGGTGGAAAAAGAGGGTTTCTTTGGTTTAGATGGAATGGATTGATGCTAAAGAAAAGGATTAGTCTCAACATGAGTGTTAGGTTAGATGAGTTAGGTTTCCTGAGAGAGAGGAAGAATGAATCATATGGGTTGAGTATCCGTAAAAGATATGACCAAAGGGTGGAGGAAATGATAGAAAGGGTGGAAGTTTGTTGGAAGGAATGGTGGGGGTGGGAATTTTGTTGGATGACATGTTTTGTTCCATTTGTTTTACTTGAGAGCATGTAATAATTAACATGAAACAAACAATGAAATATAACTATGTCTATTTTTTATTAGATTAAAAAAGTCACACAACAAATTTTTGATTATCTTGATTATTAAAGATGTGAAAAGAAATGAAAAATGGGCTTGAAGGAGCCTAGGAAATGGAAATCTATGGATGGTTTTAGGTAGTTTGGGATGGATTCCTCAATATACCCGAAGGTATGTGAGGCACGAATCTATGATGACTACTAGTATGGGGCTTGGTATTGGGGCCTACCCCCTCACTTCATGGTCCCACAATGATAAGGGAGTCGAGTGCTTAGCCAATATACTAGTAGACAAAAAAATTGTAACACAACTAGAACACCGCGATAAATTTCCTATTGGGTGATGAAATCCCAATAGTTTCACTGGTAGGAGATGTTTAGATGTGTATTTTAATTTGTGTGTTTGGATGTGTGTGATGAAAGTGTATGCAACGAGTTAAACCCCTAGTTAGACTAGATTTCCAAGCAAATATGAGGAGTTATTTTTAGATCGAAATGAAATGTGATGTTCAATGAAAGCAAAGTGGACAAAGGATGTAATGTAATAAAATAAAGATATTATGAATAAAAACAAGGAATACTTGGATAACGCTTTTCCTTTTTTAATCCGAATTTTTAAGTAAAGAAAACAAAAGCCAATCCAAGCAATGTGATCCAACACAAACAAGAAAAATGAAACTCCTACCTACAAGGTTAGTAGAAGATGGACATAAAGAAAATAAATATGAAAACAAATAAAAAGACTCACCAAGAAAGTGGGGGCCCTTTGGGTGTGCCGTCAAAATGTTGACCAAATTCCCTTCATTCCTACTCATATTAGTGAACTAGTACTAAAGAAAATAAGTAACTCCAAATATGCAAGGGTTTAAGGTACCTTGAGATGGGATGACAATGTGTACAGGCGTAAAATGATGGATCCTTCTCCACAATGACCTAAGTGACCTGCAAATCAAGAGAAATCAATAAAGGATGGATTAGTAGATTGATGGAAGGATTGTTTGACAATGTCAGTCTCGAGAAGTGAAAAATTTCTAGGATGGATGTCAACCATCGTTTGATAAGGATAAGATAATACTAGATATTGATACATTGGATGTACTTAAATTGAACCAAAACAAAAATGAAATGCTAGATGTAAGATGGAAATACAAATTTGATCTAAATGGATGCAAATTAAATCAAACCTGGGCGAGTTGACAGTGACCCAAGATTGCAGAACATAGTCAATGGCGACTAGGGAAGGATGAGAAGAATATGTAGAAAAATAGTCCCGTAAGACCTCATATAGTTGGATCTCGAAGCTGATCTAGATCTAAAAGTGGATTGAGCTAAAGGCAAAACACCGCAAAACAGGTTGGATCTAGATCTAATTGAAAGTACACAAGAAAATTTTGGAAACCGATGATGAATGGTATGAAGATATATCTAGTTGATGGTGACAAGAGGGAATCAACAATGACTAGGGGTTGACAAAACATATATGAGATGTCGAGGGGATGAATGAAAAGATCTAAAGATTGGGTGGCTATGGAAATAGAAAATAGATGACAAGGTGTCTGAATGGCAAGAGGACACAAAAATGGAGGTCGAAAGTCAATGACGACCAAACAGGTCGACGGTGATCGCACTGTTTTAAACTTGGATGAAAAAGGATGGGTTGAAATGAAGACATGTAAATAAGAAATGAAGGCTTGGAGATGATTCAAGTAGAGAGTTCCGATGAAATTTGAACCTACACAAGATTTGATGATAATGGTTGTAAAGAAAGATCCAAACATGCAATAATGAAAGAAGACTTCAAATTTCCAAGAGTGGGCACAAGATCCTCAAAGATGATTCCAAGAGAGTGATAATAATCTACAAGGACACAAAAATGAAAGGAAAATCATAAGAAGGCTTGAAGTCTCCAAAATTCCATCTTGAGGAAAGGAGGGGTAGGGGTGGTGGCTTTATTATAGGGTCAATGACGACCTGGTTGGGTCATGATGTCGATCAAGGAATCCATCCATGTGGGTGGTGGGAAGATGGTGAGATCAAGACAATGAGCCCATAAGGAGCGAGATTAGGGTTTTGAAGGATTAGGATGAATTAGGGGTACATAGGATGAGTAAATGGGTAGGTGGAGGGATAATGAGGGGAAATAATGATAGGTGGGATAAATTGAATTTATGAGGGAATGGGAAATTTGAAAGGGAAGAGAGGTATGTATGTGCTTAACTAAAATGTTGATTATATTAAGTTAATATAACTAGGAACAACATTAAATAAATGCGATAGAAAAATATAGAAAGTGACCCAAACAACTAAGTAAATGAAAATGTGAAACCCTAATTAACAAGTAGGGTTAGAAAGAACTTAGTTGATTCGATGGTGTGAAACATGGACATAAGCCTGGATGATTTTATTAATAATCAATCAATCAAATTACAAAAGATGTGCTGCAATATTTATACATATTGGAAAACAATATACAAACAAACAAATAGGTTACACAAGTACAACCGTGAACTAATACAAACAATAGTATTGTTAAAACAATACAACAACTCCCGTATGTTGAATAAAACACAATAGATGGTTATAATTAAATATAACCATATAACAATTAATAAATAAAAAACTAATATGAAATGCATAATTAATTAAGTTAATAATATATTTACCCTAACACCCCCCTTAATTTTGCATTGCCTCAAGGGATGAGGATAGGAACACTCTGAACAACTTGAACTTGTCACGTGCAAGTGACTTTGTGAAGATATTTGCTCGTTGTTCAGCTATTGGAAAAAATAAAGTGGATATTGTGCTTCAAGACATGCTCACGTATGAAATGTACATGTACTTCAATATGCTTTTTTCTTTCATGAAAAATTGGATTGCGAACAATTTTGAGAACACATTCATTGTCAACATACAAGGTGGTTGGTTTATCCTGTGGTATTCCAAGTCCTTCCAGTATACAACGTAGCCATATCGCTTCACAGATAACTTCACCTGTAGAAAAATACTCGACTTCTATGGAAGAGTGAGAAAAAAGTGTTGTTTCTTGCTTCCCCATGATATTGGTCCAGATCCCATAAATAATACAAACCCTGAAGTGGATTTTCTGTCATCAATGTTACCTACATGATCTGAATCCGAATATCACGACAAGAAGAAGTTGTCATTCTTGTATTCTAGACCAAGTTCTACTGTTCCCTTGAGATGTCTCAAGATGTACCTTGTTGCCTTCCAATGAAAAAATTTGGGTTCCTGCATGAACCTGGATAGATAACTCACTGCAAAGCTGATATCTGGTCTAGTGTAGGTTAGGTAAATGAGACTCCTAATCAAGTGCCAACAAAGAGTGGTATTTATTACAGGAGATAGATCCGAATGAGATAACGCAATCTATTCTTTATAGGTGTATCAATAGGTGTGCAATCCATCATCCTAAATTTCTCGAGTGTTTCTTGGTATATTTCAACTGAGAAACAAATATGTGATTCTCTTTCTATCATGCTTCCAATCCAAGATAATAATACATCAGCCCAAGATCTGTCATGTCGAAATATCGATTAGGATCTTTCTTCGTTGCATCGATCATCCTCACTGAATTGCTAGTGATGACTAGATCGTCGACATAGACAACGAAAATCACAATCTCCCCCTTGTTTTTTGAGGTAAAGATTGGGATCATATGGATTTCTAACAAATCCATGTTGTATGAGATGCTCATCAATTTTGATTTACCATGCCCTGGTGCCTGTTTGAGGCCATACAGAGATTTCTTGAGTCTACATACCTTTTATTCTTGACCAAGTATAACATATCCCTTAGGTTGAGTCATGTAGACTTCTTCTTGTAAATATCCATTTAGAAAGGCACTTTTACATCCATCTGATGGACTTTCCAACCAAACTATGTAGCTAGAGCAAAGATCATCCTGATCATTTTGATCTTAGTTGTGGGAGCAAATGTCTCCTCGTAGTCAATGCCTTCTTTTTGTGCATACCCCTTTGCTACTAGTCTCACTTTGTACTTTTCTATTGTCCCATCTACTTTGTACTTTGTTTTGAATATCCATTTGCATCCAATGGGTTTCTTCCTGGTGGAAGATCGACAAGTTTCCAAGTGTTGTTTTTCATCACTGAGTTGTATTCAACATCCATGGCATCTTTCCAAGCTTTTAGCTATAGGTATGCTAGAGTAAAGGGTCCATCGATTCAATAACTCTACTCATCAAAGTAAATTTCACTTCTTCTCTTGCTTTACTGCAAGTCCGTGGTCCAAGGGTGGATGTATTTGGTGGAGCATCCATTCTTGCATCTCGTAACATGCTAGTATACCACTTGGGCATACGCTTAAACTGTTCCCGTGGGTCGTGGTTCTATCTGATCATCACCATCATCCCCATCATCACTTTCATCATTAGTGGGAACATCAACTTCAATTTTTACAATTGGTGAAGAATCTACACTAGGTGAGTCTGGAGGAGGAGAATATGCTTCCTTCTTCTCAAAGAACTCAACATCTCTCGCCGGTGTAGACTTTCGTGGTCTTTAGAGTTATAAGTTTGTAACCAAGAGTTTCTTCATCAGTAGCAAATGAAAATGAGTTTCTATGACTTCATGTCTAATTTCTTTCTATTCTACTTGGGTATGTGCATACTTTCTTTACACTTGAATACTCTAAGGTGTGCAATAGATGGTTTTCTCTTTGACCATGCTTCATGTGGTGTTACTCCGTCAAGAGCAACTATGGGCACTCTGTTCAACAAATACACTGTTTGCTTTCACGCTTCTACCTGAATGTCCTCGTTAGTCTAGAATCATCGATCATGTATTGCACCATTTCCATTATAATATGATTTCTTCTCTCAATGACGCCATTCTCACTGTGGTGTGTGTGGAGGAGGCATTTGTCGATGAATCCTATGAGCTTTTAGGTAGTTTTTGAACTCATCACTGGTCAATTTACCCCTCGATCTAAGTGGAGAGTTCTAATGTGATGACCAGTTTCATTTTCAATAGCCATTTTGAATTTCTTGAAGGTTTCAAAAGCTTCAATTTTCTTGTGAAGACAATATATCCACATTTTTCTTGAGTAGTCATCAACACAAAACATGGAATATTAGAACCCATAATAACTTGGTTACATCGGACCACAAAGATCGGTATGAACTAGGTCAAAATTACCATGAAATCGATACGTACTCTTCTAGAATGAAGCTCTATGTTGTTTTCCTATAAGGTAGTGAGGAAATTTATCTGTATCCTTCTGAAGAGATGGTAAACCATTTACCATATTGCATCGGCGTAGTGTCTCGAGATACTTGAAACTTATATGACCAAGTCTCCGATGCCACAACTATGTAGAGGTAGAGTTTTTAGCCATAAGTGCCTGATCATCTCTATGGACAAAATCAAGCTGGAACATGTGTCCGAAATTAGAGGCTTTTGCAACTATTTTTGAGCCTCGTGATTTGTCTCGAATTAGACACAATTTCTTTTCGGAATGACTATTAAAGTCAATTTTTAGGTTATGATCAAGGAGTTGTCTGACTGAAAACATATTTTTAGTCAACCAAGGGACATATAATACATCCGATAACCTATAATTGTGTGAACCATGGGGTAGAGAAATGTTTCAATCCTCGAATCGTGTATGAAGAATCATCACCTAGTGAAACATGGTTTTTAGAAGGTGTGTCCCTTATTGAAGTAAACCAATATCTCGTGTCTATTCATGTGTTGATTGGCTCCTCGAATCAACATACTGCATCACTAGATGACGTGGAAGGTTCACTTGATCGAGCAATGTACAAGTAGTCTTCATTATCTGAATGTTCTTCTTGCTCAATAGTATTTCCTTACCAATAGGGTTTTCTTTTCTAGTTCCCCTTTTTATGCCCTTGATTGTAGTGCATATGTCCCTTGTGAGATTGTTGGTTTTGAGGTCTATAATTACTTGATGAACCTTTCTTATATGTATTATACCAACAATCTTTTAATTCATGTCCTCTTTTGCAGATTGGACATTGTTTCTTTTGTTGCTTGTCTCCTTGTTGATCCCGATGTTGGGACTTTTGATAGGAATTAGGTTTGAATTTCCCTTTTCCTTTCCATTTTTGATGATAAGAAAGTGCTTGCTTCTCTTCATCATCCTTGTTATGCATGGCTTCCTCTTGTTGCAGTAGGTTTACCAGTTTGTCAAAACTAACTGTCGTATTTGACAAGTTTAGTGTTGTTAAAAAAATGTGATAAGAAAATGGGAGAGCTCTCAAAACAATGGGAACGAAAGCTTCATCTGTCACCACTTCTCCCAGGGCTAGAAGTGAAGCTCTCAACTCGTAAATCTTCTCAAGAAAGATTTGTTTTTTTCATTTTTCTTAAACTTAAGTGTGTGTAACTGACTCTACAAATTCAATATGACATTATTTTTTTGGCCTCATATATTGTGCTTAACTTATCCCATGATTCTATGGCTATTTTGACATCTCGAATGTGGGGTTGCATATCGTTGGACACTCCAAACAAGATGATGAGCTTGGCCTTTTGATCTTATCTATCAAATTGTCGTTGTTGTGTTGACGTAGTTGATGGTCAGAGTACCATTCACAACATAATAGATTTCTTCAAACTCAAGTTGTGTCTTTATTTTTGTCTTCCATGTAGCATAGTTATTTCCTCTAAGTAGTTGTGAATATAGAAGAAAGAATTTGGGGGCATTGGTGCCCATTTTAAAGAATTCACTTAGGTGGTTAGGCTCTTATCACTCCGGTATAAGGTCTCCTTATCTATATACCACCAGCTTGATATACCGAACCTTTCATTAGATGCGCCCTTCGTATATACCCGTCTAAGACGTGGAAGAAGCTTGCCCTTTCGATATACCTAGTGGTACGTGAAAGAGGCATTAACGTACATGAAAGAATTCGATACGTGGTACCAAGACAATACTGAAAGGGGTCTGTGCAATTATTGACACTAGGTCAAAGAAATATCCTCATACGTGCAAGTAACTTCGCTTATATACTCGAGATAATTTCTCTGTCCTAGGATTTAAGTCGTGCAATCATTCACAAATGAATGGGATAGCTCATAGTGTGTGCAATCGTGTCCTTATTACTCCCCATTGATTTAAAGTGTCGATGCCTGACAATGTTGTTACATCTATATTAGGCATTAAGTGCAATTGTAGTCGTGACAACTTTACCAAGAAGCACTTCCCGCAGACACCGTTTATACCGAACGCTGCAAATGAGATCTAGGATCTCGTGAGTGTTTCAGAACCAAATGTCATTATTTTTATTACAATTTTCTACTATTTTTTGAGTAGTTACAATGTTTGTGGTTGACTATGACAACTTGTAAATTAGTACAATACATTGAAGTATATAATTACATTCAAAAAGTTGGAAAAATTGAATGACAGGCAATTTTTTTTGTTTTTCGGGGCCTTGTTGGCCTCTCGGAGCCCTATACAACTTCATTGAGCAAAAGATCATAAAAAAATTAGCTCAAAATGAAGTTTTCCGATACCACTCCTTTGGAAAATGTTTCCGGAATAAAAAAATAAGCCAATTACGAGAGAAAAAAATTGGCCTTGATTAGGGTTTTTCTCACTAAATTTAGTTAGTTATAACTAAATTTGAATTTACCGCTAAAGTTAGCGGTTCCACTAAATTTACCGCCAAATTTGGTAGTGGGTAAGGGAGGGAGATTTGATCCCTTGTATATGTAGTGAATTACCTGGTAGGAGATGATGGATATAGAGAGATAGATAACATAGTGTACATGTTTTTGGATTACCGTATCAGATCCATGTGCGCATCGACATAGATTTCCAGTATTGTAAGAAGCTTTTGTGTTATTGTGATAATTAAGAGATGGAAGATATTGACTGAACCTAAGTGTTATTCCTGTGTATAATTGGGTAGTGCATGTTCTTATTTCTATCATGATTATTGTTTAAACCTATTCTTTCCTAGATCTAGATCTATCATGCACTATGTATAATGATGTATTAGTTATGGATCCATATGTTGTAAGTCTTCATCATGTTAGTATTCTACTACAACAACCCTAAAGAGGGACCTGGTACCTTTTGTGTGCTTGGGTGAGCACTAGTCTAGGCTGAGTGATGTGCCAGCGTGTCTAGGGTGTCATCTGGTGAATTCTAGGCTACATCATTGGTTCCATTACGGGACCTCTTTTTCAGTTGTTTTCAAGGATGGTTCACGATGAAGACATGTAATTGGTTAACTCTAGCAAGTATTGAGGAGTGGATACATGATCTGGAGGAATAATATGCATGGTGGTTCAACATTGGATCTGAGTTTAATGCATGCACTTGGGTAGAACAAAATCTGTATGACAATTTATATGAGAGATTTTTCACCATCTTTCTAGTAGAATTATATGAGTGGTTGATTGCTTATGCATCTAAGTGGAATTGGAGGTATCACACTTGTCTAGACACAAGAAGAATTTTCAGGCCCTTTATGATGTTGATCTGATCTGGAATCATGTTGTGGATACGTGGTTTCGTGGTGTTCTAAACAATTATATTATGGAATATTCAATTTGATGTATTCTTTCCTAGAGGTAGCTGAATTCCAGTTTTTGTGGTATCCAAGAGGAGCATATCTGCAAGGTATTCCACTGGCGATCAAGATCTTGATGGTAACTTTGAACCTGGAGAGTAAACCGATGGCTAACTAAACCTCACCACACACGAGGACAAGGAATAGGTTTGGTGAAAGATGGCAGACCTAGTGGCGTAGAAAGGATAGAGAGAGGAAAGGTGGCTTAAGTATAATGAGGCATGTGAGAGGGAGATAGAGAAGCAGCGTACCATTATAGAAAGTATGGCGTTGAGGAGAGAGATGGCTCATGAAGGATTTGAAGCTCACGTAGAAGACATGGAGCCAGAGCATCAAGAACTCCCCCATCTTGGAAAGCATGATAGAGATCCCCCTTGGCCTCACACATAAGTGTGCCAAAAGAGAGACTACCTGGGCCATGGGCAGTGTGCATCTTAATCCACCTGGTGACCTAGCCCTTGCGCTTGGTTTTCCAGTATCTAGTACATGACAAGTAATCAACAAGTGAATTTGGGAAACAGAGAACCAGAGTAAGTCAGAGAGCAAGTACATCAATGGCAGGACAGATGACTTCAATGTTATTTGGAGGAACATTTTTAGGTGCATCATCTGCACATAGAATGTAAGCATGCAGAATGTTGGATTCACCTCTGGAAGTGGAACTACCACACAGACTATAGGGGTTCAATATAGTACTACTATAGAGCACATGGGAGTACATCTACAGGTCCTATTCCAGCTACAGGTGGAGGATCAGGAGGTATAGGTGGTTCTAGTTCTGGTGGATCTAGTGGTTCTGGAGGTAGGGGAAACACAGAGGTTCTGGATCAGGTGGGAAAGGTCCGCACCAACCCCAAAATATTTATATGGAGATGTCTCTTCATCTTTCAGAGTATAGAGGCATAGAGGATGTTGTTGAGCATGTGCACATGTGTGAAATATTGGCACGTGTGAAAGGGATCATGGCTTCTGAGTGCAAGGAAAGTCAATTTTGCTACTACATTATAAGGACATGCACACAGCTGGTATAGGAAGTTTGACCTTGATCAAACTTGTGTGGATTATGCAATCATTGAAGGATGCTTTCTTGAAAGAGTTCTATATCCCAGAATTTGAGAAGAAGAGTATAAGTGCCCTCAAGGATATCAAAGCAAGGCACTACTGAGAGTGTATGTGAGTATGATGCCCATTTTAAAACACTCCTATCTAAGATTTCTTATGATATTCATGCAAGCCAACATGCACAATGGTTTGTTGGGATTGATTACACCATTCAGAAGAGCATTGTCACATAAGACATACACTGATCCACGTGAAGCACTGGAAGCAGCTTTGTGTGTTAAGGTAGTTGGGAGCATTGACACTAGCATTAGTCCATTCTTAGAGGCACAAATTATAGCTATGGAAAAATAGTTAGAGAAGCTATCAACAAATTCAGACCCATGAAACATGCTCAAGAATTTGGTGTACAGATTGTGAAGTGGAAGGTCACACCAAGGATAGTTTCCCTCACAGATCTATACGCTCATTACTATTGGACTATGAGATCTATCATTTGAATCATGATGCTAGTCACTGTCCTTTGTTACAACACACATGTGATAAGGAAGAATGTATCTTGTTATTGTAAAATTTTCTAGTCCACGACCCATGATACTAAAGATTGTCTGGTTGATTGGTCAGATCCAGGATGTTATAGACATTGGGGTATGAAAAACAAGTGTAATGGATAATTCTAAGGGTAAGAATGAGCACCAGGATTGGGATCATAATCAAAACATGCTATGATAAGAATGAGGGGAATTTTGAAGGAGGTCATGGAAGAGGACATGGATATCATGGTGGATATGGAGGATGAGGCCATGGTGGAGGAAGAGGTGAGTTCCCTCATGGAACATGTTATACGTGTGGATCTCCTGACCACTATAGGCATGAATGTCCTCAAAATATTGCATGTTCTTTTTGTAGAAAGAACCATAGCTATGAAGAGTGCCTAGACTTATATGAGCATCTGAGTAAGCAAACATAAGCAAGAAAACAAAGGCATCGGGATGGTTAGAATCAGCATGTGGTAGAAGATCAGTGGATGCCCAAGATAGCACCAAGACCTGAGGCATTAATAGTGAAGATTACTACATGAGCTGAAGTGGCGCACAAGAGAGGCATTACAACAGAAACCTACCATCACTAAGGATGATGTCCTTCATGCCCGGTACCCAGATCCTACCTATCAGAAGGAGGTTTATCAGGATACCATGGAAGTGCTAAGGAATCTTTAGGGTGAGATATAATACTTAAAGGAGTAGAAGAAAGCATCAGAGATAGTCCAAAATGATATCGATGATCTGAGAGAAGTGTGCAAAATGTTATGCCAGAGAACATCATTCCACTATTAGGAAGTTGGTTAAAAGGGAACACTCCACATGTAAGTATTGAGACCGGATGATAGATCCTGCATGCAAATCTTCCCCCGATAGCATTGACTATGACAAGGAAATTACTCTAAATGTTGTTGTGGATGGATGGATGGTGTTGAGCAACATATTGATTGATACAGGTGTGGAAGTGAATGTGCTTACATTAGATGCATGGGTACAAATGGGGAGGCCTCCATTGCAGCCATCATCTAATGTGTTGTTTATGGAAAACCAGACTAAGGCCACTCCCATAGGAGTTTTGAAGGATGCATCTATAACCATACAAGGGGCCAAGTTCACTGGGGATTTTGAGGTATTAGCACTTGCAGAAGTAGACAATTTTCTAGCCTTGCTTGGATGCCCTTGGTGTTATGTGAATAATGCTGACTTGAGATTCAATAAGGGGTATATCAGCTTTGAGAACAAGGAGGAAAGGGTTGTGATACCTTTGACAGATGGGAAGTCTACACCATATGTTGAGCCTCTAAGTGAGGAGGACTTAAAAAAATCTATGTACGCGTTATTCAGACCCAGAGGTCAATGAGCCATCAAAGGAAGGCATCCTACAGTGGGAAGATTCTCATTCTATTAGTGATACTATGAGTATTTCTTGTGACAATTGGGCTCATGGTACATATGAACTAGTAGGGCGCGAGGTAAAAAGCACAGTTACATGCGCAAGAATGGACTTCATTCTATTCGATTTGATAGATAGGTAGCACAGTACCTTGGTATACAGGGGTAAGATCTTCTTGTATTTTTGAAAGCCATGGAAGCATACAGTGGACAAGATCAAATTAAGAGAAGAGATATGTTAGTGTATACCTTGCATGGGACAACAATGCATTGGTGGGTAGTCCACAAGAGATAATCTTATAGAATGGGAGGAGATTGGAATCACCCTATCTACTAGGTTTTTAAGGAGCAATGCACCTACATGTAGATCTACACTTATAATGGTGATCAACCTATTCAACATCACATTCAAGCAAAGTGTGAGAGACTCTAGACAAGTGGGAAGAAGCATTACCACCTTCACTCTGGGTGCATAGATTGTACTCTACTCTACAAGGATGCACACGTGCCTAGTATATACATAGAACTACATCGAGAGACTAGGAATTGGTAGAATTTGACTGTAGGAATGCTCCAGACCTTTGACTACTTCTCGACTAAACCTCTAGTAGAAGAAGCATTAAAATTTGTCAAGTGCTTAACTATGGGAGATAGTGCAAAGGTAGAAGAGCATATTCAGAATTATTTGGTGAGACAGAGTCCAGAGTGCATTTTGAAAAGGAAGAAGAAATGGACTCCATACTACTTGAATGTGCTTTGCCTTGAGAAAGAGAAAGGAAAGATGGTTTACATCGTGGATGATGAGGAAGTTGAGAACCTAGATATTGAACATTCAAGGGGTGTGTGAGGTCTTGGATAGTGTAGACAAGGATACATGCCTATCATGAACCCATGAAGACAAAGAAGGTGAATATAGGTTTGGAGGCTGAGCCAAAGGAGGTCATAATTGGAGACTATTGGTCAGAATCAGAAGTGGCAAAGATCATTGAGTTACTCAGGATTATCAGGACTTATTCCCTCGAGGGTATCATGAACTTAAAGGTGCATGAATCACTTGGGGAAATGAAGATAAAGCTTAAGGATGGTGCATGCCCAGTTAGAAAGAGGCCTTATAGAATGAACCCCAATTTGTGTGAAAAGGTCAAAGAAGAGATTGATAACATGTTGAAATATGGAATTATCAAGCCCCTTGATGAGTCAGAATGGGTTAGTCCAATGGTGATCAATATCAAGAAGGATGGATGAATTAGAATATGTGTGGACTATAGGGAGCTGAATGTTGCATGTGTAATAGATCCATTCCCTATGCCATTTACTGAGGAAATACTAGAAGGAGTTGCAGGGCGTGAAATATATTCTTTACAGATGGGTTTTCTAGGTATCACTAGGTTAGAATTACACAGGAGGATCAAGAAAAGACTACATTTACTACTGAATGGGGTAGTTTCACCTATATTGTCATGCCTTTTGGACTAAAAAATGCACCTGATTGTATTCTCGTGGATAGTTGTTTAGCATTCAAATATTTTATTCACAACTTTTTACAGGTTTATCTAGATGATTGGACAATATATGGGCTTGTGAAAGATCATTGTGACAATCTATGCTTAATGTTTGAATGGTGTGACAATTGAGTATCTCTTTAAACATCAAGAAGTGCATATTTGCTACACCTTTTGGAATATTGTTAGGACATATAATCTACAAGGAAGGTTTGTTGGTTGATCCAACTAAGGTTGTAGTCATTCTAGGCCTGGAAGCACCTACCAGTCAAAGTGAGGTGTGTGGATTTTTGGGTCACACAGGATATTATCAAAAGTTCATCAAAGGGTATGCCAAATTTTTGCACCCTTGGAAGAATTACTAAAAGGGAAAGGTACATTTTATTGGGGAGAACCACAAAACACGCATTTGAGATATTAAAGGAGAAACTTACTACCGTGCCCATTCGTGCTTTCCTCATGGGATAAACCATTTCATGTGCATGTGGATGCCTCTGGCATGGCCATTGTGCATTGTGTTAGCTCAACCTGGTGAAGGTATTGTAGATCATCCAATTTTTTTTGCTAGTAGGAAGTTGACTCTATGCTGAACAGAATTATACAACTACAGAGCACGAAGCTTTGTCAATGATCTATGCATTGCACAAGTTTTGACAAGTACTTGTTAGCAACCCCATTTGTGTTTTATATAGATCACATGGCATTGAAGTATTTGGTGAACAAACCCATCTTACAAGGGTGCATATGTAGATGGGTACTCCTATTTCAAGAGTTTGACTTCACAGTTGTGGTGAAGCCAGGGAAAAGTAACTCTGGACTAGACCACTTGTCTAGAATTCACTCAGGAGAAGAAGCACAAACAATTGAAGAAACCATGCTAGATGCATAATTATATAGGTTACAATGCATGCCATCAGAATTAGAAGACATTGTTGTCTTTCTATGGACTGGTGTGGCACCAGAAGGAATGAAGGCATTAGAAAAGAAACAACTTGCTATACGTGCGACACCATTTATGTTAATCAGTGGTGACCTCTACAAGTTAGGTAGAGATGAAGTATTATGTCGTTGTGTATTAGAGCATGAGCACAAGGATATTATGGAAGAATCCCATGGTGGTATTGCAGAGGCCACTATGTAGGTGATGCAACTTCCCGAAAGATCCTACTTGTTGGATTATGGTGGGAGACACTGTATAAAGATTGTAAAGCGTATTGCAAAGTGTGTGACCATTGTCAGCATCTAGGTAAACCAGGGAAAAGAGATGAGATGCCTTTGAGACCAATTACTAGTGCCGAACCATTTGAGAAATGGGCCATCGATTTTGTAGGACCTATTTCACCAGCCACGCGCGTAGGAATGGGTCACGCTATATCATTACTTGTACAGATTATCTCACAAGGTGGGCAGAAGCAACACCTACGAAGGACTCTGTATAATGGCTACAATAGCTAGGTTTCTATGGGAGAATGTTCTTACAAGATATGGATGTCCTTTAAGCTTGACAAGTGATAGGGGTACACACTTTTGAATGAGACAATCAGATCCTATTAGATGAGTTTATGGTTACACACCATAAAACTACACCCTATCATCCTAGGAAAATGGAACTACTGAGGCTTTCAACAAGATTTTGAGCCAGACATTGACAAAAATTTGTGATGTTGGAAGAAAGGATTGGGATGATAAAGTGTCAGCTATTCTTTGGGCATATAGAACAACTTATAAGAGATTGAACAAAGCCACACCATTTCAGTTGGTGTTTGGTGCAGAAGCCATTCTCCCTATAGAATTTATGTTACCTTCTTTTGCACACACATGTGGAGGTCTAGCTGATGAGTAGGCTTTAGAAGAGCGTATTGAGAAGATGATTCAACTGGATGAGTGATGAGCCATAACATGATGGAGTCAAGAAGTAGGAAAAGGCCAGAAGAAAGCATGGCATGATAAAAACATAAGGGATAAGAAGTTTGAGATTGGACAAATGGTACTTCTCTATGACTCTAAGTTCTTGCACCATCCAGGAAAACTTAAGGTACATTGGTTAGGGCCGTATGTTATTACTTACATCCTTGAAATATGTGCTTTAGTTAGAAGCACTAGATGGAACATGGCTACCCTAATTACTTCAATGGGAGTAGGCTGAAGCCCTACTATAAATAAGTCTTCTTGGTGTTTGTAATAAGGTAGTATTTCCATTTAGATTAGGTTTCCATTATGTATTTCCTTAATGTATTTCCTTCATTTTCATTATTATGCTTTTCACTTTAGTTTTTGTTGTTGTGAAATAAGTGCACTTGTGCGCATGAAGCTAATTACTACATGAAGCATGTTTTATGCAGAGGACTACACATCCTTTTAGTGTGGGGTGGTTGTTGATATCTAGGTACAAGATTGTGGGAATTGAAAGATGAAAAGAATAAGCTACTATGGGTGTTTTTGTCAAAGTAAAAACATTGCTTCTCAAAAGTGACCAAGGATGGAGATGAATGAAGGAACAATATAACGTGAGGTAAGCAGAGGCCATGATAACTACTAGGATAAGGTACAATGATGAGGTACTTGGGTGCAAGGATGTGCATTGAAGAGAAGTCTGTGACCAGAGGGTAGGAAGGTGCTGCTAGAAGGTTATAGCTGGGGCACGAGGATGTAACACATGGAAAGGATGGAATTGGTCAATTAATGAGAGGATATTTGGTAGGTGAAGGAGCAATGAATGTATCAAAAATTTGAAAATCTATATAAGGATGGGATGTGAGTTCATTTTTACCATTGCATGATTAAGAGTATTTGAAAGAAGCCAAGTGTGAAGAGCCGAGTGATCATTTTAAGGTGTGAGAGGTGTGTAACCAGTCGTGATGAAGAGATATGTGTGTAGAAGAAGCTTGTGTCCCCGGTGGTGAAGGGTTTGAGTGAAGCAAGGTGACAGAGATGAGCTAGGGCATGTAATTTCACCTAGGGCATGTTGAATCAAACTAGGGTTTGCTTCACACCTTGCAGAATTTGAGTGGAAAGGATCTACAAAGGATTGCAAGGTAGAAATGGCACCCAAGAAAGTAGTTGCAGCAGGAGTGAAGGGAAAGAAGAAGGTGGTAGAAGAAGAAGAAGAGATGGCTCCAGAAAGCAATTTTTTGAAATGCAATATCTAGAGGGCATTATAGTCATCCAGAGTGGGATTCACACATAAGGAAAAGAAAAGTGAGTGAGTACAATCACCGTACCATAGAGAATAAGAAGGAGCTTGATGTTGTTGAACACGAAGACAAATAAATGCATGATGGAAGACATGTCGGTGTATGATGATGTTGGTGAGAAGCTCTTGCAGAGGATAGGAGTTTACCAACTATATGAGCTCCCTTACTATGGGAAATATGAGCCCTTGTACCAATGGCTCATGAGTAGAGTGCATGAGGACTTTTTTTTCTACTTTTTGCAGTCGTAGAGTCGAATTTCAGCCATGCTCATCTCCATGGTAATGGGGTTGAAAGGCACAGAGATGATTTATGAGATGATCTGATAAAAAAAACCACAATATTGGAGACCAGAAAGGAGTTGGGGTATACAAAGGGTCCCACATGGTATGGACATCAACAAACTGAAGAAGTATCTAGTTGTGCAAGTGGCCGCACATCTTGTTACAAAGCTAAATGACCAGAAAGGTGGTCACAAGTGAACACCATGTGGCTGCACATTGCCAAAAAGATGTCTGAAGGAGTAGTCTACAACATTTCATGTTATATTGCAGAGACAATCATTGAGGAAGCATGCACGGGAGGAAAGATCAACTTTGGAGTTGTTTCTATTATCACTGGTGTTCATGGAGATGGAGTACCTGATGGACCAAAGGAGAAGGTATGGGAGTATCCAATGGAACACAAATCACCTGTAGAACACTTCAAGAAGTACTTGTGTGAGGGATCCATGACAGAGAAGGTTAAGCAATGGGCTGAGAAGTGGTATGATAGGCTTCATGTGGCTTTTGAGGAAGAATGGCACATCCCCAAGGACTTGCCTTCGGTGGTTGGAAAGGTAGTTTAGTTTGTTGTATACCAACATTTTATATATAGTGGTTTTCCATGAAAGATGGAGCATGGAGCCCTTGGTGTAAGTTTCCATATGCATTCACAACAAGGTACTTCTAGGCATTAGTACATAGGTTTATGATGTGTGATGACTGACATTCAACGTGGATAAGGTAGATTGCATGACTACCACACACTAAGGAAGAAATATGTGTATCCAAGGTGGGGTGCATATGTTGAAAGACTCATTTCAGATGTATTGAGCATTAAACCAATAAGTTTGGTGGTGGGAGATATTGGAGCAAGTGCTGGTGTATCTCCAACTAAAGCCAAAGATGGAGAATAACAAGTATGTGGAAGATGAGTTCACACTTCCAGCACCACCAAAGGGAAAGCATACAATGGAGAACATCCCAATGCCTAAGCCCATACAGAGCCAATTGAAGTGGAGGATGAGGAGGATGAGCGAAGATAGTGGTGGTTTGGAGCATAGAGGTAGAAGACATCCTATGAATAAGGATGAAGTTGAGTGTGCCACTACACCACCTCAGCCACAAGAGGGGGATGATGAGGACTTGAATGTAGTCCAAGGGGAGCACAAATTTAAGAGGGTGTTCAGGAGAACAAGGACCCAAGGTGCTACTCCAAAATGGTGCACAGATCACCCAAGACTCTCTCCACAGAAGGAGGCAACCATGCAAAGAAGGAGGAAACTAAAGTTGAATGAGGAGGTGGAAGAGTCAGAGGAAAGTGTGCCTAATTCTCCTACACTTCCAGAGAACATAGAAGAACAAAAGGATGAGGAATCAAAGGAAAGAGGAGAGGAAGAAAAGGGACTAGAGGAGATAACTGCAGAGACTGCTCAGGACATGGAGACACAAGTCCCAAATTTGGAAGCTAAAGTCCCTAAGCAAAGAATGGTCTAGAAGAACGAGTGGAGAGCACATTCCACCAGCTATGGGCTATATGTAGAGGACATAGTAAAATTTTCCACACCCATTTCTAGAGCACACTGACATAAAAAGACTTATATGGCTGGGAGCTCATGGATGAAGATATGGCCACAAAGTGCACATGAGGAAGCAATTGTCATGGTCCATGCACACACACATGGATGAGCCATATTTTGATGTATGTGAGGAGTCATGCGTATCACGAAGAGGTTGAAGAAGACACCTCAAGCTAGACACATGACAAGTAAAGCCTACTATCATGTCAGATGAACAGTGAGTAATGCATTGGTCAAAGTCTCAACAGAGGTGGCAAGGTGAAATATGGACAAGGCTACCACAATTAGGGCTCAGAGAGAGATTAAAACTAAGGATGGAGAAATAGCGTGCCTAACACAAGAGAGGGACTTAGTACAGAAGAAGAACATTGTATTTATCAGCATCACAGAGGAGATTGGTGATAATGTCATAAGAGCTAGGCCACACTTGGAGACCAAGGTACCACAGACATTTCCCTCAGCGATACATTATGTAGGAAAGTTGGTGGACCTGGTACTTGAAGATGAACCTCTGCGCATGCCAATGCCAAGGGATCTAGAACAAGAGGCAAAATGAGAGAAAGCTTTAGTGATGTGAAAGATTACATCCTATGAGGGGTGTTACAAGTGCTACAAGAAGAATTGAAGAAAGAAGACTAGGCTTTAAACATCTACATAGCTCCAGAGGTGCTTATCAACATAAAGACCTGGAAGAAAACAATGAGGTCCAGAGAGAAATGAAGGATGAAACATTGGGCCATGTAGAAAGATTGTCAATGGTTAAGTAAGAAGTGCGAGGCCCTAGACAACAACACAAGAGCCACACAAGACTTGGTTGGAAGAGCTTGGGAAGCTCATTACGTAGAAGATGGATTTTCTAGAGGGAAGAATGACCTCAATGTCCAACATTGTGTTAGTCTTGCAAAATGAAAAAGGGGAGATTGTGAGGGATGAATTGGAGTCCATTGTTGTGGACATTCTAGAAAAAGTAGAACAAGCACTCGCTGAATGGTAGACCTTGGAGGCTGAAATAAAACAGGAATATCCTGAATTAGTTGTTCAGGTTGAAGAAGAGACTGTAGGGTAAAACATTCTTTCATACATTCATTCATTCTTTCCATTCTTTCCATTCTTCTATTCTTTACTTCATTTTTGGAGATACCCATTGTCGGGGTGATAATGAAATTAGTGTGGGGTAATGTTGATCAAAGAACACTTGATCAGAGAAAGCACACAAGAAGTCCATGTGGGAAAGCAAGTCATACACAAAGGTGTGAATGGATAGGAAGAACACACGCATGGAACAAAAGTTCAATTTTAGGACTTAGCCATTTTTGGGCATGAAGATCTATTTTTAGAAGATGGCATGTAGAACACACCAATGATGCAGAGACGTGTGCGCCACACATTGTCTATTTCTTGGAGGATCGATTCAGAGCACTTTTACATGGAGACAATCTAAGAATAGGATTCACCTCAGTTAACTATCAGTAGTCTATAGATAACACACTTGCATGTGTGGCTATGCATGAAAATGGATTGCGTGTGGCTATTAATAGCATGTAACCTATTTTTGGAATAGATAAGAGGTGAAGGGAAAGTCCCCACCCTATATATATATGTAGTGAATTACCCTAGTAGAGATGCATATAGAGATGATGATGGATATAGAGAGATAGATAACATAGTGTACATGTTTTGGATTACATAAGAGGGATCCATGTATGCATCTCGGGCATAGATTGCTAGTATTGTAAGAAGCTTTTGTGTTATTGTGATAATTAAGAGATGGAAGATATTGAATGAACCTAAGTGTCATTCTTATGTGTAATTGGGTAGTGCATGTTCTTATTTCTATCATGATTATTGTTTAAACCTATTTTGGTGTATTCTATCCTCCTCAACCTTAATTGCAATGAATAAAGGTGGTTTTGAGGAATTTGATGATGGTATTGTAGGGGATGGGGCTAGGAATTTGTAGAGGTAACTCGACTCTCCTTTGCTTGCACAAGCTTCCGTAATGCTCCTTAAACTCTACCGTAATCCTCCAATAGCCTTCAAATTTCTCTTAAACCAAATGTGCAATAGGGATGGAAGCTTGGATAATTTTATTAATAATCAATGAATCAAATTACAAAAGATGTCTTGTAATATTTATAAATATTGGACAACAATATACAAATAAATAAATAGGTTGCACAGTGCACAACCATGAACTAATACAAACAATAGTATTGTGAAAACAATACAACAACTCCCGTATGTTGAATAAAACAAAATAGATAGTTATAATTAAATATAACCATATAACAATTAATAAATAAGAAAACTAATATGCAATGCATAATTAATTAAGGTAATAATATATCTACCCTTACAAATGGTTGTTTGCACCGTGTCACAGGTGAATTGGATAAATAGAATGCAAATGTGACCACACAAGAGCTCCCGAAGACAAAAATATGAGCAATATGGTTGGACTAGGGTGCATAGGAGAGCATTAGGGTGCCTTTGGGCACCCTAGTCTAAGTAATGGGTGCCTTGATCTATATAGGGGGTCTAGAAACAAAACGTGCGGTGGTCGATGATGATGCAAAGCCCTTGTTTTCTCTCACATGTAATTCGTTGTAATGAATGAAGATGAGACATGTAAAACCTTAAGATGAAAAAAACCCTAAAAAAAAGATGCAAATGAAGGGATCGGGATCGTCCTCGGTGGCCATAATGGTGGAGTTACTAACTAAGCATTGCACTACATCTCAGACCCGATGTAGTTCTATGAATGTGTGTGTGATCATGCCCTAGGTTGCTCTTGTGTTAGTCCCACTTTGTGAAAGTAGTAGTAATAACTATGTGTAGAAGAAATGTAATAAATGGTGGATGAAATAGAATAAAATTCCCTCCCTGTGCTTGTGTGATGCAGATGAACTAGCCTTGTCCTTTGTGATGGAGCTAGATGGATGCAAATGAGCTCTAGATGCCTTTTAGGGATGCAAATCTTGGTGGATGATAGTAGTGACTAGTGTTTGGTCCTTCATTATGGTCTCATAACTTTATATTTATATGTTTCTCTTGTTCTAATTTTTAATTAACCCCAAAAAGGTGACCATCAAAAAGATAAGACGCTAAAATGGCTAGAAAGTGCCCAAAAAGTGGTGGGAGAGTGTAAAAATAATCGTGGCACCCCAACTAGGACAAGGGAACCGATGGGTGCCCAGTTAAGGCTAAAATGATGGAAAGTGAAAAATACAGATTGGGCTTATATGCGGTGAAGGTCGGGAATGACGACGTAAAGTAAATAAAAATAGCCAAAGGATGGGGTTAATCAAGTACTTTCTTCACTCAAAACCATATGAATAGTAGTATGAGACCATGAATAAATAATTTCCAAAGTGTGTGATTTAGTGTCTACATTTTGCCCCACTTTATGTTGGTGAGTGAAACACTCAAGTAACATAAAGTATATAGAGATGCGTACACGATGCCAATGTAGAGTGATGTACAAAACACGATGAAGGACTAGACAAAGCATGGAATGACAAAAATATGATGAAGTGTGGAAACTAAAGATGAAAAAGCGTAAAAAAAAGTGATGAGAGTGAACCTAGGGTGAAAATGTGTGCATAGTTGTTGATGTGTGATGTACTGCATGGTTAGTATGGTGTTGCTTCCACAAAAGTGTTGTTGTTGTTGATTCCATTGTTGTTGTTGTTGTTGTTTTCTTCTCATACGGTCATACTGTAAAGGAGAAGGTAGTCAAGAAGTCAAATACGCATGTCCATATATGTAAAAATGCATGTATATGTATGTAAAAGCATGTAAATGTAAAATACAAAAATGAAAAATGGAACATGTGCACCTGATCCATGATGAGAGAAAGGGTGTAGAAAGAGGATATCCTATCCTGGGTTTTTGGGTGATTCGATGCCATAAGTCGAAGAAGTGTAGGAGGAATTCTATTGTATCCTCTAACCTAT
Organism: Taxus wallichiana var. yunnanensis; assembly: GCA_018340775.1. Taxonomy (NCBI): domain Eukaryota; kingdom Viridiplantae; phylum Streptophyta; class Pinopsida; order Cupressales; family Taxaceae; genus Taxus; species Taxus wallichiana. The sequence goes on along the minus strand of CM031237.1, from coordinate 835,308,141 downwards.
AATTGCTTCCCTAAATGTGTGTGAAGATATCTTTATTCCTTGGGTTTTTGGGTGATCCGATGCCATTGGCTGAAGTAGTGTAGAGAGGAATTCCGGTGTATCCTATAACCTGTAACTACCTCCTAGAATGCTAAGGATAACCATGTCATGTAAAATCCACTGTGTACAAGGTTCGTAGAATGGTCTAAATCCACTATGTAGAGGGTTAGTAGAATGTTCTAAATCCACTCGATGTATATAACCCACAATGCCAAGGGTGGAAAGTGCATTGAAGGCGAACCGGTGTAGAAACACTTTGTGTAGAATGTAAAACCCCAAATGATGCCCCCTCTTTGGGGGCACATGTGATGTTTCGATAGGAGAATGTGGCCCCAAAAGAGGACCAACCACATGAACTCTGTAACTTTTCCTGTAGGGGTAAAGAAATGCGCTTAGTAGAAACAAGGCACACATAAATAAGAAGGCTAGCTAAAAAAAGTGTTGGTATGAAAAAGCATGCATATAGAAAGCAATGTGTAATCGCAATATAGTAATGTAAACATGTAAGAAGACAAAGTAGACCACAAAAGTGGGTTGCAAACATGGGACACCACTCACGATGTCACAAGACACATAAGGCCATCATGACGCATACAAACAAACAAGTGTGCACACCAAACATAGGGCAAAGCCCGCATACAAGAGAAAACAAGAAAAAAATGTAACAAACAAGTATGGAAGAAAATATCCTTGCATAAAAAATGTTGCACATGAAGCACCCGTTAGCATGTTAGAAAGATAACTAGTATGTCAAAAGCATGTATAAGCAAGTAATGTAAAGTGCTAAGTACAAAATGAAACAATAACACTTGTGAGAGATGAATGTGGATGACCCCAAGACTAATGTAGGAAGGGTAAAAGGTGAGCATCCATGTTACGTGCCAAAGTGCTTTATCTATGATCACAACTAGAAAAAGGTATGAATGTGCATGTGTTTATGGTATAGATAAATGACATACAAGAGATATAACTAGCATGTGTAATAAAGCGACCATGAACAAACAAATGAAAGTAAGAGAAAAAACAACCATGAGACACAATATGATGTGGATGGATGGAATGTAATGCAAGATGGATGGTAGGAGCCACATGCCCCCGAGTGAATGGAAATGTATGCAATGAGGTTCATTTGGTTTTCCCCCTCAGTAGTCAAGAATGAACCATAAATGAGAGTGTGTCATCGGGAAATGGTCGAAGTGTGTATGTTGTATCTAACGCGCTATGATGATTGTGTATGTGTATTGATGACATGTGACCTAGAAATGATGTATGCATTACCCTTATAGCTGAAACATATACCATGAAAAAATGATTGAAAGAGTGATGATGTAGCCTAAAGCGTATATCACTACAAGATGAATAAAGGGAGTGGTGATGTAACCTAAAGTGTATACCACTACAAGATGAAGGAATATGTGACCATTTAGCCTATAACATATGTCACTAACCTAAAGATGTCACATGAAGAAAGGTTGAATGGTGATCATGTGGTGAGGATAATTTTCATTTATTTGTAAACCCTTAGCAGTTGAGTATGGACAAAGGAACTAAAGTTTATCATAGGGTAGTGAGTGCATATACGTAATACAATGTAATATGTGTGATTATGATGACAAATGACCATATGATGTGCAAGATGTGTAGTGTACGATGTATAAGATGTAATTTAAGGTGTGTATGTAGATTAAAAAGTGTAAGATGCATGCGATGTAGTAAGTGTGATGAGTAGATGACCATATGATGAGTAAGAATGTGAAAAATGGAATGCATATTGTGCTAGGTAATATGTGTGGATAGACTAGTAATGTATTATGTATGGTGAATAATAGATGATGCCTAATGTGTAGATAATAGGAGTATGATATATATGATGAGGACTAATATGATGTGTAAAGTATGTATGATATGTAGATGCGCAATGGTCAAAATGATGTAGTCTAAATATAGAATGTATGATGTATGATGTAAGATGTAAGATGTATGACATATGATGCAAGATATGTGAATAGATGTAGTGTGTGTGATCTATTGTGTAGTGTGTGGGGTTCATGTGTAGTAAGCCCTCACGATCAAGTGTTAATCTGGCACAATAATGTGTCATCGGGTAATGACAACGCTAAAACGTGTTATGAGTATGCCTATGCTATGAGGTTTATGTATGATGGTGTGAAGATGATAGATGTGTTAATGCTAATATGATAGAGGGAATGTGTTAGATGTTATGCCCCCAATTGTGTGTGAATGAATGAACTATCCAATGACAGTGAAGGATAAAGGTCCTCCATCCGATGCTTGTGGTGATAAAAGCATATGATCATGATCTAATAGTGATGGTATAGTTGAAAAATGTTGTGCTAGGGAATGAATCCTACGTGCATGTGATAAATGAATGTATAATTAATGTCGTTGTGTAACAAAATGTGTTGGTGATGGAGATCTACGTGATGTGGAGTGTGAAGGTGGTGGACACCCACGTGGAATAAACCGAGGTGGTGATCGACATCAAGTTACAAAGAATGTCCTAGGAATGGGTCTATACCTATGTGTAGGACTAACAGAGTGGTGAGTTCATGTAGACAATACATGAGTAGGTGAACTAGGAGTAGATTGCACTTTGAGTAGCATAAAATGTGATGTGCTAGATGAAGTAGGTGGTGTGCTAACTAATGTGCAAGGAGATGATGACCATGGAGTAGAGGGAGGTACACCGTCAATAGAGATAACTTGATTGTTGTGAATGAATTTAAGTCACAAATGATTCATAGAGATGATAGATTGAGACCGACAAATCCAATTGAGACCAAGAAGCATGTCACACCCGTCAACTATGTTTCCAATGAGGAAAGGCACAAGCATAGTAAGAGGGCCAACCGTAACATGTAGTTTGATGACACCAAAGGTTTTGTTGAAAGGGTATTCAATTTGCAATTGAGGGTAACCAATAGCCTTAAGAAGTGGAATGGAACATGCACTAATGGGCCATGATGGGTCAACCTTAGTATTATTGATGGAAATTGAACCGATAGATGCATTAATGTGTAAGTGATTAGATGTGAAATTTACATGATAATTGTGATTAGAGAAAGATATCACTTTGGTGGTGAAGCGTTAGTATGTGAAACTAAAAATTATAGAACCCTTGAAGCGAGGAGAAGGCACTGCATGATATACATAATTAGCCGATGAGTTAGTTGCTTTTGTATCATGTTTGGGTAGAGGGTTATTAAAGATTTTGAGCTTATGATTTTCATTGACAGGTGGAGATGTTGTAGATCCCGACAACTCAATTTGACCATCGTCAATCAAATCCTAAATGAGAAGTTGTAGCCAAAAGCAACGATTGGTAGAGTCTCCTATACATTGATGATAATCGTTTGTGGGAATTTTCATCAAAATTTCACCCTTTTGTCAAATTGGTTCAATTTTTAGAGGATAAGGCAATTCAATAAGGTTACTATTGGGTGGTTGTGGCAACAAAATTTGTGGAGGGATGGTGAACCTAGAAAAGCTAGGCCTAAATGGTTGTGATTAAAGCTCCTTAGTAGTAGATACTACGTTGACGGTGAATTTTGTATCTGAGGATTTTGTCATAGATGGCTTGAATATTGAATTTCCTTGAAATCATGTAGAAGATGATGCTTGCTCCTAATACTTGAGCTTGCCTATAGCTAAGATCTTGGTTTCACGAAGGTTAAGAGTATGAAAATGTTGATCAAATGAGGAGAAGTCTCAAAAAGAACACGAGAGGTGGCAAGAGACTTTGAATGAATAGATCTTGGAGTTCAACATCCATAAGTACATTAGACATATTAGCTAAGTTGTTTTATAGCACAAGACATAATCTAACAAGTGTTCGTTAGACCCTTGTTTAAGTTGTGCAAGTTGAGCATAAGATATCTTAGAGCCAATGTTAATAGAGAAGTGAGTGAGAAAAGTATCAACCAAATGCATGAAAGAGACTACCGAATGGACATGTAGGTCATAAAACCAATGCATCGCATAATATTGCAAACTACGAGGAAAAATCTTAGTATGATATGCTCATCCACATTTTCAAGACATGCTACATGAAAATCTTAGAGATGCTCTTGTGGGTCACCATGGCCTTTAAAAATGGGTAATTTGGGAGAGATGAAGTTAGGTGACAATCAATAGCAGATATAGTTAGCGTTAAGGGTGTGCATCAATGAAGTAGAATCTAAAGATGGTGATCCTTAAGAAGTAGAAATTAGAGCTAGCGAATTTGATTTTGTAAATCTTGATATAAAGAGGTTAAATCAGGAGTGTTCGAGGAAGAGCCAAGCTGCATATTAGGGGTGCTAGGGTGAGTGACGAGAGTGGTAGTTGTAATAATAGGAGTAGAAACATAAGTGGGTGGAGTGGAGACCATGGGAGCTGAAGATTGAGAAAGCACAAAGGTTGAAGCTTCACGAATTTTTCTTAGCAGCGATTAAAGCATGCAAGACATGAGGAAGATGAGTAGGATTTTCATGCAAAGCTTGTCGAAATTCAGTAATGGTGTTGAGTTGATCTTGGTCAACATTGGTGTCTTCATCGTAGGACTTCTCACTACTAGATGCTTCTATTTCATGAAGAGGAACATGGTGGGAATGCTCTAAAGGGTTATCAGTTGTAGCCATAGATGTAGTGGTATCAACCATTGACTTAGAGATGTGATGGGTAAATGGAGGAAGCTCACAATATTGAAAAGACCCAAAATGACCACTATGGGTGACGGGCATAAGAAGACAAAAATGGAAGAAGGAAAGCAAATTCAAAATTTGGGTTCACCAAAATGATTAACTAAAATGTGGATTTTATTAAGTTAATCTAACTAGGAACAACAATAAATAAATGTAATAGACAAATATAGAAAATGACCCAAGTAAATAAGTAAATGAAAATGTGAAACCCTAACTAGTAAGTAGGGTTAAAAGGATCTTAGTTGATTCGACGATTATTCAAGGCGTGTCGTAGGGTGAATTGGATAAGTAGAATGTAGATGCGACCACATAGGAGATCTAGAAGAAACAAATATGAGCTATATGGCTAGATTGGGGTGCACGGGAGAGGATCGAGTGCTTGTGGGAACCTTAGACCGAGTAATGGGTGCTCTGGTTTGTGCAGGGGTCCATAAATCAAACTTGTAGGGTCAGATGATGATGCCCTCATTATCTGTTGCATGTAATTCACGCACTACACCAGATGTCGTTGGAAATCAGAAATGAAGATGAGACACTGTAAAACCCCAAGACTAACATCAAATCGTAAAAAGAAAGATGCAAATGAAGGGGTCAAACTATCATCGGTAGTCACAATGGTGGACTTACCGAGTGTTGTACTACATTTCAGACGATATAGTTTTATGTGAATGTGTGTGTGATCAAACCCTAGGTTGCTCTTGTGCAGTCACACTCTGCGAAAGTATCAAATAATAAGCTGTGTAGAATAAATGTAATAAATGGTGGATGGAATATAGTAAACTTCCCTCCTATGCTTATGTGATGCAGATGAACCAACCGTGTCCCTTGTAATGGAGCTAGATGGATGCAAATGAGCTCTAGATTTCTTTGATGGATGCAACTCTAGGTAGATGATAGTAGTGACTAGTGCTTGGTCCCTCATTATGGTCTCATAACTTTATATTTATATGGTTCTCTTGTTCTAATTTCGTAATTAACCCCAAAAAGGCCGACCACTAAAAAGATAAGAAGCTCAAACAACTAGAAAGTGCCCAAAAAGTGGCAAGAAAGTGTAAAAGGATCGAGTGCCCCAATTGGGACTAGGGTGCCAATGGGCACCCCAAGACTAGCTGGGCACCCGGTCAAGGCTAAAATGATAGAAAGTGGCAAAAATAGATTGGGCATATATGTAGTAAAGGTTGGGAATGACGATATAAAGTAAATAAAAAGAGCCAAATGACATGGGTTAATTAATAATTTCTTCACTAAAAACTATATGAATAGTAGTATGAGACCGAGACTAATAATACCTAAAGTGCGTGATTTAGTGTCTACAGGTATGTATGAAAGATGATAGAGAGTGAATGTAGGGTGAGGTGTAGTGATACCAAAAAATTGGTGTCTACACATATTTATATTCGACTACTATGCAAATGGATATGGAAACAATATCGATCGAGCTTGAACAATTATACATGGCCTTGTGGAACATATAACATACAGACCCAATCGGGGTAATACAACTATGGATTCTGAGATATCTCTACTTCTCCATGAAAATTTGGGATAAATTTCAATTCAAATGATGATATAGGTTGTGATACTAATTTCAATGCACATATGAATGATCTTATTTATGTGCTAGTTACTAGTAAGGCAACACCTACTACGCACAAATGTAATTCTCTAAATACAACTAATGGTATGATGATGTGTATTTATCTACAAACATGGGAACAAAATGGCTTAATCGGGGATTCACTTTTACAAAGTCTTATGCCACCATGGCTCCCATCCCCAATATAGGTGACACAAAGAACAATTTCATGGATATTACTCATTTATAACTATTAGTCATTTCCAATTATAGAGATGATTTTGATCCTGATTACTATCACAATGACAATGAATGGTCTAACATGTATAATGAGAATATATGTTAATTCAATTTCAATCATCTTGATGAATAAGAGGATACTATTTAGTATAAGCTTTACATATTTCTCTACACCTTGTTGCCGACCATCTATCTACACAATGCATAAAATCTTATATGCGATAAGCACTACAATTCATTTTCCATAAGCATTAACAAGAGTGCATCTTTAGGATCTAGACTACTCATGCGTCCTCTACTCATTTAGCTTACCCATAATGAAAGATAATCAGACTTAATCCCTTCTTGAATATGTTATGACATGCACAAATCTCCCTTCCTTCCTTTTTAGGAATAGGTTTCCTTACACTAAATATGCCCATGTGTAACACCACTTTTCCCCGCACCAGGAAAAGGGCCGATGAATCCATTAACATAACGCCAAAATAATCATATGCAAAACAACACTTTCTACTTGATCATAGTAATGTCTACAAAAAAATTTGATTTATAACTACTAAACAATTTTTATATCTATATTTCTCATTTATAAACTCACTCTATTACTACTTTTACACACTTATTAAATATGCAACTTCCCAAATAATATAGTATTTTTTTCTTCATTTTTTCAATTGTCCTTCATAAATGGTAGGGAATATTTATTTAATGTAACATACTAATGATGTTATATAGTCAACTATACTCATATACCAACCTATCTAATTTGACTAGCACATTCAAGGAGACCGAGGGGCATAATGTTCAAGTTCAAGTTTAAAAATAAAAAGATAGTTCAATAATTTCAGTGGCCAAAGGTTCATCCACGTGGAGACTAATAAGCATAGAGAGTAAAAGGTATAAAGGTCACATAGGAATACACTTATTAATTATTATAAGTGAGTCACATGAAGCATGACAATTCCATGTTTTATTCGAATTATATTAAGATGTACCCTTAGCAAATGTTTTACTTTATAGAGTATTTCTAAGGTGGTGGAGAGTTTATAGTTTAAGGTTTGAAAAAAATATTTTACTTACCAAACCAAATAAAGTGGAGCAATTAAGTTTTTTTAGCAAATATATATGTTGTTTAGCATATAAGTATAATGTTTAAATATGTATCTTATTTAGGATGTTACAAAGCATATAGAATTTAATTAAACTACATATACATAATTTTAAACTACATGAAAATAGGTTACTAATGGTAGGGTTTAAGTATAGTTTTAAAGGTATAGTGTTTAATAAAACATGTTCTTTAAAACACTTAGGGAATATGTGGTAGTGTATTCTAATTTAATTAACTACTTAGGTTATAAATTTAAGTTAGGAATTAATATGGTATAACACATAAGTGTTAATATTTAAATATATAGTTTAATATGTATAAAATAAATGTAAGAATAAATGGGGTAAATAATACACATAGGCTAGTACCATTAAAACATATTGTTTAACAACCAAAAATAATCTAGGTATTGGGTGCGTGAGTATAGGGTACTGAAGGCACGACGTTATAATAGTATTGAAGCGCCTAAAATTAGGACTTAGTTATTTTGTGGATAAGGGATATTTTTGGAGATAGTGTGCGGAGCACACATAGAGATGAAGACTTGCGCTACACACAATGGTATTTTGGGAACAAGTGACAGATAAGCGCCATGCATATTTTAAGCTAATAATAGGATTTCTACTTGGAGTTAACTATAGGAAATCTATTGTTAGAACACTTGCATGTTGTGCATACTATTATAAAGGTGCATGGCTATTATCAGCATGTGACCTATTTTGAGAAGTGCATGGGTGGTGAAGGGAAAGTCCCCACCCCTATAAATATGTATTGACTTGCGTAGTTTAGTAGGTGGTGAATTATTGTAGAGTTGTGCTACTAGTTTTGACACGCATAACTCATGGAGATGCTATTATAGTGTAAGAAGATTCTGATTTTTTACAGTGTTTAATGAAATGGAGTATATTGGTTGGATAATGGTATTAGACATGACTGGATATGGTTCTTGTATGGTTAATCCTATCATAGTTATTGTTTAGTTCATTTATCATGATTCTTTAAGATCTAGATTTGGTTTATGCACTGTGGGTTAACTACTAATAATTATGAATCTGAATATGTTTAAACATCATCATGCCAATATCCTATACATGAAACTCCAAAGAGGGATGTGGTACCTTTGCATGCTTTGGGTGAGTGCTCAACTCAGGCTGAGTGATGTGCCAACGTGCCTGGGTTATTCACAATAAATTCTAGGCTGCATCATTGGTTTCATTGCTTTGGGACCTCTTTTTCAGCTATTTTCAGGATGTTTCATGATGAAGACGTACCAGTTGACCCTATCAAGTGTTGATGAGTGGATAGTAGATATGGAAGAAGAATACGCTCAGAGATTCAACACTAGATCTGAGTTTTACACGCACGCGTGGGTGGAACTTAGAACTTGTATGACTATTTATATGAGAGTTTCTTTGCTATCTTTCCGATAGAGCTGTACGAGTGGCTGGTTGCTTATGCGTCTAAAAGGAATTGGAGGTTTCACACACTTGTTTGGATACAGGAAGAATTTCAGCCCTCTATGATGCTGATCTGATTTGGATGTACGCTATGGACACTTGGTTTCATGGTGTTCTGAATAGCTATATTTTGGAGTACTCAATTTCCACTTATTCTTTCTCGAGGTAGCTGAGTTCTAGTTTTTATGTTATCCCAGGGAACATATCTGCAAGGCATTCCACTGGCAATCAAAATCTTGATGGTAACCCTAAATTTGGAAGAGAAGCCGATGGCTAGCTAAACCCCACCACGCGGGGGTAGGAGTAGGTTTGGTGAAGGATGGAGGACCTAGCGACAAAGAGGAAAAGATAATAAAGGTGACTTAAGTACAATGAGGTGTGTGAGAGGGAGTTAGGGAAGCAACACAAGATTGTAGAATGAATGGCATTGAGGAGAGAGATGGCTCGTGAAGGATTTGGAACTCACGCAGAGGGTGTGGAGCCAGAGCATTTGGAACTCCCCATCCGGGAAAGCATGGCAGTAATCCTTATTGACCTCTTATGAGAGTATGCCAATAGAGACGACATGGGCCGTGGGTGTGCATCTGAATCTACCTAACAACCTAGCCCTTGTGCTTGGTTTTCCAGTTTCTAGTACAACTAGTAGTCAACAAGCTAGTTTGGGAAATTGAATAACAAGAGTGAATCACATAAAGCAAGCACATATATGGCGTGCAAAGCGAGACGTCTTCCTTATTGTTTGGAGTTACCTTATCAAGCGTGTCGTGTTAGAGTAAGTATTTACCTTAGCTCATGTTCACCTAGGTACTTTATTTACTTTTATTATATTCATCCTCACCCACTTATGTGTGTGGATATTTATTTTATTTTATTTAGATATTAGGAGATATTATCTAGTTGTTAGGTATAGTTCTTTCCTTGATCTATGGTATTGACTAGATCCTTGATGTCTAGTTCTCTCCTAAATCTATGGTATTGACTAGTTCTTTGATGACTAGTTATTTCCTTGATTTATGGCTTGATCTATGACCTTGACTGGTTCTTAGATTGTTATTCCTTTCCTATATAAGCAAGGCCCATTCTCATTGTATTTCATTGAGTTCCATAATAATATATGATATTGCTTTACTCATTTGTTTGCAAAGGTTTTATGTAAAGTTATTCTGGCAAATTGATTTCATCTTATAGATCATGGTGTTTGATTAGCATCTGTGTTCTTGGCTTGGTACGATCTAGTTATCATTCCTTTTATGGTATCAGAGTAGGAGATTGCTATTGACATTCGTCTGTAAGTTTTATTTTGCAAATAAATTCTTTATATATTCATATATTTGGGATTTGGTCATATTTTGTTGTTGCATGTGGTTTTATGCAAAAACAGAGGCTTCCATTGGATCGGAAGGTGGAAAAACCCTAAGATCGACTATAAACTCGCCATTTATGGAGGTAGTCATTTTTTTGGTTTTTTTGTTGTTGCAGAGAAACACACTGGTTCACCTCGAGATACGTGCCAATAGGAACCATTGAAATCCTTAGCCCTTGGTCATATGGTATGGTCATATGAGGGCTTAATTATTGTGATTCATACTAGTAGGTGCTTAACTCTAACCCCCTTTTATTTTATTTGTGTAGTGAAGGCAAGAACATTTTATTTTGTTTTAGTGGCATCTAAAATAAATAACATAGAATAATATTAAAAATCTTGTATCTTTTGATTAGTAACTCGGTTTTGAGTGCCATTTTTTTGTAAAAGTGCTTATGATATTTATTTTGAGAATTGCACTATAATTATAAAGTGCCATATTGTAACACACACTCATTATAAAGTGCCAAATATGGAGGAGTGTTGTAATCAATTATGGACGCAATTTCGGCTGAGCCCGACGTCCTAAACTTTTGGGAGTTACATTCTTGTATCTATCATGGATTATGAGAATGATATGATTTTTCTCGAAGTGTGTGGACTTCAAGAGGATATTGTAAAATTTGTGGAAGAAAATAGATTGCTCAAGAAGCGAAATTCTCTTCTACAATCACTCATTCACGATAAGGATACACTAATACACTCCCTGCAACAAAAACTTGCTAGCCTATAACATCGCCATCATATTGTGGACAACCATATCCATGCTCCTAGTCCACTTGCAGTTGTTTCTCTTATACCCACTAACATTGATCTACCAGTCTTTGAGCTTATATCGCTCTTGATGCTCCTAAGCCTATGAGGCTTGTTACTGCATGCTCTTCCACATCTGTGCCTATTACAATAACACATGTTGTGTATCCTACTTCTACTCATATGCATGACTCTTTTAAGAAGCATACCACTGCATTTAGTTCTTGCATGCTCCGTTATATGGGTTTCATTGGTGGAGGTATTGACAAACATTCACAGGGTATTGTTTCCCCTATTCCATATGTTAAGTGGAATTCTCGCCATGACATTGGTTTTCGAGCAGATACTTCATTGGGATCACACATTGACAGAGCTCCTATTTTGTTTACTCGACTCTTTATGAGGATCATGAACAACACATAAGTTCTCGCACCTTCACTCGAGCTTGAGAAACCCTAGATTTAGTTGTTAGACATGATTAACGACACGCATTCTCGATGTTCCTTTGCATGCACCCATTGTGCATTTTACACCAAGTCATATGCGGGAATCTTCTTCATCCATCCGTGCTAATTTGGGGTGGATATCTAATCACTTGTGGCGGTGACATAGGCATTCGTTGAGAGGACTATACAAGTGTGGCTGCTCCACCATTCGGCCTCTTGCTCTAATTTCTATACCTTACGCATTGTAATTCTTCTTGTTTTGAGTATTTTTCTTTAACTTGGTGTAGTGTATCTCTCTTATTTGTTGAGAGATTTTGTGTCCGTATTTTAGAAACTTTTGCATGTTGACAATATCTCTTATGGGGGATTTATTTGGTGAAGTCAAGTGTTATTTTTTCGGTGTTTGAGTAGTTGATTTTGGGAAACTCATACAAATTTGTAGTGTCACTCCACCCATCCAATAGTATGGGAGGGGGTGGTGTTGATCCTAATTCTTTGGGTTTTATGTCCTTGCCTTGTTACCTTGGATTTTCTTGGATCATAACACTTTGGAGTTTGTATCCTTGCCTTGTTGCTTTGGTTATTGTTCTTAGATCATGACACACCTATTTACAGTAAATGATCGAATTATGTTTAGTGTTTGTTTTGCACTTCTGACATCACTCCATTGATAGTCTCTTTGTATGGAGCTATTTTGGTGAAGCCCAGTGTCATTTGTTTTTGAGTTTTGTGATCGAGCAGTGGATTCAAACCACAATGCACACCAAACTTCTTCAACATTATACGAGTTTTTGAGCCAAGATTCTTGGGATTCCTTGCAATGGGTTTTTTCTCTCTCTACTTTGTTATTACTGGTTTTGGGTACCTTGTGTTGTCCCTTTTTCCCGGTTATTATACACGAGAGTACCTCTTTAGGCCTAGTTACCAAGACTTATATTGTGGACATGCCACTTCTATTTTGGCCCCTAGCTTCACTTGAGGGGGTGTTAGAGTAGGTATTTACCTTAGCTCATGTTCACCTAGGTACTTTATTTACCTTTATTGTATTTATCCTCACCCACTTATGTGTGTGGATATTTATTTTATCTTATTTAGATATTAGGGAGATATTATCTAGTTGTTAGGTATAGTTCTTTTCTTGATCTATGGTATTGACTAGTTCTTTCCTTGATCTATGGTATTGACTAGATCCTTGATGTCTAGTTCTCTCCTAAATCTATGGTCTTGACTAATTCTTTGATGACTAGTTATCTCCTTGATTTATGGTTTGATCTACAACCTTGACTAGTTCTTAGATTGTTATTCCTTACCTTTATAAGAAAGGTCCATTCTCATTATATTTCATTGAGTTCCATAATAATATATGATATTCTTTGCTCATTTGTTTACAAAGGTTTTATGTAAAGTTATTCGGTGAATTACTTTCATCTTATAGATCGTGTTGTTTGATTAACATCTATGTTCTTGGCATGGTACGATATGGTTATCCTTCCTTTTATGTCATCAACATAGAACTCAGGTGCACAAAATTTTAGACTCACCTCTCGGGAGTAGTACCACCTCGCAGACCGTAGGAGTTCGGGCTTTATTACCACTATTGGCACATAGGGAAACACATCATCCGGTTCACTTGCTTACTGCACAGGTGAAGGATCAAGGGCATAGGTGGCTGCTGGTTCTGGTGGATCGGTCGGTCATAGATAGAGGTAACATAGGAGGTTCGGATCTAGTGGGCATGGTCCTCATCAACCCTAGAATATTTACATGGAGATGTCACTTCGATTTTAAGAGTATAGGGGAATAGAAGATCTTGTTGAAAATGTATTCTTTTTAGAAAGTGCATCTATGGTCAGGAAAACATCTTCTTTGTTATTTGGAGGTACCTTTTCAGGAACATCTTCAACATAGAACTCAAGTGCGCAAAATTTTGGACTCACTTCTGGGAGTAGTACCACCTCACAGACTGTAGGAGTTCAATTTAGTACCACTTGTTGGGACACATGGTAGTACCTCCATTTGGTTTGCTTCCGACCGTAGGTAAAGGATCGGGGGCATATGTGGCTCTAGTTCTGGTGGATTTGGTGGTTCTGGAGGAAGAGGTAACACAAGAGGTTTTGGATCAGGTGGGTAGGGTCCTCATCAACCCCAAAATATTTATATGGAGATGTCTCTTCATCTTCCAAAGTATATGGGAATAGAAGATGCTACTGAACATGTGCACATGTGTGAGATACTATGGTGTGCAAAAGGAATCATGGCTTCTAAGCACAAGGCAAGTCAGTTTGTAACTACGTTACAGGGACACGCTCACAGTTGGTATAAGAAGTTTGACCCTGATCATACTTACGTAGATTATAAAATGTTACAGGATGCTTTCCTTAAGGAATTTAATATCCTTGAGTTTGAGTAGAATATTATAAGTGCACTCAAGGATATTAAGCGGTGGCACCGCTTGAGAGTGTTCAAAAGTATGATGCTCGTTTCAAAATTCTTTTGTCTAAACTTTCCTATGATATCCATGCAAGCTAGCATGCATAGTGGTTCATCGGAGGCTTGATCACACCTTTTAGGAGGGTGCTATCACATAAGACATATACGGATCCATGCAAAGCACTTGAAGTAGTGTTACGTGCATTGAGGTAGTTAGAAGTATAGACACTAGAGTGAGCCCATTCTTGGAAGCTCAGATTGCAACTATGACAAAGAAATTAGAGAAACTATCAGTTAATTCAATACACGAGACATGCACTTTGGGATTCAAAGTGTACTGATTGTGAAGTAGAAGGGAATACTAAGGATAGTTGTCCCCATAGGTCGATCATCGTTCATTGTTTCTAGACTACAAGATATGTCATTTATACCATGATGCAAAGACGCTGCCCATTGTTACAACTTGCAATAAGGAAGAACATATCTTTCTCTGTAAGATTTTCTGGTCCATGAATCACAATACCGAAGATTGTAGGTTGATTGATCAGATCCATGATGCCTTTGATATTGGTGTATGAAAAACATGAGTATTAGATAACTCTAAAGGTAAAAGTGAGCACCATGATTGTGATCACACTCAAGGGTGCTTTGAAGGAGGTCGTGGTAGAGGTTGAGGATAACATGGTGGAATTAGGGTGAAGGCTTGGTGGTGGATGGAGTGATTTTCCTTGTGGGAACGTGTTATACATGCGGATCTCCTAACCACTACAGTGCGAATTCCCTCAGAATATTACTTGTTATTTTTATGGAAAGAATCATAACTATGAGGAGTGCCCAGACTTATATGAGCATCTTAGCAAGCAACATAAATAGGAGAACAAGGGTGCAAGGATGGTTAGAATACAACACGCCATGGAAAACCAATGGATGCCAAAGTTGGCACCGAAACCTGAGGTAGTACCTGTGAAAATTACAACACGTGCTGAAGATACGCACACCGTAGAGAAACAAATCCTACCATTACCAGGGAAGAGGTATTGCATGCAAGATACCCAAATCCTACACATTAGAAGGAGGTTTATTAGGAAACCATGGAGGTGCTCAGAAATCTTTAGGGTGAAATACAATGTTTAAAGGAACAGTCATGGAAGTTGGAACAAAATAAGGCAGTAGAGATGGTCCAGTCAGATGTTGATGATTTGAAAGAGGTATGTAAGATGTTGCGCCAGGAGAATATTATTACATTACTAGGGAATTGGTTAAAGGAAAACACTCGTGCGTAGGTATTGAGAATGCACGATAGATATTACATGTTAATATCACCCTCATAGCTTGGATTATGACAAGGAGATCACTCTGAATGTTGTTGTGGATGGGTGGCTTTTGAGAAATATATTGATTGACACAAGCGTGAAAGTTAATGTGCTTACTTTAGATGCATGGGTACAGATGGGTAGACCTCTATTACAACCATCCTCTAATGTAATTTTTATGGCAAATCAAACTAAGGCCACAACGATAGGATTTTTAAAGGATGTATCCATTACTATACAAGGGGCCCAGTTCATTGGGGACTTTGAGGTTTTAGCGCTTGCAGAAGTAGACAAATTCCCAATTCTACTTAGGCACCCTTAGTGTTATGAAAATAATGATGATATATGGTTGAACAAGGGGTATATAATATTTGAGAACAAGGAAGAACGAGTTATTATCCCTTTAACAAATGGGAAATCTACACCTTATGTTGAGCCTTTGAGTGAGGAAGACCTGAACAAAATTTATGTGTGTGCCATTCGAGATATGGAAGTACTTGAGCCATCTAAGGAAAGAATCCTCTAGTGGAAAGATGCACAGTCTATTAGTGATACTACAAGTATTACTTGTGATAATTGGGCACATAGAACTTATGAGATGGTTGGGTGTGAAGTAAGAAATGCACATGTGCGAGGAGACAAGCCTCGTTGTATTAGAAGGATAAGTAACATCTCTGTACCTGAGTACACTGGAGAAGGAGACCTTGCGGTATTCTTGCGCACCATGGAGGAATAGTGGGAGGATTAAGTGGAAAAAGGATTATGTTAGTGTATACCCTGTGCGGGAAAACAATGCATTGGTGGATGGTTCACAGGGATAATCTCGTAGAATTGAATGAAGTGAGAATTGCTCTAATAACCCAGTTTTCTCAGGAACAATGCACCTACTCAAATCTGCACATATAATGGTAATCATCTTGTTCAACACCACGTTTAGCAAAGCATGTGAGAGACTCGGACATAGGGACAGAAGCTTTACCACCTTCACTGTGGGTGCACTAACTTTATTTCACTTTGTGAGGATGTGCACACGCTTGAGTACGTTTATGTGGGCGCATAGGGAGACTAGAAATTGGAAAGACTTGACTACAAGAATGATCTAGACTTTTGACTACTTCTCCACTAAACCTCTGGTGAAAGAGGCATTACGGGTTATAGAGCACTTGAAAATGGGAGACAGTGCATGGTGAGGAAATCATTCGGGGAGTTATTTGGTGAGGTAGACCCAAGAGCGCATTTTGATGAAATAGATGAGACAGATGCCGAACTACTTGAGCATGCTTGCCTTAAGAAGGAGAAAGGAAATATGGTCTACATAGTGGATGATGAAGAAGTAGAAAATTTGGACATTGATCATTTAGAAGGTACGCACGAGGTTTTAGACAGTGTGGATAAGAAGGAACATGCCTATCATGAACCTATGAAGACCAAGAAAGTGAACATTGACACAGATGTTGAACCTAAGGAGGCCATAATTGGAGATTATTGGTCTGATTCTGAAGTGGCTAAGATAATTGAGTTACTACGTGATTTCCAGGACTTATTTCCTAGGGGCTACCATGAGTTAAAAGGAGTGCATGAGTCTTTGGGTGAGATGAGGATTAAGCTAAAGGAAGGTGTGCACCGGTCGGAAGAGACCTTACAAGATGAACCCTAATGTGCACGTAAAAGTTAAAGAAGAAATTGACAAAATGTTGAAATATGACATCATTAAGCCCTTAGAAGAATTAGAGTGGGTTAGCCCCATGGTAATCAACATAAAGAAAGATGGTCAGATTAGGATTTTTGAAGACTATAGGGAGATAAATGTTGCATGTGTGATTGAACATTTTCCTACACCTTTCACCGAGGAAATAATAGAAGGCATTGCAGGGTGTGAAATTTAATCTTATACAAATGGATTATATGGGTATCATTAGGTAAGAATTACAAAAGAGGATCAAGAGAAGACAAATTTAACCACTGAATTGGGATGCTTTGCATATACGGTGATGCCCTTTGGTCTAAAGAACGTGGCTTGAGTATTTTCACGCATATTTTTAAGCATTCCAGGATTTTATTCACAAATTATTGTAGGTTTACTTAGATGATTGGACAATATATGGGCTTGTCAAGGATCATTGTGACAACTTGTGCTTAATGTTTGAAAGATGCAAACAATTAAGCATCTCCTTAAACATCAAGAAGTGTGTATTTGCTACACCTTTGGAAATATTCTAGGGCATATCATCTACAAGGAAGGTTTGTTTGTAGATGCGACTAAGGTTGCAGTTATCGTAGGCCTAGAGGAGCCTACCAGTTAGAGTGAGGTGCACAGATTCTTGGGCCACACAGGGTATTACAAATTTTTATCAAAGGATATGCTAATATTTTACGCCCTTGGAGGATTTATTAAAAGGAAAAGGGACATTCTATTGGGGAGAACCATAACAAAGTGCATTTGAAGCATTGAAGGAGAGGCTTACTACAACGCCTATTCTACGTTTTCCCTCATGGAACCAACCTTTTCACGTACATGTGGATGCCTCTGGCATGGCCATTGGCACAATATTAGCTCATCTGGAGAAGGTATTATAGATCATCCTATTTGTTTTGCTAGTAGAAAGTTAACTCTTGTAGAACAAAACTATACAACTATAGAGTGCAAGGCCTTATCAATGATCTATGCGCTACATAAGTTTAGACAATACTTGCTAGCAACACCTTTTTTGTTTTATACAGATCACATGACATTAAAATACTTGGTAAATAATCCCGTTTTATAGGGGTGCATATGCCGATGGGTGATATTATTCCAAGAGTTTGACTTTACAGTTGTGGTAAAACTAGGTAAAAGTAATGGCCCAAACCACTTATGAAGAAGTCAATAGGAGAGGAGGTGCAAAAATTGAAGATATAATGCTAGATGCATAGTTGTACATGTTAAACCACACGCCTTCAAAATTGGAGGATATTGCTATCTTTTTACGCATAGGTATGGTGCTAGAAGAAATGAAATCCTTGGAGAAGAAATAACTTACAATTCACGCCACACCTTTCATGTTGATCAGTGGTGACTTATACAAACTAGGACAAGATGAAGTATTGCACCGGTGTGTACTAGAACATGAGCACACATATATCATGGAAGAGGCTCATGATAGTATTGTAGGTGGGCACTATGTAGGTGATGCCACCGCACACAAGATTCTACTCACTAGTTTATGGTGGGAGACCTTGTACAAGGATTGTAAAGAGTATTGTAAGGCGTGTGATCACTATCAACACCTTGGAAAACCTAGGCAAAGAGATGAAATGCCTTTGAGGCCTATTACTAGTGCGAGATCCATTTGAAAAATGGGCAATAGACTTTGTGGGTCCTATTTCCCTAGCCACGCGTAGAACCGGATCACACTACATCATCACTTGTACAAATTATCTTACAAGGTGGGAAGAAGCAACACCTACAAAGGATTGTATAGTGGCTACAACAACAAGGTTCTTATGGGAAAATATTCTTACTAGGTATGGATGTCTATTGAGTTTGACAAGTGATAGGGGCACACACTTCTTGAATGAGACAATTAGGATATTATTGGATGAATTTATGGTTACACACCATAAGACTACACCTTATCACCCTTAAGTAAATGGCATTGCTGAGGCCTTCAACAAGATATTGAGCCAGACCTTGACAAAAATTTGTGATGTTGGAAGGAAAGATTGGGATGATAAAGTTTTTGCTATAATTTGGGTATATAGAACAACCTATAAAAGGTTGAAAATGACCACACCTTTTCAGTTAGTGTTTGGCATAGAAACAATTCTTCCCATGGAATTCATGTTACCTTCTTTGCATATTACACATGTGGGAGGTCTAGCTGATGAGAAAACATTGGAAGAAAGAATTGACAAGTTAATACAATTGGATGAGAGGCACACCATAGCATGTTGGAGTCAGAAGTAGAAAAAGGCCAGACAGAAGGCATGACATGATAGACGCATTAAGGGTAAGAAGCCCGAGGTCAAACAGATGGTACTTATTTATGATTTAAAGTTTCTACGCCACCTAGGCAAGCTTAAGGTGCATTGGTTGGGACCGTATGTTATCACTCACATACTTGAATCAGGCACTTGCTAGTTAGAGGCGCTTGATGGAACACGGTTACTCGGTTACTTCAACGGGAGTAGGTTGAAGCCCTACTATAAATAAGCCTTCTTGGTGTTTGTAATAAGGAAGTATTGCCATTTAGATTATATTTCCTTTACTATATTTTATATTTCCTTTACTATATTTCATTTAATGTATTTCCTTCTTCATCGCTATGCTTTGTCAATTTAGTTTAGTGTTTTGTGTAATAAGCACGTTTGCATGCCAAAAGCTGATCACAATCTAAAGTGTTTATATGCAGAGGACTGCACATACCCTTAGTGTGGGGTGGATAAAGGAGGTATGGAAAAGAAATAAACTCACGGGTAACCATAAGAGGAACAAAAGGAGCAAGGTTTCAAAATTCATGAGAAATTCTCGAAGAATTGCTAAAAAATTAAGACCACGTGTAAAGCATTGGGCACTCAGTATAATACAAGGGAGGCTATGGCATTAGAGACTACGTATGTTGGGTCACATTGGATAAACTACTTCGGATTAAGGAAGCATAGGTAGAGGAGATCTGTGACAGATAAGTAGCGGTGCGCCAGGAAATTATGAATGAGGTGAAAAATTTTGAGGCACAAGACATTAAAGTGCGGGATAATGAGACACACAATGCACTCAAGAGAAATTAATGCCATGTACGGTGGTAGGTGGAATAATTAATGAAGGGAATTTTGAAACTTGGTTTAAATTCGGCATTCTCAATGTCATTTGCTACCTTACGAACTTGAAAAAAATTGTGAAGTGCGAAGAAGAGATGGAGACGAAGAGAATTCTATAGATTGAGTAATATTTTCACATTTTGAAGCACGATGTTGAGTGTCCAGGCATGGAAGCAGGAATTAAGCAAAGTGGTGCATGCGCGTGATGGAATATTGACTAGGGTTTTCATTTCACAACTAGGGTTTTCACTACGCATTTGTAAAATCAAAAGGAGCAATGGCACCACGGAAAGCTCTAGTAGTAGAGAAGGAGGTTGACGATCCAACAGAGGAGTGGCTAGTGGAAATGTTGTATCTAGGAGTCATTGAAGGGTGGTGTGGACAACAAATATTACTCAGTGTAGGGTTTTAGAGATTAACCACCACACTGTAAAATGTATGAAGGACGTCGTGACGAAGTCTATAGAAGGACTAACCAATGAATGGTGGACGACACTAGGGTTTTGGATGCCTCGATGAAGAAACTACTTGAGAGTGTGGGCGTAATGCAGATCCTGGAGTTGCCCTACTTTGGAAAGCCCAAGAAATTATACCGGTGGTGTAACATCTTTGAAAAACTATTTAATTTTCCTCTTTGCATTGCAAACATTAACATGTGATTTGTCCTAAGAAGGTGTATTCTTTGGACTATTGGAAATCATGCTTGCAATGGATAAATTATTCTGTTCTTGGATTCATTTTGCTGAAATGTTGTTGCTTGCAAGGAATCCATTCTGCTTGAGATAGGTAAGGTTGTAAACTGGTAATGTTGTTTGCAAATTTATCTCTATATAATAACAAAACCTTGGATCAATTCCATTGATCCAAGGTATGCTTTAATTCTTCTTGTTTGATCTATATGACAAACCGACATTCAAAAATTAAAGGAAGTAAGGGACTGAGTCCTTAAATGTACACAATTTTATTGATCTTTCTTAGAGGTCCTTGCTCTGCATTCTGTTGTTTATAGTGTGCTCGGATCTTCTTGTTAATTTCTTAAAAACACTGAATGGTGTAAGAATAATAAAGGTCTACTTTTGGACTATTAAGGTAAAACCTTAATCCTAGATCTTTAAGATCTGCCCTAACTAAAATTCTAATCTAAGTTAAGCTAGACCTACCTTATATCTATTCCTAACTATGCATGTTGCACCCTAATCTAAGTTGTATACTCTACGGGTGTGGGGTGTGAAGATCACCTAAGGAAAAGAGAGGTCTATCTCTAACCTATTACCTAATATTGAACTATTATGGGATATGGTTTAATCTAAGTGGGAATGTTTATCTAAGGCAATATAAAAGACCTAAGGTAAATACTTTCTATCTAACCTAAGGTCGGATCCTAAACTAATGTTTATTTAACCTAAACTAATGTAAGGATGGAAGGGGACCTAAGGGGTCGCATGGCAAGTGTAAGGCAGTGGTGATGGTTTCTAAGTCATTTATGTGATTTGATTTTTGAATTTATGGGATGGTACTGCTAGTTTTGGCAGAGGCATGGAAATTAGAGGGAATCCTAGTTGGCATCATCACTAGAGTTAAGTGATGCATGCTATCATTGAAATTGGACTCGCCAACTTTAGATGGCAGTGGCGTGGAGATATAGGTGGGAAAGTGGAATTCAATGGCATTAATGATCATTGGTTTTGGTGAGAAAACCGCCTTGGAAACCATGTGAGTGGATTTTTGGGAGGTTGTTTGGTCTTTCATGCATTTCAATTTTTGACTCTGCATGGAGATATTTGGTTCTTTGAACCAGCAGTTCTATTTGCAATCTATTTTTATTTTTAGCTCCTTTGGACTATTTTCGATCCAATGGAGGTATAAGAGGCATTTGAGAAAGAAGTTTTTGGTTTTTGACTTCATTTGGAGAAGAAGGAATTGTGGAGGCTCGATTGGAAATATTCTTCGAATCAACAAAAGCACTATCAGGCATGATAGGCTCTACCCATTAAGTTGTTATGCTTTTCTCTAATCATCTTCATTAAAACAACTTTTCTCTCGTGAAATAAATGGGTTTTTATTTTTGTTATGGTTACCATGCAATATTTCTTGAAAATTCTTTGTATTTTTGTTGAAGAATCTCTGCTTGATAACATAGGAAGTGGGTTGTTTTCCTATTTATTTAATGGTGAATCACACCTTAAATCTGGTTGTGACTTGAGTAATGTTGAACATGTGTGAACCCTGCTTGTCTGCTTAAAAGGGGGTTTATGGAAATATAATGTTGCTTTAAGTTTTGAATTGGGTTTGTTTGTTTTGGTTGTTAGAAGGTAAAAGAATATCCTTCTCCGTCACATCTTTGATTTGATAAAGTATTATGCTTACTGGAACTGTATTTAAATGGAAGCTTTGGTTCAGTGTTGTGTAAACTCAAACCATATGGGAACATTAAGGAATGAACCACTTCTCTTTGAACTTTGTTGTAGAAACTTTCACTGCTTTGAACCTTGCATTCGATGAGAGCTAAGTTGATAATGGGTGATTGGATTTTCTATTTTTGTGGATTCAACTTGTATGGAAACAAGAATGAATGTTTTATTAATCCTCTTACCTTTTCAGTTAAAACTGAGTTGCTCGAATTAAGTTCTTTTATGGAAACTATGTGATAATTGTTTCTTGGACACTTAGATTTTGAAGTTATCTTGTTGAGGATATCTGTGTGTGAAGTCTCCTCCTTCGAACTTTAAATATTGTTGGGTTTTTCTTTAAATCTAAGGAAAACTAAACTAAAGGTGGGATAGATGAAGCCCTATTTTTTTGTGGATTTTTCGAAAGTTGGTTTTGTCTAAGTTGATAATTGGGTTTATTCAGGTAGCTCTGTTGAGCTTACTAGATGTTGATTTTGCTATCTACTCCACTTTTGAGTTAGATGTTGTTGATTATACATACTGTTCTAATCTAGGTTAACCTCTTAAGTAACTTGCTAGAGTAAACTTGTTAAATCCTTCCGATGTGGTATCGTGAAGCTTTAAGGAATGTATATTCAGATTTTTGGTTGATGTTTCGTGATCTAGAACTAACCAAATCAGTTCAGAATAAAGGGTTTTCTAGACTCTTCAATTTCTTTGATCTCTAAGTAAGATTGGAAGGAATAAAATACCTTGTCGACTTAGTAGAGGTGTGCGTTGAACTTGTCCATAGAAATGTAATGAAAAGATTTTTATCATCTCTGTTGATAGCTTGTGCACTGTAGCTAAGCCATGTTAATCTTGTGTTGCACCTTCTTTGAAATCAAATCGTGATGGATCTTTCTCTGTCCATTCATAAGATGTTTTTCCCTCACCTCTATGAGGATTCGAATGTGAGTCTTTCTCACTGATTGTTGCACTATCATCTTGAAGGAATGGAAATACTATGGTTCCTTTGACTGAAACTTTGATGATTTAGAATGACTGTTGAAGGTTGTTAATTCCCTGTAAGTTGTTTAGCAATTCTTGTTATTACATCTCTTTCTTGATGAGGATAATAATATTGTTATTGATTTTGCTTCATGTTGGGTGAACCTTATTTTGAAACCCAACTTGCATTTTACAGTCGCATGATTCAGTTTAACAGTTTTCGGTGCATGATTCTACATTTAAAAGAGTTAAAGGATGTTATGATTGGGTTTGTACCAATCCTTTTACGACCTTATTTTCTTGTGAAGGAATGTTGGAATCCTCCTCTAATCATGTCGATTGAATCCTTTCTCTTTTATTCTCTGAGGTAAAGATTCATCACTACCTCCTTTGGAAACTGTAAGAGATTATGTGTTGTATTCTCTTTTCTGAGTTGTGAAATGATATTGATTTAACTGAATTAGAAGGGAAGTTCTAATTTGTTTATCTCAGTTCATCCTTCCCTCTTTTGTGTAATCTAGTATATATAATTGGATCAGCCTATTGCATTACTTTCTAGAATGCATCGAGTAGTTGTTGATACTTCTCTCTTATTCACTTGATTTGTATTGAAGGAATTAACATTGTTTTGGATCATTAATGTTATATGCCTTTTATTGAGGGAATAATTTCCTAATTCTAATGTGTGGCCTAACTTGAGAGCTTAGGTTATATTGTGGACTATGAATTTGGGTATATCATCTGAAATGGGAATATCTTATTTATATGTTGTGGATGATTCACCCTAAAACCTTTCATGAAGCTAGAATTTGCTTGGTAGAAGGTGTATTTTTATGGAATTTTGTAATCTTTGAGTTTTTGTTCTGCTTCTTAAAGTAACTCTATGTTTGGAAAATAGTGGAGTTAGTTTCTGTATTACTAATTCAAATTGAATTATGTAAGAAATAAGTAGTAAGTAATTTTATTTGATGTAGATAAGTAATTTGGTTGAAATATTACTTATCTAATATAATGCTGTAAAGTGCAGATTTTATCATGATCTTTTCATAAAGTTAATTCAAATTATTTAAGTGTTCTTATTTTGTGGTTGGTATTACTTATGATTTATTTATTTGCTTGTCCTTACTGTTTCATAAAAGCAAAGTTGGTTTTATGAAACAATTAGTTAAAAGCACATCATTTTAATGCTTAGTGCTTATCATGCTCAGTTCAATGAACTGACCCGTGCTAGTAATTTTTACAGATGGACTTCGTAAGTGATAAAGGAAGGCAATAAATTATATGATGTATTGGTTGCTTAAATTCTAGATCTTTTATAGAGAAATTTGATTCATTATTGAAATGTACTGAAAGAAGAAAAGTTGTATTCTTTAATGATCTTGATGTTGGTTGACATGAAATATGTCTGAAATTCATGGTCTTGTAAAATATGTATTTTACCATGATGAATTGAAAAAGATTTGGAGTTACTTAAACTTGTTATGTCATTTCTCTTATGCATTATATGAAGGAAATTTGTAATCTTATCTTCGTGGTTTCCATTCTTACCTGATTGGATCCTTATTTCAGTTGACATTAAATGAGTTGGAGGGATGGGATTTAATTACAATATCCCTTAAATTGAATGCAACTTGTTAAGTTGGCATGCATGGATGTTCTTTTATCTAATCTGTATGGTTCACTAAATGATGTTAATGAAAGTATAACTTAACTATCATGAAGTGTGAAATGAAAAAGGGTATAATAAACCCCAACACTTAAACAAGAAAGAGGAAGGTTCATCACCTCTTGAGAAATACCTCCATAGGTTTTAAACAAATGTATGGTACATAAGATCGTTAATAAATCTGACTTCATCTCTATGAAGTCTACTATAATGGAACCTGTTTTGGATCTTAAACACACTATGAATGGTTGAGTTGTACTAAGTAAATCTTATGATGGATGTTGTTTCTATTTTCAATTAACTGAATGTTAAGCAAAAAGTTAATGAACATAAAAGTAATCCTAAGTTTATGAAGTTCGTATTACATTAACAAATCAATTAGGGATGAAAAACTTAAGGGTTGTTGGAATTAGGGTTAAGCGGGGTTGTTATAATTTGAATCTTAATTAAGATATAAATGGGTGTAAATGACCTCTTCTCGAGGTGTGTACATCAAGATGGGTAGTTTTAGATGTTGGCACATGCCAACTGCAGGACTATACCTTTGTGAAGGCTAGGGTCTTCATGAGGATACAATGTTGTAGTTGACATGTTGCAACACCCCTCAGCATTGGTTCATCTAGATCTACACAAATATGGACTTGAACTTAGTTTCTCTTTAGGTCAAATTAGAGATATGATTTTACATAGGAAGTGACTCATAATGACTTAGGGTAACTAGGCACATCCAATTGAATCGGAGTCGATTGAGTATGTCTATTTACCCTAGGTCATTATCACTAACAGGTTAGGGCCAAACCTTAAACAAGTGAACTGATAGGATTCAGTGAAGACCATTCTAGATAACATATGAGTGGGGTGAAGGATGTATTCCATTAGACGAGTATGCCATCTAGGAATAGTAATATGAACAATATGTTGGAAATATTTGGACAAAGTATCGTAAGCTAAGGTTGCGTTGTCCTATGTCGCCTAGTTTAAGCAAAGGGATTTCAAATGAATATTGGTAACAAACATTCATATAGGTTTCTTAAATAGAACACTCAATACCCTAGAATAGGGTAAGAGAACCAGGTATACTTAGTATACACATAGTATTCAATACTTTAAGTTAACATGAGAGATCAGTTAGAAACCGAGTCATGAAATGAGAGATCGATAGTTCACCAAGTCATTTACAGTTGCATATGGTTATCTGTTGTGAGATTGATTGGCATGGAATGTGTGTTCTAAATTATGATTATTTAGATTAGAGAACATTATGTATAATTTTTTTTTGCTTGTTTCTAATGTCTTAAAATGGGAATGTTACAAGTGGCTAATGTTGCGAGTCCACGAGGATTTTTTCTATTTCGCAGGAAAGAGAATGAGGATAACTGCCAAGTTGATCGGGAAGGTAACAAGGCTCTGTGACACGGGCTCAAATCTTGCTTTGGAGACCTGTCAGATGATGAGGGAATTGATGCCACAACAACCCTATACAAGTATAAGAAGGGGGCTAAGCTTTCAAGGTCACTAACAATGAAGACATGGCCACCAGAGTTGCAGTGTGGTTAGTAGGAGCAAACTAGGTGCCATTGAGTGATGAAATGAGGTGAATATGTGATTGTTGCATATAGCGCACAAAATGGCCAACAAAACCTACTATAACATCGCTGGTTACATTGCATAGAGCTTGGTAAACAAGGCACACATCCAAGTAAAAAAAGGTGAGAAGATAACCTGGGGCACAATTTTTTATTAATTGTGTTCAGTGAAGTTGAGTCAGTACTAGATGGTCCTAGGGAAAACATATGGGAGTTTTCATTGGAGAAAAAGTCCCCAGCTAAAATATATGCCAAGTACAAGATGCACGAAAGTGTTTCCAATAAATACAAGGAGAGCTTAAACAAATGGTTCCAAAGACCGCGCACGGCATTTGGGGAGAATAACACATTCTGCATGAGCCACCAAAGGTTTTGGATAGAGAAGCTAAATTTACAATTTATCAACATTTTAGCTTAGGGTGCTTCCACATGAAGTCTAGGGAGAAGAGCACATGGTGTAAGTTTCCCTTTGCGTTTACCATAAGATATTTTAAGGACTCTGTAAATATATTTCATGACGTGCATCAACTCTAGTTTGATGCCAAAAAAGTGGATGCAGAACATTCACATTATGCGCAAAACATATATATGGCTAGGTAAGGAGGCCCATGTCAAAAATATGGAGTTTGATAATGTGGACATCATGCTAGAGAGTTTGGCTGTAGGGAAGATTGAAATAACACGTGTCTATATATACCTCAGACCAAGGTTCAAGGATGAAAAAGTGGTGAAGGGCATGGATATGGCTCTTCCAAGACCTCCTAAGAAGAAGCAAATAGTGGGGACTTCAAGGAATGTTGCATCCATGCTACTGCTCTAGAAGACCCAATAAATATAGGACTAGGAAATGTCCTAGAACAAGAGGAACCTGAAAACAACATTGGACTTGTGCATACGGGAGGATTTTGAGGAAGAGGTGCACTTTAAGTGAAACTGGTGCTAGAACTTCACAACCAGAAGGAAATCACCATACGTGACTCTTGTAAAGGATGAAGAGAAGGAGAGGAGAAAGCACATGAAATATGTTCCTATACAAGATAGTGAGGAGGAATCCCCACATCCAAGTGCACATAAAGTAGAGGAAACTCCAAGAATGAGTGGAGATAGAGTTGAGTCCACCCCTAGTGTGGAAATACATGATCATGAAGATATTGGTGAACACGTATTTTATGAGACTATAGACCCATGTGTGAGTATTCACGAAGATATCTCTGGTGAAGGAGAAATAAATGCATTGGTGGGGATATAGAAGTCCTCATGTGCCCCACATAGGAAGAAGGGAAAGATGAGGAGGAAGTCAACCAGGTAGTTGAAGGCGCTGGCCCATGGGATGTAGGTGTAGCTGAATAGAAAGAAGAGGATGTATTAGCACACGAGGATGTTGGCAAGCATGCATGTGTGCATAAGGATGAAGAAGTAATAGGTACTCAAGACTTGGGTTATATGAATGACCCTTCAAAAACTATTCAAACCCATTTCCAGAGTACACTACCAAATAAACATTTATACGGCTAGGATTGGATGGACCTTGAAATGGAAAATACACACACTCACAAAAAACTATCTTGGGGAATTCAGAATCACATGGATGAGCCTAATTTTTATGTTTACGAGGAGGCATGCACTTTGAAGAAGATGAGAAAGGAACCTCATACGTGCCATATGACCATTAAGCCAACCCAATTTTTAGATGAGCAGGTAAGAAACACTTTGATTAAGGTGTCCATAGAAGTAGCACACTAAAATATGGATAAGGTGAAAACAATCTGGGCATTATTGGAGGATAAAAAGGACAAGGACACAAAAATCAAGCACCTTACTCAAGAGCGTGATAATGCAGTCACGAAGGCCCAGAATGTAAAGAAGATGGTAGAGCAGATTGTAGATGAGATTTTATTGAAGAGGCCTGAGTTTCAGGAGAAGGTGCCTCAGGACTTCAAGTCTGAGTTGCACTATCTATGCACAATAGTTCACCTACTTCTGGAGGAAGGACCAATGCACCTCCCAAGAAAAAGGATGTAGGGGAAGAAGCAGCAAGAGAAAGGGCCAGTATTGTTAGAAAAGTTTCAACTTATGAGGTGTTGCTCAAACATTGAAGGATGAGCTGAAGAGAGCCGATCAAGCTCTTAATTTATGTGCGGCACCAGATGCCATAATAAGGACCAAAAATTTAGTAGAGGATAATGAAGTTATGAAGGAAATGAAGAATGAAACACTTGGGTGCGCAGAAAGGTCAAGCCTTGGTAAAACGAAAGCATGAGGCCCTCATAATAGCCCATGATCCACACAAGGAAAGGATTAATGAGATTGGAAAACTCATAGTGTAGAAGATGGACCTCATGGAGGGAATGCTGTCAGGTATGGCAAATGTTGTTCGAGATACTACAAAATGAGAAAGAGAAAATATCTAAGGATGAATTGGATGACATAGCCACTGATATTCTAGAGAAAATGAGGAATGTCATTGAGTGACTGACAGACCTTGGAGGCTGAGCTCAAAAATGAATATCCATAATTAATCCTTCTAGTTGAAGAAGAAGGTGCTACAGAATAAACTTCATCCTTTTGTACAAATTTTGGTTCATTCTTTTCATTATTTCATTACCTATTCTCTATTATTGAAGACATATGAAGGGATTCCCATTTTTGGGACAATAATGTACTCTAGTGTGGGGTAATGTTGAACAACCAAAAATAATCTAAGTATTGGGCGCGTGAATATAAGGTGCTAGAAAGCGCATGACACTATAATAGTATTGAAGCGCCCAAAATCAAGACTTAGCTATTTTGTGGATAAGGGCTATTTTGGAGATAATGTGCGGAGCACACATAGAGATGAAGACTTGTGCTACATGCAATGGTATTTTGGGAACAAGCGAGATAAGCGCCATGCATAGTTTAAGCTAATAATAGGATTTCTACTTAGAGTTAACTATAGGACATATATTGTTAGAACACTTGCATGTTGTGCATACTATTATAAAGGTGCATGGCTATTATCAACATGTGACCTATTTTGAGAAGTGCATGGGTGGTGAAGGGCAAGTCCCCACCCCTATAAATATGTATTGACTTGCGTAGTTTAGTAGGTGGTGAATTATTGTAGAGTTGTGCTGCTAGTTTTGACACACATAATTTTCCACTCAAGTAAATGTTCGACTTTAATATAAACTTATATTTATTTAAAATCAACCAACCACAAAACACTTGTGTAAAATTTATTTTGTTTTCTAGAAATCAATACACATAGACAAACACTACGACACTACAAAAATAAATTAACAATGCAATATCACTTAATATAGTTTCATATCACAATTAAATATCCATTCCAACAAATATTACAAATAAAAGAACCATAATAATTTACTCCTTTATTTAATTTCTTTCCATAATTACACAGTATACAACCAAAATACAGAGAAGGAACTTATCTCAATCTGGCAATGGGCTTTGCTATGCTCAATTCCTGGTCCACTTGGATGTAAGCACCAGAACCATGGCCACATTAATGAGGGGAAGAAAATATGCTTAAAAGCACAAACCAATGCCCTAGCCAGGAACCATCCATGGGGTTGTACTTTGTACCCCGATTAGGACTCCTCTGAGCCCCTCCCTCCTACCCACAACCCTGCTTACAAACCTAGCTTCCTGGAAAATTTCCACAAGCTCTTTGAAATTTCTAATTTTTTTCCCCTTTTTCCCAGGATCCTCAACAAGTCTTACAAGCCATTTAAATAATACTTTTCCCAATTCGGTTTCATTACCAAAGGTTACAACGGTAACTTCCAAATTACAAATTTACAATTAGTTTAATGTAAATAATAGTGTCCTGACAAGTTCCTCTCTAATTAAACCTTTTCATTTTAATTTTGGAGTTACACAACAATATTCCAAAGTACTCATAATAAATAATTTTTTATTTTTCAATAAATATCATATCGGGATTTTGGCACATCACAATCCTCCCCCCTTGAATCAACTATTGTCCTCAGTAGATCCAGAGCTACTTTATGAAAAACACGAGTGATTAGTAAAATAGATCAGGATATTGTTCTTTAAGATAATCTTCTCTTTCCCAAGTAGTGCTATCCACATCACAAGAAGACCATTT
Organism: Taxus wallichiana var. yunnanensis; assembly: GCA_018340775.1. Classification (NCBI taxonomy): domain Eukaryota; kingdom Viridiplantae; phylum Streptophyta; class Pinopsida; order Cupressales; family Taxaceae; genus Taxus; species Taxus wallichiana. The sequence goes on along the minus strand of CM031237.1, from coordinate 835,277,167 downwards.
TACTTTAATTTCTTTAATTTCTCTGTTCCTAAGTTTCCTAGTTCTAGTTTCCAAAATCATTTTTGGTTCAATTTGAAACTCACAAGTAGGTTCTACAGCTATGTTCTTCCAATCCACAACATGTTTATCATCAAAAACATATATTTTCAACAAACTCACATGAAAAACATTATGAATTCTAGACAACTCAGGAGGTAGAGCCAATCTATATGCCAAGGTTCCTATTCTTTCAATAATTTCAAAAGGCCCACAAAAATGAGGAGCAAGTTTAGCATATTTTCCTAACTTCAAAGAACTCCTTTTTGGTTTAACTTTCAAAAACACTTTATCACCTACAACAAACTCTCTAACAATCCTTTTAGAATCAGCAAACTATTTATGTCTATCCTGAGCTAGCTTTCATATTCTATTTTTCCCTAGCTATGATTTCTTCCATTTCTTTTATGTTGTCATTGCCATACCAGGATCTATGCTCGAGATTAGACCAGGAAATAGGGGTAGCACAATTTCTACCATAAACAACCTCAAAAGGAGTCATCTTAGTAGAAGTATGATAACCTTGATTGTAAGAAAATTCAATCAAGTGTAAATATTGCTCCCAGTTTTTAGGTTTATCCCAATATACATCCTAAGCATGTCCTCTAAAATTATATTAATCCTTTCAGTTTGGCCATCAGACTCAGGATGATATGTAGTGCTAAATTTTAAGCTAGTACCCAACTCATCAAATAAAGATCTCCAAAATGAAGAAGTAAATCTAGGATCTCTATCAGTTACAAGATTTTTAGGAATGCCATGCAGATGAAATATCTCTTTGGAAAATAAATGAGCTACATTAGAAGAAGAAGAAGACTTAATTTTAGTAGGAAGAAAATGAGCCATTTTAGTTAATCTATCAACAACAACAAGAATAGAATCATGTCCATTCCTAGTCTTAGGAAAACCAGTAATAAAATCCATACTAACATATTCCCATTTCCAGTCAGGTATAGGTAAAGGTTGTAACAAACCAAGTTTACTACATTGCTCAATTTTTACCTTTTGACAAGTCATACATTTACGCACATATTCATGAATGTATTTTTTCATCTTTGGCCAAAAATAAATTTTCTTAATAGAGGAGTAAGTTTTATGAAACCCAGGATGACCAACTATAGGTATGTCATGAGAATCTTTCAAAATTTGTTGTTTTAGATCAACAAGATTAGGAATACACATTCTATTTTTATAATACAATAATCCACAATTATCAAGCAAATAATGAGATATTTTATCTTGTAAATGCACATTTTGAGTTCCATTTTTCAAACTAGCATATATATCAAAACATATTTATCAATAGGTAAATCTTCTTTTATAACTTCCTCAAAATGACTTCTTTTTATAGACACAACATTACAATAAATTCTTTTTCTACTTAAAGCATCAACCACAACATTTTCTCTACCAGGAACATACTGAATATCAAAATCATATTGGCTTAACAATTCAACCCATCTTCTCTACCTCATATTTAACAAGGGTTGTGTGAAGATATATTGTAAACCTCTATGATCAGTTTTCAAGACAAATTTATTTCCTAACAGATAGTGTCTCCAAATATTTAAAGCATGAACAATTCCAAGCAATTCTAAATCATGAGTAGGATAGTTTTTCTCAGCAGGCAGTAATTTTCCTAGAACCAAAACAAACAACTCTATTTTCTTGCATTAACACACAACCAATTCCAGAATTACAAGCATCAATAACAACGGTAAATGGTTTAGAAAAATCAGGAGTGCATAATACAGGTGTAGTAATTAAAGCCTCTTTTAATTTATTAAAAGAAAGATCACACTCTTCAATCCAACAATACTTTCTATCCTTTTTAGTTAAATCAGTAAGTGGAGAAACAATTCTTGAATAGTTTTTAATAAATCTACGATAAAAACTAGATAATCCAAGAAAAATTCAAACTTCATGGGAATCTTTAGGTATAGGCCATTCTTCTACAACTTTTACTTTTGATGGATCAGGGGCAATACCTTTTAGAAATAATATGGCCTAAATAAGAAACTTCATTTTTAAAGAATTCACATTTACTCAGTTTCCCAAAAATTTGATGCTTCCTTAAAGTTTCTAACACCATTCTAACATGATTTTTATGTTCCTCTTCAGTTTTAGAATAAATCAGAATGTCATCAAGAAAAATAATCACAAACACATCCTAGAAAAGGATGGAAAACATCATGCATCAAAGTCATAAAAGTGGCTGGAGCGTTAGTCAAACCAAAAGGCATCACAACAAACTCATAATGGCCATATCTAGTACAAAAATAGTTTTAGGAATATCATATTCTTTAACTCTAATTTGATGATAGCCAGAACATAGATCAATTTTAGAAAAATATTTAGCACCATTTAACTAATCTAACAAATCATCAATTCTAGGTAGAGGATACTTGTTTTTAATAGTCACTTTATTTAACTACCTATAGTCTATGCATAGTCTCATGGTGCCATCTTTCTTTTTCACAAACAAAACAAGAGCACCCCATGGAGAAACACTAGGTCTGATTTTTCCTAATTTAATCAATTCAACCAATTGAATTTTTAACTCAGCCAATTCAGGTATGGATTGCCTATATGGTACTCTAGAAACAGGTTCACTACTAGGAATAATGTCAATAACATGCTCAACAAATCTCCTAGGAGGTAACTCTTCAACACCAGAAGGAAAAACATCCATAAACTCTTTAACTAAGGGATGAACATCAACATCTATTTCTACTTTTCCATTATTTTCAGTCACAACAACACAAAATATTTTACATTTTTCCTTAATACATCTTCTAACTTGAATAAAAGAAATAGTTTTCAAAGTAAGAGGTCTTTTCATTCCCTATAGAACATGAGTATTTTTACAAAAGTCTTGAATACAAACTTGCTTGCTTTCACAACTAATAAGAGCATGATTTCTTTCTAACCAAGTCATTCCTAGAATAACATCATATTGACCCAAATTCAACACATGAAAAGACTCCATAGAAGTAAAACTATCAATTTGAAATTCTAAGTCTTCCACTAAAGCTCCGATTTCTTTGGACTATTCTTCCATCTGCCATCTCTACTAAAATTGGGTTTATGTTTTATGGAAAACAAATTCAAAATTTTAACTATTTTGGAGAAATAAAACTATGACTACTACCAGAATCAATCAAGAAAACAAGATCAATACCATTAACTAGATCTTGATAATTCTACTAAAGACACTTGTTTATGAATAGTACCCATGTCCACAATAGCAAAAACTTTCATTTTTTTTCTTTTTTCTCCTCCATCTTCTGCCCCTTGTTTTCCCACTTTTTATTTTTATGAGGACAACCTCTGCTGAAGATGATTGCCACCACAATCCCAACACTTAATATCTTCAGTTTTAGTTTTCATAATCTTTCCTTGTTGATTTTTAAACTGAGAGTTTTTACATTGAACATTTTCTGTGAAGGGTCTCTTTCTATTCTTGAACTGAAAACTAGTATTTTTATTTTTGAACTCATCCTGTTTTTGATTAATCACAGTTTTAGACTTCTCAAATTGTTCTGCAATTTGTGTGGCCTCATCTACTGTGGTTTACCACACCAAACATTTTCTTTATACTCTTCCCTCAAACCATTTATAAATCTAACCACTCTATCAGAACCAGTAATAAAAGGTACAAATCTATTTAATTTTTCAAAGGTTTTCTTATATTCATTCACACTTTTCAAACATTGCTTCAAATCAAAGAACTCATTTTGTCATTGCTATAAGAAATGATCAGAGAGATACTTATTTTTAAACAAGCTTTTAAATTTACTCCATTTAACCTTGTGAGGTTTAAGCTTTTCAATTTTTAATGTGTCTTCCCACTAGTTTAAAGCAACGTCTTTTAATTGAAAAACAACAATTTGAGTTTATGCCTAGCTTACTAGTCCTTTGTAATTCAAAATACCTTTCTAAATTTGTTAACCAAGTTTCAACTTGTTCACCTGACCCTACTTCTCCAACATATTCAGGAAATTTAATTTTCCTAGAAAATAATTGCATTTCTTTTGAACTTCTATGACTACTAACATTTTCTTTTTCAGAATCGAAGAACTAGAAGAATCAGAAGAACTTTCCATTTTCTCAATAGAAGTAGATTCACTATCAGAAGGTGATTTTCTCTTTCTAGTAGATTTTTCTGATTTAACAGATTTATCTCTCTTGTTTTTACAAATGACTTCCGCAAATTGATTTTTCAAAGATTCTAATTGCAAGGTAAGATTTTCAACTTCCCTGCCCAATTGTTGATTTTTCGTTCCAGTTGCTCATTGTATTTTGCACCCTCCGAGTAACTCATCCCTACAATGTGATATCCACTATGTGGAGATACAAACAAAACAAATAAGAAAATCACTTACTTACAAGACTCATAACTCATAGACAAGGACATCAAAAAGTGCTATGATACCAAATTGTAACACCACTTTTACTTTTATGCACTAGGAAAATGGCCGGCGACTCCATGACTCCATTAACATAACGAAAAAACAATCATATGCAAAACGACACTTTCTACTTGATCATAGTAATGTCTACAAAAAATATTTGATTTATAACTACTAAACAATTTTTATATCTATATTTCTCATTTATAAACCCACTCTATTACTACTTTTACACACTTATTAAATATGTAACTTCCCAAATACTATAGTATTCTTTGCTTCATTTTGTCAATTGTCCTTCATAAATGGTAGGGAATATTTATTTGATGTAACATACTAATGATGTTATATAATCAACTATACTCATATACCAACCTATCTAATTTGACTAGCACATTCAAGGAGACCGAGTGGCATAATGTTCAAGGTCAAGTTTAAAAATAAAAAGATAGTTCAATAATTTCAGCGGCCAAAGGTTCATCCACGTGGAGACTAATAAGCACAGAGAGTAAAAGGTATAAAGGCCACATAGGAATAAACTTATTACTTGTTATAAGTGGGTCACATGAAGCATGACAATTCCACGTTTTATTCAAATTATATTAAGATGTACCCTTAGCAAATGTTTTACTTTATAGAGTATTTTTAAGGTGGCGGAGAGTTTATAGTTTAAGGTTTGAAAAAAATATTTTACTTACCAAACCAAATAAAGTGGAGCACTTAAGTTTTTTTAGCAAATATATATGTTGTTTAGCATATAGGTCTTAAATATTGGTAAGTATAATGTTTAAATATGTATAGTGGCTAGGATGTTACAAAGTATATAGAATTTAATTAAATTACATATACATAGTTTTAAACTATATAAAAATAGGTTACTAAGGGTAGGGTTTAAGTATAGTTTTAAAGGTATAGTGTTTAATAAAACATGTTCTTTAAAACGCTTAGGGAATATGTGGTAGTTTATTCTAATTTAATTAACTACTTAGGTTATAAATTTAAGTTAGGAATTAATATGGTATAACACATAAGTGTTAATATTTAAATATATAGTTTAATATGTATAAAATAAATGTAAGAATAAATGGGGCCAATAATACACATAGGTTAGTACCATTAAAACATATAGTTTTTAGGATTGCAATAGAAAATTAGAAGGGGTCATAGGTTAGACATAAGAATACTTTATTCCAACATAAATCTAATCAAGTTTATTTAAAGGGGTATTTTTAGACATGGAAAATTATTTTTTTGAATATTAAAGATGAAAATACACACTTAGAATTTTACATCGGGGGACAAGAGTAAATTATGAACCAATAGGAAAAATTGATTTCCTATTCTCAAGGAGAGTTGTCTCCCAGTAGAAACCTTAGGTAAATTAAATTCACTTGATCTTTTCCCTAGGTGTTTCCAACACTAAAACAAACTAATTAAATATAAATATGAATATAAGTCTAGTTAATTAAAAATAAACACAAGTATTAAATATTAAATTTGTAAACTTCATAAAAGCTCTTCTCAATAAATTCTCTTCAACTATTTTATAACAATATTTTAATATACATTTTAAAAAATATTAAACCTTTTTCAAAGGCATTTATTAATAAAACCATATTATTTTTCTGGAAGTTAACTATTCAAATGCACGTATTTTATTTAATTTTACTATACAAGTAAAAAAAAACAAAACAAGAGTTAATAATTTTCCACTCAAGTAAATGTTTGACTTTAATATAAACTTATATTTATTTTAAATCAACCAACCACAAAACACCTGTGTAAAATTTATTTTGTTTTCTAGAAATCAATACACAGAGAAGCAATACGACACTGTAAAAATAAATTAACAATGCAATATCACTTAATATAGTGTCATATCACAATTAAATATCCATTCCAACAAATATTACAAATAAAAGAACCATAATAATTTACTCCTTTATTTAATTTTTTCATAATTGCACAATATACAACCAAAATACAAAAATGAACTTATCGCAATCGGTAATGGGCTTTTCTATGCTCAATTCTTGATTCACTTAGATGTAAGCACCTGAACTATGGCCACATTAATGAGGGGAAGAAAATATGCTTAAAAGCACAAACCGATGCTCAGTCGGGAACCATCCAGGGTTTTACTTTGTGCCCCGATTAGGATTCCTTTGGAGCCCCTCCCTTTTGCCCACTGACCCCAACTTTACAAACCTAGCTTCCATGTAAAATTTCCCAAGCTATTTAAAATTTTCATTTTCCCCACAGGATCCTCAATAAGTCTTACAAGCCATTTAAATAATACTTTGCGAATTCGGTTTCATTACAATGGTTCTGATAACTTCCAAATTACAAATTTACAATTAGTTTAATGTAAATAATAGTGTCCCGACAAGTTCCTCTCCAATTAAACCTTTTCATTTTTAATTTTGGAGTTACACAACAATATTCCAAAGTACTCATAATAAATTATTTTTTATTTTTCAACAAATATCATATTAGGGATTTTGGCACATCACACCATGTGTATTTTGGTAAGGAGATGCTTCGATATGTTGTTTATTACTATTAACAATATCCTAATCATCACATTTTTATCAAACCAATTTAATCACAATGTGTGTCAAGCATAAATCTAAATCACTATCAATAAAATTTAATCTCTTGAGATATAATGCTCTAATCACACATCTGAATTTAAAGTCTTCTACTCATACTATTTCTAATAGGTATATCCCTCTTGATTTTATATCATATTATGACTCTTTTACAGTTTATACATGATTATCCTTATTCTATTATGACACATTTGAGGTCTACACATCCTTGATGTTTGGGGTTTGTCTCACCTCATGATGAGAATATTTTCCAATAACTCTTATGCCCATCCCTTTCTTATACATAGTTATTCTCAAAAACATTCAAATAATCACAAAATATAAAAACATGCAAATATGTTTTAAAAGGACAAAATCATGACGTGATTACACTCTTTATTGGTTGTTTTTACTTTATACATGTTTTTGTCATGTTGGTTGATAAATAACATATATGTTCTTTGCACACATGTGTTCATGAGGTATCTTGAGCTTGATGCGTGACACACACATGTTGATATGAGATGATTAGAGACATATTAGTTCCTTATATTACTCTTTTGGGGGCAGCCCCCAACACTATTTAGGTACATGTACTCAATGACGGCCATCATTCTAGCCTTGTATGTGATCTTATGCAGATTATCAAACTTATTACACGTGGATATACATCTATTCTTTGTAATGAAATTACTTAGATATATATGAATATTAACATAATATAACATCAAATAACACCAATATATATATATATATATATATATATATATATATATATATATATATATATATATAAACAATCACAATATGAAAGTATAGTGACTTAGCCACTTTAAAGGGGGACCTTCAAAACAATACGACAGTTTAAAGTGATTTAAATTGGATCTCGATATGCCCAATTCATGTTATTCAGATTGTAAAAACTTGAGAAAAAGACATTTATTGTAAAATCATAATAGAGCATATATGTTTTGATGACATATTTGGATTCCTCTAAAAAAATACACACTTTCAAAAAAAAGGCACCCAATTTCGAGTTAATATGTAAAAGTTATGGCCTTTGGAAAAGTGAGGAATTTTTTCGATAAAATTTCCCCTCATGATACGGTGGTGGTTATGCAAGCATCAGCTTTGGCGGTTGTCTTGACCACCTTGACAATTTCACAATCATTAGTGGCGATTGCGTGATCGTTGGTTTGTGGAAAACAACGGTTCTGTCATGTAATGATGAAAATGCCTTAAATGTAATTGATCGAGAATGATTTGTCTTCAAAAATGGTTTCTTAGTAGTTTCTCATGGTAGGGGCATATTTTTAGGTCTATTGGGTGTCATTTATCCTAAAGTAAGATAAGAGGAGTTAGGAATTAGATTCCCATTATTGTTGATAATCTAGTTAGAGTCATTTTCTAGAGGTTTTCATTCATTTCCTAATAGGGGTGATGGATGAGGCTGTTGTAGAGTGGATAAAATGTCTAAAAGGTGCTAAATAAGTGATGTACAAGATTTAGATAGAGTTTTCATTCCATAAAGGACATGAAAATGGCAATATGATGTACAAACTATGAAGTACATAGTGAAAGGGGAGTGCACTTACCTCACCAACTGTATTTTTTCCCTTGTTTGGTTTCTCCATGATAAATCTTAGGTAATTATGTGTTTGCACTTGTTCTCTTCTTCCTTTTTTATGTGTTTTATAGTTTGCACATTCATTTACAACATGTTATAGCTCTGGTTTTCATGCAAATTTGAATTAGTCACCACTTTATTTGAATTGAAACAAGAATGATCCATGTTGGTGAAGTTTAGCGTGGAATATCCACCTAGCTTATAGATAATATTAATGTTAGAGTTGGTTATTAGTAGTATTGTTATTTTTTTGGTATTGTTAGTGTGTTGCATTGCAGTTTATGCCCATTACTAGAGCCATTAGTGTTAGTGGTGAAGGTATCCTAGTTCCCTTTGAAGCAGAGATTTTCACAAGAAAGTGGAAGAAAAGATTTTTTTATCATAGCCCGTATTGATAATGAAGATGTCCGAGTAGCGAGAGGAGGGGTTTCACAAGCTTGAAGAGGATGTGGCTAACATCTCTCTTTCTATGTGTAAGCTTGACCAGTTGGAGTCCATCATGGGACTTCTCATGGAAAAGCTTGGTGTTTATATGGAGGCACTAAGGAAAAACAAGGAGGATGCTCTTGAACATGAGAAGAAGGGAGAATCACCCCATGCCAATGATGATCCACCTCCTTTCAAGGATGAGGCAAAGATAAAGATTCAACCCTGTGATGAAGATTTGAATCTTTGAGAAGCTAGACCATTGACTATCTCGGATTGAGGTATATTTCAGTTTGCATTAGATTAATGAAGGTCAAAAAATTTATTTTGCAAGGTTAAAATTAACTAATCATGCTCTAACTTGGTTTGAAATTTATGTACATACCTTGGTTGTTAAGAAGCTTCCTCCTATTACTAAGTGGGATGATTTTAAGATGTTAATCAAGAAGTAATTTTATCCTATTTGTTATGAAGAATAGAGGTCCATGTATTGAAAATATCTCAGGAAAAACCAATGCCAAAGCTTGTAGGAGTACACGAGTAAGTTCCACAAGAAGGTTGGATAAATGGGAAAGATATAGGGGCTGTGACATCTTGATAAAGTATGTCAGTGGAATCCATAGCCATTTTAAGAGACCTATCCTCTTGGCCAAGCCTACGAGATGTAGATAAGGCTTGTTCTCAAGCTCACTACTTAGAGATGGACAAGAAGAAAGGTTCATCTACCTCTCAAAATTCTCCAAAACAACAAGGTTAGTCCAAGGAAAAGGGTAAAGGAAAGGGAAAAGGTAAGAAAAATGCTACTTTTATTTCTAATAAGGACATTAAAGTTCATTGTGGTGAATCTAATGTTGATACTCATTCTAAAGAAAAATGTTGGAAGATCCATCCAGAGTTGCAACCACTTAAGAAAAAAAATTAAAAAAAGATATGGCCACTATCCATAGAGAGAAGATAGGTTACATCTCTGATGTGTATGAAACTTTTTTTGTACCTCCATCAATAAAGATGTATGTTTGGGTAGTACTATTGCTCAAGATATTGAACTTACTAATATTTTTATATTAATATTTAGATGAATAAAACAAAATTGGATGCTCTTTTTGATACTTGTTCTCAAGTTAACTTGACAAACATTGAGTTAGTAGATAAGTTGAAAATAGATACTTACAATTAGCCAAACCCTTATTCCTTAGGGTGGGTGAAGAAAAAGTGCAGACATTAAGGTCACCAAGAAATGTAAGGTTCAGTTTGGTATTAATGAACATTTCATTGATGAAGTTAAAGTGGATGTTGATTCTCTTGATGTGTGTGGTATAGTGTTTGACAACCCCTATTTTTGTATCTAGTATGTTATGAGGAGAGCCAACCAATATTGCTTGGTAAAGGATGGTAAGAGCTACATTATTTCAGCCTATAAAGGAAAATCTAAAATATATTTGGTAAGTTCCTCTGAAGCTAAGAAGCTTATTAATGCTAGTGGGAAGTTTGCTTTGTTTATTTTGAGAGATATTCAAGATAAGGAAGTTGTTGCATCTAAGACATCTTGCAGTATGTTTACTAAAAAAGAGCAGAAGAAAATGAATGAGTTGGTATAACAGTTCAAGGATGTTTTCCAAGAGCCTAAGGGGTTTCCACCATCTAGACCAATTGAGCATGAAATCCATTTTCTACTAGACAACCTGCTTCTAAATCCAAGGTTATATAGGCAATCCTTGAAGGATGTAAATGAGGTAAAATAACAATTATAGTCTTTGATTAATCAAGGTGTAATCCATCCTATTACTTCTCCATGTGGTTCTCCTATTATTTTAGTACCTAAGAAAGATGGTACATGGATAATGTGTGTTGATTATAGAGAACTTAATAAGATAACCATAAAAAATAGGTACCCTCTTCCATGGATTAATGATTTGCTAGATCAGTTACAACATGTTAGGTACTTTTTAAGCTTGATTTGAAATTTAGATACCACCAAGTGTGGATAAAGGAAGAGGACATTTGGAAAAAAACATTCAAGATAAGGCAAGGGTTGTATGAGTGGTTGGTTATCTTTGTTCGGGCTATATAATTGGTGACTTCCTTTATGTGGTTGATAAATGAGGTAACAAGTTGATTCTTATTTCATTATTTATTTGGATGATATTATTATATTTAATAAGAATTTTGATTAGTATGTTGTTAGCTGAATATAAGTTTTACAAGTTTTGAAGGAGAATCGGTTGGTGTTGAATGAGAATAAGTGTTATTTTTCTCAACAATCGCTTGCCTTCTTAGGGCATGTGATTAAAGATGGGGATTTGAGGATAGAATAAACTAAGGTAAAGGCCATTTTGAATTGGCCTAAGATTTATAATGTGAGTGAAGTAAGGAGTTTTATTGGTGCAATTCAGTATCTATTGAAGTTCATTAAGAACTTCTCCTTCATGGCTACTCCTTTGCATTACATTACTGATAGGTGGTAAGAATTTTCTTGGGGTAATAAGCAACCGTATGCATTTGAATTTTTTGAATATATCATTAGCCATGCTCAGTATCAACTTTGCCTAGCTTGTAATTGGAAATTGAGGTGGAAACAAATGCTTGTTATGAAATAAGGGATAAAATATGTGGAACAATCCCACACATAATCACAATAGTAGAAACTAATATGTAGAATAATATCACAGATCTGAAATAAAAGTACATAAAATAAAAGAAAACAAAAGAGACAATATTTAATGTGGTTCACCCAATTTGGGCTATATCCACTAAGAATCACTTGCTCATATTTTTATTACAAGCCACCTCTTTCTCTCAATACAATACCCAGATCTGTTTGGAGCTATGCTCAATAAACTCTCCTAAATTCACACCTAAACTCACACACATCTACAATGTACAATACCCTACCATATGCACCAAAAGCACACCAATAGGCAACTACATAAGTAGTTTTACAATACCATGGGTACTAAAACCATGGGCCAAAACCGCCCCATAAACCTATGGGTCAAAATACCGCCCATATGAGAAGAGCATGTCTCTCGAGGTATCATGCACATTTTTCGAGGCCAATTTTTTTCTTCTTCTAGGGGGATGCACCCCTGAACCCTTAATAGCAAGGGCTTCCACCCCTGCACCCTTGCTTGGGGCCCAATAAGAAAAGCGTGGAGAGTGTATAATAATTTTAGTATATAATCTTCAACACTTCCACACATGAAAACAAGCTCCAAAACATAACAATGCTAGTGACTATGCTATGGGGATGTATTAATCCAAGGAGGTAGGCTGTATGTTATCATTCCATGTTGTTTTATGGTGAAATTTTGAATTATTATACATATGATAAGGAATTGTATGCTCTTGTTCAAGCGGTCAAGAAATGGAAGCACTATCTCATGGATAAGGAAACTATTATTCATATATATGATCAACCTCTTCAATATTTTCAAGCTCAAAACAAACTTTAGAAAACCAGACACTATAAGTGGATGGGTTTCTTATAACAATCTCATTTAGTTAACAAGTACAAGAAAGGAGTGACTAATAAGCTAGTTGATATGTTGTCTAGACCTCTTTTTCTTTTATCCACGGGCACGAGAACTCTTCTAATGCCTTTTGTAGACAAATATTACATAAAATAATATGAGAAATATTTAGTTTTTAGGGAGATATTGCTTCAAGAAAAGAATCGCCAAGGCCTGGGGTTTGAGTTGAAGGGAGAGTTATATCTTCAAGATGGATTGTTCTACAAGAAGGGTAAGCTTTATATGCCTAAGAAGGAAAGAGTTAACGTGGTGAGAAAAGCATATAATTCCAATTTTGTAGGACATTCTAGTGTTACAAATACTATGGGCACTTATGAAATTATGTTTATTGGCATAATATGTACTTTTATGTTGTTAAGTTTATCAGAGGTTGTGTTTTATGTAGTACTAGCAAGCCTAATAACAAAAATTTAGGATTATATATGCCATTCTTGGTTCCTTCCAGGGTGATGGGAAAGTATATCTGTGGATTTTGTAGGTGGGTTTCCTATGTCAAAGAAGGGTCATGACTATCTCTTTGTGGTTGTGGACTGATTTAGCAAGATGTGCATTACTATGCCTTGTAAGAAAACCCTTAAGGCCATTGATGCAATTGACTCGTTTTTGCTAATGTGTGGGTTCATTTTGGTTTGCCTAACTCCATTATTTTAGATCAGGACTCAAGATTTGTTGGCAAGTTTTGGGCTACATTGTGGGAGAAGATGGATATAAAATTGAAGTGGTCTACCACTTTCCACTAACAAACTGATGGGAAAACCAAAGTGGTACAAATCTTGAGAGGGTATAATAGGAAGCATCCTAAGACATGGGATGAAAAATTGGTATATATCCAACATTCTTATAATCGGTAAATTCATGCTTCTACTAGTAAAACTCCTTTTGAAACTTGTTTTGGCTATCTACCTACATGTGCATTTGATGTTGTTTTGAGAAAACCATGTAAGGAGAATGAGGAAGTGGATCTAAAAGTTCAAAAATATGATAAATTCATTGAGAAGATTTAACAAATTCACCTCCATGTGCAAGAGAGGTTGAAGGAGTCACAAGCTAAGTATAGAGCATGAAATGATCAACACAAAATTGAGCATTATTTTCTTTTGGGGGATAAGGTATGGCTACACTTGAGTAGAGATAGGCTGAGAGGTATTGATAAAAATTTCAAGCCTTTGAGGTATGGTCTTTTTGATATTTTAGAACAAGTGGGCAAGAATGATTTTAGGCTTGATTTGCCTCCTTATATGAAAATATATTCAATTTTCAATGTTGAGAACTTACATCTCTTTGAGCCTTTTATGCTAGACAATGAAGATGAGGGGCTATTGATACCCTCAATTAAAGATATTTCTCTTGATATTCAGATAGAGTGGAGGATGATGTTGTATTACAACAAAAGGAAATGACAACACAAAGAGGAGAGCAAGAACATTGGCTTGTTGGGTTAAAGGGTCAACTACCTAACAACGTTAAATGGTATTCCAAAGAAGAGGTGGGGAAGAAATTTCCTCACTTAATTAGTCCTTGAAGCTTTTAAGGACTTAAAAGCCTCAAATTGGGGAGGTATGATCCAAAATTGGATCTAGATATGCCCAATTCATGTAATTCATATTGTAAACACTTGAGAAAATACATTTATTATAAAATCACAGTAGAGCCTATATGTTTTGATGACATATTTGGATTCATCTGAAAAAAATACACACTTTCAAAACAATTGACACCCAATTTTAAGTTTATATGTAAAAGTTATAGCCTTTGTAAAAGTGAGGACTTTTTTGGTGACAAAATTGCCCCTCATGACATAGTGGTAATTGCGCAAGCATCAGTGGTGGTTGTGTAACCGACCAAATGTTTTCGCAATTGTTAATGCTTGTTGTGTAATTTTCGGTCTATGGAAAGTGACAATTTTATCATGCGACAACGAAAAATTCTTAAAATAGATTGAACAAGAATGATTCATCTTCCAAAATGGTTTTTTAGTAGTTTCACATAGCATAGGCATCTTTGCAGGTATGTTGGGTGTCACTTATCCTAAAGGAAGGTTAGAGGAGTTATGGAATTGGATTCCCATTACTATTGATAAGTAAGTTGGAGTCTTTTTCTAGGGATTTCAATTAGTTCCTAGCGTGGGTGATGTATTATAGTATTGTAGTTTGGAAAGAATGTCCGAAAAGTGTTAACTAAGTGTTGTGTAAGATTTGGAGAGAGTTTTATTTCCACAAATTTTAGGAAAATGGAAATATGATGTACACAATGAAATTGGAATGGATATGGAAGGAGAACAAAAGAAAAAACTTGAAGTGTTGATGAACCTTTTATATAACCCTGAAAGAATCTCTATATCATCCAAACAAGGCCAAATAAAACTAGTGATTAAGATAGTTTAATTTCTCGTGTGCTTGATGAGCAAATTGTGCATTGTATGCACCACTGAAATTCAAAAAAATCTTTGTAAGCTTACTAGTTATTAATTTTAAATACATACAATAAAAACAATAAAAAACACTTGCACAAATTGCAATAATGGAGTACTATGTTGTCATGCTTTGGGTCATGCTTTTATTAACAAAAAGGATAAATTTGCCACTTACATCTAGATTTTCAAGGAAATTTAAACTCAAAATATAACCTCTAATAATATTAAAATACTCCTAAACTAATTTTAGACTTCTAGTTAACTCAAAAATAGACTCATGTAATCCATGGACAAACTCAGCATGCAAGAAGATTTTCCTAAAATAGAATTATGCAAGTTAAACATGAATTCAAATCCTAATTATTGCTACCTTCTAGAGAATGCACCCCAATGTCCCCAAAATATAGGGATTGACATAAAATTGACATAAAATAGAATCCATGAAATTCCTAGTAGACGGAGAAAATCTCGAGTTTGTTATAACAGACATAAAAGTGACCTCCATTCCAGAGCCATTCGATGAAATTGCAAGGATGATTTTCAGGTATGTCACTTTAGAAGGAAAATATGTGATGGTTCCTCTCAAACATTTGGTTTTCCTAAATCATTTTAGAAGGAATTTGCATGTTATCTTTCGCATTATCTTTTAAATTCACTGGAACACTTTGTTCTTGAGTTTCAAAACCACACCCATGTCCCCCTTCACCAAGGCCTCATTCGTTACTTCACCGCCATTGCCTTTCTCAACATCATTCAATTCTCGCTGCCCCTACCCCTCCTTACCCTGACTCCACTGCCCCCACCACTGCTACTTGGCTGAAGGAAAATTAGAACCAAAAATCCACTTTACCCCCTCAATCATCCCTTCCCCTCCCAAAGAATCCTTCGTAGCAACAAAGAAATTGAGTCTACTAAAAATCTTCTTCATATCAGCAATCCAACTGGTGCTTCTGCTACGGAAGGGGAGGATGTCCTTCTCAATAGAATTATTAATCTAGAAAATGAGGTTGGGGATTTGAAAGAAGAGCTCAAGTAGGTTTGCAAGAGAGAAGGCAAAAGGAAGATGCACAATGACCTTGAGTAGGATAATGATCAGATTATTGAAATTTACAAGAAGTTGGATAACAAGCTGGGAAATGCAAAAGGAAGGCATGACTATACCATGTATGTGCTTAAGGCTATTTACAATTTTTGGAGCAGCATGTCAAAAGTGTATGTGTGCTTAGCGACATTCCTGCTACCATTTGGGAGCCGAAACTAGTAAGGAACTTGACTCTCTCACAGTTGGATAAGAAGGATCCCACCCATGTCACTACCTTGGCACTCTTCACCTCTCTGCAGAAGGTAAGGACAAAGATTGAAAAAGTAGACAAGTGAAGAGGACGGTCCTTACTACGGTTTTTTGTTTTGATGCTGTCAGGAGGCTATTTTCATGCTGTTTAGTTGTAGTTTTGTTATTGTTTTGATCCTTTGGTATAGTTCCTTGGTTAACTATAGTTGGAAATACATGTATATTCTAGATGCTGATCCAAACTTGATGTTTTTACTACATTATCTGGCTATGGAGCCTTTTTGTAAGAGGGTATAGTCCCTTCAAAAATATGGACTGTTCTTTTCTACTTTATCTAGCTTTGGATCTTGTTTCGTAATAGGGTATAGTCCCTTCAAAACTATTTACCCTTAATAAATTTTTTTTAGAAACTGTTTTCCACATATTTGGGGATGATTACACAAGAACTTGTACTCATCCATATCTTTTGTCGATTGATAGTATTTTTAGCTTTTTCAGCTATTTTAAGGAAATCATTGAAAATCACTTATTTGATCCTACTTGACTAAATAAATATATGATTGATATAAATAAGTCATAAAATGTATCCTAAAAATCATAGTGAGATATCGGGTCTAGTCATAGTGAGATACATCAGACCTCCCACCATGATTCTAAAAAGCTTCTCATCGGCTAAAGGGATGTCATCTGTCTCATTAGTTTTCCTCCACTTGAAATTGGATTATTTGTAGCCTTAGAATCTTGAAGATTGAACTTCAACAACATATCTTAGACATACTTTTCTTGAAAATTAAATATTTACTCTTTATTTTGGTGGACCTTCATACCAAGAAAGTAATTCATAATTTTAAGATCACTCATCTCAAAGTATAATTTCATATCTTCCTTGAAGCTATATAACATATCCATAGAGTTACATGTGAAGATCAAATCATCCACATAGAAAGGCAAACATACAAAACATTATCACTAAATGATTTTACATAAAGAATTGGCTCATTTTGAATTCTTATAAAGCCTTATTGCAAAAATCAATTATCATTCTTGAGTACTAAGCTCTTGGATATTTGTTGAGCCCATAAAGATCCTTCTTCAACACGTATACCCAAAAGTTATTACTCTTTACCTCAAAACCTTGTAGTTTACTCCACATACATTTATTCTTGATTAATTCATTTAGGAATGCACTCTTTACATACATTTGATGTATTTTCCAACTTTTATGAGTAAAAATTGAAAACATTATTCAAATAATATATTTCCCCGCAATAGGAGCATAAGTCTCCTCATAATTAACACCAAAAGTTTGTGTAAAGCCTTTTGCAATAAGTCTAGCTTTTAGCTTATCAATTATATCATCATTGTTTACTTTGGTCTTGTAGACCCACTTGATACCAATGACATTATTATCAATATGAAGTTGAATAATTGTCCAAGTATCATTCTTATTAATGGAATCCATCTCAAGTTTCATATCATCAACTCATTCTTTCCTTTGACTAGATTCTCAAAACTTTTAGGTAAACTAGCCATAGAAGACAATGCAAACATAATGTTTTCATCATATGTATAATCAAATAAATTACCTTTTTAGCTTGCATCCTTGCAATATTTATCTCATAATTTTATCCAACATTTTATTTTTTGTGTGATGCTCGCTAAAACAACCCACTTGAGACCCAAGAAACAACCTAGGGTTAGTCAGGAAAATTATGGAATAATTTTCTTTTTATTAGAAGTGTCTACAACCAGGTTGCAAGACAATAGTTGACACTAACAGGTTCCGGAACAAGTCTAAATCACTATAACATACTTTAATTTTATTAACAATTATCAGAGGTCACAAGGTCCAAATTTTAGGGTTAGAAGTTTCAGTTAGGTTCAGGGGGTAAAATATCACCATACCCACTCTCTAACAGGTTTAGAGTTTCAACCTAATTTTTGTCACACTTAACACTTTCAAAATTTCCCTAAATTATTTCCATTGGATAGGAAATTTTCTCACCTTTCCAACGATATAAAGAAGTCCTCCTAACTCCTTGTAAAACTCCAGTTATGGACCGGTGGACCTTAGGGGTCAAATTTTCCCCTAGGGGACATGTGGCAAGCGGGGAAGAAGGTCCATTTCTCGGGTTGGCGGGTTGCGGGGCGGTGTTGGAAAATTTTCCTACGTAGGTGTAAAGTCAATATTTCTCCCGTACCTTCGCAGGTCCTCTAAGGACACGTGTCAAGTTCAAGCCCAAGCGGGGAGAAAAAGAGGAATGGGGTGGAGTGGTGGAGGTATAGCGGAGATTTTTCCGAAGGGGGGAAAATTCCAATGAGTGCTCACTCACCCACGGGTTTGCGAGGACACATGGCACCCAAACGACCACGGCGCGGGAGAAAAGGAGAGGGAAGGGCAAGGCGAGGGTTAGTTGGCGAATTTCGCCAAAGGGAGGAGAGGGGGTAAATGGCATGCGCGGGTCCACGCACTGTGGAAGGGTCTCGGCAGGTGAGGGAGAGGAGTGTGGGGTCATGCGAGAAAATGTGCAAAATTTTCCAAACAAAAAAAATTCAAGGGAGAGAGTTGCGAGGTTTTTCCCCCATTTGTCACCCCATGTTCTTTGTGTGGTAGCCTCACGGTTAGGCATGCGGGCCGACGGGAAATTTTCAAAAAATTAGCCCCAAAAGTTTTTCAAAAGAATTTCAAAGGAGTTTTCAATGGGAAAATTTCGGGCCGTGGGCCCACCAGGAAATTTTTTCTAAATTTTCCCACCAAGGCAAGAAAACTTCAGAGGGCCATAACTTTTTCTAGAAAGCTCGGTTTTGGGAAAACGAGGACTTTCTGGAAAGCTCTCGATGCCCTCTTTGCACAAGAATCATAAATTTTACATTTTGATAAAGTTTAAGGGTCAATTTTATGAAAATGTTATGTAGGATTTTAAAAAGCCAACTGGTAATTTTAACTTATAAATTTGATTCAATTTGATCTCCTCCTTCACTCAACATGCCAAACAGACATGGAGGATTGTTCTAGGAAGGATTTAGAGTGTTTTTGGAAGGTAAATTTACTTAATTGATTCCAATTTAAATTTTTCCAACAATTGACAGAAAAATGGCTGTGAAAAGTTTTGGGCTTAAATTTTGCAATGTTTTAAATTATTTCTTAAGTGTTTTTGTCAAAATGAGTTCCTTGATAATACAACATGCTAAATTTTAAAATTTCCAAGTTGATTATAATGTGCAGGCCTGAACTATACATTTTGATTAAATTTATTTGCCAGTTTTAAATTTTATAACAAAGATCCATTTCTAGAGAATTTGTTTATCAATTTCATCATTCAAGTGTGGAAATTAATTTCTATTCTAGTCCATTAAATTTGAGTGATTTAATCAAACCATTTAATGGCTAAATTATAAAGTCTGGTTTCCAATTTTGTCACATTTTCAAAAGATACAAATTACTGCATTATTTCCATGTGCATTTCTTCTTTTCAAACAGAGATCTAACTATCTCTTTTGCCATACAATGAAACATTTAATTCAATCCATGGTAGACTTAAGTGTTTTCCTTCTTCCAGCAATCATAAAAACAAGAATCTAGTTTCTATCTTTCCCAAAACATATATTTGAAAGCTGTTGGTCGTCAAATAGGACTTTACGAAGAGCAACAGTCAGGGGACAAGAAGTCCCTCCTCTTTAATGGGAGAGGTTCCCTTATTCAGAAACGAACCTATTTACAAATATACAAAACATGATTTTCTGGTTGAACTTGGATATTACGAAAGTGTTTTCTATAAAGATCATCAATTACAAAAGGACTGAGGAATGAGAGTATGAGAATGAGCAGAAAGGCAACACTCAGAATTATAGATAACAGAGTAATTCTTTATGTATGCGAAGTTACAGTGAATTGAAACAAGATCATTTGTATCATATAAATAAGATGGAATTTAAAGACACAAAGTTCTGTAAATAACATCTTCCAGAACACAAAGTTTCTTAACATAACACAGACAAATGATCTTCACAAAATTAAATGAAAAGCTGGGACAAAAGAGATCAGATAGACAAAGAATGAAAAGCCCTTCTGTATTGATTTCGTTATGGTCTATTTACACTTTCAGAAAATAATCCAAGTTCTTCCTCCCTTTCAAAATGGCATGGAGAGGCCATTATATAGCTTACAAATCAGTTACTCTTTGTAACTACTTCTTTTAACTAAAGATTAGTTAAGGATTGCCAATCGCAATACCTCAACTTATTACAATGAATCCGAGAAAAGAATTAGAAAAGGAGAAGAAGAAGAAAACAGTGGTTAAAAATGGGAGGGACCCACTGACTTCAAAATTCAATGCAGATCTCTCAATGCCTCAGCTATGTCTCTGCCATGGGGACCGACGTGTTGGGTGTGGGCGAGACCAAAATCCGAGGCACTTCTCCATTTCCTTAGCAAACTCAACATGAGTATGATAGTCTTTATTTGCTTCTTCAATGGCATATTGAAGAGAGAAAATCTCCTTCATTTTCTCTTTGGAAATGGAGCTTTCCTTGAATAGATGATCTTTGACAAAAGCTCTGAATTGAGCTTTGATTTCTTACAGGGAAAGAGGCACACCAGAAGTTTCATCCTGAAGATGATAGTGTATGTCTTTGAAAGTAGATACAACCAGTGTCTTGAAAGCCTCACCCTTCTGCCAGCTATTCTTCAGCTCTCCCAAAGCCTCCTCCAAGACTTTGATCTTCCACTCCACGCTGTAAACCTAGGACTTTGACAGATTATCCTTTGCATCATCAAAAACCTTATTTGCCAATAAAATGTTCTCATCTATCTGTCCCATAAGACGGAGGTCTACTATCTGTTGCTCCAGAGTTTGAGCTCTTTATCTATGACCCCGATAGTGGAGGAGAGATTCTGTTGCAAATTGTTCACCTTTCCGTGGAGTTTGAAAGCTTCATCGATGAAGTTCAATCCTGCAACAAGCATATCTTCCACCATGGCCTCCATAGCTCTGCCATAGACAGAATACTTGTGCATGTCTTTGATACTCTGTACTTCATCTTGGCTCAAAATTATAGGTGGCGGAAGGGTAGTCAATGGGGTAGGGTCCAAAACTTTGTCCTTAGACAAAAGAGATTTGATAAAACCTGTGAGAATCTGGGCTTGTTCCTCCAACTGTTCAATAGTTTTCTGCCCTTTCTCTACCCTCCCAATGACTCTTGTGACCGTTTCCTGGAGGTTGTGGATCTCACCTTTAGGAGTAGACTCTCCCATTGGAATCCTTGAGAGTTCTAGGTCAGATGCCTGTAGGTACTACTCTGATTTGTCTACTGTAGGCTTAGCAATCTCCAGGAATTGCTGACCTTGAGCATCAGACACTATTCTGGAGGTGATTCTGGCTTTCTTGGCACGAGAAGGAGTAGTGCCTAACAAGGCTGCGACAACATCAAAATTTGGCCCTGAGCTCCGAGAGGAAGATTTCCTCTTCCTACTGTCAACAAAAGGTTGCACCCATGCAAAAGAGGAAGAGGAATCAGCAGGAGGGGCAAGAGGACCAAGAGACAGAGAGCTCATGATGCTCAAGGTTTGCACAGCTGTTGATTCAAGTTGAGATGTGAGTGGGGCGCTTGAGACAATTGCGGTAGAAGAATCAATAGCACTTGGAAGTTCAGTGCTCTGGACTTCCTTATCTTTATCTGTTGGATCTTCAGGAGCATTTGCAGGGGCTGGCACTTCACTCTCTTCACTTTCACTGAGAACAATGATGTTCTCTAGTCCCAAAGGCACTTCTACTTGCTTTCTTTGAGGATATTTTTCCACAGGCTCCTTCTTAACCTCTTTGAGTTTCTTCTGGTACACTTGAGTGGATGAAGGAGTGGAAGCTACAGGTCCTTGCGTTGATGAGGCAGGAGGGGTTTGCACAGGTGTGTTTGATATGGGAGTCGATGCTTCCCTCCTTGGTGTTGAAACATCCTTAGAGGAGGATTCTCCTGAGTGCCTTCTGAGCTCTCAAACTTTCCTGTCAAACCAGACCTTAGTCCTGACTAAGACTGGAGCTAGGATCTCGGCCAGATCATCTTTCTCTTTCTTGTTCCAATCCAAGTCCTCCAAGGGAGTGTGCTTAACCACATTGTCATACTCATAGGAGTATAGATCAGAGTTTTCATCCTGGAGTCCTTCAAGAACTTGGTACAAGCCGAGTTCTTGGATCAATTGCAGAGAGAACCTGCCATAGTGCCTCCTTCTAGCCTCAAAATCATCTGCACAGTCAGCCCAATAGTCTTCTATATCTGCCCTATGATGATAGATTATCTTGATGTTCTGCTCAATGAACTTCTTCAAGTCGAAGCAAGTTCTTGGCTTGAAGAAATGAACAGTGATGGGAACCAGGGCTCTTTCTATATTCTGTGCGTCCAGGGCTGTTTTACAAGTGTAATTTCCCAAAGAGATGGGAAAGTGCAAACCAGTAATCTTCTTGTCTCTCTACAGGTTCTGTGCAATTTTTCTAACTACCTGCATACTTCTATCAAAGCCATCTTATCACTGCAGAACATAGGAAGCCTCAAAGGGGTGCTCTCATAGCCAGCAAGCCTGATATAGGAGAATTTTCTGAATTGGATAAAATAGGCACCGTAGTGCGATATCAGGTTCATGGCTTCATCAGAAAACCTTCTAGCAGTGTCACCTTCAAGCAGCCTGACCACGTACATGGTGAAAGCATCATTTACCCTTCTGAAATTGCGATTGCTGGTCTCTAGGGTGAGCAGTATGGGCGATGGCGTATACGGGATCATCCTTGTGGGCATCAATGTAAGAAAACCAAACCATTGCCTTGATCTTTGCCAGAGTATACATCAGGTACGAAGTCATGTAGAACTTCTTCATTTGTTGTACATTGGATAGCTGCTCCGCCAAGTTCATGCTGATGATTTCCACCAGTTGATATTTTGAGTTCCCTCGCACACCATGCTGATGAGCGGGCACATCCAGAAATGGAATTCGTTAGTAGAGGGTAAGCCCATAACCCGAGCCAGTAGGATTATAAAATCTGACAATTCTTCATTGAAATCAGCCGGAAAAGAGTCTTGGATAGACGAGATGCTCCCTTCTTAGGGTTCTTTAGCTAGGACTTCGCCACCCGCACCTTGTATTTGTCGTTGTCTTGATTGAACAGGGCCTGTGCTTGATCTTGGGAAACAACTATGGCATTATCCGTTTGGAATCTTGATGCAAAGTGCTAATGGTGGCAGCATCCTGTTTGGCGATGATTTCCCGTGTATGTTGGTCAATTCCCTCGAATCGGGGTGAAGTGAGCTTCGCATGAAAGCACTGTATCAGCACATTGCACCGAGATTGGGAAACCTCCAGCGAAAGCCAAACCACTGTCATGAATCATCTGCGCCATTGGTGTAGGGTTTGCATCTGCCATCCTTGCCCAAAAATCACTGAAATCAAGATGACGAGCTTCACTGTCCCCAATATTGGGAACGGCAGACTCTAGTGGCGAGATTTGTTCTTGTCCCTGAAATTTGATCTTCATATTGATAGTAATCCGGAGGGCAGAGCTGCAAACCAGACTCGGGAAGGAATTACAGAGGGAAGGGATACACGCATAGGAAATTAGATTGCAAGGGTTCGAGCAAAGGATAGCATGGAAGCAATGTGAAAAATGCAAAGGGGGTTTGCTCGTTATATAGCCGATTAGGAGAGAGAAAGATAATGAATGCACATTTAATACATACCTACCAATTTGAATAAGCAGGATATTCGGGTAGAGCGGAAAAATAAGCATGAATGGCACTTGGTTCATTTGGGACATGTGAGACGTGAATGCATGAAACATGTGGCTTGACCGATTTGGGCGACGCGGGAAAAGACGCACAAATGCCTTTTGGGACATGCGGGACGCGAATGCGCGAAACACGCGACTCGGCCGGATCGGACGAAAATGTGACAACGGGTCTAGGCGAACTTGGGACATTTGGGACGTGAAAGCGCGAAGTACGCGGTTCGGGTGATTCGGCCGAAAATGGAACAACTTGCCCAATTGGACTTGGGACATTTGGGACAAGAAAGTGCGAAGTACGCGGTTCGGGTGTTTCGGCCGAAAATGGAACAACTTGCCCGATTGGACTTGGGACATTTGGGACAAGAAGTTCCGACGGGCCCAAAATGGAACAACTTCGGGGAAACCGGCCGATCGGGGAACAGAGGGCCCGTCGAACTTGGGACACGCGGGACAAAAATGTCCGACAGGCCCGAAAAACACACAAAATGACCCAAAAACGTAGATTTTCTCAATTTCTCGACTTTTAACATTGAGTACAACAGAGAAGACACTTAAACTCAAAATTTTAAAATTTTCACTTCCTTAAGAGCAAGGGAATTTTGAGTGGACAACAAAAACAAGGCAAAGTAATACAATTACATCTCACGTGTTTCTTCCTTTTTCCATTTTCCAAAATAGGGAATTCAAATCACAATTTTATATTCCAATTCAACACAACAATGCAAATGAGGGAAAGTCTTTCAGTTTCAAAAAGAAATATATATTTACATTCTTCCATTCCTTGAATGCAATTAACAGAATTCTATTTCTTTCAATAAACAAAATAGAATATAAATGTCTTTCACAATTCGAATAAGTAACTTTCATAACCAATTACAACATCTTTTCTTCACAAATATATATATTACAATTTCATCCACTTCAAGTGGGAAAGGTTACAAATGAATTTGTTTCACAAGGGCTGGAAAAACTGTCTTCTTTTGCTCTAGAACAACAACATGTAAGTTTTCTTTTTCTTCCAAATTGACCACAAAAAAGTGGGGGAAAGACAACGCTCTCCACCCAACCAAGACATCCAATGAAAGGAGAAGCAATCCTTCATCATTAGCCCCTGAGCCCTAACCACAATACAATAACAAGCGTGATTTAACCCATGGCAACAACGAGGCTTCCACAACACACAACATTCTTTCAACATGCATAATTCAATATAAAAACACGGTCAAACGAAAAAAACAATTTACAACTATATTTGCAAACATTCAAACAAAACTTAGGCTTGATCATGCAAGCCAAAGGATCAAGACTATGGGGAAGCTACTTATGCCTCCCGATGGGAATTGGGCATCCATCGAGAACAAACCACCAATAAATTTCACCACATATATCCTTATTCCCCCATAATCCCTCCTTACGCCCCCACAGATTTCCTTATGCCCCCACAGATTCCCTTATGCCCCCACATGAATTCCCCATAGCCTTCTCCTACACCATCCCTATGGCAGTCTACCCAAATAGCCAACAAATAAACAAAAACATGCACCATTCATACACACACAAAAGAAAATAATCAAAGCATAAAAGAAGAGCTAAGCTCCTACCTTTCCATGGTAGCTTTGGTTTCCAAACAACAAGCTCTCAATGCCAAAAATATAGTAAAAAACAGTAATACCAAGTATGAAATTATCTCCAATCTCCTCCACAATCCACAAGAGCTCCAAACAACAAAAATGCACCCCAAAGAAGTATGCAAAAAGATTCAACAACCCAAAACAAGCAAAGAGTTTGAATTTTATAGAAGAGGGAAGAGAAGAGGATGATGTGGATCCATGTAGGATGCCACATCACACATCCTCAACTCCAAACACAAAAGACAAAATTTCATTCTCCCAAGCACAATAAAGAGGTGGGTGAAAATATGACAATTTACTTGCACACTCCAAAAATCCCACACCCCAAAGGACTGCAAATTAAATAAAATGTAAGAGAATGCAATCAAAAATTGCAACATGATTAATAAAATGCATTATAAAATTCTAAAATCACTCCTCCAACCATAAGTATGGTTGGTAAATTAAATTGAGAGGTATGGGACAAGTTTTACTTGTCCCACAAGCCTCCAAAACAGCCCCCAAGGACAAATTCAAATTTCCAAGGAGGCGGAGTGTTTCATACTCCCCAAAATCTGACTTACACAACTCTTACACAAACTTACACATCCCTTACATAATTAATACAAAGAGCTAACAACTTTCATTTACTTTCCCATATCCCAATTTGATTTATTTAAATTTTAACCATATGATTTCTCACATTACTCTACGACAATTTTAATTAAATAAAAGAAAGGGATACATTACTAATAAAATACATACAAAAATAATACAAAATATTAACCACATTAATAAAATATACAAAACCCATGGTCACATAAAGGTAATCCCCCATGGAAATCCCTAACAAAATACAACACACACACACACAAAACATGTTGTTACCATGGTGACCTTGTTGAATTCACCTAGAATTCCATTATGGTTGGTCTCCAATCCCCTAATGTTTGTTGTGATATTAACTGTAAAAAAAAATACCTCCATTGGCCTTGTGGCCATATCAAAACATCAACATGATATAAATAAAATTCCAAAATCATGTATATAAATGAATCACAACAATCATCGCGTAACAACTATATCTTTCGTAATTAAATCAACAACTATATCAACATCCTATAATATCCATTTCCAAGTCTACTCACAATATCCAAAATCACATGTCAAATGTTAAATAGTATATCATCATCCACATATGAGCATCTCTAATAATCATCATGCATCATAACCAAATCAAGATCAACAATAATCCATGACCAATGTCTAACATCGTACTAAATCAAAACATGATAATGTCCATAAAGTAATCAAGCTGTATCAAAATAAGTATCAACAAGTGTCAAAGGGAAGTGGGCACTACATTTTAGATGTGGATTCAACAACCTCTTGTGCTTACTTGGAGTTGTTGCAGATGGATGATTAGTCTCTTGTAAAGAACTATTATTATTTCTTGTAGCATTGGAAACACATGTAGGAATTTGTAAGTCCTCAAAATGTTATTCAAGGAGATGCCCCTTCACTTATGACCCCCTTAGGTACATTATCAAGATAAAAATACATACAATTCTTAAAACAATTACGATCCTTGAAACAACGAAGTTTTATTGGTAGGATTATCTGACTTCCATGCTTTGATTTCATCAATATAACCAATGAAAATATAAGCTACACTCTTAGGATCCAAATTTTTCCTCTTTTGATCATGAACATGAAAAAAACTAAACAAAAAAATAAATTTAAATGAGATGCATCTAGTTTTGAATCATACCAAATGTCATTAGGTGTTGTAGACACCTAAAATCCACTACATATGCACTAATTATCCTCTTTTCCATCATTCTCGTAATACTTAGCATTTTTCTGCTAATTAACTAACATTCCTCTTCATATTCATTAATTAATGACCTTTCTTTAATCAATTAGCCTTCCTATCACTCAAAATGTCGATTAACGACCTTTCGTTAATTAACGTCCGCTTCTACCTGGGTTAATTAATTATTATTAATTAATTACGCATGCTAATCTAAATCAATAAATTCTCGTTAATTAATTACACTTCACTAATTAATTATCCTTCTTATCAATTAGGATGCCGATTAACGACCTTTTGTTAATTAACATCCACTTCCACCTGGGTTAATTAATTATTATTAATTAATTACACTGCTAAACTAAATCAATAAATGACCATTTATTGGATCAAATTCCTCTCTTACATCCCGCAAATCATACTAATTTTCCTCTAATTAGCTTCTATAAGCTTACCTCTACCTATTAATTATTCACCTTTGATTAATTAAAACATCCCCCAACTCCCATGACTTACTAATGACAAATTAAACTCTTCTAAATCAATATTACCTTTTATAAAGCAACCTTATCCATTCCTAATCTTGTTTTACCTTTATCCCACATTCATCAATTTGCTAGCCTTGCCTCTTCAGAAAGCTATATAAAGAACCCTCTCTTACCTTTCTTCTTGCACCATGCTTTGAATAGTGAAAACTATAAGCATTTTGATCTTGAGCCATTCTCATTGTTAGAAATAGCTTTTCCATCTTGCATCCTTTCACTCAAAATTGAGTAATATGGGAAGATCCAAAATGGCCTTGTAGCCATTCTTGGTGAGATTCCATTCTCAATCCTTGAGATCAAGTAACAATCCACTTTGATTTCTTATGTTCTTCATAGGTTCATATTTTAAGTTAGCAATCATAGAGAGTAGGAAATAACTTAGCATGTAATTTTATTTATGCATTGAAGAAGCATTTCCTTTAAGCTCTTATCTTAATGGTTCATTGTTTAATTAGAATTTACTTTTTAAGCTATTTATATATTAGTTTCAATTTATAGCTTAGTTAATTATATATGAGCACATATGGCATGCTCGATGGGACTTACTCCATTGTCCTTTGCACTTAATTTCAAGTTTTTGTAGTTAAGTTTTAATTTTGGTTACTAACCCTCTTTTGCATATATTGCACATGTTGATCTAATTTTTTTTTCTTAACTTTTTTTGTTGAGTTTTCATGTGTTAAGTCTTCCTTGTAGGTATAAAGGAGGTGAAGTGATGTCAAAATTAGATTTTGATGGGAAAATTTCAAGATTTCTCCATGTTTTCATTTTTAGAGCTTACTTTTTCAACATTCTACATGCTAGTTTTGTCAATTTCTTGAAAATCTTAAATTTTTGAGCATGTAGGTTAGTGTTTGATAGTGTTGAGTCTTATATTCATATATTAATGTGATGGGTTGTTGTCAAAATTAAATCTTGGTTGGAAAACGTTGACCTTTTTTATAGATTGAGGGACGTTTTTGTTTGAAATTTTTGGGTACATGTTAAGTGCATACCCATGAGCATAAGAGCATATGCGTAACCCATCTTCCGGAGGCCATAATTTTTTCTCCCAAACTTGAAATGACTCCATTTTTTTGTGTTGGAAAGGTATTAAAGTGAAATATGCAATAAAAATATAAATTGGGATTTATACTTACAAAATTATAGGTTTTTCCTTTATTGTAAAACTGGTCATTTTCTAACATGTCTAATGTTTTGATGAATGTTGTATTTCCATGCTTTACTTGATTTAGACCAAAGCTTGTGTATGATATTATCTTGCACCTTTTGGTGATCTTGAGAATCAAAAACAACTTTGATCTCTATCTTTTTAACATTTGGATTAACTTGGAAATTTGATTATTCATTTTGCTTAAGGGAATGAACCTTTTACAAAGCATTTTTTTATGGTCCTTTGATTTGAAGTTTTCCATTTCTATCTAGTTGGGATAAAGTTTGTGTATGCTCTTCTCTTGCACCTTAGGGTGATCTTGAGAATCAAAAGCAACTTTAGTCTTCATTTTCTAACATTTGGTTAATTGGAAACTTCATCTTTCATTTTTGGCTTAAGGGAATGAACATTTATCAAGATTTTTGTATGGTTCATTAATTGCAAAGCTTTCCTTTACTTTTTAGTTGGATTATTTGTTGTGTATGCTCTTCTCTTGCATCCTTGGATGATCTTGAGAATCAAAAAAACTCTTAATCCTCTTTCAAATAATGTGATTTTCTTGGAGAACTACTAAACTTTGAATGCAGGACCTAAATACGCTTGCCAAAGAATCAAGATCAAAACAAAATACTAATGCAATTTGATGCAGGTTGTCAAATGGTGTACAACTAAACCACATTAAGAATAAAAGATAAAAAACACACCACATTCATAACACTATATTTTAGGTTCTGGATAAGGGTACATGCCCCATCCGCTTAACTAGGACATAACCCTTTGGCATAAGCCTTAAGCTACAACAATGGGGGTGGTCTAGGAACCCTAAAGTAGTCCATGCAAGAGGGAACCTTGTGGATGAAATGGGAAGTGCTCCACACACCTACTTGACTAGTTTTACCTTTGTGAGATTTAGCATCAAAGTTATCTGTATCGTGACCCCAGTGAGAGTACATGATGAACACATTAATTGCTCACTATACTTGAAGGGGGTAAAGTAAAGCCGAGATAACCCAAGACTAGTTAGTGTGAATTTCTTGGTAAATCAAGATTTCGCATCTAGATAACTTGTGACACCTAGTTGAGTGAACCACCTAGGAAATCCATTCAGTCTTTGGAGCCAACTTGACCAAATCATTGTTGTAAAGAGCCATCATTCATCATGAAATGTGTGAAGTGTTACTTTTGCTTAGTTTTTCACTCACCCTAAGGTGAGGTGAAACTCTACCGAAGTGAGGCCAACATTTTTCATCCTCACTTGTACTACTTCCTTCACTTTCTTTTGACACTTTGTTGATCAAAAGAAGAGTGACCACATGTGTATTGCCAATTGATTGTGTCACCACTTTTATGTCTATTTACACTCATCCATGTTTTGCGGTTGGGTTGTTAAACATCTAAAGTGTGTGGGAACGTTCTCATATCATTGGCAGCCATTTTGATCTTGATACCCACGTCAAGATCATCATCATAGTTAGGCTTGGTTCATCACTTGATTCTCCTTTGAATTATTATCTTTTGCTTGTATCATATCATAACAATTTGATACTTACGTCTTGTTTCTTGCAAACTTGACCTAAGTGTTTAGATTGTAACATTACGCTACACATCGTAACAATTCCTTGGTATACTCTAGCCTTGGTTTTCTTTCAAACATTACCTCGATTTTGAAAGGTGTTGTTGTTACCTTTGTGCATGTCGTATTAATATTATTTTGATACTAATACCTTACTTTTTCATAAATTTTGGTTAACATATCTTAGTGGTATTGTTGTGTCGTTCATATTCGTAACTTCCACTTTTTTTTTGAGATTTAGGTCTTGGTTGGACTTAAACTTGCTTTTAGTATACCTTGTTTGGAAATTGTATCAACCTTTTTTTATTTCTTACATCTTGTTCATTTTTGAACTTGGCATAAGTGGTGACATTATGTTGATCATTTTACGCCAACCTACCTTTGACACACATTTTTGCATAAGGAGTATTTCCTTGTAGATTGGCTTTGTGTTTTGAACTTGTGTGATTGTTCCTTGTGTTTATCCATCTTATAAACTCATTTCTAGGACAATCCTTTGGGACTTTTGATCCTCTTGATCTTCTTGTTTTTTCCTAAATTCATGGTCATTTTTGAACATATCTTTCAAACCTTAGCAAAAACATTTCCTATCAAGAAACTTTTGCATCAATCAAACATTGGAAATATTTCCTTTGTATCCTTTATGTTGCTAAAATTTTGATCAATCCTTTGACATTTACGCTCCAAACTTGTTGTCCAAACCTTGTTGGATTATCAATCTTATGTCAACATGATGTATGTTTTCCTTAGCTTCCCTTTGGAAAATCACACAAGCATCCCCTATCTGTTTGCAAAATGTCTAGTTGGTTGTCGTTATGCTACCCAAATTGACATGGAACTTCCTTCTATTTGAAGGAGTTCAATCACACTATCTAGGTCTAGGCATTTGGACTTAGTGAATGCCAACCATGACTGATTATCGTAGGGTTCCTTATACATATGACCATAAAGAATCAAAATTTAGGCGTTCACATCAAAAGACACCCATCATGACTAAACCATGTTTGGTTCTTCATGCTAGAGAACCCATTGGGTAACCGTTCCCCACCTTCATCTCATAGTTGGTGGTATGGTTTGGACACTTCTGATCCAAATTATTATTTGGGTTCCCCCACTCTTCTTCTTGATTCTAATCCAAACATTTCCTCTTCTTTTGAGGATTCCAATCCAAATATTTCCTCCGATTCTTTTGATGATTCGGATCCAAACTACTATTTAGATTCATCTAATTTGACTCCTAAGTCATGGTCCTCCCCTTCTTTACAAGACCTCCTTCATCATACTTCTATTGTGATTCTTGAGTCCCCCTTTCTTTGTGGGACCTCCTTTATCATTCATCCAATTTGAATCCTAAGTCATGGTCCTCCCCTTCTTTGTAGGACCTTCTTTATAAAACATCTAATGTGATTCTTCAATCACGGTCCTCCCCTTCTTCATAGGACCTCTTTTATCAGTCACCTCAATGAACCCTTCCTCCTTTGAAGATTCGTGTGACTCAAAGTCCTTCTAGTCAATCATCTAAGTTGACTCCTATGTCACAATCTATGGAATTTTGGATACGAAAATCCTCCTATTCTTCCTCCATGATGTCATCTTATAGGGAAACCTATACCAACCAATTCTAAATCCACATCTTCTTCTACTCACGAGACATCTAGCCCTAAGTCTACTTCATCTCTTGAGTCATCTTCTTCTATCAATCATCATCAAACATCTTCTAAGTCTTCCACACTAGTTGGACCTTTTTCTTCCAATCAAACCCCTGTGGTCGATCAACAACCCATACTGATTGATTTCTTTTAGAATGAAGGAGCGATCATGGCATTTATAGGGGCACACAAAGATATCCCTCTAACAAATTATGAGAAAGGATTCTCTTTAGACCTTGATGTGTTCGCGTATTGTGGGGAAAAGGTTGATTCCTTTTATCAAGAAATAGAGGAAGAGCCTAAGAGCATGTAACTTGATCCTCCTCTTATTCTTCCATCCTCACATTCTTCATTCTGTGATGAACTTCCTAGGTCTAGTATTGAGCCATGGCCCATCTTCTCATCACCCAATTCTTCTTTACATATCACAATTCCTCAATCAATCACACTTTGGGTCATCGCCAAGTAGCCCATCACCTTCTTCTATATATGGGCCACCTCCAAGTAGCCCTTCATCATCTACTTGTGGGTCTCCTCTGGGTAGCCCATTACCTTCTATTTGGGGCCATGTCTAACTAGCCCCTTGTCTTCTATATATGGGACACCTCCGGGTAGCCCCTCATCTTCTATTCTTGGGCCACCTCCTAGTATCCCTTCTTCCTCTATACTGGGGCCACATCCAAGTAGCCTTCCATCTTTATTTGTGGCTCACCTCCTAGTAGCCCATCTTCTTCAATTCTTGGACCATATCCTTTTCATCCATCACATTATTCTTTATCAATGATTGTGGCAAGCCCACCATCATCATTCTCTCTCATCAATTCTAAATGTCCACATTCTTCTCCCACTTCTCGGGATCAGACAAGTCAGCATTAGCTTATAAGAAACCTAGACAAGTTCTTTATCAAGCTAAGATCAAAACTCAAAGAGCTCCAAAGCTCCCAACAACTCAAATGATTATAAAATTCAAAATCAAACATGATTCTAGAATGCACACCAATGTACCCATCAAGTATGGCGCAAAGTGCAAAAACCTATGGATAGGGAACTCAAGCTCCCACATACAAAACCCATGTTTCAAAACAAATCACAATCATTTGTTGAGTGTGAGCTCACCATGATCATCGAGATCGGGGATAATATTACACTTGATAAAAAAATGTGCTTAGTCTCTCTTATCAAAGAAATCATGAAACATCATTGTTGGATCCTATCACGTAGAGTGACATGTTTCATTCCGATAACCATAAAAAAATAAAAAATCATAAAACAGTTCAAAAATACAAAAAATGAGAAAACATTAAAACATTACAAAAACAAAATCAAAGGTACAAAGATCAAACATTGCAATCAGGTATTGCATACACATGGATGTTCTTTCTTCCCTTTCTTTCATATTCCTCTGCAAGTCATCCACCATTTTCATCCCTTCATGATGATATTTTGGTTAGCTTATTTTGTACACATTTTGTGACATTTATCTCTATGGTATCATTTGACCTTGGTCTTTCATCACCTTGGTAAATTAAAGAATGACTGACCTCTTAGAGATCCTATCACTATCTACATATAATAAACTTGTTGGGAAGAATTTTGGGTGTATTTTTTGACACTAGCCAATGTCATCATCACAATCACTTCCACATCCTTCCATCAAGCCATCAATGGTTCTTAACCCCTTGTCAAACAAGAGAGCTGAAATAAGTTTTTAAAAAGCAAAAGAATAAAAATCAATCAATCAAAAAAGAAAAAGCTAAAAGCAAAAACAAATTGATATATAACTCTCTCTTGGGGTATTTCCAATAATCTCTACTACGGGGATATGGATGCCTGACTGGTAGTAGAGAAATGTTGTGATTAGAATCAAATGCATATTTTTGAGGCTATGGATGCATATAGCGGCAGGAGAAATGTATGGACTCTCCTTCCACAATCCATTCACAAATCACCTTTCAAACTAAATCATTCCTACACATTGGCTAGTGTCTTCACTTGTTGTTCTATCAACTCTTTCCTTCAAGAGGTAATTCATTTCCACGTGCACACATGGGATCTCGATGAGTAAACATGATTAGTATGTTACCAAGTGTTACTTTTTGGACCTTGTTCAAACTCTTGCTTTAGCGCATGTCTTGTCTCATGATTTGTGCCTTGGGCTAATCACTTTTTCATCGACCACCTTCTAAATATTTTCATAGCATCCTCTATTCTTTAAAATCATTTAGAACATCCATGTGTATAGGATGTCCTCTTTTCCATGTTTTGCAAACACTTTTGTCCCTTTTAATAAGACAATTTTCTACTTCCTTTCTCTCATGTGTTTCTTGGCCAGCTTATGCTTTGGGGCATCCTTGCTCCCTCATGATTGAACCTATTTTATATTGGCCTTGATCCCCCTTTAGCACGTGTGAAGAGTTTTCCTTTGAATACTCCCACCTAATCACTAGGGCATTTTCACATCTTCACTTTCTTGCACATATGTGGCATTTTTCCCTTGTACATCCCATCTATCATTGGGGAATCCATGCTTCTTTGTCTTCCTGTACATAGTTTTAAAAAATTTCAAAATAAAAAACATTCAAATATGTTTCTAAAAAATAAAAAACAATAAAAATCATCCTACAAAATGTCACTCTTTGGTTTCTTTTTTTGTGTGGACTCATGGATCATCTTGATCTACCTCCATTAACAAAGTTGGTTTGCTTACTATGTTTGTACTGGGGCACAATGAGTTGCTTGGTATTGTTTCATAGTGCATTACTTTTCATAGGACCCAAGTGTCCTCCGTTATTCCCCTTGCATGTATCCTTTCTTGGGGCACCATATTTTAACCCTTGTCATTAATTCACATAGGTTGGAATCAAAGCTTGATAACAAAAACATTACATTATGTTTCTCTGTTAGGTTAGCTTGTTTACTTTCTCATATTGCATTACATTATGTATGTTGTAGGGAGTTAGGCATCTTTTACTTTCTCGTATTGCATTGCATTTTGTATGTTGCATGGAGTTGGTGTTTTTAGCTATGGACATTTGTTTCGTATATGGATTTTCATGTCATACTACACTTTTGTTCATTCTTTTTAATAAGGACCGATGATGTCGATCATAAGAAAAATGATGAAATAAAGTTGGTTTTTACATCGGAAAGATGATAGCTATATCCATCTCTTTTCATCTTCATTTTTCTTCCATATCACTCTCCTTCTATCAACACTTTTCTTCAAAAGAAACTTGGGGCAATAGGGATCAATTATTCTACTTCTTCTATTTTTCTTTCATCTTTTTTGATTTCGATCACCTCTTTCATCACCCCATCGACACTCGAGGGGGCATCCTTCATTCTATTAATTTTTCTTCTATCTCTTCAAAAAAAATTTTTTGTACTTGTCTACTATCTTTGAAGTGGCATCACTTACGCCACCCCAAAGAGGGGAAAATGTAGACACCTAAAATCCACTTACGCAGGCTTTAATGCTAAGATTGCACTAATTATCCTCTTTCCATCATTTTCGTAATAATTAGCATTTTTTCTAATTAGCTAACATTCCTCTTCATATTCGTTAATTAAATTAATCAAAATGTCGATTAATGACCTTTCATTAATTAATTATCCCTTCTACCTATTAATTAATTATTATTAATTAATACATGCTAATATAAATAAATAAATTCCCATGTTAATTAATTACACTTTCTAATTAATTAGCTTTCTTATTTACTCGGATTTTAATTACGACCTTTCGTTAATTAACATCCTATTTCTACTTGGGTTAATTAATTATTATTAATTAATTACGCTCGCTAACTCTAAATCAATAAATCACCATTTATTGGATCAAATTCCTCTCTTACATCCCACAAATCATACTAATTTTCCTCTAATTAGCTTCTATAAGCTTACCTCTACCTATTAATTAATCACCTTTGATTAATTAAAACATCCCCAACTCCCATGACTTACTAATGACAAATTAAACTCTTCTAAATCAAGATTACCTTTTATAAAGAAACCTTATCCATTCCTAATCTTGTTTTACCTTTATCCCACATTCATCAATTTTCTAGCCTTGCCTCTTCAGAGAAAGCTATATAAAGAACCCTCCTTCTTACCTTTCTTCTTACACCATGCTTTGAATAGTGAAAACTATAAGCATTTTGATCTTGATCCATTCTCCATTGTTGGAAATAGCTTCTCCATCTTGCATCCTTTCACTCAAAATTGAGTAATATGGGAAGATCCAAAATGGCCTTGTAGCCATTCTTGGTGAGATTCCATTCTCAATCCTTGAGATCAAGTAACAATCCACTTTGATTGCTTATGTTCTTCATAGGTTCATAGTTTAAGTTAGAAATCATAGAGAGTAGGAAATAACTTAGCATGTAGTTTCATTTATGCATTGAAGAAGCATTTCCTTTAAGCTCTTATCTTGATGGTTCATTGTTTAATTAGCATTTGCTTTTGAAGCTATGTAGATATTAGTTTCAATTTATATACAACATGATAATCCCAAAGAAAAGCGTTGCTATCCTCGGTTGTAAAAAATTTCAATTCGAGCGTTGCACTAAATTTCAAATGTAGTTCTAGGTGTGTGTGTAGAATTGTGCCCTAGGTGGATCTTGTGCGTGTTGCACTTGATAGCGAAAAAATAATTAGATGTAGAAGATTTAAATAGATATCTGCATGGAATAGAATGAAATTCCCCTCATATGAAGTGTATGCAGAAGAATGTAGTCCATTTCCCTTGAATGGATTCTAGAATGGATGCTTGAATGCTCTTGAATAGCCTTTGGATACAACCTTAGGTGGTGATAGCTAATGCTTAGTGCTTGGTCCCTTATTATGGTCACATAACTTTATATTTATATGATTCCTTTGCTTGAATTTTGTAATTAACCACAAAAATCCCAACTAACAAATAGATAAGATGATCAAATATCTAGAAAGGACCCAAAATATGTGAAGAAAGGACAAATAGGTTGGGGGCACCCGAGGGGATGGGGACGTCTGCGGCGCGTTACGGCTAGGTGCTAGTGTCCATGATGAGAAATGTCAAGGTGTGAAAAGAAAAACTAAGGTAAAAAGAGTGTACGACCAAAAGTGGAAAAAAAAAGAAAGAAAATATGGCCAAGGACATGGGTTAATTAGTACTTTTCTTACTTAGGAATAATATGAATAGTAATATGTGATCAAAATTAGATAGATACCTAAAGTGCATGATTTTGTGTCTACATTTTCCCCACTTTATGTTGTTGAGTGAATTCTTGATAACATAAAGTAGATAAGAGATGCGTACCTGATAACCATGTAGATCAATGGTGAAAGCGTCTTTGAGAGACAAGGAAAAGCGTGGAGTGATAAAAATGTGGAGCATGGAAACTAGAGAGGAGAAAGTGCAAAAAATGATGATGATGATGACCCTAGGGAAGAAACGCATGTGTAGATGTTGCCATTGTACTTGTTGTTGATGTTGATTGTTGTCGATGTGTTGTTGTGATTAATGTTGTTGATGTAGGATGATGTTGACTACCGCTTCCCATAAGGATGAACTGCGCAAAAGAGAAGAGCGATGAATTAGTCTAATACGCGTGTATATTAGTAAAAAATATGTAAGAAAGTATGCAAAAATGTGAAAAAGGAACACATGCACTTGATTTGTGATGAGAGAAGAGTGTAGAAAGGATCATGTAGATGATGTACAAGAATGATTTTTGGAGCGATCTTATGCTAAGAAGCTGGAAGAAGTGTAAGGAGAAAATTCTGGTGTCATCCTCCAAACTTTAACTACTTCTCGATGTATAGAACACCATTGCATATGGTGTGTAAAAATATGATCTAGTTCGACCAATTCCGATCTAATGCAAAAGTAAAAAATGTTGTATGGTGCATGTATCTTTGAGTGCTAGGAATTTGTATGCCTTGTAAAAGATGTTGTGTGAAGTGTTGTAGATCTGTGATGCACCAAAGATGTTGTTTATCTACCCCTTGGTCATAGGCATCTAGGAAGGATCGGGGAATCCAAGCGTTCTTATTACGGTCTTGGAAATAGTGTTTGTCTTTGTCTTGAGGACTTAAGTTAAATTCTGAGCCCTGTCTAAAAGCGATGATTATGCTATAACTGTGATATCGGACTATGTTATATGGTGATTTGTGAACTTCTATATGGGGTGAATGATTCACCCAAATGATGCCCCCTTGTTTGGGGTGCATGTGGACGTTGCTTTGAGGAGTATCCAACTCAAAGGAGGACCAAGTGTTGTTGTGCTAAAATTATGCCTTGTAGGGGGAGGAAGTGTGCTTGGTAGAAACCGGGGCACACGAAAACAAATTGGTGAGGATTTAAGTGTTAGTATAAGCAAAACAAACACGCATGTAAAATGTGAGCTAACAAAAAAGTAGACAATGCGTAAGCTAAGACACAAGAAGATAATGTAGATTTGTAAAAAGTGGGTTTCAAACATGGGAAATCACTCACGATGTCACAAGAAAATCAATGCCATAGTGGACACAAGTGAACAATGTGTACATAAGACAAAGAGAAAATCCTACAAATAGTGACAAAAAATGACAAACAATGCAATTAATATAATAGAAAACCATGGAAGTAAATATACCGCAATATAAATGTTGCACATAAAGCACCCGTTACCATGTTAGAAAGATAAAAATTATGTCAAGTCATGTATAATCCAAGAAAGCAATGTGCTATGAAAAATGAAACAATAACACATCTAGTGTACGAAAGTGGATGTCCCCCAACATTTTGATGTGGGACTAGTAATAGGTCTTGCACCAAGAATTCATGATGTTTGTATCGATTTATAGAATTTGTGATCACAACTAGAAAGCAAGTCAATACACATGTGTATGGAAAGATAATGACATATAAGATATGTATCTAACATGTGTAATAAAGTGTACATGTAACAAGCAAATGTAATCAAGACTAAATTCAACCAATATATGTAGTATGTTGTGGATGAGATGGAATGTAATATAGAGTGAGTGTGAGAGAAGCAACGTTCCCCCTGAGTGGATGTGTATGTATGAGATGAGGTTCATTTATACATGCCCCCTCAGAAGTCAAGAATGAACCATAGAGAAAGAGTATGCCATTGGGAAATGGTTTGAATTGTGTGGACTAAAAAGATGTGAGCGTCAAAGCACCGAGCGTAGAGTGAAAACGTGTAAGTGAATGATTGAACGTGTGAGTGTGGTGAGGTAAATTTGAGATGTAGACCCTCAGAAGTTGAGTATGGACTGTAGAACTAAATTACGTCATAGGGTAGTGACCGTAGCATGTAGAAGTAGATGCCAAAAAGATATGTTGTAAATGTGTTGAGTAGATGTTACATTAGAAAGAGATGAATACATGAGATGTGGAGTATACATTATGTAATGTATACTGTGTCATGTGTGAGGTTCATGTGTATAGGATGCCCTCAACAGTCAAGTGTGAACCGTAACACGAGAGTGCGTCATCGGGTAATGATGATACAATTGTGTATTAAGATGTGTATGTTGAATGTGAGAGACTAGATGTAAAATGATGAGAGAATAAGGTGCATGTTGATGGTAGAAGGGGAGAAATAAGTGCGATGCCCCCAAGTGTGTGATGATAAAGGGGATTAAGTAATGTCATCCAAAAAGTCGTAATTTTCATGATCAAAGCGAAAGGTGAAGGATTTCATTCTTGGTAAGTGATAGTGTCAGGTTGGTCGAGTAAGGAGCCATTGAGGCATAAATTATACATTCCCATAGCATATTATTCATTAGTGAAGGGGGTAGTGGACAACCATGTGCATACCATCAAGTAAGATTTTGTGAATAGCCAAGAAATGAGTCATTACAAATAAAAACATGACCAAATGACATGGGGAATGATATGTCAATATGATCAGGGTCTAATGTGCCCCTAATGTAATCAAGCCAAGATTGTCCAAGTGTAAGTGGAGAAGTGCAAGGAACACATGCAAGAAATACATTGTGAGATAAAAGACTTGAAGACCATAAGTAGTGATAATGCGAATAAATCCATGGTATAGATGATGATCATGGGGTGGAGGAAAATGTCAAATATAAAGCCTAGCTGAGCCAACCCATCATGCATGCATATAATATCTGAGAAAGTAGGATCAAATGGAATGTGTTCCTAATAAGATTCATTCATGAAAAATGTGCATGTAAATGGAGGACGTATTAATGGATGTTGCTCATGAGAAGGTGAAGGAGATGGAATGACATCCAATGTCTAGATAGGCCCCGATAAAGAATCATAGTAGTAGTAGAAGTAGGAGGAGGTAATGGTGCAAATGAGATAGTATCTAACATGCAAATAACACCTTTAAGTGGTGGCAAATGAGTCGGAGTATCCATAGGTTGTGGTTCATCGGTGGTAGTAGATGTTGGAGTAGGAAGTGTAGTGTTGGGATCATGGTTGCAATATTTGAATGGTTGATGATCACTATGAATTGTATATTCTACGCCCTCATGTAATAATTTGACACATCGATGTACTGTAGAAGGAACTGCTTGCATGGCATGAAGCCATGGTCTACTAAGTAAACAATTATATGAAACCGAGAAGTCAATGACAAAGAAAACTATATTAAGAGTTTTTGGCCCAACAATGATAGGCAAAGTAATGTGACATATGCATGGATAAACAAAGCCATCATAAGCATGAAGAGAAAGAGATGATGGACTAACATTAGTAGTAGAAAGACCTAGATTCTCAAGGAATGACATAGTGCAAAAACTAAGCTCAGATCTATTATCTGTATGCATGAGAAGATTAGTTATGTTAATAAATAAGAAACTAGCTAAGTAGTTCCATGATCTAACTAAACCTATCATAAACATCAAGATGAGTGCTAAACAAGATAACTTCTACAATAATGAATTAAACTAAAACACTATCATTTTATCTCTAACTACTCTATGATTACTTAAAACATAAATTGAACCTAGTTAAACCTATGAGCAATCAAATTAGATTTGTTGTTTGCTTCAATGGAGGTGAAGAGGTCTCTCTAAAATGGCTACAAGGCCAAGTTAGATACCCTCCTACTAACCTACTATGAAGTTATGGATGCAAGATGGAGGAGCTTCAACAATGGAGGATAGCCAAGATCAAATGCCTATTAGCTTGGCTAATGCAAATGAGGTCTAATGCCAATATCTCCAAATGTGAGAGAGAAGGACTTGTGAGTGAAGTTGTAAGTTTGAAAGGAAGGGTGACCCTTCTATTTATAGATTTCCAAATGAGAGGATGTTGAACTTTGGGTGCATGTGGGACTAAAGCTCAAAAATCACTTTTAGATTAGATTAGGATAAACATGCTTTAGGCTTAGTTAAGCTAGGTTTAGGCTAGTTAACTAGGGTTTAGGCTAGTTAAACTTGATTAGCAAGTGATTAGAGACTCATTGAGAGTTGGGAGGGTCTGGATAACCAATTGTGATTGATAGATAGCCTACGAAGCCAATAAAATTGGTCTCGAGAGAACTAGGAGGTTCGAATGGTTGAAAGGAGGAATGTTTAGCTAATAAGAGAGATATTAGCCAAATAAGTTGAATATGGGAAGAATACGATTTGAGAAGGTGTCATAAATGGGCATATGAGAGTGGAGCGAAGAAGGGTTGATTAACAAAGTTTTGTCAATTGGTCGAATTGGATGAAATGCTAAGTGTAAGCATAGTTCAGTGTGTCTACAATCAACGATGGTGTGTTTGACACCCAAATTATAAATATAGAGCATGACATGTATAAAGGTGGGTCATTGTCAAAAAATTTTAGATCAACATTAGGATTCGATGGAAAAGAAATGTGCTGAGAAAAAGCATCTGAAAATGTGTTATATACTATATCTAGATGAATATCAACAAGAATGTGAGTAGTAGCTAGGAGAGTTATGATTTTATCTCTTAATTCAAGATTAATGAGTAGGAAATCATTAATAAAGATACTCATGATGAGAAGATCCTATGAAGATAAAAGCAATAGAAGTATGAGGACCCTAAGAGTGTTTAGATTGAGTTTAAGTTCACCAAATGATTAAAAAATATTGTATAAATAGATGCCTAATTCTAATTACAATGTATTAGTAAATGAATAAACAATTAAGTACAAAATAGACCCAAACAAAATTAAGCTAGTAAATAAGAAACCCTAGTTATAAAGAAGGGATAAGACTACTTAGATGGTTCTGACCAAATCTGGACTATCTTTGAAGTGACGAAAAGATGAATAGAGAGGGAGAAGTGTCACATAGAGCCTTAGATAATTGTGCGAGCTAAAGATCTTCCTGGTGGGGTTCTGGAAAGGGTCGGGGGCACTGCGGGTGCCACATACCTACTTTGGGTTCCTATGAATGCTCAAACCCTTAGGAAACCTCCTTTGTTGGGTCATGAGATGTTTGTTGTCCTTTGCTTCATGTCACTAGGAGGTCACACAATGATCGCTGATAACCTATAATGAAAGAACGCACTACAAAAACCTCAAGAGTACATCAAATCTAAAAAAGAAAATAACTCAAATGAAGGGTTAAAATATCCTCGGTTGTCAAGCAAGTGAACTTAGGACTGAAATCGCCTCTGCACTAAATTTTAGACCCAATGTAGTTCTAGGTGTGTGTGTGTGCGCGCGCAGCGCGCGTGTGCGTGTGTGCACGTAATTGTGCCCTAGGTGGCTCTTGTGCATGTCGCACTTGATAATGAGAAAATAGTTAGATGTAGAAGATGTAAATAGATGTGTGCATAGAATAGAATGAAATTCCCCTCATATGAAGTGTATGCAAAAGAATGCAGTCCCTTGCCCTTGAATGGATTCAGAATGGATTCTTGAATGCTCTTGAATAGCCTTTGGATGCAACCTTAGGTGGTGATAGCTAATGATTAGTGCTTGGTCCCTTATTATGGTCACATAACTTTATATTTATATGATTCCTTTGCTTAAATTTTGTAATCAACCCCGAAAAGGTGACTACCAAAAATATAAGATGCTCAAACAATTAAAAAGGACCCAAAAGATGTGAACAAAGTACAAAGAGGTCGGAGGTGCTTGGGCTGGTGTCCGGGATGAAAAATTACAAGGTGTGAAAAGACAAACTGATCTAGAAAGAGTGTAAGACCAAAACTGACAACAAAAAGAAAGAAAATATGGCCAAGGACATGGGTTAATTAATACTTTTCTTACTTAGGAATCATATGAATAGTAGTATGTGATCAAGACTAGATAGATACCCAAAGTGCGTGATTTTGTGTCTATGCAACCCAAAAATATCTTTCAATATGCTTATTTTCCAACATATTCCTTGCTAATTCCCTAATGGAATTATTCTTTATTTCAGCCACACCATTATTTTGTGGTGTGTAAGGAGCTGTTAACTGCCTCTTGTTGCCTTATGAAGAACACAAATCATAAAATTCATTAGAAATAATATCTCCACCTTTATCTATTCTTAGGATATTAATGGAATGTCCCCCTTTTTTCAACTAGAGCTTTGAAATTTCTAAAAATTGAAAAATATCCACTCTTCTATTTTAATAGGTAAACCTGCATGAACCTTGTAGCATCATCAACGAAAGAAAAGAAATACATATTATTAACAATACTTATACAATACATTGATCCATACAAATCTATATGAATTGACTATAACGGTTTGATTACTCTCCATTTATTGATAGGTTAAGACTCCTATGATATTTCCTAATAATACATGACTTTCATACATCATTCTTTTTTGAATCTAGTTTGGGAATATATCTTACTGTAACCCTTTGTGTCAAGTATATGAATTTTTTGAAAATGATATGACCATATCTTGAATGCCACAACATGTTAACATCCTCAATGGTAGAGAAAAAGTACCTCATTTATCATATTGATCCTAAGTGGAAACATCCTATTATTTTCCATGTAAGATTTTCCAATCAATCTATTTCTACGTTTCTTATCGAAATTGAAGAAACTTCATCTTTAACAATCAATTTAAAATACTTTTCAACTATCCAACATTGATTAAATTATGATTCAAACTTGGAGAAAAATATACATAATTAATTTCACCCTTAACTTTACTTGAGGTGATTTGCATGCTACCCTTGCCTTCAATTTGAATGGATTTTTCATCCTCTAAATACACTTGACTTTTGAAGGTATCATCTA
The DNA here is from genome assembly GCA_018340775.1 of Taxus wallichiana var. yunnanensis. Classification (NCBI taxonomy): domain Eukaryota; kingdom Viridiplantae; phylum Streptophyta; class Pinopsida; order Cupressales; family Taxaceae; genus Taxus; species Taxus wallichiana. Next base: position 835,232,561 of record CM031237.1, on the reverse strand, counting down.
ACATGCTAAAACCTTCTTTCTGACTTGTCATGTGATTTGAGAAACTTGAATCAAAAAACCACATATTATTGGCATCCTCTTTTCCCACATTTCATGTGAGATAATAATTTGAGTCATCTTTCATCTCACTTTGTTCATCTTGGAGTTCCTTCTTCTCACCCTCTTGATTAACTTGATTCTTTGTTGCCAATTTCTGCAATCTTTTATAAAGTGTCCATGTTTTTTACAATAATGACAAATAAAGGATTTCTTACTCTTCCCTGTGAAATTTATTTGTTATTTCCCCTTTGAATTAAAATTCTTTGAAATTTTTATTGTTGTTTTGTGTCTGTTTCCATTGGCTTTGATATTTTAGCGTTGGTTTCAAGTACATGCTATGGATTTCTTGCATATATATGTCCATCCTATCCTCCTACTAAATCATCAACATAGGTAGTGTTCATGTACTTACAATCTTCAAGAGTGAATGCAATATGTAACCATATTATTATCAAATATTTCAAAAATTTTCTAACAATCATTTTTATCTTTGATGGTTTCTCTATAATCTCTCATTTTATGAACCATATCATTTACCCTTATACAAAAATATCTTATACCTTCACTTTCTAACATTCTTAAATTTTCAAAATTCATTTTGAGGGTTTGGAGTTTTGCTTCTCTTACCTTAATAAAGCCTTGATATGAATTCTCCAAGGTAACCCATGCTTCATGAAATTTTTTGTAGACAACAAATCTTGGGTAGATGCTAATATTTATAGGAATTTGAAGATAAAAAAAGGCTTGAACATCTGTCTTTTCTTCATCCCTTTTTATTCTCTTTTGATCTTGAGAAAGAAAATTCCAATCAATAGGTGGTTGATACTCATTGACAATATTGTCCCAAAACCCCTTCCAAACAATAAATATTTTCAATTGATCCCTCTAATACTCAAAGTCATCTCCTTTGAAAATAGGGATATTTATAGAAGTAGAATGCATGGAAGCCATTTTTGTAGAACCCTACTCTGATACTACATGAGAGTGGAATGGCTATGGAAGGAGAACAAAACTAACAACTTGAAGTGTTGATTAACCTCTGATATAATCCAAAACAAATATTTGTATCATCCAAATAAGGCCTACGAAAACTAGTGATTAAGCTAGTGTAATTGTTTGTGTACTTGATGATCAAACTATGTATTATATGCACCACTAAACTTAAAAATAAGCTTTGTAAGCATCGGTTATTAATTTTGAATACCCTGCAATAAAAAAGTAAAAACACTTACATAGATTGTAATAATGTACTATGATACCATGCTTTTATTAACACAAAAGGCTAAATTTTTCACTTACAACTCAACTTTCAAAGCAAGTTAAATCTCAAAATAGAACCTATACTAATATTGAAATAATCCTAAACTAACTTTAGACTTCCAGTCAACTCAAAAATAGACTCATGGAAATCATGGAAAAGTCAAAGTGTAAGAAGATTTTTAGAGAATGCACCCAAGGTCCCTAGAATATAGGGATTGACATAATTTTTCATATTTGTAGTTATCTTAACTTAGAAAGTGTTTCCCACTTCTTTGGGGATGATTAGACTATAATTTGTACTTATTCAAGAGCTAACAATTGACAATTTATTTTTAGCCTTTTCAATTATTTTTAGGAAATAATTGAAAATCACTTATTTGGTCCTTGTTGACTAAAACTACATATGATGGAAATAAATAAGTCCTAAAACATCCTAAAATTATATTTTTAGAGTATTTCTAAAAATAGAAATTATCTAAATTTAGCATAATTTCAAATGCCAAAATTGACATCATTCCCAATACAATAAGTGAATCACATAGTGAAAGGGAGTGCACTTGCCTCACCCATTCGAGTTTTTTTCTCTTATTTCATTTCTCCATGATAAATTTTGAGTTTTTATGTGTTTTCACTTGTTATATTATTCATTTTATATGTGTAATAAGTTGCACATTCATTTACAAATTGTTAAAGCTTTAGTTTTCATGTAAATTATAGTTATGCATCAATTTATTAAAAATGAAATAAGAACAATCCATGTTGGAAAAGCTTAGTGTGGAATATACACCAATATAACAGATCATTGAGTGCTTAATATAATGCCCATCTACTAGCTATTAACTCTTATATATACAATATTATGATATACAAATCCCCAATCTTGACCTATCAAGCATATGAAAGCATAAATAAATGTGATATGATATGATAAGAGATTATGCTAGCCACAAGTCAGCCATACATATCTTATATATGACCTAGGATTAAGGGTATAACATTCCCTTCCTCTTCAAAACAACATTGTCCCCAATGTTGGTAATCTTTGGACGTTTTTCGAAATGCTTCATCTTCCCAAGTTACATCTTCAATGTCCAAATTCTTCCACTTGATCAGATACTCGGTGATGACCCTTTTCCTTAACTTATTAGTGTGTGTCTATAGGATTCATTTAGACTCCAAGATGTTTTATCCCTCCTTATCAATTTCTAGTAACACTAATTGAGAAGACACCTTTTTCCTAATGACTTTCTTCAAGCAAGAAACATGAAATATTGGATGTATTTGCTATGTCAAAAGTACATCACCCCTGATTGGTTATGATTTGTGTGTGAGATGATCAATGTAACCTGCATAACATGAGATTATCCTGTAGTGTGGGACCTTGCAAGTAGGATAATCTTTCGGAGAAATCGACTTCTTCTCCTAGCCTAGTGCCAAATTCTCCAAAGTGTAGAGAATGAAAAACTAAACTAATCCTACCCTAATTATTTCCAAGGAGACATGGATAAAAGAATGCATAAAAGTAAATCTACTCTAAGAGAAGGTGATGCACCAAGAAAGGGAGTGAGACATTCTGAGTGAGTGAACAATAGGAAGTAAAAGGTGAGAGAGAGTGTGTAGAAGTGCCACAAGCTAAAACAATATTTAGTTCCCTAGATTCATAAAGCACAAAAAATTAAAGGTCTAAAGAGATATAAACATGCACAATATACCTGCAAACATAATGGAAGGAAAAAAATGCAATATAACTTGAATTAGGGAAAGAAGAGCCACAAAACACCAATTTAATTTCTCAGAAACATGCACAATCCATTATAATATAGGAACAAGGAAAAATCCTTTACAATAAGCCCAAATTCAAGGCCTTTAGCTCACAATAGCTCTAGAACAATTTTGACAGAGTTCCTTTGCAAAACAGAATGAATCCCCTCAAAATGAGGTAGATTTTACAATATATAGGAAATTTGGGTCACCAACTAACAGGGTGCATTAAAGAGGTATAGGGAGCCATACGATTTGGTACTTTTCTTGCACAGGAAGTCATGGGTGACATACCTCATTAGTTATGGTTGTTGAGCTATCATTTGCCCACCCACCTTTTCCTGGCCTGTGACTCGTCCAACTATGTTGGTCATCTAACCCTGCTAGGTTAGATGGACGTCCATCCTCATTGGGTTGTATAACCTCCTTTGAGAAAACTACCTGGCCTTCAAGCTCTTCTATATATTCAAGTTGGACGTCACTGCCAACCATGATCTGCATAATTTATGAGTAGGTCATCTAACCTCTTTTCCGCCTAACCTGGGAAGGTTGAATGACATCAAAAGTCTAGGCCATACATTCTTTTGGTCATTGACCAACCGGGAGTCGCCATCTTCACACCATGGGCCATCCAACCCAGGGAGGTTGGATGACTGTCTATCTCGAACCATCAAACCAATGGGGTTGGATGACCATCTAACCTTACACCATACAATGACACCCGACCATCCCGATGGGCTGTTTAACTCTATGCTTAATCCAACACGGGGTTTGATGACTTCTAACCCTATGACGTCCAACCCAAAGAGGTGGATGGCGTCCATCTTATGTGTACACATTTGACCCTTCCAACCATAAGCTTGTTACCACGCTGCCACAATAGTCGGTTGACCAAGCCGAACAACCATCTCAATTGACCAACCCAACCGACACACCCGTTTAACCAACCTAGTGACACTTCTCTTCCGTACAATGCTCCACCCTTCCAACCTAGGTGTCTAACCATATGTCATACAACCAGTGTACACAACATCACCAACCAACCCCGGGCCGTCCATCTCGGACGTCAACTTAAGTGTCCAACCATATGTCATCCAACCTAGGTGGAATTTTCAATTTCTATAATGAGCTTGACCACCAACTCAAAAATTTTCCGTGGTGAGTTGGGAAAATCCAAAACATGAGCTTCCCAAAAGATCAAAAAGAATTTCCCCTTTTCCCATTAATTGTGATAGTGCTCCAAGTGTTAAGTTGTCCATTTTGTAGGGGTTGAAAAAATGGATAAGAATTGGTGACTCAAGGGATGATCACGCTTACTAGATCTCGAGAAAATAGTGATCTAGAGGATCCATTAGGCATGGATTCATACCAATTTCTGCAACTAGTTTGTCACTTGAGAACTTATCCTTTGAAATTCTAGAGCACTACTGGGGCCTTTCCTGAAACTTGTTTAGGACTAGTTTTTCCTCACCAAACTTTTCCTAAAATTGGAAAGTGCAAGAGCAACAAAGGCACAACTATATACAAATGAAAAGTCATACACATCCCAAATGGAACATGTAGAGAGTGCACAAACACTTATTACAAAATAAACCTAAACTAAAACAATGCAATGTGATAAAAGCACTTGGGAGGAATTTAAAGCCTAAACTAGTATGTACAAGGGTGAGAATCTCCTTTCACTAATAGTGCTTGAGATAGATTCCATTGAATGGAATCTACAATTCTTCTTCTTAAATCCAACTTGGATAGATGAAAAGAATTATTTTCTTTGAAGCTGAAATCATATAAGGGCCACTCGATATTGTATCAAACTTGGAGTGTCTTCCCAAATTTCTCTATTTTTGCATCCCATTTCAGGACCAAGTCTCCCTCATGGAATTTTATAGCCTTTGCCTTCTTGTCAAAGTTCATCTTGATCTGAGCTTGGTCCTTTTCCATTACTTGCATAACTCAATTTTTGAGTTCCTCAAGCTCCATAAGCTCTACATACCTCACTTCCATGGGTTCAAATTCCAATATTTCTAGCTACTTCAGGAGCTCCAATTCCAGCAACTCAAGTGATATAGGTAGCCTTGCCTCCCTCCCATAGACTAACCTATAGGGAGAGTTCCCTGTTGACTTCTTGAGTAATCCTATCAGCCCACAAGGCTGATTTTAACTTGGTGTGCCATGTTCTCTAATTCTCATCTAGAGTCCTTATAATCCTCAAAATATTTTTGTTTGTAGACTCTTCCTACCCATTACCCTGGGGGTAATAATTTGAGGAGGTGCTCAAATAGATGCCATTTTTCACCGCCCATCCAGATATTTTTGTCCCAAGAAAAGCCAAGGAATTATCTGATATTATAGTTGAAGGGACTCCAAATCTAGCTATAATACCCTCATAAAAATCCAAGATGCTGGCCTCATTTTCCTCCTTGAGTGCAACTGCCTCCATCCACTTGGTGAAATAATCTATGGTTGTAAGGATCCACTTGTGACCCAAGCTAGAATTTGGGTTAATCACCCCAATAAAGTCCAACCCCCATTACATGAATGGTTCATTTATAGAAATGGGGTGGAGTGGAAGGGTTGCTAGCTTCTCTTTACCTGTGAAGAAGGCACATTTTTTGCATTTCCTAATCCATGCATAACAATCATTAAAAAGGTTAGGCCAGTAATAACCAGCCTTCATGATCCTAAGAGCTATTGCTTTCGAGGCAAAGTGGCCACCTGTTTCTTCATCATGAAACTCATGTAATACCCTCTCCACCTGATCTATTTTGATGCATCTTAGGAGGACACCATTCACATCTCTTTTGAACAAGATGTTGTCAATAAGAACATATGGAATGGATTGTAATCTGAAGTATCTCCTCTTTTCTTTGCTCAACCCTTGAGGACATTGACATGTTTGAAGGAAATGGACTATATCTTGAGTCCAACAAGGATCGGGTGAGGCATTAGATGATTGCTCTTGATCATCATGTAGCACTAAAACAACCTCTTCTTTACCACACTGACTCAACATGCTATTTTGAAGCTAGCTATTCACATAATCCCTTGTGCCCGACCAACTTGGTCACCTTAATATCAATGTAATATTCCATGACCTTGGTTACATAGCCATCTCTTTTTCGGTTGAGGTCCTTGTTTAAAAGCAGATTCTTTTATACCAAAGTATGTGTGACTAGTAGATGAATCCTATTATTTGACACTAAATGCCTGGATTTATTCAAACTTCTAATCACAAGCAAGGACATATTTCTCAATGAATGCATATCTTACCTCATATTCCACAAGGCCTTTGGTGAAGGATGTGATAAGTTGTTCTAGTCCCTCTCTATTCTATTGTACCAAGATTGTGGAGACGGTATCCGAACCACTTTGAAGGCATAGAGAAAGAAGTCTTTGGAGAAGTCTGGATTAATGAGAGTTGGATCTTGAGATATGGCACTCGCTTGATAGGTTCGAAAATATATTTTCCCTTATTTGTCCATTTGAAAGACAAATTCTTCTTTAGCATCATTGTCAATGGCTTCACAAAAATGGAAAAATCTGACACGAACCTTTGTACAAATTTAGTCCTCCCCAAGAAGATTTGGAGATCCTTTTTATGGCTTAGAAGTGGTAGAGCATGAATGACTTCTACCCTTTTCGGATCAATCATCAATCCTTCTTTCGACATGATGTGGCCTAGGAGCTTGCCTTCATGTGCCAAGAATATGCACTTTTTGGGATTTAAGGACACTCCAAACCTCCTACACCTTTGGAATACCTACCTAAGGTGAAAGAGGTGGCTTTCTACATTCTTGGAAAACATAATGATGTCATCAAGATAGACAAGCACTATTTTTTCAAAATCCCTTTGAATACCATATCCATAGCCCTTTAAAATGTTGCTCTGGTGTTCAACAATCCGAATGGCATCTTCTTGTAGGCATAAGTGCCCCATTTTGTGGTGAAGGCCATTTTGAATTGGTCTTCCTCCTTCACCATGATCTAATTATAGCCTAAATATCCATCCAAGAGGGAAAATATTTTTGAACCGGCCACTACCTATAATATCTGCTCCATGGAAGGAAGTGGGTAGTGGTCTTTGAGGGAGGCCCTGTTTAAATCTTTAAAATCCATGCACAATCTGATTTATCTGTTTCTTTTTCTGACCGACACTATATTTTCTACCCAACTTGAGTGCTTGATTGGGAAAATGATGCTTGCCTCAATGATCTTGTTCAACTCCTTCATGAGAGGCTCAATATGAGGATTAACTGGTATTTGCTTATGGCTGATAGGCTTAGCTCCAGATCTAGTTCAATCATGTGTTGTGCCAACTTAGGATTAAATCCCTTCAAATCCTCATAGCTCCAAGTGAAGACATCTGAAAACTCTTGGCAAAGTTGTATGAATTCATAATTTTCTTGATCCATGCTCACCTTGCCAATTTGGAGCATTTTACCCTCTCCAACCGAAATGGGCTCTAAATCTTCCCTTTTGACTTGAATGTTGGCCTTCTCTTTTCAGAATTGATCATTTGGGTTGAATATTGACTCTAGAGTCACTAAACCCTTTGGCAATTTGTTTTTCCATAGCTACACCACTTGATCCCTGTACTGTTGTTCCAATTTCTCCTAATTTTTTCCAAGAAATCAACTTCCTCATGTAAAAAATTAATGATATGTTGATCATTCTCAAACACTTTCCAGCTTGTGTTATTGTCTAGTACAATCTGGCCTCACAATTACATGAATATGTGGCTGTGCTTTATCTCTTTTAATACTATCAACCACATCGAATGTCACTCTAATTTCCACAAGCCTATTTGTAGCCTCATTCTTCTTCCTTGGTATGGCCTGAATATTGAATGCCTCAAGGTCTTCAATTTGATCCCATACCCGATGTTTGTAGGCTTTGTAAGAAGATCATTCTTAGTAGCATGTTGTCCTCTAACCTAGTTGATAATTAACTCACTATCCCCAAACACTGCAAGTTTTGATACCCCTTTTCTTTACCCAATGAAATCCATGTATCAAAGCTTCATACTCAATTGTATTGTTTGAACAAGAAAAATGAAAATGGAAAGTTGAGTAGTACTTCATACCTTATGGTGAAAAAGCATTGCACCTCCTCCAACACCTTGCTTGCTCCTCAAACCATCAAAGAACAATTGCCACAATTCATTAACATCCTCATTTTCTGGCTTTATGAGGCTGGGGGTGGGTAGGTTCTCCTCATTTAGACAATAAATGCCTAGCTCAGCTTCTTCCATCTCCCTGTATGGATCATATCCATGCCTTTTATGAGCCCACTATTCAAGTGTTAGATCAGTAATAGTCCCAACCTTTGTGTTTGATTCATAGGCCTCTAAAATCCTCCCATTCAAACACTACATAATTAGCATTTATTGGACTTGGTACATGGGGTTTAATATGAAAATGTGTGATTGTTTCAACCTGATAGTAACCTTATCTCCATATCTTGTTTTGAATAACATGTGGGACCAATCAACTAATAGGCACCCACCAATCTTGGCTGTAAAATCCCTCGAAAGGCACAAGGAAAATAACGGTGGAAAATCAATCATCGATACATCCTGTAGAACTATAACATTTGGCTAAGCATGTAGCGTAAGGATCAATTCCTTAATCACTCCAAATGTCCCTATTGCTATCTCATCCACTTGCACTACTCCTTTCATTACTGGATCATATTTTAAACCCAATTTATCTATGATTTTCTTGGCATTACTGAGCTGCTCACCCCTGAGTTGATCATTCAATTATGTACTAGTTTATTTCTAATGATAAATGAGACATAGAATGGTTGAGGCTTCACATTCTTACTTGAATGACCTTCTCCTTGTTGCACAATGTTAGTAAGAACCCTTCACTAGAGAAGGGGACCAATTTGCCATAGTTGCTTGCAATAAATCTCGCTACCCTAGAATCGCTAATGATTCCCACATGGAAATGTTGACATTGGTCTTCTTCATCTAATCAATGATATTGAATGGAGGCGGGTTCTCCTTTTGTTGTCCCTTGATTAACATGAGATTTTTGGCACCTGAATTTTCCCATGAGATACCACAATTTGGTACCCTAGACTAATTGTGCAAATTTGGGGCAGCTACAACTATTGCCTTAGGCTAGTTTTGTGCACTGGGAGCTGCGATTGGTCACACCAAATCCTTGTGGTGTGGGAGTGGGCTAAGAAATAACTGGACTAGATGATTTCCCCTCCTCTATTTTCCTCTTCTTTGATCATGTGTTAGTAGCTACACCTGGAAAGGATATTGATTGATTCCATAGAAATCTTCTACTTGCCAATTAACCAATGTGGTTTTAGTTTGAGGTTCCTCCTGTTGACTTGCTTACTAATTTTCCTCTTGGCTCACCTCTTGAGGAACACCAATGGTCTACACCACTAGATCCTAATTTGATAGATCTTGAAAGTATGTTGTTTGATCATAATAGTAGCCATATGGAGGACACCATTCATATTCATGTGCCATATTGTTCTGGATTGGAACTAGAGCCCTTGATGTTGATGTTGCATTCAGATTATAAGGCTGAGAAGGTTTGGAAATAGGAGGTTGCCCTTGATTCGATTGCAACTTGAGCAGAGCCCTATTTTATTGATATGGGGGCCTAGCTTGATATTGAACTTGAGGTTGAAAGGGTCTGAAATTCTAGGCCTATTACCTCTTGATGGCCACTAACTCATTCCCAAAAGTTTGCTACCCTTGATTATCTCTGCAACACTTTCTTAAGTTCTTGGATTTCAAATGGGTCACTAGAAGAAGTAGAGGCCTCTTTATTGCTTTGATTTATAGGGGTAGGAATAGGGGCTATTTCAGGCACTTGACTAGTAGAGGATTTCCCGATTCTGGATATAAAGGAATAGGTGGCCTAGGTGCTAGTTTACTGGCTTAGATTAGACAATACTCATCTCTAATAGCTGTAGCATAAGCCTCTAGTAAGGTTATCCCTCCCATAGATTATATCATAACAAATATATTAGAATTTAAAGCTTTAAGGAAATAGAGGAATGCACCTTCAACAATCGGCCTTATGAGAATTAGGATCCGGTCCCACGTCTGCTAAAATAAAAAATTAAAGTCTTCCATTTGTTAATTGGGCCCTCTTGATTGTAGTCGATTCTCCAATAGGGACATGCTTATCCCCTCTTTCTCAAACTAATTGCAAAGGGATGTGCATATTTGATCCCAATTTGTAATGGACCCCATTGCTAAGCTCCTAAACCACTGTAAGGCCTTTCCTTTGAAAGAGGAAGCCAAAAATTTAACTGCAACATCTACTTCATTGATCTCATGAATGGTACAGATATTCACAATATCTTGAATATGGTCAGCGGGAGTCATGTGGTTCTCCCCGTGAAGTAGGGAATATTTTTTAATGTTGCAACTAGAATAGGGTTTTGGGAATTGAGGGAAAGTGGACTACTTCCCATGAAGTGGACATAGGGATTTGGTGGTCCTTGTGGTGGTGGTTGATGCACCATCTTGATTGGCCTGAGAATCCTAGTTGATTGAAGGAAGGGTCAACCAGGTGGAGGTGTGGATAATGTTCTGTTTGGTGGAGATGGAGACCTTTGTACTCTTCTTCCTCTCTTTCTCTACCTAGTGATAAATGTAAATATTCAAAGAAACCTTCTTGTTCTTTGAACCGAGTTTAGACCCTTCTCATGTACTTGGTCCACTAGTACTACTGAAACCAGTTGAAGTTTGACCCTAGGAGTCACCATATGTGCTGCTACAAAGCTTCCAAAGGCTGGGGATTCACCAAGATACACATCCAATCTTGATAAACCTAGAAAAATTGACTTCTGGTCCCACTGGGTGTGCCAAAACTATTATGTTAAAATTACAACACCCCTAATTTCTTGTGATTTGTGTGTGAGGCAATTAGTGTAACTTGCATAACATGGGATTATCCTGTAGTGTGGGACCTTGCAAGTAGGATAATCCTCTAGAGAAATTTGGCTTCTTCTCCTAACCTAGTGCCAACTTCTCCAAAGTGTAGAGAATGACAAACTAAACTAATCCTACCCTAATGCTTTCCAAGGAGACATGGATAAAAGAATGCATAAAAGTAAATCTACTCTAAGTGAAGGTGATGCACCAAGAAAGGGAGTGAGACACTCTGAGTGAGTGAACAATAGGGAGTAAACAAGGTGAGAGAGGGTGAGTAGAAGCACCACAAGATAAAACAATATTCATCTCCCTAGATTCATAAAGCACAACAAATTATAGTTCTGCAAAGAGATATAAACATACACAATATACCTACAAACATAATGGAAGGAAAAAGATGCAATATAACCGAATTAGGGAAAGAAGAGCCACAAAACACAAATTTTATTTCTCAGAAACATGCGCAATCTATTAAAATGTAGGCACAAGGTAAAATCCTTTACAATAATCCCAAATTTGAGGCCTTTAGCTCACAATAGCTTTGGAACAATTTTGACAGAGTTCCTTTACAAAATAAAATGAATCCCCTCAAAATGAGGTGATTTTACAATATATAGGCAATTTGGGTCACCAACTAGTAGGGTGCATTAAAGAGGTATGGGGAGCCATATGATTTGGTACTTTGTTTTCATGGGTATTCATGGGCATCATGCCTCATTAATTATGGTTGTTGAGTTGTCATTCGCCCACCTACCTTTTCGGCTTCGTGACTCGTCCAACCACATTGGTCATCAAACCTGCTTTGGGTTAGATGGATGTCCATCCTCATTGGGTGTATAACCTCCTTTGAGAAAACTTCCTAGCCCTCGAGCTCTTCTATATATCCGGGTTAGACGGTCGTCTAACCATGATCCATACAATTTGTGAGTAGGCCGTCTAACCTCTTATCCGCCAAACCTAGGAAGGTTGGATGGTGTCAAACTTCTAGGCCATACATTCTTTACGGTCTCTAACCAACCTGGGAGTCACCATCTTTACACCATGGGCTGTCCAACCCGGGAGGTTGGATGGTCCTCTATCTTTGAACCGTCTGACCAATGGGGTTGGATGACCATCCAACCTATCTTTGTATAATGCCACCCGACCATCTTGATGGTCTGTTTAACTCTATGCTATCCAAACCTGGAGGGTTTGAAGATGTCTAACCTAAGGAGGTTGGACAACGTCCATCTTGTCATACACATTTGACCCATCCAACACATTTGACCCATCCAACCATAAGTTTGTTACCACCGTATCACAACAGTTGGACAACCAACCCGACTGACCATCTCAACTGACCAACCCAGGTGAAAAATATTTTTCGTAAAATGTTCCACCCGTCTAACAGACGCGCCTAACCATATGCCATCTAACCAGGACATATATAAAACATCACCAACCAACCCCCAAGCCATCCATTTCAGATCCAACCTAGGAGGCCAACCATATGTTGTCCAACCTAGGTGGAATTTTCAATTTCCACAATGAGCCCAACCACCAACTCAAACATTTTCAAAGGCATCAAAACATGAGCTGGCCAAAAGATTGCGAAGAGTTTCCCCTTTTCCCATTAAATTCCGGTTCTTTGACCTTCTAAGTTGTCCATTTTGCAGGGGTGCAAAAAATGGATAACAATATTTTAGTTGACTGGGAAGCTCCGGTTTATATGCCACACTACCAATTTTTCACAACACTTGGTAAGGGTCATAATATTTAGATGAAAAATTGTTATATTTTTTCTATTATTTTAAATTTAGTTACTTATAAGGTTATAATTAAACAAAAACAACTTCAAACCTTTGTTCACTATAGTATCAATCAACTTGTTGCTTCATGTGGTTTTGTACCATTACTAAATTATATTTAAGGTTAGAGAGCACCTCCTATATGTTTTTTAGATAGTTAAATGCTTTTGAATGGAGCTATGAACCAGATGGTTGATCGGTTCCCACCCTACAAGTATCGAAAGATAAGAACAATGATGTGTTATATACAAAAACTTAAAACTAGTACAAGACCAAAGACAACAAGTCCAAAATATATCATGAACTACTAGGCCTATAAAAACATAGAGCCGAGAAGACACAAAATAAAGAAGGAATGACTAAAAACCCTAGGGTTCTACCTCTATTTTGATAGAAGCAGGATCCACGACCTTCCGCCCATAGAACTAGTCCACCAAGCCAAGCGTTGCGGTATTTCCAAGAAAGGTGAAGGACGATCAAAGCAACAACCTTCGACCGCACCACACAATAAGGAGGGAGCGGAATGGGTTTTATGAGCTTGACCAAATTTAGTGATGGAACCCTAAAAGATTCCACCCGTGGGAGATACATATACTATGAATAGACTTAGAAAATTGAAGAAGGGCCTTATTTTTCATTTCTAGGGCATCAAATATCCTTCATTCGGTCCATAGAGGAGATGGAGAAGGGACAACATTGAGAAAGAGAGAAGGAAGGCACACTTATGCCAGTCCTCACTCAAGCCCACATGATGATGAGGGTATATGAAATGGGACACGACCACCATGACCATTACCTTATCTATGTAAAAATTAGAGAATTGAACACAAAGACACCTGCAATTTCATAGTTGACACGGGCCCTCTCGGTGCTTTGAAGAAAATCCGCATCTAGAACTTTTTCAATCGCATTCGTAACAAGTGGAGATTCTATGTAGAAGATATTATGTAAACAGTAGAAGACATGGGGGAAGGGAATAAAATTTTAGGTTTATCACCATGCAAAGGGATGAAATGAAAAAATGTGGACGCCGAGAGGGGAGGGGGAAACAATAGGGAGAAAGGAGAGGAAACGAGTGAAGGCAACTAAAAGTTCAATCCAATTAAGTAATTTGTTGATTCGTGTGAGGGAGGTTGACACAATAAAAATAGATGGTGCCATCAAGATTTTCCCATGCATTTTATTGATTATGAATAAAGACTTCCAATGATTGATAAAACCCAAACTTGGCAAGGAGGTCAACTTCATGATTAAGTTCACGAAACACATGGTGAATGGACCACTCTTCTAAGAAAGAGAGCCAATATATAATTTGAGAATTATAATAGTTAAGAGAACAAGCCAAGGATTTTCCCTTATAAATGACTAACATGATGATTTGAGAATCACCTTCAATACAGATCTTGGAGCAGCTATTTTTCAAAATGAGTTTAATACCCTGTAGAAGAGACTGAGCTTCCGTAACATTAATAGAACTAGAGCAAAGCTAAAAAGAACCTACTTCAATAGGAGGTCCCTCTCATAATGAAGAATACACCCCACCCTTAAAGGACAGGGGTTCCCTTTGGAAGAGCCATCAAAATTAAGTTTTCAAAACCTAGGGGGTGGTAGAGAGTACCTCCTATTGGTGTTGAAAGTGCTCTTCAATTGATTTTACTTTAGGTTGGACACTTAAGTTAGAAGTGAGGAATGGTGGATGGTAACTATACAATTCCAAGAATGAGGATATTTGGATGAAGTATGAAATTAAGTGTTATACCACCATTCTATAAGTGGTAGCCACTTAACCCATTTCTATTTCTTATTTGAAGCAAAACATCATAGATAGACCTCAATTTTTTTTACTAGGTTATTTTTTCATCATATTTGGGATGGTATGATGAACTACAAGCCGATTGAGTACCCAAACATGAGAATAAATAAATCCAAAAATTGTTTGTAAATATATGATCACAATCACTGAGTATAATACCGAGTGTTCTATGTCACTTCTGAAACTGTATCCATAAAAGATATGGCAATTGTACTTGTTGTGTGACAAGACACAAAAATGAGCATAATTGGTGAGTTCATCCACAACCAACATAAGTACACTTTTCCCTTCCAATTTAGGCAATCCTGTAATGAAATCGTGGAAAAATCTACCCACCACTCACTAGGAATAGATAGAGGCATGCAAAATACCTAGAGACTTAATAGTTTTATCTTTTTACAATGACACTCTAAGCATTCTGTCACAAATTTATGGACATCTCATTTCAACCCTCACTCAAAGAAATTTTTCTTAATTCTATGATATTTTTCAGAACCTTGAATGACAATGTAATACCCCACCCAGGACACCTGGAAACTAGACCAATAAGTCACTAAAAATTTGAGTAATTTTTTTTTTTAAAAGTAAATACTAACAATACTAATCTGATTCCCATTATTATTTATTTTAAACTAAATTGGTTTACCCAATTACTTAATCACTAGCCCAACACAAATTTTTATTTATTTATTTAATCTCTATTAAGTTTACTAAGGACACCCTAAAAAGAGTCTACACCCATTTTGAATTAATTAGATTTCCCCCTTTTTGTTTATTTACATACACACACACTAAACTTTATTTCTCATTTATATTTAAAAAAATTACCCATGGCTTAAAAGTATGTAGGGTTAATTGTGAGCCATAGGATAAAATGGATCGACCCCTTGATTTAATTTTGCCCTAAATTTCCTTATGTTCTTTTCCTTTCCTTCCCTTTCTCATTTTGCTTTGTTTTGTTATTTGCAGGTGTTTGGAGAGTAATGGAGCTTGCTCTCATGGAGTAAAAGGATATTATCCTTATTGTCTCCTTATTGTTCTTTGTTTTCTTGGGTATTTCCACCATATGTATCCTCTAGTTGGATTTGTGAACCAATTTTTTTTTCTCTTATTTTGTTGAGAAGGAAACTCTGCATATTTATATATTTATGAAAACCAAAATGAGAAGGACATTGAGCAAACCGAATACAAAACGAAAATGAATATTTTCTTGGGGAAGTGGGTTTGATGTGGCCTTGAGTTTGGAATGATGGTAGAAGGGAGGATAGTGGTCTGTGTGGAGGAAGGATGGATGGGGGTTTGGAGTGGTGCATGGAAAGTGGCGGCGGTGGTGAGTAGTGGTGGCTACGGCATGCAACATGGTGAGAGGGCAGTGGTGGCGGCGACGGGAAGGTGTGCAAGGGGAAATGGCGGGGCGGCCGAGTGGGGAGTGTGGCGTGGGAGGTCGAGTTGGAAGGGGGTCGGTGGTGGGTGTGTGGCAATGGGGAGGCTTTGCGGGGCGGGGAGGGGTTCGGCCCTCCCCCAAAGTTTGATTTTTTTGTATATTTTTTTTTGTTTTAAATTTTAAAAGCTTAAGTATTTTATATTTACACACACACACACACATATATGATATACTTATTTAGTACTAAATGTTTATATTACATTCCATATAACATAATACCCCTATATATATTATATTATATTATATATAATATAATTCATTCATATTTTAAATCATAAATCTTAATGTATTTTATAATTAATATACTAAAGAAATCGTAATATAAAATAGTATTGTAATTACACCAAATCACTATATAATTATGTAAAATGTTATCATAGTTTCCACATTACAAGTCAACTCTATTTTATATTAGATTTAATTAATTCACATTTTATGTTAAAGGAAAAAAACCAAAGTTGTTGTTTTTTTGTTTGTTTTAAGGTAATTTTAGACATTGATATGAAGTAATAAAATTTCACTACCCCCTTCTAATATATCCATATTAAGATGAGTTTCTTGATTAAACGTTAAGAAGGATTGTAGCCAAAATGATTCAACTAAGAGGAGACTTAGAAGGTAACTAGAAATTATGCAAGAAGGAATACATTCTCAAATTTTAGTTTCTTAACAAAATCCAAACTTTAAGATTCTCATGGAAAAGAGTAAACTACTTTTACTGAAAGTAACAATTAACTTCCTACAATTTGTAAAAGGATAGAAATAAGTCTAAATCTGGTTTTCTTGCACCCTTCATTTTTATAATAATTGGTAATACTAAGTAGTATCCTTTCTCAACTACAAACTTCTCATTGTACATAAATATTCCTTTCAAATACAATAACTAACTAAGCACTACATGTTTCTAACAAAGAAATGACACATTTTCCTATAGAAATCTTAATATCCCATTTTATCTTAGTTTTATTCTTATGGAAAACATAGTTTTAATAAACAACCTTTCTTTTCAAAATGGGCTGCCATCAACTTCCTATTAAATGGATCATTCTTGTTACAACATTGCTTTTTCAAGGAGCTTGAGATCACAATCACACCATAATTTCAAAATGTTTAAAATACATAAGAGTCCAAACATTCAAGTTCTCTTTCCAAGAATGAAGAAGTGTCACAACAACATATGTTACTCAAGATTACATGTGAATTTCCAATCTCAAGAGGGAAATTTCCAAGACAAGAAGAGAGTCATAAAAGACCATGCCACCAAAATACTCCAGCAAACCCCAAGCTCAAGGTTCCAACTTCGTATGCTTTACAAGGATCTAACTCCAAGAGAACATGGCTTGTTAACCACCCAACCTTTAGGCATCATTACATGCCTTTCCAAGGTTGGAATGCATGCTAGCCTCCCCCAAGCCCATGGGAAAGAGGAATACTATCCACAACTTTGCACAAGAGTAAGGGAGACAACCAATATTACATTCACATAAAAACAAGACAAATATTAAAACAAGACACCAATTTTACAAAGATGAAAAAGAGGAGAAACCATGTTCTACCTCTAAAATGGGGAAGAGAAGAAAGGAGTTCTCCAAAAGTTGTAACCAACATTAGTTGCACAAAACCAAGATCTCTACACCCTCCTTATTCCTCCAAATTCATTCAAACCCTCCTTATTTCTCCACCCTTTCACCAATCCTTCTTGGAAGGATTTTCAAACCCCAAAGGGGTTTCCTCACCAAGAATGGGGAAGGAGGTTCAAGCCATATGAACCACCTTCCCCACCTCAAACCATTTGAGGGGAGTAACTAAAATCCTACAAGGCTTGCCCATCAAGCCATGAGGATTGAGAGGGAAAAATCCCTCTCTCTTCCCCCACAAACTCCAAAACTCCATCATGCCATATGATGGAGGGAGAAAAATCAAGTAAACAACAAATAAAATCTACATGCAACAACAAACATTTCCAAGTAAACAAACTAATATCTAGCATGATATAACACATACAATAAAGCTCAAGAAGCCTACCTCCAAAAATCTCTCCAACTTCAATCTTTTCCACTTCTTGACCCAAGCAAACTCTAGCTCCAAAATCCACAAGCCTCCAAGAAAAAGCTCCCCAAAAAAAAAGTTCTCTTCTTTCCCCATGAGGGAGAATTTGAAGAGGAGCAAGAAAAAATCCTCACAAATGAGGGGGTGACATGTGTCACCCCTCTCTTCCCTCAAGGTCAAAGATGCCAAAGATAAAAGAGAGAAAGGATAAAATGGCTTTTAGCCCTCTTCTCCCAAATTACCCAAAATGATAACAAAACAAACTTGTGCAACTTTTAACAAAGCACACTTATCCATACCCCTTACATGGATGTGACCAAAGGGAGGCAAAATGGGAGGAAAACTCCCTCTAAGCCTTGGAAATAAGCCCCCTACCTATTAGGTAGGGTCCAAGGGCCCATTTTCATGCTAAGGGAACTCCCAAACTAAAAAGGGGTCCCTAAAAATGCCTAAAATAGCCCAAATTCGGGTTTGGCACACTTGGGCACAAGGGTAGAGGGTGTGGGGCCCACCCAAGGGTTCACATGTGACCCTAATCCCTTTTGATTAATTACATCATTATACAAACTCAAAACTTAATGTAAGTGGGGCCATTAATTCCCCAAAACAAGTTTACAACACAAACTAAACACCCTAAGCAAGATTAATAATACAAGACATATTACATTACAAATGAGGGTCACTCATGGTGCCCAAAATAATAAACTCTAATACTAAGGCCTCATGCAATAAACATGGCTAGGACTTAGCCCCATGGGCTACTTGTGTAAAATTGTGTAGCTGGCCTGAATCCCACATTCTCCTGTGACCTATCACCTGCACACTCATTGCACACATTAAATGCACCTGTTCGATAAAATGTGAATCAACTACTAAATAAGATATCAATGAATTATAGACTAACATATCATCTTTCTGGAATCAAAAATGCGACAACGTGCACAATTATACACAATTCACCATAAGTTAGACATAATGATAAAGTGACATGTATATATAGAATCACAACATGTAGCTAATCGAGTATCCATCAATATAATTACGGTCCAAAATAACATCATATAAATTAGTATCCATGACATCATAAGATAATGTGACAACATAGTAATCAAGATAAATTTGTGTTATACGCCTAAATCTCCATACATGTCTAATAAGATCAAATCTCCTAATGTAATGCGAAAATATAACAAATCCCTGTCGAAACATATCAATGAGTAAAGGAACAACAAGTAATCTTGAGCTTGAAAAATGTAGGCACCACTTTCCCCCTCTACTAAAATTAGACTTCCTCTTGGAAGTCACGAAAGAGATAGGGATATCTATCCCTCAAAGGTTTCGCATCCTCCCAGTGTAGTGTAGCTGTTGTCTCATCGTGTATCGGTCCCACTTTGCACTCTAACTGGTCCAAGTATTAACCCCGAAGGGCCAACCTCTGGTGCTCCAAAGTATGCATACGGGCTCCGGGTCTCCACTACCCTTCGTCCTCTACATGTAATGCTGACCAATCCGAAACATGAGAAACATCTGGTACATATCTATGTAGTACAGAAACATGAAAACATCGTGGCCCGTGCAAGGCGTGGTGGTACAGAGCTAGAGTGGTGGTGGCAGGTAATGGACCGATGACCTCTAAAATATCAAAAGGCCCCACAAAATGAGGCAATAGTTTAAAACCCTTTCCATAGTGGATCGGATCTTATGCGGATGAACTCTTAAGAAGACTTTGTCACCCATTGAGAAGTGATGATCAATCCTCTTGGTGTCTGCATATGCCTTCGGCATGCTCTGCTAGCTTGGGACGCTGTCTAATCAAGACAACCTTCTACTCTAAATCTTGAAGATAAGCTGGCCCTAGAATAATTTCTGTCATCCATCTGTCCCAAATCAAACGTTTCCTACAAGTCCGTCTATACAAAGCCTTATAGGGAGCCATACCAATGGAACTATGATAGCTGTTGTTGTAGGAAAACTCAACTAAATGCAAATAATCTTCCCACTTCTTCTACTGGTCCATCACATACATCCTCAACATGTCCTCCAATACCTGATTAACCCTCTCTGTCTGTCCATCTATCTCTGGATGATAGGTTGAGCTGAAATTAATCTGAGTACCAAGAGCGGCTGAAAGGAAGTCCAAAAAACTGAAGTGTAGATGGTATCCCTATCATTGATGATGGTCTTTGGAATCCCATGCAACCTAACAATGTCCTCCATAAATACTTTGGTGATGGCCTGTGCATTATAGGTGACCTTGGTTGGCGAGAAATGCACAACCTTGGTCAACTTATCCACGGTGACCATAATGACATCATGATGATAAGAAGACATAGGGAGTCTGACTATGAAATCCATGGAGATCACATCCCATTTCCACTCGGGAATATCATGAGGATGTAAGAGTCCTGCGGGGTGAGAATGCTCTGATTTGACCCTCTAACAATCAAGGCAAAGAGCAACGAAATTTGATATGTCTCGTCAAATTCCTAGCCAATAATATAACTCCCTCAGATCGGCATGCATTTTCTTTACTCCTGGATGTCTTTGCATATGGAGCTCGATGAGCTTCATAAGGATGAAGCTACACAGATCACCTAACTTAGGCACATAGATGCACCTATGGAACCAAAGTAAACCATCTATCTCTAAAATGCACCCTGAATATATGCCCTTTAATGAACCCTGTGACTCCAACATCTATCTAGCACCCTCATAAAACCTATCCTCTGGAAGATGCTCAAGAATCCTGCCTCTCAAATTTGACTGTAGTGTCAATGAAGCAAGCACATGTCGTTGTCTACTAAGTGCATCTACAACAACATTTTCCTTTCCTTTGATATACTATACCTCCATGTCATACTCACATAAGAACTCCATCCAATGCTATTGACGAGCGTTGAGGTTCAGTTGTGAGAAGATATGCTGCAAGCTGCAATGATCTGTCTTAAAAAATGAAAGGCCTACCCAAAAGGAAATGTCGCCAATGCACAAGTGCATGAACCAATGTTGCTAGCTCCAAGTCATGAGTAGGGTAGATAAACTCATAGTCCTTGAGCTTACGAGACTCAAAGGAAATAACTGACGCTCCTACATAAGAAGCTGCTCCCAAACCCTCTAGTGATGCGTCAAGACAAACAACAAAATCCTCTCGTAGGGTCCAACTTCAATCTTTTCCACTTCTTGACCCAAGCAAACTCTAGCTCCAAAATCCACAAGCCTCCAAGCAAAAGCTCCCAAAAAAAGTTCTCTTCTTTCCCCATGAGGGAGAATTTGAAGAGGAGCAAGCAAAAATCCTCACAAATGAGGGGGTGACATGTGTCACCCCTCTCTTCCCTCAAGGTCAAAGATGCCAAAGATAAAAGAGAGAAAGGATAAAATGGATTTTAGCCCTCTTCTCCCAAATTACCCAAAATGATAACAAAACAATCTTGTGCAACTTTTAACAAAGCACACTTATCCATACCCCTTACATGGATGTGACCAAAGGGAGGCAAAATGGGAGGGAAAACTCCCTCTAAGCCTTGGAAATAAGCTCCCTACCTATTAGGTAGGTTCTAAGGGCCCATTTTCATGCTAAGGGAACTCCCAAAACTGGAAAGGGGTCCCTAAAAATGCCTAAAATAGCCCAAATTCGGGTTTGGAACACTTGGGCACAAGGGTAGAGGGTGTGAGGCCCACCCAAGGGTTCACATGTGACCCTAATCCCTTTTGATTAATAACATCATTATACAAACTCAAAACTTAATGCAAGTGGGGCCATTAATTCCCCAAAACAAGTTTACAACACAAACTAAACACCCTAAGCAAGATTAATAATACAAGACATATTACATTACAAATGAGGGTCACTCATGGTGCCCAAAATAATAAACTCTAATACTAAGGCCTCATGCAATAAACATGGCTAGGACTTAGCCCCATGGGCTGCTTGTGTAAAATTGTGTAGCTGGCCTGAATCCCACATTCTCCTGTGACCTATCACCTGCACACTCATTGCACACATTAAACACACCATTCAATAAAATGTGAATCAACTACTAAATAAGATATCAATGAATTATAGACTAACATATCATCTTTCTAGAATTGAAAATGCGACAACGTGCACAATTATACACAATTCACCATAAGTTAGACATAATGATAAAGTGACATGTATCCATAGAATCCCAACATGCAACTAACTGAGTATCCATCAATATAATTATGGTCCAAAACAACATCATATCAATTAGTATCCATGACATCATAATTTAATGCGACAACATAGTAATCAAGCTAAATTGGCGCTATACACCTAAATCTCCATACATGTCTAATAAGATCAAATCTCCTAATGTAATGTCCAAAATATAACAAATCCCTACCGAAACATGTCAATGAGTAAAGGAACAACAAGTAACTGAGCTATAAAAATGTGGGCACTGAGATAACCCACTAGAGAAGCATGGAGCTATAAGAGAACCTTAAATTTAAGGGTAGAGTTTTTTGCATAAGCACATCGATCCTTGTACCACAATGCATCCTCCTTCCATATAATTTTTTCTGAAATTTTTAGATCCCTGTTAGAATTTTTGTATGAGAGTGTGGGTCTTTGTGTCATTTTTTCATTTTGATCTTGTCTAATCAACCCAATATACCTATAATATGGACATGTCATATAACAATGCTTGTGCGAGACTCTCTATCTCCTAGATAGTGCATGAACCATTATATTTTAATTTCCTTTCTTCTAAATAATACCGAATTCATATCCCAACACTTGAGGGACCCATTTATTTTTTATTCATATGTTAGTCTTTTCTCTAACAATTATTTCAATATGTCATGATCTATCTCTACCTTGAAGTGATGAATCATGAGATATGATCTCCACTTATTTGACTCCATGAAGAATATCCAATATTTCCTTCTCATAAGTTGGTTTCGATAGGTTCTTAACCTTAATTTTATGACTCTCAAATGCAATGATGAGGTACTCTTGCATAATTATTGCACTTATGCCACACTCTAAAATCATCACATTCAATAATGAAGGTTTTGGAGAAATCTAGGGTAACTAGTGCTAGAGTGGTACACATTTCCTTCTTGATGATTCAAATGTATTGGTTGCTTCTTAATTCCAATGAAAATATTCTTTCTTCAACAATATTGTGAGTGGTGCTACAAATATACCATAATTCTTCAAAAATCTGCAATAATAACCTGTAATCCCTAATAATCCCTTTAGTATTTTGAATGTTTTAGGAATTTGCTAATCCACCATGGCTTGGATCTTACGAGGATCCACCTTTACACCTTAATGAGACACTATATGACCCAAGAATTCTACCTCTGTTACATCAAAATAACACTTGGAGAGCTTGACATAAAGTTGTTGTTGTTCAAGAGTATCCAAAACCTAATTGACATGATGTAAATGTTCATCCCAGGTTTTGTTTTAGATTAAAATATCATAAAAAAGTAACTTGAAAATTTTTCATAGAAATGTACAAAATATTGAATTAATCAAACTTTAGAAAGTAATGGTGCATTTGTAAGGCCAAAAGGCATTACTAGAAATTCATAGTGGCCCTCATGTATTATATATGTTGTTTCATGAACATCTTCATCACAAATAATGATTTGATGATATCCTAATTGAATATTTAACTTTGTAAAATAAACATCATATAATTGATCTAAAAATGTTTAATGGCAAGAATATGATACATATCTTTCACTATGTATGTTTTGAGCTCCTGTAGTTTGGACACATGTGCCAACCTTCATCCTTTTTCATACCGACACCTATGGAGAAGTGTAAGAACTTAGACTTTGATGAATAATACCTACTTTAAGTACCTCCTATATTATCTTTTCAATCTCACTCTTCTGCAGATAAGGGTGCATATAAGGTTGAATATTAGGTGGTTTGATTCATAGTACTAGTTGAATAACATGATCATGATCTCTTTTAGGGATAAATATTTTGGCATTTCCATGAAAATAAATGAGTACTCATTAATAAATTCTTATAGATATGATGGTATGGTTACTTTTGATGGTTTAACTTCTAGTGAGTACAATTTTCATAAACTTGTCTCGCACCCTTCTTAAGCATCTTCTGCATTTCATGAGAACTTACCAATTGTGGATATTTTTTGTGCATCCCTCATAAGTGAAGAATCCTCCCTTCAAAATGGAACCACATGATAAAATATTGGAAGTTCATCTCAATAATTGTCAATATAGTAAGCCATGGGACCCTGAACACAATGTCTACACTCCACATTGAAATGGAATACATGGGACCTTCTAGCAGGTAATCTCATGTGGAGAGGATAATCTTATGACATTTTCATGAACATCTAACTTTACCTCCATCCACCACCATGAACTAATTTTAGGGCTGGATAAGAAAAACAATTTAAGCACATAACCAACTTATGATTGATTAAGTTGTGAGTACTTCCAGAGTCAATCAATATTGTCACCCTTTGTTTCTTCACAAACACAAATACCTTAAGGGTTTATGGGGTGCCAATTATAGAAATTACATGACAAGATATGGTTGTTTGAGATTCTTCATTCGTTATCGCAAGAACATCTTCCTCTTCACTAGATTCTTCATCCCCTTTTTCTTCCTCATTCATCCCTTCAATGTAGAATAATTTCTTCTCATCACATTTACGCCCTTTGATTCATTTATCGTCACAAATATAACATGGCCCTTTTACTCGTTTCTCTTCATTTTTTGCAGAGTCAATCGGGTAGGTTGAGGGAGTGATAATACTAAGGTGCTACGCTCTCTACTATTAGTGAAGGTATTCCTCTTCATTGAAAGGATTTTTACCTTTTACCTATGTGTCATGATAATATAATAAGAGACAATGACTAGATTGAACATGCATACATCATGTTAGATGTGATCTTTGAGACCACCCAAGAATAGATTATTCGAGTTTGTCATGTGTAATTGTATACACACGCAATGAAAATATTGAATATAATCCTTTACCAACCCCATTTTTGTAACTTTGCTAATTAGATAAATTAGTTCTTAGAGGCCACACTACTACTATAGTGCATTTACAACTCCTCTATAAAATTGAAAAAATCACATTAAGTGGATTATTCTTCTTTTGAGTGCATAACCAATGATACCAAGTGAATTTCTCTAGTTATTGATACAAGGATTCCATTACTACCTTTTTATACTTAGGAATTTATGCAGATAAAAAATATTCTCCATTTGGTTGATCCAATTTATCAAATCATTCCCATTAAACTTGAGCATTTTCACTTTTGGAATAATGTTATGCCACTAGCTAGAAGATCCACTGGGTTGCGTAGATTATCCTCCTTTGTTGGTGTGATTTGGATCTAGGTCCATATTTCTTGAGGTACCCACATGATTTCAATGGGAATTCATTTCAGTATTCATGCTTGAAAGAGTGAACATAATCTCCTTCCTCACTAATTTAAATGCTAACTATGTTTCACCCTTTATCACTTAAAGAACTTGGTTGAGGTTACCTTCCATTTTACCTTCCAATTCTTAAAGGTTAAATTTCATTTGACCTTTCGGTGCTTGAAGATCATGGTTGAGGTCATCCTTACTCACCATAATTTTAAACTTTTCTGGAGTTAGTTGAATACTCTCGATACTCCAAAATATGAAGATTAAAAGTCCATATCTTCCTTATTTTTGGAGTGTCTTGACCCTTCCCTTAGCTTCTAGTTGATCTCTTTGTCATGATGTATGGTTTGGGTCTTGGATACAAGGGTTAGGGTGGGAACTTAAGGTTTGGGGTTTCATATAGTGGTTGGCTAAATAGATAAAAACACAAAGAACATGACCTAACCATTTTTGGAAAAATTTCTAAAAATATAATAAATTTAAAAAATTCAAAAAATAGTAGCCTACAAAGTGAATTTATGAAAAACCCTAAAATGGCCATAGCTTGTGAAAAATAAGTCAAAAGATCTTGAAATTTAGAGAAATCCTTACTTGAATAATTTTGACACTTCATTTAAAACATTTCTAAAAATTGCCACTTTTTTAGAGATATAGTCGAATCTTCAAAATTAGGGTCCGACACCACTTGTAATGAAATTATTTAGATATATATGAATATCAATAGAAATATAACACTAAATAACACCAAAATATAGAGAAATGATTACAATATACAAGTATAATTACTTATCCACTTTGAGGGGGAAACCTCTAAAACCATACAATAAGACTCAAGTGCTCAATATGATGCCCATCTACTAGATACTAATTCCTATATATACCCTAATATGATATGAAAATTTCCAAGGATAACCTACTAAGCATTTGAAATCATAGTAAAATGTGATATGACATGATGCAAGATTATCTAGCCACAAGTCATCCATACATATCCGAGATATATGACCTAGGATTAAGTGTGTGTCATTATTTTAAACCATACACTCAAATGATTTATCACACATGATTCAAAAGAAGGGGAATTCATTGAGACAATTATACATCTATAAAAATGTTATAAGATACAAGGATTTTTTTTTCACAGGATCGAATCTTGAGAAAAGGTCACAAATACCAAAATTTGATAGAATTCAAATAGAGGTCAAAACTATATAGTACAATTAATATTGTGGTATGGTATTGAACATGATGAACATTCCCGAATAGGGGCATATTCTCTAGTTTTTCAATTTCTATAGATTTTATTGGCCATTGTTAGGATTTTCACAAAGTTACAAATACGGGTGACACAATTCAAAGCAAGTTATAGAAACCATGAGTACTTCATTCCTTCTTTGTGATATTATTGATTCGGTTAGAAAATAAGGAGGGAATGGTCCTCCTTTTCCCATTTAATGATTCAAAATTCTACATGGTAAATTCATTCATAACATCACCATATATGGGTATGGTGATTTCCATTCCTTATAAGGTCTGATTTTTGTCAAGTTTGTATAAATTAGGTGAAGATCCATTTGCAGTGGTGTGGTTTATGGGTTTAATAGAAAATGTTGAAGTAAAACTAAAGTCTTCGTAGATTGTTCTTTCATTTTCTCTCACCATATTCCAAAATGTAGAAAGTTTTGAAGCAAAATTAAAGGATTTGTAGACTAATTTTTCCTCCTTTCTCACCAAATTCCTACATAAGGAAGGAATAAAAGCATATGCGTTCTTCATAGTCTAAATCCTTCCTCTCTACAAAAATTCAAAATTGGGGAAAATATGGCTCCTCTTATCTACAATATCCTATAACACAACATTGGGGACTAATCACCCCTAATGTTGTGACATATTTGTAGAAAATTCCAAGTCTTCAAGGAATGATAAGAATAATAGGTCTTCCCTCCATAAAATAAACATTTGTATTCCTTCCATGTTATGCATATCCTTTATGCACTTTTTACGATATTAAAAGTTAGAATCATTTGCTATATTTTTGAGTAAAAGTTCAATTTATACCATAGACATTGACTATACTCTATATTGTAGGTTTCATTATGGAGCATGCTAAAACCAACACATCAAGAGACACTTATGAGAAACAAAAAAATTTGTGTGCAGTTCATGTATGTTTTTCCTTTAATCATGTCATTTTCAATTACACACTTGAAGGGGGAAAATGTAGACACTGAAATTTGGTAACTTGTCTTTGTGGAATGACAAGTTTTACCACATTCTCTTACTAAGACAAATTCTCACATTTAGAATCCAATAACCTGATCTCTCGAACTTTTCTATGACTTGATTATATTTACACTTTGTATTATTTCATCAATTATGAGAATATTATTTAATCAAAAAAACATTAAACCTAGAATGTTCATGACACAATCAATTTTGGTATTCATCTCTCCTGTTTGAAAACATATGGAAGGGTTAGGATGTAAGATATGGTCGGGATGACCTATATGGTCGTGCCCGTCACAAACACCAAATTTTATTTCAGTTTCAAATTATTCTTTATGTTGTTTCATCTTCCTAGGTCAACCTTAATAGAATATTTCACCTAAGAACGGATGTATAAGTAAGTATTTATAACTCACCTAACACTCTCATAAGCTACTATTGAAAATATCATTCCTCAAGCACTCAAAAGGTTCATAAATCTACAAAAATAAGATGCACATCATCTAGAGTAGTTCCTATTATAAGTATAAAGCACTCAACCAAGGTCAAATAATATAACTTCCTCTATTTCCAAGCATGCAAAAGTGATAGAGACATGTTTTAGAAAGATCAAAGTCACTCCAATCATTGCACAAGGGTTTCAATCAACAAAGGGTTAGGTCACATAGATGAGGCACACCACATCTCACTACTACTACACTAGATACATTCTATACTACATAGTTAGCCCTTATCTTAGCATCAAGAGACTCAATGACACCCCTAAGGGGTTTGTTAGCTATTCACACATGTGTAAGCACCTAATATAACTACATGAGGACTTATCCCTCAATAAGGGCATGCCATGTAGCTCTTGGATTGGTTCAAAGAATTGGGAATATTATTGCCAAGAGTATTCCAACCTCACCACACCCATATGTTTTCTATATTTGGTTTGTGATTAACTGAAACTAACTAAATCTAGGTTAACTAAGAACTAGTTAATCTCATCTAGGAGGACATATAACACTATAAATAACTAGGTAAATGTAGTAAATAAAGATGATGAATGATCTAGAACAACATATGAAAAGAAATATTAAAACCCCAATGTGAAAAAGAGGAAGATAAATCACTTAGCTAATAATAGATGACTGTCGTAGAAAGAGAGTGTCACATGTTTAATTGGGAAATCTAGGAACATGAAAAAACATGCATAAGTCCTAAAAAACTAGATTTGGAGGATTTGATTGACCGGGGTGCCAGGACTAGACTCGGGGCAACCATGGGTGACGTGGTATGAATTTTAGGTTCCCTAATCGGTGAAAAATCTCCAAAACTAGTTTTTACAGGGTCACAAGATGATCTATAACCTTTACCAAATTTGTCACACTATATTTTATGAACTATGCCGAATGCTTAGAATATTCCAAGATGAATAAATGACCTATAAGAGTACAAAGAGAAGTTTTAAAACACTAAAGAAAGAAGATGCAAAATGAATGGGTCGGACTGACCTCAGCTGCCACAACAGTGGGCTTACTAAACTGAATACTATACTACATTTCAGATCTAGATGAAGTTCTGGTGTTTGTGCATGTCTTGTCATAGGTTCTCTTGTGCCAATCACACTTTGTGAAATAATGAGAAATAACTAGATGTAGAAAATGTAATAGTATGTGTGCATGGAATAAAATAGAATCCCTCCCCTATGAAGTGTGATGCAAATGTCCTAGCTTGTGCCTTGATGATGGAGCTATGTGAATGCCAATACAATAGATGGATGTAACTTTAGATGGAGTGATAGTAGTGTATGATGCTAGGTCCCTCATTATGGTCTCATAACTTTATATTTATAGGGTTCTCTTGGTCTAATTTTGTAATTAACCCCAAAAAGGCCAACCACATAAAAGATAAGAATGAAAAATGGCTAGAAAAGACCCAAAAATAGAGGGAAAGTGGAAAATAGATCGAGCTCCCCTTGGTGGGACCAGGCACCCATGGGCACCCATGTATTAAATCTAGGTGCCCTAATTAGGGTTAAGGCAATGCAGATCTTTGTAAATGACTAGGTAAGTAGGTGCCATAGGTCACAAAATATGAAATAAAATAAATAAGATGGCCAAAAAGGATGGGGGTTAATTAGTACTTTCTTTCCTTGAGAACCTTCTAAATAGTATTATGAGATCAAGATAAATAAATGTCTAAAGTGCATGATTTTGTGACTATATTTTTCCCCACTTTATGTTGGTTAGTGGAAATCTCGGTAACATAAAGTAGATAGAGATGTGCACCGATATTGCTATAGAGTGATGAAGAAGGCATGCCAAAGGACTAGAAAAAGGCATGGAATGCCAAAAATAAATATCGAGGAGCATGGAAACTATAGATGAAAAATGTGCAAAGAAAAATTGATGAGAGTGAACCTAGGGTGAAATGCATGTGTGTGTAACTTCCACATTGTGTAGTGTACTTGTATGGTTAGTAAAGCATTTTCTATCATGGAATGTTGTTGTTGTTTCCCTCCCAATTTGATGCTTGTTTCTCATACGGCTAGACCTACAATGAGAAAATGATCAAGTAGTCAAATATGTATGTATGTAAAAGCACTATGTGAAATAAAAGAGTGTAAATAGAACATGAGCACTGATCCATGTCAAGAAAGAGTGTAGAAGGATATCTTGTACTCCAAGTTTTTTAGATGGTCTCACGTCACCCCTGGCTAAATAAGTGTAGGGAGGAAATGCTATGTGTCCTCACAACTCTAACCGCTCTCGTTGAAATGTGTGTAGAGATCTTTATCTTGTCCTAGTTTTTAGGGCAATTCAATGTCATTGGCCAAAGAAGTGTAGGGAGGAAGTGTTCTTTGTCCTCCAAGCTCTAATTGCTTCCCGAAGTGCCAATGACACCATGTCATGTAAAATCCACTTGTGTATGGGGTTCGTAGACCTGGTTTGAACACACTTCTTTGAATATTACTTCGAACCAAACCGATGTAGAATATACTGTTAGTATGTAGAAACCCCAAATGATGCCCCTCTTTGGGGGCACATGCAATGTCACTGATAGGAGACATGTGGCCCCAAAAGAGGGCCAACTACATGTATGCTTTGAAAATTTCTTGGTAGAAACCAAGGCACACACAAACAAGAAAGGCTAGCCAAAGACAAGTGTAAACACACATGTAACACAAACAATGTAAAAGCTACCAAGAAAAGTAATGTAAACACGTAATAAGACAAGTAAGCCACACAAAGTAGGTTGCAAACATGGGACATCACTCATGATGTTGCAAGACATGCAAATCCATCATGGCCACAAACAATGCACAAGTGTGCACACCGAGAAAAAGGAAAGGCCCACAAAAATAGCAAACAAGAGCAAAAAAAAAGCAAATAATGTAACAAACAAGTAGTCATGGAAACATATAATCCTCGTAAAATAAGTGCTACACATGAACCACTTGGTATCATGTTAGAGGAATAACCAATATGTCAAAAGTGTGTATGATCAAGTAATGTAAGATTCTAAGACAAGAATAAAACAATAACACCTGGATGAGATGAATGTGGATGCCCCCAATGACCAATATAGTAAGGGTAGAAGGAAAAAATCCATGCCGGGTGTAGGAGTCCTGTATCTACGATCACACTAAAAAGGCATGAGCATGTATGTGTGGATGGTAATGACATAGAATAAATCAAGTATAACATGTGTAATAAAGTAAACATGTAAAACACTAACAACAAAGAATAAATGCCCCCAAGACAATGCAATATGCCATGGATGGATGGAATGGAATACAAGATGGAATGATAGGAGCCATGTGCCCCCTAAGTGGATGGAAGTGTATGCAATGAGGTTCATTTTGTTTTCCCCCTCAACAATTAATAATGAACCATAAACAAGAGTGTATCATCAAGAAATGGTCGAGTAGTGTATATCATGTCTAGCACGCTATGATGAATGTGTATGTGTAATGTTGATGATATGTGACATATAGAGGAAATGTGTGTGGAACTTATAGCCTAAGTGTATACCACTATGAGATGAAGTATGGAGTGATGATTTATCCCTAAGCATATATCACTATGAGATGAGTGAATGAGTGATGATTTAGCACTACACGTATATCACTATGAGATAAATGATAAGGAGTGGTGATGTAACCTAAGGTGTATACCACTATAAGATGATAGAATAGGTGACAATTTAGCCTAAAGCGTATGTCACTAAGCTAGAGATGTCACATGATGAAAGGTGGAATAATATGGGTGTGATAAGTGTAAGGTCCATTTGATTTGTAAACCCTCAGTAGTCAAGTATGGACTCGATGAACTAAAGTGCGTCATCGGGTAATAACGCTAAGATATATAGTGAATATGAATGTAAAAGCATGTAAAGGAGAATGAGTGTGACTATGCTAAGACTAAATAAGGAGGGGGGCAGGTGGAGTGTCGTGCCCCCCTGCAAGTATGTGTAAACGAATGACTATCCAATGATAGTGAAGGATGAATTTCCTTCATCTAGTGTGGGCGAAGCGTAAAGCGTATGACCATGTTCTAATAAGGGAGGTATAGTAGAAAAATGTTGTAGTAGTAAATTAAGCCTATGTGCATGTGAAGGATGAATACATGAAGAAGGATGTGGCACCATAAAATGTATCATCGATAGAGATTTGCGTGTTGTGGAATGTGAAGGTGAAGAAGGTCCACATGGAATAAATCAAAGTGGTGACCTACACCATTATGCAATAACTATGTGAGGAATATGCCAATACTTGTGTGTTTGGCTAGTGGAGTGATATGGTTGTACAAAGGATACACAAGTAGGAAAACTACGGGTAGATTGTGCATTGAGAAACTTTGATAGTGGTGCAATAGATAAATTATGGGATGCGCTAGGTACTAGGCGAGGATATGGTGACCATGGAGTGGATGGAGGGATACCATTAATAGAAATGACCTAGTTGTTATGGATGAACTTGAGATGTAAATGATTCATGGAAATGATATATGCAGTGAGATCAATTGTGATCTAAAAGCATGTCGCAACCATCAACCATGTTTCCAACAAGGAAAGGTATAAGCATAGTAAGAGGGAAAATTACAACACGAGTTTAATAACACCAAAAGGTTTTGCAAAAGGGTACTCGACTTGAGATAGAGGGTAACGAATGGCCCTAAGGAGTGACATAGAGCACACACTAATGGGCCATGATGGGTCAACCTTAGTGTTGTTGATGGGGGTGGATCCAATAGATGCATGGATGTGCAAATGGTTAGATGTGAACTTGGTGTGATAATCGATATTGGAAAAGGAAATGATAGATGGTGAAACCTTGGTGTTAGCAACTAATAAATCTAGAGCTCTAGATTTAGGAGGCGATACAACGTGATACACATGATTAGCAAAAGAGTATGTTGTCTTCTTGTCATGTTGTTGAGAGTCATTGTTAAAAATATTGAGCTTACCCTTGTCATTGTTTGGGGCAGGGCTAGTAGATTCTAGGAATTCAAGTTTGTTATTGTCAAGTAGATATTGAATGATGGTACAGAGTTTTAGGTACCTATTTGTAGAATTTCCAATGTAGGGATGATAATCACATCATAATTTTTCATTATAATTCTTACCTTTTGGTCATGATGGGTCTAATTCGAGGGGAGGGGGAAGTGTAATAAGATTTTTGTCAAGAATTTGTCTCAATATAAGATGCAGAGCCATGGGAAGGGTGTTAAATGTGTACCGAGGTTGCTGTGGGTGATCCTCTTTAGAATGAGTGATAGTGTTGAAGGTAATTTTAGTGTCATTTGGTTTCCTAGTGGATGGTTTAAATGGCATCTTGCTGGGAAAACGTACGGAGGAGGAGGGATATTCTTGGTACTTAAGTTTTCGAATGGATAGAAGTTTATTCTCACACAGTTTGAGAGTGTGACAAAGTTGATTGAATGAAGCAAAAGATTAAAAAAGAACACTTTCTTGTAGAGGTGGTACTAGAATTTGTATAAATAAATCCTGAATTTCAGAGTCGGCAAGGACATTTGTCATCTTAGCCAAATTATTCTTATACTATAAAACATAGTTGGCAAGGTGTTCATTTGAGCCCTATTTAAGTTGTGCTAGTTGAGCATATGAAATCTTAGAGCCAATGTTGATAGAAAAATGAGTAAGGAATGCATCGGCTAAATGTGTAAATGAGGTTATGGAGTGAACAGGTAAGTCGTAAAACTAATGCATCACATAATCATGGAGACTACAAGGAAAGAGCTTAGCTAAAAGGAGATGGTCATCGATGAAATCAAGGCATGCCACATGAAATGATCTAAGATGCTCCTGTGGGTCCCCATGCCCATTGAAGGTGGGGAGCTTAGGAATGGTAAAGTTAGAAGTGGATAAGTGGAAATGGCAGGAGTGAATGGGGTATGCAACAACAAGGTAGAATCCAAGGATGGTGATGCATGGAAAGTGGTCTGTTGAAGCTTACGAATTTGGGCTTGAAGATCTATATAAAGAGAAGTTAAGTCTTGGTTATCAATAGATGAGACTTGGTGGACATGAGAAACTAGGGGTGGTGTGAAGTGGTTGGTAGGTGTAGGGACATAAGCAAGAACAATAGAGATAGGAGGAAGAGTAGAGGTAGGTTGTTGAGTAGTAATGGAAGTGATCATGATTGTCGAAGTGGTGAGTTCGGCCAAGTTGGTAGCTTCTTCATGGGAAACATGTAAAAGTAAATCTAGGTCTTGAGGATGATTCAACAAGGTAATCATTGATAGACTTAAGGTGAGCTTAATAAACTCTTCACGAGATTGAGCCATGACAAGAGGAATAAACCCTAAGAATGGAAATGATAGAGTGAAGATCCAAAGAGCAAAAGAAATCGAGTTGGGTTCACAAAAATGATTAATCGAAACTAACTAAATCTAGGTTAGCTAAGAACTAGTTAATCTAATCTAGGAGGACATATAACACTGTAAATAACTAGGTAAATGTAGTAAATAAAGATGATAAATGATATAGAACAACATATGAAAGGAAATATTAAAACCCTAATGTGTAAAAGAGGAAGATAAATGACTTAGCTGATAACGTATGACCATCATAGGTTTGACTAAAAATTACGGGAACAGGAAAAAACATGAAAAAGTCCTAAAAAGATTGGATCTGGAGGATCTGAGTGGACTGGGGCACTGTGACTAGATGGGGTGCCCATGGGTGATCTCGGTATGAATTCTAGGCACCCTGGTCTATGAAAAATCTCTAAAACTAGTTTTTGTAGGGTCACAAGATGATCTGTAACCTTCACCAGTTGTCACACTAATTTTTATGAACTACGCTGAAGGCTCTAAATATCCCAAGATGACTAAATGACCTGCAAGAGACCAAAGAGAAGTATAAAAATCCTAAAAAATAAGATGCAGAATGAATGGGTCAGATTGACCTCAACTTCCACAACATTGGGCTTACTAAACTGAGCGTTGCACTACATTTTGGACCCGGATGTAGTTTTGGTGTGTGTGTGCATGTTGTGCCCTAAGTGCTCTTTTTCCAGTCACACTTTATGAAATAACAAGCAATAACTAGTATGTGTGTATGGAATAGAATAGAATCCCCCC
Organism: Taxus wallichiana var. yunnanensis; assembly: GCA_018340775.1. Classification (NCBI taxonomy): domain Eukaryota; kingdom Viridiplantae; phylum Streptophyta; class Pinopsida; order Cupressales; family Taxaceae; genus Taxus; species Taxus wallichiana. The sequence goes on along the minus strand of CM031237.1, from coordinate 835,197,273 downwards.
ATGAAGTGTGATGTAGATGTCCTAGCTTGTGCATTGATGATGGAGCTATGTGGATGCAAATGCAATAGATGGATGCAACTCTAGATGGAGTGATAGTAGTGTATGATGCTAGGTCCCTCATTATGGTCTCATAACTTTATATTTATAGGGTTCTCTTGGTCTAATTTTGTAATTAACCCTAAAAAGGATGACCACATAAAAGATAAGAATGAAAAATGGCTAGAAAGACCCAAAAAATGGTGGGAAAGTGGAAAATAGACTAGGGCACCCCCAGGTGGGACCAAGGCACCCATGGGTGCCCCAATATTAAATATGGGTGCCCTAGTTAGGGTTAAGATGATGCGGGATCTTCAGAAATGATTGGGTAAGTAGGTGCCATAGGTCACAAAATATGAAATAAAATAAATAAGATGGCCAAAAAGGATGGGGGTTAATTAGTACTTTCTTTCCTTGAGAACCTTCTAAATAGTAGTATGAGACCATGATAAATAAATGTCTAAAGTGCATGATTTTTCGACAACAGTTAGATAATTCTCTAACGAATGGTTATGTGGGATGTTAAGGTTTGCTTACACCCTTTTTAGATAAATAAAATGTTAATTTAAGATCTTTAGTGAATTAAATCTACACTACATGGATGTAGGGTTAGATAGAAATGGCTATTCGATTGATTAAATTCCAACATTAATTATATAATATCATAATAACATTCTAAATACTTGTAACATAATATTTAAACTTGAAAACAGAAGAAGATGAGTGCACTAGCTATTTATTGATGATTCGGGAAGTTCTAGGAATGTGAACAATGAGATCCGAACCAAGAGAAGCTTCAAAAATGGAACTATCATCGCAAACTATCTTCTGGGGGTAGGACCGTACCGATCTACAAGGACTGTATTATATGGTTTTGATCCTTTTGTATAACCTTGGACCTACTCTTTTTTGACTCTCTAACTTAGCTTATTAGTCATCTTTCCATTTTTCTCTATTAGTGGCAAACCCTAGTTGTAGATCATGCAACAAGGCTCTCTGAACATATTAAACATCATCTCAAACCCTATCCATGATTGAATATTCCACCAAAACCAACATTTGTTAGGTTGTGGGAACCCCTATGCACCATTGATGTTAGAACTACTCCAAAGATGCATAAAACAACACATTATTCTCCACCTAACATGTGATATCTAGATAGATCAAATAGATTTGACAATACTTACTTTGACTTTGGCTCTTGCTAAAATACTTGGAGTAGGGATGTTTGAGTGCTTATAAATGAGAGAGGATGTTTTCTTGACTTGGTAAGAAGCTTCAAACCTGAATGAGTGTTGCCATAATGACTTTAGATGTGCTATTGTGAGATTTAGGGAGTTGTGAGTGCCTTTTACAAGTGTAGGAAGTGAGTGTATCAATGCATTGCCATATGATTTCTAGGTTAACAAATGAGGTAGTGTTTACTTGCTTATATAGGGCTTTATAGATGATTTATCTAATACAATCTAACCTAGATGAAGTAGAAGACCCAACAAAAGATATGAATTTGAAAGCAATGTTGGAAGACATGTCGTTACAAGACTGCATAAGTTGGCCAAGGCCGGATATGAAATCCTAACCAAACTATACAAGCCTGCCTTTGGATAGAAAATATGATCAATTAAGTTTGGATTGCTTGGAGTCTTACTATGAATTTTATGTATTGTGCTCTCATCAATTGTTGACATGTTTATGTATAAGGATAAAAATCTAGACACAAGACCTTGGAAAGTGTTAAGTGGGAATGGAGAGATGATATTTATCATAACAAGAGTGCATTTTCAAATGAAGTGTTGTCAAAATGAAAATTTCTAAATTTGATTCTCTACATCCCCCCTTTATGTATGAAATAAAAATTTCAAACTTAAAGGAAAATATACATGAGTGTTTAAACACACTTTTACTTTTCTCGAATGTTTATTTTGTATTTGTCCCTTTGTTCTTGGTGTTAGCATGTTCCATGATGAAACCTGCAACATAAATTATAGTCAATGCGCAGGATAAATAATTGAAATTTAACTCAAATATACCTTGTAATCAATTGTGTAAAAGTGAAACTAGAGGATATAAACAAAGAAGGAATAGACCCCAATATGTGTTATGGAGAAACTAGAGTGTTAGGTGCATGCAACCTGTAAACACTAGAAAATGCACCTTGCACATAAGGTATCTAATTCAAAAATATCAAAAACATCATAAAATATAAAAAACCCAAAAAAATATAAAATCCCACAAAATGGAGATAAAAGACACTTCACCACTCATTTACTAACCCTCACCCAATCACATTTAATTCTTTCCATCTCACCTACCCATGTGCATGCTTGATGTACTATGGACCATATCATTACACCCATATGTGTCCCACTCCCTTATGCACTCAAAAACTATATATTCACCCCGACCCCCTCATTACAACCCTTGACTCTTTTGTGCACTAACATTATATTTGAGTTTTCTTTCTCTCTTGATTACACATGTTGGTTTTGTAGGTCTTGAAGAAGTGAATGAAAAATTTCAAAGGATAGATCCAACTTGCTACAACACCCTTTTAGCATATTTCCAACACGGTGAGAATCACAACTATGATTGGCTTGTGATCTCTATGTGATTTTTGGTAAATTGCAACCGTGATTGTCCTACTATCCGAGTTAGATAACTTTTCATTTCATTTACTCTTTTATAATTTTTACATCAATAAAATGTCTTTTATCTCTTTAAAAGGGTTAGGAATCTGACCGAGGCAGGTCCCTAACCACAAAAAATAACTAACATTTTTCAAGTGTGTTTGTGTGTAGGTTTAGATTCAGATCTAAAGCTTTTTACCTACCTTATTCAATGAAATAATAAGCCAATTTTGGTTTAGTAACATTGATTTGGAGTTTTCATATCAACTAATCCATATTGTAGGTGATCCGAATCTAGGTATACATTTTGGAGACAATGGTGGGAAAATTTTGGTCATGGGTAATTCTTTTTATTTTCTGAATCTAACAAGTGTTTTCCTTAGGGTTTCTTTTAGGTTTGTTTTTACCATTTTTCAAACATCTGTTGAAGATCTAACATTTTCTCTTTACTGAGTCTACTAAAAAAATCAAAGTCAGTTCTTTGGCCGCAATGGTGGATCGGGTTGCAATTTTTTGACACAAAAAATCTTAAAATATGGTTGAGGGTAGTCGTAAATGTGACTATGTTATAACTTTGTTTCTTCAAAAAATTTAATTTTTTTATTTATTAAGGAAATGAATCGGGAATGAACTACACATTTTATCATAGGTTTAGATAAGGGTAAACACTCCTTTGCATAATTGTGGGAAGTGCATGGGTATAATCATAAAAACTCATTGTGAGGAGTACCACATGAACCCTAAAGCAGTTGGAACATTGAGGGAACTGGACAATGAAACGGGTACCCCCACCTACTTGACTAGAACACCTATGAGGTTTAGTGACAAATTTATAATTAGTGACGACCTCAGTTTGATTGATTAAGAAAAGTAAAATCTAGTTTGGTTAATGAAGGGGGTAAAGTAAAGCCTACAACTAGAAATTTTCTAGTGTACCATGCTCATTCAAATAGTCCTTCATAGTTAGAGAGAACATTTTATAGGAAGCCAAATAGATTGAACCCTTATTTCACCTCAAGATAAATAAACAACACTATATCCGAGCCACCACTGTGACTTTTTTTTTCTTCACAAACCCTTCTCATAATGTCATATCTGCTTTTGAGTCATCCATTCCGAGGTTTGATTTTCCTAGTTATGACCGAGCTACAATTTTCCATCACATATTCTTCCCAGAGCCAATTGTAGACTATAACTCGACTGTCACCATCCATAACTCATCCATTTTTCACCTTGTCATTACTCTTGATTCATCCTAAAGCTAGTTTCAATCATGATTGGTCTATTAAATTCTAGATACATAGGTCGCTCATTTATACATTTTGTTTAACATCCCATTTTTTTCCCAAACTTAGTCGTAATGTTGATTGACTCGTGATTTTTTGGTCATATCATTTTTCCCACTTTCTCCCATTTTAGTCATCTTGGTCCCACATTTTTGCTGCCCTTTGCAAACTCTTGTTTTTTCCTTACATGCTCATGTCCCTTACCCATTTTGATCCATGCTTTTCTCCATCTCCCCACTTCATTTTGGTTACAAAGTGCGACCACCCCATGACCTCCCCACATTCATCCCGTAACCACCCTATAATTACCTCACAATCTCTACTTCACACACTCATTACTACTCCATACATACTATCCACCGCTTGCTCACACCCATTGGTCGTGCTTCCAAATGGCTCACAACCCCGCACCGCCTCTCCGAGAGACTTAACTACTTCATCCCACCTTTCATCACCTCTCCACACTACGCTCCTAATTCACCCTCCGATCACAAGTGTGATTGCCCCATTTTCATCATTATTCCCTTATTATCTCTTGCCTAACCCACCCTAATTGATCCCTAACCCTTCTCTTGCTAGTTCATGCCAATGATCGGCCACAACCCCTCCTAAATGATCCCTAACCCTCCCCCGCCTACCCTACCCTACTAGTTGCACTCCGCAACCGACCTCCTAACTAACCCTTGAAACTCCCCTTCCTACCCTACCCTATTGGTCGCACCTATGATTGAATGCCTAACCAACCTCTACCCCCCCTCTTACCCTACCATGTCACCACACCTACGATCGAACAACTAACTAACCCCTACCCCTCCCCTCCTACCCTACCCTACCAATTGCACCCGCAACCGATTGCCTAACCAACCCCTTCCCCTCCCCTCCCACCATACCCTTCTACGGTCATACCAAAGAATCGATGCCTAAATGATCCCTAACCCTTCCCTCACTTGGTCATGCCCATGATCATGACGTGACCACTCCTACCAAAAATCCACAAACCACAAAAAAAAAAAAATTAGGTAGTTGTTATAGCGATTGGCCCCTTATTAAAAAATAAAAATAAAAATTTAACTACCCAAAGTCATGGATTCGATTAGGTCAACATTTTTTTCCTCACGCTATCCATGCCCATGACCAACCACTTCTTGTACTTATAAAAAAGGTCCAATTTTGTTTCAGTGGTGCTACCTAGAACCCTATTCCCACACCCAATGGGGGTCTCTCGGCAGCCTTTGGATGGCTTATACATGACTCTAATTGGTTTATTATCCCCACCTCTTCATCTTGTGTTTTCTCCAACCTAGTGACCTAGTTATTCTACATGGCATATATTCACCCGAATGCTCACTCACACCTCGACTTGCTCTATTAACACCTCATCAACCGCATTGCCAAGCTTGAGCCCAAACACTTGGGGAATTCCACCCATACCAACTTATCAAACCATTTATAGTGAACCTATTCACCCCATGGTACCTATTGTCATGTGTTTTTGTAAGGTCAAAATTTAAGTTGAAAACATGACAACTTTACCCAAGTGTCAAAAAAATTCTTGAAGCCCCTCTTGAGTCATCCTTTGGATCATACCACCTTCTGTGTCATGAATCCTCCATCCTTGAAAAGATTCATAATGTGATGAACATCCCTCCTAAGTTTCTGAAATGTGTTCATGAAGTCACTTAGTCCATTCAATGGAATGTTGTGAAAAGAAGAAATTTGTACTAAGCCTAGAAAGGCTATTCTCTAGCCGATCTGGGAATAGGTGTGCATCCTCCGGGCTTGATCATGAAACCTAAATTCATATGGAGATATAATTTAATAACTTGAAATGTAATGTAGCAGGTTTAGAAAGATTCAGAAAGTTTCGAGAGGTTTTGGAGCAAGAACAGTGAACGCGGATTTTGAAGGCTTAAGGAGCTTGTAGGGAAAAAAGACACATGAACTTCAAAGAAGATTAAGGGAGATTCAGGATGAGTCAAGAGGAAAACAAGATATCATTGGAAAGATTACATAATCCTCTACATGATGGATTTTTCACAAATTTCACAAGATCCAAGTGATTCTCTATACAAATCAATCTCATAAGACTCACCTTTTAGTATAGAATGAGAAAGAAGTATTTTTGGAGGAGGTAGAAGTAGGTATTGAAAATTCTCCCATTTATTTTAAAATGGTATTGGGATTCAAATTATATAATTTTAGTTTTCCAAAAAAAAGTTCCTAGAACTTTGGGAAAGTTGGTTTCATGATTTCAGGAGTTAATCAAATTCACAAGTTAGATGGTTGGTGAATTTTGGTGTCAGACTGTCCCAATTGTATGGGATAGTGGACACAAAAGAATTTTCCCTACCCCAGGTTGTAGTCTTTGGAACCTCATGTGACCTTGTTCCTTCCCAAAAAGTGTTAAATGATCATGTGTGTAACTTTGGCCAAGTCTTTTCCTTCTAACCCTTGGGTGCATTTTTCTACCCCAACTATCCCAATTGATTGGGACACCTGGGAAAGTTGAGACAAAAAAATGTGCCCCAACCCTATCCATTGCATAGGTTCTCCATGTGACCTTAAATTTCATCTCTCAGTGCTATAACCTTTCTTTCTCATCCTTTGTGCTCACCACTTGTTTCCCGCCACTTGTCAAGCCTAGGGAAGGGGCAAAATTTTCTTGCCCCAACTATCCCAAATATCTTGGGGATAGTCGGGATAGTAAAATGCACCCACCCCATTTTCTTTAAAATCCAAGTTTTAAAGCACACTTTGACGAGTTTAAAATAACATTGTTTTCAACCTTTAAAGAGCTCTACATACATTTTTCATTCCATTACTTCAATAGGTCGACCCGGAAGACATTGCTAACATCTTGAAGCTAAAAAATACCTATAAATTTATCATATATACCTGAAATTCCATCAGGGCCAGCCATGAACACCGAAATGAAAAAATTCTCATATATTTCAAACCAGTGATTTAATCTGAACAATTTTTCTTAGATGTTCTACAATCCAAGAGCCTTCAAGAACCCAATGATTGAAAACCCTATGATGCTTGAGATTATTTATGGTAGAAAACATTTGTTTTGTGCCATGGTTTATGCTTTTTTAATTTCTAAGCATTCCGATGGGTGGATTGAGACGAAATTTTGAGCACGGGAACTAGAGAGCGAGCCTATTCTAGTGAAACTATTTTCATGGCAACGGACATGGGAATTTATATTTATATTTTTAGTAAGTATCTAGTATTTCCACATAGTATAAATAGAATTTTTATGAAAAAGAAAAACCTTTTCAAATTAGTACACTCAAAGATCAATGGTGAAGAAAACTAGGAAAACGGTAAAAAAAAGCAAAAAAGCACCAAAAAGTAAAAAAGAAGAAAGAACTTTCTAAAAATAGTAATTGTTGAAAATCACCAAAAGGACATCAATGAAAGTGTGTATAGTATGTTAGGATGTTTGGGACATTGAAAAAGTAAGAAAATAAAAAAGTAGAAACAAACAACCCCTACCTCCTACTTATTAAAAATAGAAAGTGTTCGTTTTAGGTGCAGAAAGTTGATGTCTTCCTCATTTTTCTCACCTAGTGTATTTTTTCCATCATGAAGTTCAAATTTTCTAGTTTGGAGCTTGTTTCAACCCTCACATCGAGTATTCAGATGTGGGGGATAATGATATCACTCACATGGACTTGGAGGACCTAAAAACCGGATGCTTGCATGCGAGACCCAAGGAACTTGTGGGATAAATGATATATGCAAGTGATTTATTTGCAACAAGTGGCCACTCACTATCCATTAGATAATATAATTGGTGATGAATTTTTATCAACACTATGAACTAGACACTTGGATTATACGGTCGGATGACAAATCAATCTTGACAATGATCACCCCTAAGGGAATATCACAAAGTATGCAAATCCCAACTTGGAGAAATATGGTAATCATCCTAAAGGAGTTTGCATCAGGAGAATGGTCAAAGATATATTCATACCTAGAGGGCATCACATTGGGGTCATGGATAAAGTAGGTAAGGAAACCCTCCCATGTGCCAAATTCTTGGTATATGCATGAGTTTCATGAGGGATTCTCAGATGTTATCATTCTTTTGAGAAGAGTGATGGGAGAGGAAAGCACCAAGGAGTTCCATGATTGGATGGAATTATTCATCCTCACCATCATCAAAGGAAATAAAATGATTTACTTTGGTCAAATCATTAGTGACAACCTCCATTTTTATTTTCTCTAGCTTCCAGTCACCAAAAAGTTTTCCATGACATCATACTTAGTGTATGATCTTACGGTATGAGTGATTTCAAGGGTTTGAATCTCAAATTGAACATCTCCCATAAGGCCCATGCCTATGAGAGATATCCACAACTGACCCTAAAAGAGAGTAATCACCACTTTGCATGGGTGAATGATGTATTCACCATGTATGTTGTGATATTTCTCGAAGGGAACTTAGAATTGATATTATCCTCACATGCTTTGCCACATTAATTCAAAGATACAGATCCTTATTTACAAAATTCACAAATTTCTTGTACATTATGGTATCTGGTTTTGACCTCACTCTACGATAACTTCCAAGGTACTTGGTGACAATATTTTCATGTTTGAGCTTTGTAGACAACTTGTCTCATGTCAATGGAAAACTCAAGAGCAGGAAGAAGAAAGGTGTTTCTTTCCCTATCTCTTTGGGAATTTTCTCTTGCAAGTCTCTCATTGATGCATCAAATTTGGAAGCCTCTTTCTCTTAGTTTAATATCTATTCCTATACTTTGAGGGCTATCTTTGACATCCTAAGAACCCCGATATGTTTCATATCCCTAACTTGTACCACGTGCCGCAAGTTTAGGACTATTGGGAGAAGCTGTTCTAAAAATATTGAAGCTAGGGAAAGGGATCACATGTAGATGACAGTAGAGAAAATGGAAAATTTTGGATTTTATTGGTTCAAGGAAGGCATCAATGATGATGGAATAGAGCTGTATGACCTTGAATATCTATTTTCCCCTCAAGATTTTCCTTCTTTTTCCAAGTCTGGACTTAGAAATTTTTGAGTTGTTACCCTTTAAAAATGGTCTAATAAGAGTATTTTGAAATCTGGAACTTTCCAAGGGCTCAAGGATGTTTGGAACCTACTTCATTAGATGGGAAATTTCTTCCCTTTCTAAAAAAGGTAAAGAAGTTGTTCTAACTCCTTGTTTTGTGCAAGATATGGCTCGACAGACTTGAGTTGTATTTTTTTCCCAAGGCGAGACCAGCGGAGCTGCGGAGGTTTCTTTGTCACTTTGCATTTTTGGAAAAAAGGTGTAAATGGCAATGGCGGATCTGTAAGCCTGAGCTGGGTGGAGAAAATAATGAAGTTTGAACCCGGCAGAAATCAAATTGTGCCACGTGTACACGGGAGTGTGGGCCAACGGAGGATGTTGTGACTTTGAACCTTTTTCTAACAAAGGTTCAAAATGTTCTAAATGGATCCATGACCCCGTATCCAATCCAAAGGTGCCACGTATGCATGTTGAAAAGTCAAACTGGGCCGGTGGAGGAAATTGTTCCAAATTGCCGAATTCTAAAAAAGTCGTGAAACGAAGGGAGCTCGCCGTGGCCGCTCTAATCACTTTCTACCACATGGATGGCTCATATTTAAAGGCACAAAATATAAATCTAATGGCCCACATTCAATCTGGAAAGTTTGTAACCATTTTAATTATTAATTCTCTGGCATTTCCCGCCATGGTCATTTTTCTGCAAAAGAAGAATCCAAAATGGTGCGAAATGATGAGATATTTTTGTAACTACTTCTTGGCCGTTAGTGAAAGTTGTAACTACCTTGTGCAAGCTATTTCATGGCTTTTGGAAGTCATTGCATGGGTTGGCATTTGATTTTTGA